>OZ025293.1:193101779-193732846 GCA_964019185.1 Maratus speculifer | reverse complement strand
ATTTACAAATTTACACATAAATGTGTGTAAATTTGACTAATTTACACATTTATTTTTTAGAGTGTGATGTTGTGAGACAAAAAATTCTTAATGCGTCTATTCCGTATTCGGCGATGGTGATTCGATATCACTATGAGCATAGATTACCATTTAATTTTAGCACTGTGGTAGCGACTTTTGAAGCATTAACTTGCATGAGAAAGAAGAAAGTTTTGGGATTGCCACGTCCGATTAGTTTCAGTAAAGGAAATCACCAAATGTGCAGATACACAATATTTTTTGTTTTCTTGTATACCATGATGTTTTGCGTCCTTTGAGATCATACCATTATCTCGTTGAGAAACTTGTCAGGGTGACATGTTTTGAGAAGAAACATGTCGTATGATCTTGCGATCCAGTCTTTCACTAGCGTTTCTCTGTCGGCTAAATCTTTTCCTCGAATTTAAATAAGTTTATGAGAGAAATTCATAAACTGCAATAAGGCTTCTCCCATTTTTTTTTACATATTTGACAAACAATTAAACCATTAGCCCCAAATTCACATATTTCGCAAATCTCATGTTTAGAAATTTCAATGTTTGGCGAAAAATTGCAAATGAAGTAAGCCAAACAAACTATGCTCGTTTGGGTAACTCAAAGCGTATTTCAGCAAGTACGCACTATTTCTGTACGCACAAAAAAAAAAAAAAAAAAAAAAAAAAATGCAGCAGTTCAAATTTGTTTTTATTTTTATGAGTCAGCGTAGGGGAAAATGGGGATACTTAAGCCATTTTTTGAATTAATTTTTTTTTTTTTTTTTTTATAATTTCTTAGAATAAAATAAAATATTGAAAATGAAAATTTGATATTTTTTCTTCAACTGAAAACCACTTTCAATTAATTTTGAACTATTTTTCTATGTCTAATAAATTTTTACTTTTTGTTTTACATCGTGGCTCAAGTGTCCCCATGAGGGGGATACTTGATCCATGGTGAAGGGATACTTGAGCCAGTACGGAAAAATACCAAAAAAAAATTTTTTTTCGCTTTATTTTTGCACAAACATTTTACAGAATGATAAATTATGATACATAAAGTACTTCAAAATCAATTGAGAAAACAAGCTAGTAATACGATCATTTTTTGTCGTTAGAACTGATGGTCGAACGATCATTTCAACTTGAGTTATGTCGATGGTAGAAACATCCTCAGTTCAGAGCCATTTAAATTTAGAGTCTGCAATTCTTCGGGCAAATTTAATTTTCAAAATATTAAGCACTTGTCCAACAAATCTTTTTACAGTTTTCTTTCCGGCATATTTTATTAGTAACCAATCATCAATAGAAGGTTTTTTTTTCGTATCATCACCATCATTGACAGAATTTTCCTCTAATGATATTGTAGAACTCATGCTTTTAATTGAGTATCTGACGGAATCTAAGTCACATGTATCATTACTATTTCAAACACTTTTTTGATTTCACCGGAAAAGATTTTGTCTTCGCCTTTGGCTCCATGCAGGTAAGTTTGAACTGTGATTTTTGTGCGCTCTTTTTATAAATTCTTCTTCAATTTTCTTAGTTAAAAAAAGTTACAGGAACAGAGGTTACAATTTCAATATAAAATATTAATCTTAATATATTATATTAAAAAATAAATATTTTAATATGTTGCACCTAACTAATTAAAGTATTAGTTTTAAGAACAGTTTTAAAAAGTTATTTTAATTTAATATAATTTATTGAAAGCCATGTTTACTTTTATCTACATTTTTAAACATTTTTAGGTCGTTATTTTAAAAAAATAATAATAAAATGAAAAATTTTTCTCCCTTTTAACCAGAAAAAATCTATTATTGGATATAAGGATGTAATTTTATTTTTGTTTGTTTCACTCATGTCTAATTTCCTAGTGGGGATGGTTGAGCCATGGCTCAATTATCCCCAATCTCACTGGCTCAAGTATCCCCACTACCACTATTTTTGTTTATCAGAGTTTTACTAAATAAAGCATGCAGCTATTCGAACTATTTTTGATTCAAAATACAACTGAAATTATATTTATTAAATTTATGTATATTGTTGCAACTTTAAACAAAACTTTGATTACAAAAAAATAAAAAAACATTCACCTAAATATTTACTTCAGATAGGGGAAAAATTTTTAATCACTATACTTTCAAAAGGGTATCAAGGTGTGTGATTTCTTTTTTACATGTTCAGAACTATAAATATGTTACCATATTGCCAATTTTAGAAAAAAAATTAACCAACTGTTGAAATAATAGGAGTGGCTCAAGTATCCCCACTCTCCCCTAATTATTATTATTTTTATTATTCTTATTCAAGTCGATATTATTTTATTTAAATTTAAACCTCAATACCATATTATTTTCATTGTTCTTAATACGATGCATAAAATATTTTTTATACTGAATTAAATATAATTTTAAAAACATCTGTGTTTTTATATTTATGAGACTCACTGCATTGCACAATAACTTAAGAACATAGATGTCCAAAAAGTATTGGACAGAAAATGTCGATACACTAGTTTTTAGAAGTATTGGAATACTTCATTTTTACTTAATATTATAAAAAATAGAACTGTTTATTTTTGTGTGTGTAAAGTAACTTTTTATTTTAAAACTAGAAGACCCACCCGGCGTTGCCCGGTTCTGAAATAAATTATTATTTCAGAAACTTATTAAACTTATTAAACGAACTTGAAATTTGTATGATTTTGTCTTTAACTCTAAATATATGTAAATACATTATCTGAAATACGTTGATGCTGACTGTGTGAAAAATCGGTTGAAAAAACAAACAATTAATATTTAGCTGGAAAAATACTCAAAATGACTGCAATGGGAAACGCGAGAGGGGATATGTGTTCAACGATTGCATGGTTTTCGTGTTAAAAAGTTGATATTTATCCGTAAAAATCACTGTTAAGTCAGGTAAATAGTTACTTTTTCAGACAGAAATCCCAAGTGAAAAATTTTGAATTTCAAAATAATTATATCAATCTTAAATCCGACTACACTGTGATTGAAATCGATGCTCGGTGATTATCTAAGCGGTTAGCATGTAGTATTTTAATTTCAGAGCCATTGTACAAAAATAACTGTATCTATTTTGAATCAAAACATGCGTAATGTTTATTCTGTGGATAAAATCCTAACCGTATTCCTTTTATGGCGTGTTCTGCAAAATTTCTTGTGATAACGCATGGATTTCCTTAATACTGCTATTTTTGTTTAAAATGCTTTTGATTTTCAGTTTCATTAATTTTTGCTAAATATCCGCAAACATCACCTATCGGAGACAATTACTTTCATAAAGTAACTTTTTCAATAATAATAAAACAATCTCATAATATAATCAAAATTACCATTGCATTTTTTTACACAATCAAACTGATTGGTAAAGTTATACGAATTAAATATTTCCAACTGAGCGCAAAATTGCCCAGGCCTGGAATCGAACCCAGATACTTGGCTTACAAGGCCAATGCTTTACCGTTTAAGCTAACTGGACATGACAACCGGTGAGCATTTTTCACCTTCTGGGTGAGATTATCTGGGCGAAAAATGCTCACCGGTTGTCGTGCTCAGTTAGATTAGACGGTAAAGCGTAGGCCTTGTAAGCCAAGTATCTGGATTCGATTCCCGGCCGGGGCAATTTTTTCGCTCAGTTAGAAATATTTATTTCGAAAAATTACCATATTATCTTGAAAAGCAGAACAATCCGAATCCCCCTCTAAAGGTAAGATTCCACAAGATAAAGCAAAACATAAATTGCTCTTATTTTTTCACATCTTGGCGAGCAAAAACTTCATTTGACAAAAAAAATCATGAAGGATGGAAAGATCATTTTCTTTAAATTTTGATTTCACTTGTAATGCGTAATAAAAAATAATTTAAATTAAGGTGGGATGATTGTGTGATAGCATGCAAAATACTTTTACATTATCCCATATATCTTCTTAGTCATATTGAACGACTAAGCCATTGAAACACGTTTTTTAATTCAGTTTTTTTAAATAAAATTAATTCAGTTCGAAATATTTACAAAGGTCAAAGAAAAATGTTTGAAAGTTTATTTTGAAATGCAAAATTAATTTTTAAGACATATCGGATCTTTAAAAAAATCTAATATTGATGTCTAAGATGATATCTAAGTCTAATATTGATGTTAAAAAGCGATAAAAGCGATATTTTTTGGTCGGCATCTCGATGCTTTCAATCTATGAATATTATATTGTCCTCTCTAATTGATAAATAATAAGTATAATAAATCCATCCAGATAATATAATAAATCCATTAGGCAATAAAAGTTATTACTGATCTTTGTTCAAGTATATACCTGCAACATATACAGATATAATCAGTATCGGAGTATCTTTTATCATTAAACGTACAAGGAGTCAAAATCATTACTACAGAATCGTACCTGAATCAAAGAAACGTTCTATGATATTTTATACAGTTTAGGTCATTTCTTGAAACAAATGACGGGTCATAAAACATTACAAATCATGTATTTTCTCCCATAAGAAAACCTGCGACCTTCTTCCTCTCCAATAGAAACGATTACGTGCTTACAGAGCTCCCCATTTAAAAACTCACGAAGAATCTCTTGTTAAATTGAATATAGAGCCGTTGGTAAATATGAACTGACAAGATCGATTTGGGATGCTAGACCTTAAATGATTTTCGATCCTTTGAAAAGATAGTCTTATTTTGAATATAGTTATTCGTGTGACTCAGCTATAACAAAAAGAGTACAAGTGACAGTATATATTTACATTTCTGAACTTGCTGAAATTTTTATTTTAATACTATCAAGTTTTTTCATGAAAAATATTACTATAAAGGACGACCCAACAAATTGAAGCACAGTATAATTTTTATCTGTTGGTAATAAGTAGGCAATGTGTAAAGAAAAAGTGTTCAAAATAACAATAAGAAATACAGTGCGTGTCAAAAGTTTAAGCACAACAGAAAATTTCAAAATAGAGTTTTATTAATGAGTTAAAGTTACTTTCCTTTTTACATAACGTACAAATTGCAGTTTTAAAAAGAGAGTTAACAGATTTATGCTATAAAATTTATCTTAAATAATAAAATTTATCAAAACAACAAAAATGAGTGCGTCAAAAGTTTAAGCACAGTAGTTTTTTAGCCTTTAGCAGAACAAAATAATAATAATAATAATAATAATGCTTGATTATTGCTCCTTTCTGCTGAATTACTTTAAATATACGGTCTTCCATCGATAAAATGAGGTTCCGTATTGTTTCTGGTTCAATTTTAATCGAAACGTTTTCAATGGCATCGTTCAAATCTTTAACTGAAGAATGCTGCTTCCATTTGGATAAACTGCATGAGTGAGAATACCCCACATATTTTCTATAGGGTTTAAATCAGGACTAATTGCCGGCCATTTCAAGGCAGACACTTTTTCGACTTAAGCCACGATGAAGTTAAGTCTGTGGTATGAATCGAAGCATTATCATGTTGAAATAACCATTTTTCAGCCCCCAAAACCTCGGAAACATGAAGAAAATGATTGGCAAGTGTCTCTTGGTAATTTTTGAAGTTTTCAAGGCCACTGATAAGTGCTAGAGATGTCAAACCATTTAAAGAAATAGCCCCTCCCCCATATCATTACAGAACCACCATTATGTTGTCGGGTAAATACACTTCTAAGTTCTTTGCGGAGATCATGCCAATAGTACTTAAACCCATCAGAGCTATCGAGGTTCCATTTTTTTTCATCACTGACTAGAAATTTCAGCCACTTTTCACCAAATGACATATGCTCTTTGGCCTATTGTAATCTAGCTTCTTTATGGTGTCGTTTAAAACACAGTAATCGAACAATTTTTCGATGTTTGATGTATTTGAATTCCAAAACCCTTCTATGAACAGTTTTTTTTTCGAAATTTGCCCTCCAACTGCATGTTTTATTTGCTAAAGTGGGTAATTATCAATTGATGCAAAATTTCTGATGCGGCTATCTTCGCCCAAACTAGTCACTCACGGCCTTCCTGAACGGAATTTTCGTTTGAAATCATTACCACGAGCCAAAATTTGATGAATACCACGTTTTGCTCTTTTTAATGCACTGGCAATTTCAGAACCAGACTTACATTTTACTCTCATACTCTAAATTTTTATCACTTCCTCCTCTGAAAATTCTTTCAACTTAATCATTTTGTACTAACTCAAAAACAACTGATTGCTTTTTATACACCCATAAATTGTTTGCGTGCGCAACCGCTTATGTCAGATTGTAAAATTTGCATAAAAATGATTTTGTGCTTAAACGTTTGACACGGTTATTTTTGTTCAATAAGAAAAGCAATAGTAGACATGCCAGACCCACGAATGGGAAAGGGGAGGGGAGGAAAAAAGCTTCAAAGGAGGAAGAAAAAACATGTTTTTCTGTTGCAATAAAATTGATACTTTAATGACCGAAGATATTCTACAGAATGGGAAAAGCATTAATGGACATGTCTGACTTGCAACCGGGCAGGGGAAGGGTATGAATTGGCTTATAAGCAGTAAGAAATACTTCGATAATATGCATATATAGAGAGATATTAATGTTTAAGACGGTTTTGTAGAATGAAAAATGCAATGGTAGATATGCCGGATCCGTGACTGGGGAGGGGAGGGGAGGGGAAAGGGATGAATTTTTGACAATGATTTTTTTTTCGTTTTAATCAACACACACACTTATATACAGGGTGTCCAGCAAATAATACCCTGATTTCAAAATTAAATTTCTCAAAAACAAAGATCAATAGAATTATGAAGTAAACGATTTGTTTTTCAGGTAAGCTGTAAAAATCCTATACAAAAGTTTCGAACGGTAAATATTTTGAAAAGATTGTGTTCTGATTGCAAAGAATGTTTGATTTGACATTTTTCTTGCTTTAGATTGCTGCCAGAGAATGTGTTTTTTGGCTTAAAGTGCCATATTTCATAGTTTTTTTTTATTAAATTTTTTAAATTTCGAAATTCTAAAAATTTACTTCGAAAAATCTTTAAAATATTGCATTGTAAGCTGAAAAATTATTTCTCTGCATTCAATCTAAAACAAGAAAAATGTCAAATCAAAGCATTCCATGCAATCAGAACGAAATTTTTTCAAAATATTCACTATTTGAAATTTCTGTATAAGATTTTTGCAGATTACCTAATGAAAAAACCGTTTACCGCATATTATTATCTCTTTGTTTTTGAGAAATTTAATTTTGAAATCAGGGTGTTATTTGCTGGACATCCTGTATATATATATATATATATATATATATATATATATGTGTGTGTGTGTGTTCAGTGTTTAAGACTGTTTTAAAGAATGTGAAAAATAATGGTGTATGTGCCAGACTTCCGACTGGGGAGGGAGATATGAGGGGAAAGGCTTATAGAAAGAAAAGGGAAAACATTCTTTTCTGTTTCAATAAAGTTCTACATTAATTTTTAAAATTGTTTTATAGAATGATAAGCAATGGTGGACATGCCGGACTCGTGACTGGGCGACGAGAAAGGCTTGGAGGAAGGAAGAAGAATATTTTATTTTTATAAATAATGAAATCCAGGGGATACAGTAAATAAGAATATTTTTTCTTGATTATATGATGCAAATGAATATTTACAGTTTAAATTTAAGAGGGGTTCGGGGCCATTCTATTAAATACGCTGACACATTCGGCGATATTTTCCAGAGCTTTATAGGGAAATCTTCCCCGTATCGCAGCTGAGATGATTCTCCGTGATTTTAGACTGTTGACAAGCTATTTGGATAAAAATTTGTAGTCAAGGAATTCACAAGCATGAGTTGGGTTTTTATACGTCATTTGTATTCTGTGATTCGTATTTTTTGAGTGCTGACCAAAACTATTAGTCAGTGAGGTGTTTTGAGAAGATAAAACCACAGCTGACATATGTACATATACATAGTGATATAATAATGTTCAAAACTGTTTTATAGAATAAAAAAAGTAGTATGCCGGACCTGCAACTGGGGTCCAGCATGTCCACCATCATGGCATGTCCAGTAATTTGGATTATCAACCAAAACAATGCCCATGCAAACGTTATTTGGTATCATCAAGTATGCTGTACCAGAAATATTACAATGATTCGTCGTAATAAATTCGATGAACAGTACGAAGTTTAGCAGTTGAAGTGGCATCATAAACTGAATTTCTCTGTATCCTGGAAGATTTTCTTACTCAAACAAATGCTATAAGTATGGCTGATTTGCATAACACTTAAAATAATATATATTTTCCTAATCGCAATGACCCATCCACACAGTTTAAATGAAGAAATTCCTGGTATTGAGTCTACTGTACCTAGACGAAAAAATAGATCTAAACGTGTATTTGTAAAAGAAACTAAAAATATTGCTATTGGTAAAATGGAAGATATTGTCTCATATGAACAATTTAAGTTAATTTGTTCTACAGCCAAAATATTAAGGGGTCAGGGGTAATCAAAATTTTCAAAAAATCGATTTTTTTTACTTTTGCATTTTCTTAAAGCATAATATCTTAAAAATATACTCTGAAAATGTGAAGTTCATCCGACAAATGCTTTTCGAATTATTTGGCAATTAACAAAGGGTTCTCGGACTCTCGAGAAAGCTCCAGAGCAAGTAGCTAGAAAAAGGCTGCTCTCGTAGCTCCTGATGTTATAGAAGCTATCAAAACAATTTATGAAGATTTGAGTAATGCAAATTTAATTTCAAGATGCGCGAGTGGATTCAATCGAAATAATAATGAGAGCTTCAATCAACCATGGTGGAAAATATGCCTCAAAAACATAAATACAAGTTATACTATCGTAAAGATTGATACACACATAGCTACTAGTATATTCAATGAAGGTATACATTCATTATTGATTACATTGATTACATTCATTATTGGATACACTGGGATTTAATTGTGGGCATAATTCTCATCGGTATGCCGAAAAAGCTGATGTTGCATGTGCGAAGGTGGCAGATAAGCGAGCTAACGATAACACTCGAGAAGGTAGAATGTGACGTAGACAACAGCAATTCAATACTTTGGAAGCTTCTACAACGGCTGAAGAACTATTATATGGCCCAGGAATAGATGACTTGGTGTAAGCAATTAAATAATTTGTATTACTCTGCATAAATCGAGTGTAAAACTTTAAATGCATTTTTCTCGAAACTATGTATTTTGAACTGGTGACCACTGTAACTCAAAAATTACTCAGTAGATTTCAATGAAATTTAAACATCTTTTGAAAAACATAAAAAACTAGTGCCGGATTGAAAGATTTATTTTTTTGAGAAAAACTTCGATTTTTATAAACAATTAACTGTTGCTGTTTTTTCGAAAATCAAAAAAGAATTTCCTAAGGCCACCATTTCGTTAATTCTTTTTTTTTTTTCTTTTTTTTTTTTTTTTTTTTTTTTTTTGTTCGATCAGGCACTAGATTATCTATTAAAATAACTAATTATTCTTGTCTGATTGATTTTAGAGGGATATCCAAGGAATTGTGATGGTCACCGGAAGGCACTCCTTATGAAACTGAGCCCAACACAAACATCAGTATTTTTTTGAATTATTAATATTTTTTTTCAAATTTTTGTAAAGTCGAGTCAAAATATAATGTAATCATGTCATATTATTATTTTCATTTAATAAATTGAGTTACTGACAAAAAAAAGATTAAAAAGTCTCATTTTTTCATGCCTACTACCCCTAATTCTTTAAAAAAATAAACTTTGAAAGCAAAGCGCTGGACATTTGAAGGAAATGTAAATGTTATAGCGAGTAAATACGCTAATTATTGACTGTTTTCTTTAAAGTATGTCTGGTTAAAGAAAGAGATATCACTTTAGACAAAAACCATTTGAATGAAAAAGATGATCGGGCTAATCGATTGTCACGAACACTAAATTTTGACTATTTATGTGATTACCAATTCAAGATCTAAATAAAAAAGTAAGTACGGATACACCTACTATTCTAGTACAAATTTTTACTGGTTTATCAGTTAATCAGCTGACTCGTAGCTCTAAATTTGGGACTGTTAGTCATTCGCTAGGCCTCTCTGTATACTATTCTTGCATGGGGGAAATATTAAATAGAACAGTTAAGTACCTGTGGTGGATAAAATGAATATTTATGGAAGACTTTATTTGCCACAGGAGATAGTGCAAGGTAAGTTCCTCATTTTGCTATTGATAACATAGATTTTAGAGACACTCTTGATGGTCGGAGTACTCTTCACAGAACAGTAGTAATTATTTACCAAACTGCTGAAGAGGGAGATGTAACTGAAGCTCTTAAGTTGGTTTTTGATAAACAAAATGCTGTAATCCCAGATATAATTTACAGCCTTAGAATGTTCGTTCCTCAATAGCAGTAAACAGTAATGAGTACCGATATTCCATAATCATATAAGACACTATGCCTTTAAATTAAATAGTGCAAGATTTTCTATGCGTAGTAGCTTTAAAGACTAATTCTGAAACTAATCAACTTTTATTAACAGAAGTTGCTCATAATTCGATCATATGTGAGAGCCAGAATAAACAAATTATGTATATCTGTCACGCCAACGCATTCAGATTCACTGACACACTGTTAAAAAAAAAAAAAAAAAAAAAAAAAAAAAAAAAATCCGTTAAAAAACGGAAATTGTACTGGTAATCTAGACGCCAGTACTACTTCCGTTTTCTAACGGAAAAAAATTCCGTAAATTTCTGAAATAGTTCCATATATTCACAAAATATCTCAGTTTTTTTTAATATTTACTTATGTAAAAATTTTCGCTTGAAAAGTTAAAAGAATTTTTCAAGGATAAACTAACATCTTGCTAATTTCTATTCTTTACTTTTCAAAGACTCGTTAACATCAGGGACACATTAATTTAATTTAAACAACAGCGAAGAAATGTCACTTACCTTCCATGGTGTTTGAACCCGGGACCTCTTCTGTCTTTGCTGGCAGTGTAATACCATTACACCAGGATTATACAAACCACCCTTTCAAATATCTTTAGTTATTTAGGATGCATTTCATAAGTAAAGATAAGAATTTGAACACAGGTTTATTTTTGTAGAGATAATATTTTTCTATTGAGTGGATAAGTCTAAATGTTTTACATATTTTCTTTCCATAATTTCGAATATTTAGCTTATTAATTTTAGCTTTATATGTCTATAGAAATAAGTCTTCAAAATATTACATGCATGAAAGAATTTATCAAGAGTTTTGTTTCCTTCTTTTTAGGAAACGTTTTAAAATTCTACTGTAATATTATTGATATTTATTTTTTTTATCTATTAAAAAATATCAACATACTGAAAAAAACGTGCATTTTAACAAATTATTTTATGACGATCTAATGTAAACTCAATAAAGATAATTACAATGGGTTATAAAAATAAATTTCTGTTATTGATTTTTTATAATTTATGTAATCGCCAAAATTATAATAATTTCGGTAATATATTTCTATATATTTTTAATTTTATGTGCGAACATCTTAATTTGAATAAATTAAAAAATATACATATTAAAATTAAAAGTAGAATTTTTTCCCACTTAAAAATATCCTACGCACTTAAAAAAAATACATAGGGGGAACTGGGGTACATTGATACTTGGGGCACATTGATACACCCCCTGTACAGCACACAGGGTCATTACAGGAAGTTTCACAACAGCTCCAAAAGGTGATACTAGTGAAATTAACTACGTACAGAAAGTTTTGGAATGATTCAATAGTTTGATGAAATGGGATGGGTGATTAATGGTTTTTGTAGGTCAAAAGTAAATTTGAGTTGTACAATTGAAATGGTATTATACAACTGTTCCAGTATTTTCAACCGGAAAGAATACCTTCTCTGGCAAGTAAAGCTACGCTTTATCAGTTCCTCATTCTTTATTGTTAGATAAATTATGAAGTGTTGGATTTGCGACTCATTTTATTTAAAATGGCTGTATGGGGCACATTGATACAGTCTTTGTCGGGGCACATAGATGCAATCTAAATCCTTTTCTAGTTTATTTTTCATTACCTTTTATTATTTTTTTTTTACCATACACTCCTTAATTCAACCATTTTTCATCAAAAATTTCTACTATTAGTTTTTATTGAAGTGAAATAGCTCTAATTTCTTTATATTAGAACATTTTATAGTATTTTTGCAAACAGAAGACTTGCAAACTTACACAATATCTAATGCTAGTAGAATTAACAAAAGAAATGAACGGCAGCCTGGCAAATCTCAAATTTACATCGATTCTCAAACAAGCTGCAGAACAGTACAGGATAATTATATTATAAACATAATTTTTAATATAATTATCCTTTATTTTCTGTTTGTAAACGGATCTGTAAACAGAAAACCTGGTAATTCTTTCACCTTTCCTAAGAAAGAAGATAATTCTGGGGTTAAAGAGCCAGATATGACAAAGTTACCACAGCCAACAAACAGGCAAGTAAAAGCCAGAATATCAGGTCATTATACATTTTATTTTGATTGCTTTAATATTGTTTTCAAATAAATTGTGCGCGATTTTAATGTCTATAAATATTTATAAAATGGTTTGCTAACTATTTTTCTATGAAAAATATGCATTGGTGTTATTTTGTCTCTATTTTTCCCAGACGTGTCAAAGTGTATCAATCTGCCCCGGGGATGGGGCACATTGATACAAACTACTTTTTTTTGCTTTTTTAAAAATTACATGCAAAAATAATATATAAAACAACGATTGTACATTTTTATAACACACTACACAGGTTTTGCTGACATCACATTGAAAAATAACTTTAAATTTCTGCTTTCTAGACACCAAAAAGTTTTTTTGTAAAAAGCTGTATCAATGTCTCCCAGTTCCCCCTACGATATAAATAAATAAAACATTATTTTTAAATCATAATCAACTTTCCCTTTCAGCTATTTCAAACTTAAAAAGAATTAATAAAATTTTATTTTTTTTTATTATTTTCTTAATATTATAAAAATACGTTAGCTTTTTATTATTGAAACAGTATGAAATAGAGAAATGTTGCAAAAATGCAAATTGGTTAAAAAACATCATCTCGGTATAATGTTTTTATTTTCCTGGCATAGATGGCACCACTACACTCTACTGTTTTCGGAAACCCGATGGAACTCTTCCTGGATTTATACGGATTTGTGGTTTCAAAAATGCCAAATGCGGAAATTCTACTGTTTTTTCGGGAAAATGAAACTATTTCGTAAAATTTTACGAAAAAGTGTTCAAAACACTTTTTCGTAACGTTTAATTTCGTAAAATTTTACGAAAAAGTTTGTGTATATTAACGGATATTTTTTGCAGTGCAGATACTTCTGTCCTGTATTTTCTATTAAAACATATGGAAGGATCCACAAAAATGCTGTATTTTATAATATCTGCGAACCTTGGGATATTCAAGCTTCTTAAAAACTTCCAAATGACATTTTAAAACCAAAGTTGTTTGATAATTCCAGGAGAGTTATATATCATGATGACAGCATTGAGAAATATACCAAATTACACCGAATTTGCTGACACTGCGGAACTGTGTAAATAAAGCAGTATCTTCGATGGTACAACTGTACACCATTCATTAGATGGAAAAACTGAACGAAAATCCTGTAAAATTCACATAACTACTTGCATGAACTGTTAATTTTAATTAATCCTTTCAAGGGCAAAGTACTTATGGTTATAAAATGTTCTAATCACTTAATCACACCGGGATTTAAGGACAAATTTATTTGAAATAGGTAAATGGACTGCTTTACGTTTATTTATAAAACTAAAATTTCACTCCAAAATGCTGGTGCCATTGTGGTGTCTATGAATTTAAATTAAATTGGACATAAAATATCTCACCTCGCGTCAACAGGTTAAGAACACACATATTTAAAAGATAAATGAAAGAACATTCAGACAACAATTTGAATGCATGGCAGAAAAAAGATTCAGAATCCACACAACTAGAAAATCAAGCTGTAGCCAAAGAAGAGAAAAACCAGAAAAAACATCTAATTTTGTAAAAAGATAAGTGAGAAGAAGCCCCCTTAAAAATGACTTTAATGGCTTTAAAATATATGGAAATGGTTTTCATTTCGATGTCATTTATACGAGCAGTGCTGAATGCAAACTGGGAGTGGCGGCTGTCATCGTTATGAGATTTAAAAGTATTTCTTTGCTATGAACTTGCCAAATTACAATGAATTTTGCGCCCGGCATAATACAGAAATGAATGTACTAGCGAAAACTGATAAGGAAGTATCAATAGATGTTGTGTAAAGTAGGCCCCTGAGAAATCTGGTATACCATTTAGTCATCTTGGAGCAAATGAACCTCTCGAACAGGAAAATCGACATATGAATAGAGGCGCGATTTTCGGAAAAATACAAAATGTGAAAACTCTAAAGAAGCTTTTTCTAATAAGTCCAAGAGCTGAGGAAAATATGTTCTCTAACCATCGAACCAAGTGAATCACGAAAATGGAAGACCACAATGAAGCAAAACATTCTGCATCAACTCGTTATAAGAAAAATTTTAGTGATATTATAGAATGTCTTCAAAACTACTGTCATGAACGCATTATTAATGGATCAAAAAATTTTTGAGACTCATTTTCACAAAGAAAATTAACATTATCTAAAACAATGGTAAAAAATGGAAAGTTTCAACTATATAAGCTATTATATAAGTAAAGGATGAACAAAATTGTCTTGTCGTTTTTTGGCGTTCATGTTCTGATATAAATTTCAAAGAATGTATCGGGAAGTATGAGTTAACAGCAGTTCCACGATGTTTATTCACCTTATTATCAGGCAACTTCCCATATCTTAAGTCCCAGATGTCTACCATTAATTTAATTACTCTATAAGGCATTCAAATTAGCAAACCAGAATAAAAAAAAACACCTGAAAAAGTAGTGGAATTCATTTTTTCTATCCTACTTCCACTGAAATTTTATTTTTCTCCACACTTCCCTTTTGATCGGCGTGTGTAGAGGATCTAGCATGTCCACTATTTTCTCATTCTATACAACAGTTTTAAACATCTATCTATAGATATAATATATAATATATATTATTGAAACAGAAAAAGTGGTTTTTCTTCCTCCATTCAACCATTTCCCCTATGTTTCCCTTTCACAGTTGCAGGTCTTGATATCCACCGTCGCTATTCTTATTCTATAAAGCATGAGGAAGAAAATGAAACCACACACAACACCTAATCACAAAACTACGCACGGGTCTAAAAATAATGGTTACTTAGAAAATTACTATAGGGATTATATACAAATTCATGATGGCGTACTTTTAATCAACAGTATAGTACAGTGCACGAATAAATAGAATAGCAAATACTCCTGTATAAAGTGCTATACAGTCAGGCGTCCTGGAAAGAGATAAATACTGTTATAAATTCTAGAAACATAACAAAAAAAAAAAAAAAAAAAAAAAAAAAAAAAACAATTTCGAAAGCATCTTTAAAGTGATATCTTGCTACCCCAATAGATAATTGAACTTTCCTCTTATTGCTTCTGTAAATAAGTGTGCCTCCTTTCCTGCTTCAAATAGCGGTTTTCTTTTTTGTTTAAAGTCCTTTGAATCTGAATTAACGTCAGCATTTCCTCTTTCTTCAAAAATCTAACAGATTTAAATTTCCAGTCAAAATGGTCAATTTGTAATGGTCAATAATTTATTCATTTCTAAAGATGCAGATTTACAATTTGTTAAATGAGCTTACTGCAGCAGTCAGAAAAAAAAAATAACTGATGAATTTCGTGTGGAGGAGTCGAGGAGGGATAAAAATTTAAAAAGTCCTTCCGGCCAGTGCCGGGAGAAAGCGGTAGTTTTCATATTCCTTATTTATTTATTTGAAATCAAGTTACATTATTTAAACATACGAAGCTTTAATAGTAGAACCCGATTATATAAGATTCAATATTAGTTTTTGTGAAAAATAAATATTAATGGGAACTTTCAAAAGTTAGTCATCTGTTATTCTAGCTAGTTTTATTTAAAGTGATTTATAAGGTCGCCGAATTCCGCGATATCATGAAGTGCTTGCCATTTTAAAACGACATGATGGGAGAAATTAACCAATAAACTTGTTCGATACCTTAATTCATGTGCACATGTACAATCACATCGAAATCGGTTGATATATACAAGTGCTATCCCAGGCAAATTGATATTTTATAAAAATGTCAAACACATTAGAAATTCAAGCTGCAAAATAAAGACAAATAAAACATAATCAGGAATACATGAATTAAGATAAAACACTTGAGAAAGAACCTTTTTTCAATTTCTAATGTTTTTTTACATCATTATAAATTTAGAAGTCCTTTCGGCAGTGCCGGGAGGAAGAGGTAGCTTTCAGATACTTATTAATTAATTTATTTATTTTAAATTAACTTACATTATTCAACCATAAAAACTCAAATTAGTGGATCCCGATTTTATTAGATAGAATACTAGTTTTTATCGATACTAATTATTAATAAGAATTTTTAGAAATTGGTCATCTTTTATTCAAACTGGTTTTATATTAAGTGATTTAGAGAGTCGCCAAATTCCACGATATCATGAAGTGTATGCCATTTTAAAGCAACATGATTGATAAAACAAACCAATGAGCTTGGTTATCTTAATTCATGTGCACATGCACACTCACATCGAAATCGATTAATATATACAAGTGCTGTCGCGGGAAAATTGATTTAAAAAAAAATGTCACCCACGTTAGAAATTCAAACTGCTATATCTCAGGCGTTTTTTAAGGTAGAGACAAAGCAAAAAATACTCCGAAAATCATTATTAAGATAAATACTTTATTAAAAAAACCTTTTTTCAATTTCAATTTTTTTGTTTTTACATCATTATACATTTAAAAGATTTTTGACAAACTTAAATGGCTGCCATTTTGAAACAAGATGTCGGATGAAGTTGGCCAATAAACTCGGTCAAGACATTGGTATATACTATGTAAACACGAAGTTAGATCCAAATCAGTTTAGAAATATGCGTATTATCGCGTGACAAATTTCAGACCGTTTCAAAATGTCAACCACAGTGGAAATTGAAAGTACTATAACCTAGCTATTTTTCAAGATATAGATGAAACAAAATTGCTCTGGAATATTTGTATCAAAGTCAAACAGACAAAAGGAAAATATTTTTCAATTTCTTGCACTTTCTTTTTTGTACCTAATTTTAAAATTTAAATTTAAAAAAAAAGTTGAAATTCCGCCATTTTGAAACAAGATGGCGGATGGAACTGGTCAACGAACTTGGTCCAGACATCGGTATGTACTATGTACGCACCAAGTTTAATCCAAATCGGTTTATAAATACAAGTGTTATCACGTGACGAAAATCAGATCATTTCAAAATGTGAGCAACACTAGAAATTAAAAGTGGTATAACTCAGCCATTTTTTAAGATACAGACGAAACAAAAAATGCTCTGGAATCTTTGCATCAAGGTCAAATGCATAAAAGAAAAACATTTTTCAATATCTCACCTTTTTGTACCTAATTATAAATTTTAATTTAAAAAAATTTAAATGGCCGCCATTTTGAAACAAGATAGCGGATGGAACTGGCTAACGAACTCGGTTCAGGCCTCATTATGTACTATGTACACACCAAGTTACATCCAAATCGAATGATAAATACTTGCGTATCACAGGACAAATATCTGATCGTTTCAAAATGTCAGCCATAAGAAAAACTCAAAGTGCTATAACTCAATCATTTTTTAAGATATAGACAAAATAAAAAGTGTTCTGAAATTTTTGTTTTAAGATTTAACGCATAAAAGAAAAATATTTTTCAACTTTTAATTTTTTCGCATTTAATTTTAAATTTAATTTTTTTTAATTTTTAAATGGTTGCCATTTTGAAACAAGATGGCAGTTTATGCTGGCCAACGAACGCGGTCGAGACATTTGTATGTACTATGTACATACCAAGTTTCATTCAAATCTGTTCATAAATACGTTAGTTACAGTATGACATATATATATATATATATATATATATATAACATTTGAACGGAGGGTAGTTTTGGGGTCTGGGGTTCATGATCGGTGAAAATATACCAAAATTTTTTGGAAGTGCTTTCCTCCGGACGGCTACAATAGGTAGCTTTTTACTTTTTGTAGAGTTGCAAAGAGTCGGTTTATTCCCGGGTTTATTTCCAATAGACCAGGTTTATTCCCAGGTTTATTCCCAAAAAACCGAATTATTCCAAAAAATCCTGGGTTTTTTCCAGGTTTATTCCTAAAAACCCGGTTTATTCCCGGGTTTAAACCGGCTTTTTTCAAACCTTTGCAACGCTAACTTTTTGTAATGAAAGCTACCTAAAAGTTTTTGACAATTTTAAATGGCCGCCATTTTGAAGCAAGAGGGTGAATGAAGTTGGCCAATGAACTCGGTCCAGATATCGGTATGTTCTATGCACTCACCAATTTATATCAAAATCGGCTCATAAATACACGCGTTATAACGTGACAAATATCAAATCATTTCAAAATGTCAGACACGCTGGAAATTCAAAGTGCTGTAACTCAGCCATATTTTACGAAACAAAAATGATCTGGAATCTTTGTATTAAGGTCAAACACATAAAAGAAAAATATTTTTCAATTTCTCACTTTTTTACTTAATTTTAAATTTTAATATTTAAAAAATTTTAAATACCCGCCATTTTGAAAGAAGATGGTGGATGGAACTGGCCAACGAACTCGGTCTAGGAATCCATATTTACTATGAATACACCAAATTACATCCAGATCGGTTCATAAATACGCATGTTATCGCGTGAAAAAAATCAAGTTGTTTCAAAATGTATGTAAATTAAAAATGTAATAATTGAGCCATTTTTTAAGATATAGACAAAATAAAATATGCTCAGGAATCTCTGTATCACTCAGGAATCCCTGTATCAAGGTCAAACACATAAAATAATTTTTTTCTACTTTTATTTTATTTATTTATTTTACACTTAATTTAAAATTTTTAAATAAAAATAATAAATGGTCACCATTTTGTAACAAGATGGCAGATGATGCTGGCCAACAAACTCTGTCGAAACAATTGTATGTAACTATGTACACAACGAATTTCATTCAGTTCGGTGCATAAATACGATAGTTACAGCATGAAAAATATCAGATGTATATATATATGGATATATATATTGACATTTGAACGGAGGGGTTTCTTTTGGGAGGGGGTTCTGGGGATCGGTGAAAATATGCAAAAATTTTCCGGAAGTGCTTTCCCCCGGACGGTCACAATAGGTATACTTTTTGTAATGAAATATACCGAAAAGAATAACTGTTTGGAAATTAATTGCTTGATTCTTTCATAAATACAATTTTATTTCCTCCCCCCCCCCTTTTTTTTTTTTTTTTTTTTTTTTTTGTTGTTGTTTATATTGCCCTACCGATCTCGAAAAATAAAAAAGTCGAAAGTACTTTAGTCTTTTTGGAGTTCCCTGCATAAAACGCATCGTCTGAAATATTTATTGTATTTTTATATCAGATTTGCAATAAGGATACGTTAATACAAACGTCTTTTTTATTGTACACATATTTCCAATAACAGTTGTAAAATTATTGCGGAGTAGTGATATGTTTCTGAAAATAAATTGCACTTTTGAGTTACAGATGGCTAACAAATAAAAATCATAACTTATGCAACGAAATTTCTTAGTTTTTCTTAAAAATTAGTCCGTAAATCTAGACATGTAATTGACGTAAAGTGTGACTGTGCGCGCATAAAGCATAGAATGAAATGAGGGATAAAATATGAAACACTGTACAGAGAAATATAATACAATACGAAATCCTTTTTTACGAGACAAAGTAAAAAAATGGTTTGAGGTGTAACAAATTATCCTAAATTATTTAAGTCGATTTTTTACTCTCTTATCTATTTTAATATATAGACAGGGTAGTCATAAAAAAACTTCACCGATGTATGTACCACTATCCATTTTACCTCGCAACCAATCGAAAAGAAAATTTTTTATTTAGTTATTTGAAAATATGCATTCGAGATCTTAATGATTTAAAACAATGAAGCTCTCGTGGTCACGTTTACAGTTAAAAACTTTTAAAATTTTCGAAAGGCGACATCTATTTTTTCCTGCGCAAATTCATCAAAACACTGAAAATCCATAAATAGCGTTGGAACGATAAACATATGACAAAAAATTGCAAGTGTAATATTGTGGCACTCACTCCTCATACAGTTCCTATTGTAAGGATTTAACAATTTGGCCAATTAATGCTAGACAATGGACTGCTACATCGAAGTCTGGCGATTGTGAAAGCGTGAATTGTGTATGCACTTAAAAGGATTAAGGTCCTTTTTTCCCTGTAGACAGCAAGTCTAGCGCGGCCTTTTTTATGTGACGTTAGCATATTAGTTACGGCTACCGTTGACAAATCACCAGACCACCCTGAGAACTAAAAATCGGTTGAAATAGTTTCACTAGGTCCAGACGGACGATGGCAACCTGGCGCCGAGGCGTATCCCAGCTAAGCCTATAACTTTGATCTGGGAGGAGCCCGAAGGAGAGGAAGCTCTCTTGATGAGGATGAGAAGGGGAGTTGGAGATGATTCTCGAGGACGCAGCTCGCTGTAAAAGGCGTGTGGATTATTTTATCATAAAGAACCCTGAGTTCTTACAACTGTATTTTACTTTATCATATCTTGAATAAAAGTTATTTAAGATGAAAAGGATTTGCATCACTTCATCGCTACCAAAATAATTACTAAACAGTATATAGAAATGCAAAATCCTCACAGTGGTGGCAGCGGAAGATTATGAAAAATAGCCACTGAAGCCCAGACGCAGCGGACGATGATGAAAATCGCTAGTGGAGCCCGGACGCAGGCGACGTGACTGAGAGTTAGGAGAGTCAGACGTACAGCGGGGACCGGAACGAAAGAGCCCAGACGCAAGTGACGTGACTCAGAGCCGAGGACTCCAGACGTGCAGCGGGGACTTGAAGGAAATTAGCCCAGACGCAAGCGACGTGACTCAGAGCCGAGGACTCCAGACGTGCAGCGGGGACTTGAAGGAAATTAGCCCAGACGCAAGCGACGTGACTCAGAGCGGAGGACTCCAGACGTGCAGCGGGGACTTGAAGGAAATTAGCCCAGACGCAAGTGACGTAACTCAGAGCCGAGGACTCCAGACGTGCAGCGGGGACTTGAAGGAAATTAGCCCAGACGCAAGCGACGTGACCCAGAGCCGAGGAGAGGTCGGACGTGCAGCCGGAGACCTGAGACGAAAAAGAATCAACAGACGTAGCTTGGAGCCCGAGATAATCCAGAAAAGGACGCCCGGGGAAAGTGGACAGTGGATTACCCTAAGTGTGGAAGCTGTGGACATCCGAAAAAGGAATACAGGTCAGTGCTCTTTAATTGTTCATTGCAGAGGTTTTCACTGTAGGTTGTGTGTTCGTTCAAAAAAAAAATCATCGGCAGTTATCTATGATTATTCAAAATTGAATTAAATTAAATTTGCAAAGTTTAAAATTAAAAAGTTTAAGTAGGGTACAAATTGGCATGCAGTAATTTGAATAACTAATTATTTATAGGAAATGCATTTTAATAATTTTGAATAAATATAATTCTGTGATTTAGGATTTAAATCTTTATGTGTAGTAAAAGTTTAAATATTATACTAGAGTTTTGCGATTAACTAAAGAAATTTCTATCTCTTATTTGCATATTAATCAAAATTAATATTTTTTAAGAATCAGTTGATTGTTTAACATTGGGTTCGGTAAAGTGCTTTAGAAATATTTTCCTGTTTGAGTAATGATAAGTGCTATTTAGCATATTGTTGAGTATTTGTATTGTATTTTCATAGTGTATTTTGTATTGTGATTGACATGTCGCGTATTATGATTGTGAATATTTACATTACGGGAAATAATTGAGAGGCATCCATTTACGGAGTGAACCTAGTATAGATTGTTTTTTTTTTTTCATAATCACGCACCGTTCAGAATGACGTGGTTAGGAAAGAGAAAATGTGATTTAAAGGTATTAGCTGTTGAATTTGGCGCAAATGTAGAGGATTCGGATAATATTCCTAAAATCATAAAAAAACTAATTGAAGCACCTGATTATGATGAGACTTTGGCATTAGCCCAGCTAAAAATTATTGAAAAGGATAGGCTAGACAGGGAAAATGAAGAAAGGGCTGAGAGAGAATTACTGAAAGTTTATGAGAGGGAACAAAAGACTAAAGCGTTGGAAAGGGAGCATGAATTAGCGAAACTAAGGTTAGAACGGGAGACGGATACAATTAGTTTGGCCTCTAATCAGAGCGAGAGAGAACCAAAAATATCTTTAAAGTCTGTTCTACCAAAATTTGATTCAGAGAACTCCGAGATTTCCATTTATTTAAATTTGTTTGAAAGACAAGCACGCAAAGCTCAAATTGATAAAAATCAGTGGGTTACTCATTTGTTAGGACTATTGCCTACCGATTTAGGGGAATTGATACTACGCGAATCTCCCTCTGATTCAGATGATTTCGACCACATTAAAAAAATGCTTCTCGAAAGATTTCAACTTTCAGCAGAAGACTTTCGGCTAAAATTCGTAAATTCTAAAAAACCCGAGAACAAAACATGGAAAGATTTCGTGTACGAAGCTTCCAATTTCTTTGACCAATGGTTAAGTGGTTTAGAAATAACGACATTCGAACAACTCAGAGATTTGATAATCACTGATCAACTGAAACGGAAAATTAACCCGGAAGCGAAGCAACATTTTATTGATGTTTGGAGCGCGATAATTACACCATTTGAGTTAGCTAAAAAGTTAGACGCGTACGAGGTGGCGAGGAAAAATATTAGGCGGGAAGGATCCCCTAAAATTCATAGCGCCGCTAAACCTTTTGAGCGTAATAAGTCGAAAACCGAAACTAGAACGGATGAGACCAAAATAAATTGGAGGGATAAAGAAAACTCTAAAAATCGAAATGAGATATTCGATAAGAGAAAAGAAATTACTTGTTTTAATTGTAAGAAATCAGGTCACTATAAAATTAATTGTACGGAATCAAAAACTGAAAATACTGAAACAGTTTATCATATCGCGGGTCTACGAAATTTGGAAGAAGATTTTAGTCCCTATGTCAGTCGAGGGAAAATCAATGGGAAAGAGATGAAAATTTTACGCGATACAGGATCTACTTTTGACCTAATTTCTGCTCACGATGTAAATAAGGACCAATTTACTAAAGAAAGGGTTTGGCTAAAACAAGCCTTAGACAACAAACTTTGTTGTTTACCAGTGGTAAATGTTGAAATTAGGCTAAGTGACGGCAGCTTCATACGCACTAAAGCGGCTGCAGTTGATAAAGAAACGGATATGATCCATTATTTATTAGGAAACAAAACCCAAGCGTTAATTGATAAACAGAGGGCAAGCGCGAAATTAGAAGGACATATCATTCCGAAATCATGCGTATTTTCGAATACCGAAACTAGCAACGAACGTGAGAAGAGAAAATCTCAATCGTTAGACGAGCGAACCGGTTCCAAGATCTCCGCAGTAGAGGGAATTGTCAGCGCTGAGGGAGGAAGAGCGTCCCCCCATTTCGACCCCCCTGTGTCGGGAGGAACGATACACCAGAGCGCCAAGATAGTCAGTCCGAAGGAGGGAATTTTCTCGCAGAGCGAAAGAGAAGGTTTAGGAGGAATGATGGCCTGGGGCAATCGGAACGCCGCTAGTGTTTTTAAACCGAAAGCGAAAGTAAAATGTACTAACCTTGAACCTGACGAGAAAATATCGCTCATTGGAGAAAAGGGAGAAATAGGGGATAATTATTTTTGGCCAAATGCCGAAAAAGAGCGGAAAGAATTATACGAACGATGGAAGAAAGGTGAGATTTCCGAAAATACGGTAATCGAATGTGCCTTTGATTTGATGAACCGCATGAAAGGTCATCAGGGATTAGTAGGGAAAACGATGACAAAGGCGTCTGAGGATAAGACGGAGCAAAATGATGTAGGTACGGTGGAGGATAAATTAACCGAGACGGATAATGTCACTAGTCGGTCGGACCGCAGAGAGCTTTCCCAAAACAATAAGGAAAATTTTCTTAAAATGCGTGTTCCAAGAGAGTCAGAAGTTCACTTCTTGGGTAAAAAGGCATCGAAATCTGATGTAACGAGGGATGATTTCGCTACTAGATCTTTAATCCGTATCCCGAAAGAAGTTGACTCGGAAAAAAGAGAATCAAATGATAACAAAGTGGTGAGGCTCCGCCCGAGTCGGAATTCGCAGAGGCGTAAGGAAAATTTGAAAGTTAAGGTTACGAAGGGAAAATCAGCGCTGCATAAGATTAATGAATTGAGACGAAGGCTAGGTGACAGAGGTCATAACTCAACGGGAGTTAAAACCCGAAATAAAACGGAATTCTCCTCGCCGGAATGTAAGTCAAAATTTAGTCGTTCGAAATTGATGCCCGATCTTATCCAAAATTATGCTTCGGTAATAAAATCTGAGACGCACAATTTTGAGGAAAAAAATCGGAAAACTAAACTTAATTGGAATCCAGAAAGGGAGGAAACCTTCCTCACATCGAAAGAGGTGAACGAAAATCCGATCTGGGAGATGCCGAATTACGCGAAGAAATTCGAAAATAATTCGAGCTTATCATCACTCTTTCAGGAAAAAGGTTGTAAGGGGAAAGCTCCACATTAATGTTTGAGTAGAGAAGAATGAATGTGAGCTGTAGATAATATTTGTATATAAATTCTTAATTAGCTTGCATTCAAATTATTTCTATATTATATTATTAATTAAAATGTGTATCTGGCTTATAAAAATGTTGTATTGTAGTAAATTGTGTGTTTATCTTACAAGTTAAATTAATAAAATTAACTGGTGCTAACCTCTGTAGTGAATTAAGCTAAGAGTGACTGTACCTCGACGTAAGATTTTCGACATGTGAAAAATCTCTGTCACAGGAGGGGATGGTTGTAAGGATTTAACAATTTGGCCAATTAATGCTAGACAATGGACTGCTACATCGAAGTCTGGCGATTGTGAAAGCGTGAATTGTGTATGCACTTAAAAGGATTAAGGTCCTTTTTTCCCTGTAGACAGCAAGTCTAGCGCGGCCTTTTTTATGTGACGTTAGCATATTAGTTACGGCTACCGTTGACTAATCACCAGACCACCCTGAGCACTAAAAATCGGTTGAAATAGTTTCACTAGGTCCAGACGGACGATGGTAACCTGGCGCCGAGGCGTATCCCAACTAAGCCTATAACTTTGATCTGGGAGGAGCCCGAAGGAGAGGAAGCTCTCTTGATGAGGATGAGAAGGGGAGTTGGAGATGATTCTCGAGGACGCAGCTCGCTGTAAAAGGCGTGTGGATTATTTTATCATAAAGAACCCTGAGTTCTTACAACTGTATTTTACTTTATCATATCTTGAATAAAAGTTATTTAAGATGAAAAGGATTTGCATCACTTCATCGCTACCAAAATAATTACTAAACAGTATATAGAAATGCAAAATCCTCACACTATGTAATGTAATATTCATAATTCTAAAACAAATGCTTATATTTTTATTTTCCCTATGTGTATACAAACACAACTCAAAAACACATTTTAACTTAAATCTTGCAGCATTACTCAGTTCACAAATGAAAAAAAAAAAAATCGGCTACTGAAAAACATTTTCAATGATCCTTTAGAATGGTCTTTTTTGCAAGTACGCAGGCAATTTTCATCGTCATGTATTATTCCAACGCCATGTATGGTTTTTCAATGTGCTCATGAACTTGCGCACGAAAAAAAAAAATGGATGTTGCCATTTGAAAATTGTGAATTTTTTTCAAACCGTAAACGCGAGAGCTCTATTGTTTTAAATCGTCATGACCTGGTGCGCATACTTTCATATATCTTAAAAAAACGATTGGTTAAGCGGTTAAGCCGTAGGGGCTCAAGTATTTGGGAGAAGTTTTTTATGACCCCCTTATATATATATATATATATGGTAAATTTGAGGTGTATTAAATTTTCAAAACAGAAAACTTTAATATTTAAAATTTAAAAAACGATAGTCAATAAGTATTTTCTTGTTGTATATACTTTTATATCATGCAACTTTAACATTAAAACGATAATATTTTTAAACTATAGATTATCTTAAATAAAAGTTTTTTGGAACTTGCGCTTGCTTAGTACGTTTCTACGAGTTTCTAAGTTTCTAAAATCTTTCTTATTAAAGATGCAATAGTTATTAGGAGAAAGAGAGTACAACTTTAACAATAATTAATTATTTTTTACACGATTTCTCCTTTCATGTTCATTTGAAGCACCGTGTAAGAATACACGGTGCTTATTTCCTATATAAATAATAAATTTATTTAGCCAATCTAGTGATAAATTGTCTAACTCAGTCCTTCACAATGCAGTAAGCCATCGGAGTTCTGAGCTGTGGGAAAATTTAGAATGGGGGCCCCATTGTCTGGAGATAAGTGGACATGACTCGTGAATGATGATTTTGGATCCTAAAAATATGTAACTTGAAAACTATAAAATATAGAATATGATTTAACATCTTATTGATTAAAAATTGATATATCAATTATATCTTATGTTTTAAGCAGCTTTGCGCTAGAAAATTTATTATCAAAATATCATGAATTAGCATGAATAGTGAGTATTTTCAAAATACAAATATATACAAGATGATGAAATTTTTATCAGATTACAAGAATAGGTTAAAGGTAAAAATTACATTTTAGCATATTTGTTTTATTATTTAATATATATTTAAAGGGTATGGTTTTCTCCGCCTCTTATTGCCTATCTTGACCCTGTTGCAAGACTACATTTATTTCAATTCATTTACGGAAAATATACCTTGAACAATATATATTTCACTGGCTTACACATGGCATTCATATAAATTATGGCTTCTGTAAAGTAAAGATAAAGACTAGTTAATTTTATCATAAGAAAATGTACAAAAATCCTATCATGTTAAGATTCATTTCTAGGCAAGGGCGGCGCCAGAGGGGGGGCCGGGGGGGCATATCCCCCCCGTCGGGCATACCTGGCCCCCCCATCGGGGTCAAAATTCGATGTCGTCGGGGAAAATATTTTGACTTTTAATTTTTTTTTTTTTTTCTCGAATTAAACTCAGATTGACTAAACTAATTCTTTTGGGTACGAGGCGGTTTCTGACTGAATTTTGATTCTTGCAGATTGAGTTCAGACAAACCCGATCTTTCAAAAAAAAAAAAAAAAAAAAAAAAAAAAAAGAGATTTTTTTAAAATAAAAATTTATATAGATGACTACATAGGATGATAGGATGATGCATGAATGAATCTGTACATGTATATTTTTTAACAAAAAAGATAAAATTTATAGTAAAGTTTTGTCGGGGCTGTCTTGGATGACAAGTAGAATGCTGCATCGGGTCGGGAAAACTGAACCTGACACGACTCGCAATCTGGATCGGATCGGGATGAGTCTAATCTTTTGTCTTTGTGGGTCAGATTCTAGTTGGGTTAACTTTAGTTGTTTCAGGTTCGGGTTGAATGTTGACACGTATGGTCCTTGATTCAAGATCGATCTCTCAAAAGAATTTGAAAAAATTATTTTAAGTTGGAAAATTATATATTGAATGTTAATGAGTCTATATATACTGATTTTTTACTTAAAAGTTAAAACTGATACTGGAGATATAGTTGTATATATATTTTTACAAAATTGCATTACAGTAAAGGATATATTTTTTCATTAGTTACGGTTAGGGTCTTGTTGAGGTTGAAATATTTCGGGTTCAGATCGAAATATGAAGATGTCGGGCTCAGATCGCGTTTCGGGCAGAGTCCTGCATCACTTTGGGAATTTAAACCCAACTCGACTGCAATTTGAGGGGGATCTGGCTAAAATTAATATTTTTTCGGAGAGGTTTGGATTGACTTCTATTTTTCCAGTCGGGTTAGTTTTAGTTATTTTAGCGTATAAATTCGATTCTACCTCATTTCCCAAAAGTATCGCCGAAATATATTTTAAAATGCAAAATTATATTATTTGAATGTCAATGAGTGCATATATAGATACATTAATTTTTCTACATAAAATATATAACCGATATTGGAGGTATTATTGTGGACTGTTTTTTCATTATTGCTTTATAAAATGGGATTTTCTTTTTCAATTTTCTCTTGCATTTCGAGTTGGGATTGGGTTCGAATTGAATACTTTTAGGTCGAAGTTTGTCGAGTTCGGGTTATATACTTTTTTAAAACTGGTTCAGGTTGAATGGAATAGCATTAACTAGTTCAGGTCGGGTGTAACCCAATCCACAGAGGACTCTATGCTCGCAAAATAATCCGTGAATTGAACTATTTTTTCCATTGATTATATTCCGTTAACACCGAAGAATTTGCTTTAAATTTTGCTATTTCTACATCCCCCCCCCCCCAAAAAAAAATACAGATAAAACACCAATCACCTGAAATATTCACACCTAAAGCAACATATTCGTCAAATCACATGGGTCTTCTGGCAGCTATGCTTCTTAGTATTTTTTTCGTATTAGAAAAGGAATTTATAAATCCGTTTTATCTAAATATACGTAAAAAACAGAAATCTGATATCAAAATTTTCGAAAAATGTCCAGTCAGAAGGCAGAAATTGCTTAAAATAATCAAATCTTCAAATCACAGGGATATTTCGGCATTGTTGCGACAGACTCAGAGCAAGAAATTTCGGCCCACGCAGACTTTCTACCCGTGGTTAGATCTCCTCTCCGTGGTTCGGATTGGTGATATATTTTTAATTGGGGGTCGCTTTTCGCTGATATTAAAATAACGCACTTTTAGATTTCTAACTATTTTGCAAGTTTTCACTTCATTTATATATATTTTTTGTTTTTAATTTGGTTATTTTGTATTTAAGTTTTTGTTTCAGATTTAAATTTTGCATCTTATCAAAATTTTAAACATCGAACTTTCTGCATTCGATCAATATACACTCTAAAACAAAATGAAAATTGAAGATTTTTTCCCATTGTTTTTATTGTTACTAATTATAGCTAAAAAAAAAACCTAATTTAATTTACACACTTTCTCGAAAATATAAAAAATTCATCAATCTAATGCTAAAATTACCTGAAATCCTCCAATATCTAAAATTACATTTTTGTTGAATGAAAAGACTGTTCAGTTTACTGAGCAGCAAGACTGTGCACAAAATTTTTCTTTTCGAAACTGATTTATTACGTATCTCTGTTTTCTCTCAAAATAATGAAAAGTTCGTGAACTTAATCTCAAATTTTTTAAAATCCTACAATCAAAACACCAAAATTTCTCCAAAAATAGAAAAATCCGTTCCAATAACATGTGCGTTCCGGCAACTTATTGTCTGTATATTTTATTTTTGGCGAAAGGTTTTTTGAGAGTGTATGGAATAATAATTACATTTTCTCAAAAGTGACAAAAATGGAAAATAATGAAAAAAAAATAAAACGCGGAATTTATAAAGTAATATAAAGTACATATTTCAAAAATTGTAGTTCGACCAATTAATTTCACTCCGGTAAATACATTCAATTCAAACAAAGAAAAGAAATATTTAGCATTGAAACGTGTTCAGATGGAAAGAAAAAGGATATGGAGAAATTTCAATTTTATACAAGTTTTGTTCTCACTTAGATTTCAATCTACGATGTTTAAACCACAGAGAAGAGCAGCTGCGATTCACTAAAAGAAAATACATGCCTGTCTGTTTTGACTAGTTTTCAAATTCGGATGTGCAAGTTAATATTAAACAAACTTTTCGACAATTTGAATAAAAAGTTATGTTGTTTAGCTTTATAAGCCGTATTCTTGCTGATTGGTTGTAAAAATAACGTTTATATATCTCAATGTTGCTATGGGAATTACAAAAAAAAAAAAAAAAAAAAAAAAAAAAAATTTATAGTGAGATAGACCGGAAGGATATTGCAGAGTTACATAGATAAAATACTCCATTTTCATCAATTGTACATTGACCACAGATATAAGGAGTTAATTTTTTTTCCTGATCTAGTATTTTTATTTTAGTATATAGAAATCAGATTTTTTAAATTATTATTCATCTGTTTAATGCATTTTCTTACAAAATTCATATAATTAATCAGACAGTAAAACAATGCTGGAATGAAATTTTAAAGAAAAAATTTGACTATGAAAAAATGGAATTTATGACTTTGCAAATTTTGCATTACAATTATCAGTTCTACTACTTATAAATATTTTATGAGTTCCTTCTTTTTACGAAGTTATCAACTTTGATTTGTCTCTGCTGTATATAAAAAGTTTCAAGACTTTTATAAGAGTAAGTACATATGATTCCTTATTTATTTTCGTTTATATATGATTTCATAGTTTTACCCGAGTGTTTTAATTTTAAAACTGCTTTATACGCAGAATTCGTACTTTTGTTGATAATAATAATTTAACTAATGTTTATGGAAGTTTTTCACTTATATTTTTGCATTCAGCAATACATACAGTAGAGCTTCGATTATCCGGACCGGTCTAGACCAAAATCGATCTGATTAATGAAAAAAAAAAAAAAAAAAAAAAAAAGTTGCCAAAAAAAAAAAAAATTACAAAAAAGTTGTTCAACTTTTAAAAACGCATATGGCAATGTTTTTAGGTAACTTCCCTTCACATTTTTTTTTTTTTCATGTTTAAGATTGGCAGCAGTGATAATGAATATTTTAGCACATTGAAAACGGCGTATCTAGAAGGCTTTTTTAAAATAAAATTTAAAGGTACAAAGTTATACATAGAAGCACATTCAAGATTTCCGATACAACTATGTCTAAAAAATTAACGCACAAAATTTAATCCAATTTCATAGTTTTTTTAGACTTTCAAATAAATTAATACTGATAAAATTTGTTATGCATCACTCAACAGTGGTTTTGTTATGCTTTGTTTTTAATAATTACCGTAACATGCATCCAAAGCTTTTTTTTTTTTTTTTTTTTTTTCAAAAGTCAAAATGATCATATTTATGAATCAAATTGAAATGAAATAAGTACCACGTAAAAGGTTACCTTTCTAAATAATTGTCTGCTTTATGATGCATTTATTTGATTGTTAAAAATCTAAAGTTTACAGGCGTGCTGATAGACCGTTTTATCAAATTTCATCATATTCAGTTAGTATGGATGACATTTTTGGTGTATATCGCCCTCAGGGATGGGAACTGCAAAAAAGCAAAAAGACTGAAATAACGCGTGAACGAAAAATTGCACCATATTGTATTCACACGCGTGAATGAAAAATTGCACCACATTTTGATCACATGCGCGAATGAAAAATTGCACCACAAGTAAGGGGGTACTTTTTGTTTAATGAATAGGTGTTATCAGAAGTTACATTCACTGAGAAAGATTTGGAACAATCAAAAAAGATTGTGAAGTGGGAAAATCTGTTTTTGGAGCAGCAAAAAGAATAATTTGAAAACGGGAAAGTTAGTTTTAGGAACAGAAAAATTCTATCCAGCAGGCAACTTTCTTTTTTTGCCCCTTTGACGAAAATTGCGTTTTAAAGCGATTTTTCGACAAAATTTGCCGTTTTTTCGCGATCTTTTGGCGAAATTTGCCATTTTTCTGAGATCTTTTGACGAAATGTGCCGTTTTTTCGCGATCTTTTGACGAAATGTGCCGGTTTTTTCGCGATCTTTTATCAAAATTACCGTTTTATCACGATTTTTTGATGAAAATTGTAGTTTTTCGCGAATCTTTTGACAAAATTTGCCGTTTTATTGCGATTTTTGGACGAAATTTGTCATTTTTTCGCGATTTTTTGAGGAAATCTGCCTTTTTTCGGGATTTTCGGAACAAAATTAGAAACTTTTTCGCGAATCTTTTGACGAAATTTGCGGTAAATTATTCGTAATTTCACGATTTTTTTAGTGAAATTTCCTTTTTTGCGATTCGTTGACGAAATGTTATGTTTTTTCGCAATCTTTTAAAGAAAATTACCGTTTTTTTGATAAAATTTACCGTTATTCGCGAATGTTTCGACAAAATTTTCCGGCAAAACTTGTCATTTTTTCGAGGAAATCCGACTTTTTTCGCGATTTTGTAACAAAATTAGGCATTTTTTCGCAAATTTTTTGACGAAATTTGCCGGAAATTATTCGTTATTTCGCAATTTTTTAACGAAATTTGCTTCTTTTGCGATTCTTTGACGAAAATTACGCGTCCCGCGGGACAAGCTTCATTTTTTAGCGTCCCGTCGCCGATTTTTTGTGTATTTTACGCGCTATAGCGCGTCCGCGGCATTTCAGTTACATATTTCTGAAATCCGCGGAAAAAAGCGGAATTTTTGGGGTGAAAAATCTGAAACTTATCAAAATAACAAAAAAGCGGAAATCCTCCAAAAAGCGGAAAATTCCCATCCCTGCGCCTTACAGATGTTTTTTATGCTGTGTTTTTTTTTCTCGAAAATCTCTGCACCTATTCAATATAGAATTGCCCAAAAAATTTTATGCTTAAAGAAAAAAAAAAAAAAAAAAAAAAGAAGCAAACCGGTGTCTGTTTTGGCTTCAAACACTCAAAAATTTGAATACAGTAAAACCTGCCTATGACGCTAAAAAGTACTTTCATTTTCAAGCCGTTTCCGAAAGTGAAGGTATCTTTAAAAAAAATGTTTAAAAATATTCTAACTAAATCGAGAAATTCGAAAATAATCTGTGTTTAACATGACAGAGCAGGTGTTTTCAAATGAGTGAAGCGTCCCCTTAAACTCAAAATATGTTGATTCAAAATTAATATAATACATGAGAAAAGAATATAATACATCAACACCTTCTACGAGGCAAATTAATTATAACTATCTCTCTCTCTCTCTTTTTTTTTTGTTCCTATGCGATTTCGCTTTAGAAGATTTTACTGTGTGGCATTTTTCTGATTTTTAAGTCTCTAATACATGAAATAAGGAACGATAACTGAATGGTAATTGAAACATTTACATGCAAATTGATATTAATTCAAAATAAATAAATATTGCCGCCTAGAACATTTCTTAAAAAAAGTAAATAAATAAATAAAAAATAAAAAAGACTCTTTTTTATCAGAAATCCTCGTGCTAAACACTTTATAACCATATCGAAGTAAAAATTCACGTTTTGTAGAAATAGAATCGGGCAAACCTTTTTTTTTTTTTTTTTTTTTTTTTTTTTTTTTTTTTTTTTTGTCAGGCTATATTTTATATGTATGGACTTGTATTTCCCAGACCCTATAATCAGGCTGACTTTTTAATTTTATGTCAATCGGACTATTAATCTATTTAGTACCAACCGGATCGGGCCTGAGACTAAAATTTTTGCCCTGGACCTCTAATATATATTATGAACTTGGCCCCCCTGTCGGGGATACAGTGCCCCCCCGTCGGGCAAATTCTGGCGCCGCCCTTGTTTCTAGGTGAAAGACTAATCGGAAATTTAAAACAAACGTTACAATTTTAGAAACAATATTTTCTGAAAATGCTAAGTTTTACAATACCGTTACACATTGCATTTTCTCAAACCCTATTTGATCTTTTTTATACACAACATTAATTTTCTATCTAAATTTAACAACAATTAATTATTTTTAGAAATAAAGGAATATTAAATCTTTATTAAATAATGGTCGTAAACTTTGCTAGTTTTATTATTAAAACTGCATCGCTCCGTTTATTGTGCTCTATTATTTAATCTCTCTATATATACTAATTTAAAGAAAATGTGTTTATCAACAAAGTAAGATACAGATTTTCTTTTATTATTTTTACATTCTCATGTTTAAAACTCAACAACTACTGTAGAGGTCCGACTGGCCCGAGGCCCGTACCCGAGGCTGACCCGCGGGCCTGGTCGGAAAAAAGTAGAACAGACCGTATCGCCCCGGGAGGGCCGATAAAAAAAGTTATAATGCTTTCAGAAAAAACGATAAAATATTAAATATTTTCAATGAATATGGCTTTTAAAAGAATTAGTATAAATGTGCGTAAAGAGCCGATACTAGTTTGACAACATCAATACAGAAATGCAAGTTTTACAGTACAGAGATTGGCAACGGACAGTACTTTTGTGTCTAACCCGAGTTTAATATTTTATAGCAGACTCGAGCAGGCCGAGATCAGGCTTGAATTGTTTTTCTACATGTAATCGAGCCGGGCTGGAACTAGACTTAATTGTTCTCAAGAGGTGAAGGACATACAATATGATTTGCAAAAGTTTTAACAGCGATAAAAAACTTATGTATACCTTTGGAAGTATACTTCTTCATAGTTCTTAAATTCACTTCTTGACAACGCAAAGTGTGACATATTTTCTGATTAATTTTTAACTGTAAAGGTATAAAATTGACAAGGCTGACTATTGAAAGGATTTGGAATCGAATAGCATTTTCCATTTTTGGCAAATAAGATACTTGTACATACTTATTAAGGTATAAGAGATTCTTCTCGTGTGAGTGCAGATTTTTCCCTTCTCATACTATCAGTTCCGGAACTTGATTCAAAACGATAACGTTGACAGTATTTTCTTAAATTGCTTGTATAAAAAATGAATAACGCCATTCGATTACATAATTTCTGAGTAAAAACATCTGCTAATCATATGCATTTCTGAAAAGAAATGAATTCAGAAATGTATCAGGAAGTAGCTCCTTTGGATTTGAGAAAATTTTTTATAAAATGATAAAGATATATTTTCATAAATCTACTTTTTATTATGCAACTTCAAAAGTTTTGATGTTTTTAATTTTCTTTTTTTGTATATTCTAAACCACGTCAATTTTTTACTCAATCTATATTTGAATGTTGAAAAGATAAGAATTTAAATAATTATTAATGTTTTCTATTGTGTATTTTCTGTAAAATATACTGTAAAGTTATTCCATAAAAATGTATGTAATATTCTTTAAAAGAATCTTAATTATATTACAAAAATTGGAACATTTTTGAAATAGTAGTAATTTTGTCGGGACAGAACGGGCTGGGCCTATTTTCAATGATTTATGTACAGGCTGGGCCCGGCCTGGAAATTCCGGCCTGTTCCGGACTTCTCAGATCTCTTAATTAATGTGACATCATATTAGAATGCCTGTCCGTACACGTGACCGTAAGAAAGACCTAAAGCCAACAAACCAACTGCAACAATTTTCAATTTTAGTGATCAGTGCATGAGATCAATGAATAAATTAGAAGAAGCAACCTAAATATGCTATAAAAAACGTCCCAACCACGCCCAAATCTCCTCTTTTAGTTTCATTTATATAATTTTGCTTTATTATTATTATTTTTAAATGTGTGTCAGTGTTCCTAGGAATAATTCACAGGTAAGACAGTTTTACTTACTTATAATTTTGTTAAATATAACTAAAAATAAATAATTACGTGAGTCTAAACAATGTCACTTTCTAAATATAATACACTTACTATAATTGAAGCTGTATTCGAACCCGTAAGTTCATAACTCTAAACAACTGCTCTAAACATTAGACAAACAGGCAGGTCTTTCCATTATAAATGAAGTTTGAAAAGCATCATTCCGCCATAATTTTAGCAGAATCGTCTATTGTCATATAAGTAATTAGATTTTCAATTTTAAAGAAAATTTTTTTGAAATGTTTAAGTAATTTGATTTGCTCAAAATTCTAAAGACTATAAGAGTTTTTCGAAATATTACTAAATACTTTCAATGTTGATAATTTTTGTTTGGTGCCATTTGTTAAGCCACTAAAATTCCCAAAATTTATTTTTCCCCTATATATGTTTAGCAAATAATCAGTAAGATAAATATGCTACTTTAATGCGGCACTTGACTGAAGCACTTGACTAAATTCGGTTTAGGAAATGCATAAAATCAAAATTTTTAAGATTATATAAATTCTTGATGTGAATTATAAATGGATTTGATTTGCTCTTTTGATAACTTTTCAATTAATTCTGTTTCATTTTTCCACATACTTAAATTGCAAATAGGATATTAACATAAAGTACATAAAGAGAAAAATATATATTTTTAAAATTAATTCACTTTAGACATTAGATTGAAATATGTTTTTGAATATATTAAAAGACTTTATACATAACACAATCCGATTTTTATGCTTGCGTGATATAAGTAATAGCGATTATACTAATTAAGCAATACACACACACACACACGCTGACACTTCATCCTCTAAATGGCGCATTAAGTTGCATTACATTAACCATATGTTTCATATCTTCTAACTGAAATTACCCGTGTGCACGATTTTACCATCTGTTACTCATAAGGTATTCAACTCTCGTATCTCCTTAAGAAACACTTAGATACTCCTAGAAACAGTGTGAGAATTAATTTATACTCCCCAACAGTCTATGAAAGAAGCACCTAAGTTTGTATTCATGATTATTTTTTCGATCGACCTGATTTTTATGTAGTCATTGCACGTGCATCTTTATCGGTGCCCGAGGCTCAATTGATGCCGTATATGTTATAAAGTATCTCGGCAAGCTTTCAGATGTTTTGAGTGGATCAGCAGAGAGGCAGCATTTTGGAATTTGTGATTCCTTGACTGATTGTCAATGGGCAAGGTAAGCAATATTTAATAAATATCCTTTGTCACGTTAAATATATACAAAATCTCATTATTTTATCAACGGACATTAGAAGATAGAAAATAAATATCCACATTTCATATCAATGATATTGGAAATTTGTTTATAACATGCCTTCACAGCTATGAAAATTTGCGCAAATATAATGCTATGCGTAGTATAGTCTTAAAAATGCAGTCCAGATGCAAAGCAATTTTAACATTCCTTTATAATTTTGTCCGCTCTTTCTATCTATTTACGAGTCTTGAAATTACATTAACTTCGATGGAATTGATAACTGAATAAAAAAAAAAAATGGAGAATTTACAAAAGTCCACTTTTATTGGAAATATTTTTTATGTTTCAACCATGATTTTAAAGGTATAGATACTTGTAGAACGTCTGTGTTCACTTGTGTAAGAATAACATGGAGATATAACGATATATATGTAAATATACATTTTAAAAAATTAAGAACTTTCTGCATTTTTTAAAATGTAGCATGCAAGGTTTACAACAAAATTTAACGCATTTTTAAAAATAATTGACAAATTGCAGTACAAACAGTGTACTATTACTACATTATCAATGTATCAAATATGTGATTAAATATGAGTATATGAAATAAATTTTAACTGCGCATGCTCGAATGATAAAAAAATTATTTTTTAATAATTTGTCAATCAACCATACAGGGTGATTCATAAATATCGAAACAATAGGCTATTTCCTTGAATATTACTTTAGACCTATGCTTTAAATTGCAAAGTTTCATAAGAAAAGGGGGCAAAATATGATGACATAAATTGCAACTCCAAGGGGGTCTATTTGAAAAAATACGAAAATTAAATATTTATACTGCTCCTGTAGGGTAAAAATTCAAATTAAGAAAACTTTCCTTATCTAGTCCTGAACTAAACAGAAAAAAATTATATTTTCATATTTGCAAAACTCTGCAAAACTCGCGTTTAAAAAATTCATCAGGTTTTAAAGGATTCTACGCAAAATGAAACAAGTGCAATTAAAGAAACAATGTTACTTTTACAGTTCTAGGAAGCATGTAAAAAATATATCTATTGAATTTTATGTATAAGTAGTATGCATCTACTGATTTTCATTTTTTTCTGTCTTTTGTGATGATGAGTCATATAATTTGCAAACGAAATCACAGCCTAAAATTTCTCATAAAATTTATAAACATTTCAAATGGTTAGTTTTTTTTTTTTTTTTTTTTCAGTGGGACAACTTAAAATCGTTATAACTCCAAACATTGTTCATAAGATTTCCTATATTTTTCGTTTATTAAAGAGGAAAATATAACTTTAGTTTTGTTTCAGATTTCTTTCATTATTAATTTAAATTTTTTTAAAAATATTTATTTAAAAATGATGTAACAAAATACTCAGATTTTCATAAGTAAATATTTTTTTTTTCAAATTTGCCGGAACAAAATTATTGTAAAATAATCAAAAAAGACATTTCAAGTTTGCATCTTTTTTCTTTAATGATTCTAGACTTTTAATATTTTAACGACAAGAAATGGTGTGTGTGGAGGGGGGAGAGAAACCGATCATGCAGAAAAATGCATTTAAAATTTAAGAAAAAATTGGCGGCTAATAAAATGTTTAAATTCTTTTTTAAAAATTGCAAGTGAAAAGTAACTCTTTTCTGCACTGTAAAAAAAAATTTGGATAATTACAAAATTTTTTCTAGTAGAATTGTATTCCAAGAACTTTTTATGTAACGGCAACAATAAAAGTTCATGTAACAGATACAGATTTGCACTTTGAATCAAACAAATTTTAAGGTTACTAAGAATTTTTTTGGGAAATCGTATTCCAAGAACTTTTTAAGTGACGATAACGAGCATTATAGATAAAATTTTAGTAAAGTTACCAAAATTTTAGTAAATTCTTTTGTAAAGTTACAGATGGTTTTAGTTTTGCTTACAAGTTTTGTAGATTGACATCATTTTCTTGTACAGTGTACACATAAAATTTTAGTAAGCATAAGAGATTTCGGTTAATTTAGATTACTAAGGTTACAGATTTTTTTTACAGTGTGTGGCTTAAACTTCCGATTCAGTTTAAATTTTGTACTGTTTAAGCATTCCATGAGTTATTTAAAACAATGCTATTTCTAACATGCGGGTTAAGAGTTTTTCATAATTTTAGCTCACACAACTTCAGGCTTTTTATCGCCTTGACGAGGCTGTTAAAGAAATATCTGCATTCTGGGCCCAGGACCAGGAAGTTACTTTCTCTCTGAAGACTTGGCCTGGCCGAGCCTAACGTATTTTTTTATACCGTTCCGGGATCGGCTTCCTTCTTTCTACTAGTCTGCACGGGACGAAATTTTCAGTCCCGGTCACGACACAGTCCGTATTAAAATCTTTGTCTCTAAGTGATCTAATTCATGCATAAAATAAGTAAAATTTTACTTACTCAAAAAATTTATACAAAAAATGCATATATTTTTAAATTGCTTTTATTTTACAAAACAACTTTAAAATACTCTTTTTACAGAATAATAGATTTACAGGCAAAAAAATTTAAATACAATGAAAAAAACTTGCCTATGACGGAATATTGTCTTAAACCGCTAATGTGTTAATCCATGCAAAGTGAATGTACTGTTGAAATAAATATATTTTTTAATCGTTTTGGATAAATTCAAATTTCCTGAACGAAATAAGAAGGGAAGGACACAGGAGGTGGGGAGTTAAGTGATGGATCAAAGACAATCTGAAAGCCCATGAAGCATTTTTTTTCTTTTTTTTTTTTTTTGGGGGGGGGGGGTACAGTAGAAAGGCGGGATCTCGTCACCACCAGCAGCGATTCGACTGCCTTGCATTTCGGCCGGAAAATTCTCCCTTCTCTGGCACTACTTAGCATTTCGGCCATTTTAGTTTTGGTTATTTATTTTTCTAAATCTCCCTCAAAATTGTCCCCCCTGTTGTCTGCTAAGGACATGCCACCGTCTCGGCTCAAAAATTTTAGCTCCAGCCCCATTTCACTTGGCACGGTAAGTGGGAGTGATGTGCGGCGCCAAACTCAGTACTTTCAAAAAGGCAATAAACTACTAAGTCCAGCAACCGTTAGCCACGATCAGCCGACCTCGGCACTTGTCTGCGTCGATCGCTCCCACTCTGCCAGCTAAAATTCCATCATGTACGCTAATGGCACCTGGTGCATGTAAAATCCGTCGTGGGTGCAAAGTCCTCCAAGTTACCTATGAATTATACCTCTGGAGGTGCCTTGCCAGGTGAAGGTCTCGTCATCTGATCAAGGCTCTAAATTACGAGACCATCTTGCGGGGGTGCCATGTGCAGTTCATCATTTATTGCCGCTTCGCGGCAATTAGGCGGTCGTCCGCTCCGATACCAGGTATCTAACCCGTTAAGCTGAGATTATTAACTCGGCAGGTAGGGGCCTGGTCATCGGTTAGATTGAAAGAAAGGACAATCTGAAGAAAAATTCTTACTTCTACTTTCTCTCGGTGTTTAGTTAGGAAGAACATTAGGAAGAATAAATTTTGCAATTTTTTTTAATCATCAGAGGTAAACAAAATGTAGTTAGTTCAATTTCAAAACGCAGGAGGCACGCTTGCTCCTCCCTGGCGGCATCTACATCTATATGTATCAAAATATGAATAAAAATTAAAAATATAATTTCAATTATTACATAAACACGATTTTGTTTACGTATAAAAATATTAAGTAACAAGATGAAAGTAATTATCATTTAGTAACTGATTAGTTGAACATTTATACAATATGTTGCTCCAAACATTCGATTGTGTAAACGTTTTGTTAGACGTCCAATATTTAGAAAAACTTGATGAATTCTTCTGTAACTACAGAAATATATGTTAATTATATTTTTTTAGCAAAGTTAGATTACTAGGTCAATTAAAGAAACAGCAGAAAAATCGATAACACGTTTTTTCCACCACCCTGTTAAACAAAATACTCGAAATTATCTGTTCCTGTAGCACGTGACTATATGGTCCTTGTTCAACACTTGTGATACGTAAGGATAGTATATCCTTTCAAATCTATTCTACATAAAATTATCTTTAAAATAAATCAAGAAATTTCCGGGGATTTTAGTTTACATGTTTTTTAGTGGCATGTTTATCAATCAATTTAACGTCATTTTTTATGAAACTTGACAAATTGGAGTAGGCATAGCAATATATTCAATATTTATTGAAATGAGAACAATCGTATGAAATAAATTTTAACAGCACAAGGTCTGGAGATCATTATTTTTCATAATATAGCAACCAGCTGCATAGAACAATTTAAATAAAAAAGCGAATCGAATACTGCGAAAATTCAGAAAGATATGAACCATGCTGATAGCTTAAAATATCTAGGTGGCAAGATATTTTCTACATACTGTCATTTAAATTTTCCTTTTATTTTCGTTTGTTAACTATTTGGCAAATAGTTGTTGTCCTCGGTAGAGAACAGGGAAATCTGAAGTATATCTGAATGATTTTATTGGTTTAATTCCGCAACTTTTTCATTTTATTCGTTTTCCGATTAGTCCCTGTATAATATCAAAAAATGAAATACTTCTGTAACCACAATAACAAAAAAATTAATCAAAACTTTAAAAAAAAAAAAAAAAAAAAAAAAATTGAAACACACAATTTGAAAACAAATTGTGATAAATATTTCAAACAAATTTCATAAAAGTGTATTTTCTTCTCTACACAACAGTGTAAAAATTTAAAATGTGTAACGTTTAGAAGTTTAAAAATTTGCAGTTCCGAAAATTGTAAAATTGAAATTTCATTTAAAATTTGTTTATGATGGGTCCAGGAATATTAATGTTTAATCCCTGTCGCACATAATATGAGGCGTTCAGATGTTAGTCTGATTAATTCCATGAAATAAAAATGCATATTTTAAACAGTTAAAGTTTTATATCCATAAACTACTGTTTTTTTTAATTATTATTATTGGTCTAGGAATATTAATATTTAATGCATGGCATATGTAATATATGTCTCGTTATGATCATCCTAAAAATTATGTTTATTATTATTATTAATTTAAATATAGAATTTATTTATAAGTCTATAAATTTAGTCTTTGAAAATGTCATTTTCCAAATAGTTATTGTAATTTGTTAAATTACAATTTTTTTTTCTTTTAATTATTATTATTGGTCTAGGAATATTAATATTTAATGCATGGCATATGTAATATATGTCTCGTTATGATCATCCTAAAAATTATGTTTATTATTATTATTAATTTAAATATAGAATTTATTTATAAGTCTATAAATTTAGTCTTTGAAAATGTCATTTTCCAAATAGTTATTGTAATTTGTTAAATTACAATTTTTTTTTCTTTTAATTATTATTATTGGTCTAGGAATATTAATATTTAATGCATGGCATATGTAATATATGTCTCGTTATGATCATCCTAAAAATTATGTTTATTATTATTATTAATTTAAATATAGAATTTATTTATAAGTCTATAAATTTAGTCTTTGAAAATGTCATTTTCCAAATAGTTATTGTAATTTGTTAAATTACAATTTTTTTTTCTTTTAATCATTTTATCGAAAGGTAAATTTATTTTTTCAGCACATTCATCTTAACGTTGTTTAATAGTTAAGTTAAATCAAAAAGGAAAGGGGGAAAATGCAAGTAGACATGAAAGAATTAGTTTGATCAGAAAAAGGGATGAATGTTTTTCTTCCCCCCTTCCTTAAAAAAAATAATATCTATCCAACCATAAGCTGATTCGAGAAATGAAAAATAATTTATGTCGATATATACTGACAGAACCTATCAATCCCAACTGAAGTCTATCTTAAGCCCAATTCGAATCCAAAAAAAAATTCCATATAATCATAATACGGTATCAGTACAGAACAAAATATTTCCCGTCGAAATGCAATTTGACCAGAACTTGAAAATTCCATTTGAATTTAACTCTATCCAAGCCCGGAAATTTTTTTTTTCAAATCTTAACCTGGTTCGAAAACGAAAAAATAATTTCTGCTGATGTACATTTACAAAAACGCAATCTGAGAAAAAGAAAAAAAAATAGTAGAAACATAAATCTGTTTAAGAAAGGCAAAATAAATTCTGTCAACCTGTACCGCCCAGAACCTGTAAAATCCTATTAAAATCTATCCTAAACACTTAAAATCTATCTAATTATAACCCAATCTGTCTACGACATAATACATACGTTGAAATGCAACTCGAAAAGTTCCATTCGAAGTCAACCCGAAACCAGACTCGAAAAAAAATCTATCCAACTATATCCTGATTCGAGAAAGAAAGCGTAGTTTTCATCAATTCGTACTGAGCAGAACTTGGAAATTCTAATTGAACTCTATCTTAAACCCGATCCGAACCAGAAAAAAAATAATATTTCATGTAACCATATAGCGCAATATCCGTACAGGACAAATTATTTTTCATGGAAACGCAACGTGGCCTGAACATGAAAATTCCATTCGAATTGAACCCGATCCAACCCGAAAAAAAATTCAAACGAACCCAAACCTTATCCGAAAACAATAGTTTCGACTGATACATACTAACAGGAACCAGAAAGTTAATATGAAATCCAATTCCAAACCCGACAAAGAAAAAAAAGAAAAAAAAAAAAACAATGGAAACATAAATCTGTACAATAAAGGTGAAATAATTATTGCCGACATACACTGACCAGAACTGGAAAATTCCAATTAAAATCAATTTAAACCCAATCCATCCAATCGTAACATGAACGCAATTCGAACCCAAAAAATTTCCATATAATCATAACACGGTATCAGTACAGTAAAATATTTCCCATTAAAATATAACCTGAGAAGAACTGAAAATTCCATTTGAATTTAACTCTATCCAAACCTGAAAACAATTCTATTTAATCTTACCCTCATTCAAAAAAAAAAAAAAATAATAATAATAATGATAATAATACTTTTTGCAGATACATATTTACAAAAGCTTAATCCAACCCCCCCCCCCCAAAAAAAAAAATCAGTGGAAGCATAAATCTGTTTAAGAAAGAAAAAATAATTTCTGTCAACGTGCACCACCCAGAACCTGAAAATTTCTATTAAAATCTATCCTAAACCCTAAAATTTACAAATTATAACCCAATCTGTCTACACCAGAATGATATACGTTGAAATGCAACCTGACAAGAACCTAAAAATTGTATTTGAAGTCAACCCGAATTCAGATTCAAAAAAAAAAAAAAAAAAATCTATCCAACCATATCCCGATTCGAGAAAAAATACGTAGTTTTCATGTAACCATAGCCCAGTATCTGTACAGGACGACATATTTTCTATGGAAACGCAATCTGACCAAAACCTGAAAATTCCATTTGAATTGAATCCGATTCATCCTGAAAATGAAAAATTCAATCTAACCCTAATCTGATTCAAAAAAGAAAAATTGTTTCTGCTGATACATACTGATAGGAACCAGAAAGGTATCCTGAAACCCAATTCCAAACTCGAAAAAAAAAATCAATAGATATATAAATCTGTCCAATAAAGACAAAAGAATTACTGTCGACATACACTGACCAGAACCGGAAAATTCCGATTGAAATCAATTTAAATCTAATCCAAACATCAACAATATATATATATATATATATATATATATATATATATATATATATATATATATATATATATATATATATATATATATATATATATATATATAATTACATCCAGTCGTAATCCAATAAATCTGTGACAAAATAATATACATTGAAATGCAACTCGACAAGAACCTGGAAATTCAATTTGAAATCAATCCGAAGCAAAATAAAACACCTCCCTCTGAAACAAACAAACAAAAAAAAAATAATAGTAAATTATCCAACCATATCCTGATCTGAGAAAGAAAAAATAATTTCCATCGATATACACTGACATAACCTATAAATCCCAATTGAGGTATATCTTGAAGTCCGAAAGTGAAGTCCGAACCAAATTTGAAATCAATCAGAAACCGGATAAAACACGTCCCTGTAAAAAAATAATAAATAATAATAATAATAATAAAAATTATCCAACCATATCCCCCCCCCCCCCAAAGAAAAAAAAAATCCATATAATCATAACACGGTATGTGTACAGGACAAAATATTTCACGTCGAAATGCAATTTACCAAAACTTAAAAATTCCATTTGAATTGAACTCTATCCAAACCCGAAAATTTTTTTATCGAATCTTAATCTGATTCGAAAAAGAAAAAATAATTTCTGCTGATACACATTTGCAAAAGCCCAATCTCAGCCAAAGAAAAGAAAAAAAAAAAAAAAGAAATCGAAGGAAACATAAATCTGTTTCAGAAAGACAAAATAATTTCTGTCAACATGCACCAACTACAACCTGAGAATTCCTATTGAGATCTAACCTAAACAGAAAAAAAAACTATCTAATTATAACCAAATCTGTCAAAAACAAAATAATATACGTTGAAATAAAAGTCGACAAGAACCTGAAAATTCAATTTGAAATTAACCCAGAACCAGATAAAACACCCTCCTCTGAATAATAATAATAATAATAATAATAATTATCCAACTATATCCTGATCTAAGAAAGAAAAAATAATTTCCATCGATATACACTGTCAAAACCTATAAATTTCAACTGAAGTCTAACTTAAACAAAGTTTCGACCCCCCCCCCCCCCCCAAAAAAAAAAATAAATAAAATAAATAAAAAATTGGTGATTGATATAATACTTTTAAGACTTCTTTCAGATCATTCCTTGCCCTACAATTTCACTTTGTAGCAGCTCCAAAATAGCTGCTACAAGGAAAGTTTTTGTTCTAATCAAATTTTCACTAAGTTCTACATTTTAATTTAATTTTTTTTTTTTTTAGTATTTTATAGACTTTTATTTAACCCTTTTCAATTCTAACTCACCAAAACAAACGTTATTTCGGCTATAAGAAAAACATATTTTCATTTTAAACCATCCAGTTTCCCAAGCAAAGGTCTGGAGTTTCGCCACGATAACATTTTAGAATACCATTTAATAAAAAGTGATGGGGGTAAAAAAGAGAATACAAAAATTCAAAATAAGCATCTTACATTTTTTTTTTTTTTTTTTTTTTTGATATAAAAGTAAGTGCGTGCTATCGATAAATTGGTTATGTTTTGCAAATAGATTGTTGGAACTTTATTTTTTCCACGCAGTTTTAAAACATTTTATATTTTGCTTTTGGTCATTTGATTTCAAAAATGATCATTGAAAACATTTTGCTGTGCGGAGCTTCGTACAGATGTAAGAATTCTTAAAGGTCGCGTGATACATCAGGTTACATACATTTCCACTTTTTTCTTTTAAGATAAACTTAAGTTTAAATCTGAAGGCTTTTTTGTAATACTTACTTGAACGATACACAAATACTTCAAAGAAAAGGAACTCCTTTTTGTTCATAAATATAACCACGAAAGTTATATTTATCAGAAAATATTTTCTAATCTATGTACCGAAGGGTTTTATTGTTGGTATTTTTTAAGGTTTTGTTTTGTCAAAAAGATAATTATTGATAATATATTCCATGGATATGTAAAATATAAGTAAGTAAATCACTTAATTATGTAGTGATTGTATAATTAAATATAATCTTCTTAATAATATCTACAACTTTTATATCGAAAAGTTTTTTTTATTGAACTAATTCCAATAGTAAAAATAAATTAAACAAAAATAGGTGTTGAAGAAAAAATTTCAAATCCAAACTGCTTATATTCTGACCCATTTTTAAATTTATATTTGATTTTAAACGCAACCAAAGACAGGTTTTCTTATTTGGGAACTATATAATGTGACGCATTGATCAGTTTTTTTAATTAAAACAGAATATATTTCAAAAATGCTTTAAAAACAGACATATTGAACAGAATTTCCCGAAGTAATCGTGATTTAAAAATTAAGGAAGTATTCAAGTAATAAATTGCTCATTTTCTGATTCATTTTTAATTCAAATTTGCTCTCAAACGTATTCATTTGGCAATTTCTCTTAATTAGTAACTATATAATGTGCCGTATTGGTCGATTTTTACATACAGTCAGAATATATTTCGAAAAATGCTGTCAAAATGGGCATTTGAGCCGAATTTCATTCAAGATGATTCTGATAATACCAGTTCTTACAGAAAAATGAAATAAAAAATCGTTAAAATGCGGCCAAATAAAGTTGCTAGATTGGGTTTATCTCTAATCTCATTTTATTTTTTGTAGTTGAAATGAGCACTTAACTTCGAAATCTACCTCCACCCATAGGCCAAGCAGACAGGGATTTTATCTATATAACATGATAGTTTTACTTTTAAAAGCTGACTGTGCATCTAGAAAATCTAAAAATATGAAGTGTCAGCGAGGATAACGAAGAAAAATATTTGTTGTTCAGATGGATGGAGTAGTGTATGTGAAAAAGGAGACGGCTTTTTAAAAATGTATTTTCGAACATAATGTCAGAAAAGCACCAAATTAAACTGAAAAGGATGTTGAAAAATACAAATATAAGTTATATGTATTGTTAAGCAAATTTCATTTCAAAACTATTTTTCAAATTTTTATGTATCATAGACATAATATTATAATATGACAACTAGCGAACCATCGATAAATATGCAACAGGTTAGAAATTTTTAGTGTATCATTTCTAAAAATTAACCGACAGCTTTAAAACTCTAGTGTTCGTTTGTTTGATATAGTAAAACTTTTTAAAAAAATCTCTTTTTTTTAATTAAATGTCTATTTTCGTGCATTAGCGAAATGAGAAATTATAATTTTGAGCAGGAAAAAAACACTTTAAAAATGCTATTTTTGCAAGCAAATGCGTATCTTCTTAGTAATATCGAGCTAATATTGGCTGTTTTGCAAAAAACAAGGAAGTGGAAGGGAATAGGGGCTACTTGTCCAATTACTTTTTTTTTTATTCTAATAAGATATTAATTTAAATTGCTAACAAACAAACATTTTTAGAAGTTAATATATTAATTATAACATTGATAATATATTCGTTTACTTCAAAATGTAAATAAATTAGACTGATGATTTTTTATTGTCATCTATGACTGTCACTCCTGAGTTTTCATTTAAATAAAAAATATAAGAATTTTATACTGCAGCACATACAGGGTGTCCAGTAAATGACTGATCCATTTTAAATGCAAATAACAAAAAAAGAAAAAGAAACGGTTTGAGATAAAAATGCGCGGTTTGCTACATTGTTATTAGAAAGTCAATAAATTTTTAGAGATTAAATTTCTTAAAATATTTCGTATTTCGGTCAACAGATTGCGCCGTCGGCAACAGGCGGCTTAAATTCAGACATAACTCTTGTTTTCATATTCAAGAGCTTTTCGGCTCATTTCGCAGAGTCGAATCGCAGTCGACATGTTGAATCGACTCTCGACTCGCCTGCAGAAATAGAGTTTGTTGGCTGGAGAGTGATGTAAAATAATATTTATAATTGAATAATGTCTATTATACTCATTAAAAACCAACAAAACTTACTTTTTAAATAGCATCGACTTTTCACACATTTGCCATAAATAAATTGTATTCAAAAAATGTTTTTGTAACCAGTTGACTCATTAGGGGAGAGTGGGGATGAATGGGACAACAGAAATTTATAGATGTTCCCCAAACATAAAAAATTTGATAATTTACCTTACTGATGGCAGTACTGAGGTCATTCAACAGACATACTTTCAAAGCAATATCCATAACAGAAGATTAGCTATTGTACAAAGTGTATTTTTCAAGAACCAAAATAAGTTTTTCTGTTCAATCTTTTTAGTATTTAATTAATAGTTAACCTTCTCAAAACCTTATAATTTTTTTAATGTTAAAATGATACAATCGCTTGATATACTTATGATGCAAATGAACAATATTGACAGTGCTTACTAAGCTTAATCACTGTTTTATATAACCATGTGGCTACGGCGATGAATGGGACAGTGATTAAAGGGATGAATGGGACTGTCCCATTCAGTCTTATCCCATACAGGGCTATTCCATAATAGATAAAATTACATTTTGTCATTACCTAGAAACCAGATGTTAAGAGGAAAAAACGAGACCACTGTTGTGTCCTAACCGATACACCAGAAAAACAATATTTGAAAAAAAAAAATTGTAAAAAAACAGAAATCAAGAAAAATGAATTGCCCGCCTTCAAGAAATATTTTTAGTAAAAGGTATGGACAGTAGTGATGAATCTGACAATTTATCACTTTCTGATGATGATGAAAGTGATTTGAACACGATTTCAAGTGATATGGACCAACAATTTTACAGCTTGGATAGTATAATAGAAGACGACTTTCTCCTAACAACGATATGTGGAAAAAATATTTATCATTACATTGCTAGGGTTTTAAAGAACAATAATGATACCCTTCAAGTACAATGCTTGAGAAAAAAGGATAATAATTCCTTATTTTACTATACCAATATCCACCAGAAATTTATTTTGTTAATCTGGAGGATATTACCAAAGCCTAGACTTCTGGGAACTGCCAGAACCAAAGGACTGTTGTCATTTGATATTAGCTAATAAATAATAATAATAATAAATAAAATTACATATTGTCATTACCTAGAAACCAGATGTTAAGAGGAGAAAACGAGACCACTGTCGTGTCCTAACCGATACACCAGAAAAAAATATTTGAAAAAGGAAATTGTTAAAAAACAGAAATCAAGAAAAATGAATTGCCTGCCTTCAAGAAACATTTTTAGTAAAAGGTATGGATAGTAGTGATGAATCTGACAATTTATCACTTTCTGATGAAGATGAAAGTGATTTGAACATGGTTTCATGTGATATGGACCACCAAGTTTAGAGCTTGGATAGTATAATAGAAGACGACTTTCTCCTAACAACGATATGTGGAAAAAAATATTTATCATTACCTTGCTAGGGTTTTAAAGAACAATAATGATACCCTTCAAGTACAATGCTTGAGAAAAAAGGATAATAATTCCTTATTTTACTGTACCAATATCCACCAGAAATTTATTTTGTTAATCTGGAGGATATTGTTATGTAATTACCAAAGCCTTGACTTCTGGGAACTGCCAGAACCAAAGGACTGTTGTCATTTCATATTAGCTTCAGTCAATATGTAGTAAAATAAAAAGTATCACTCAGTTTTCAAATAAAAAAATGTTTAGAATATTTTTAAGCTATTGCATAGCTTTTATCACGGGCTTTGAGCGCGGCGACCGAATCCAAAAATTCCGTAACGCGAAAAATCCTAACACATCGGTAACGAAAAAACCTAACACTCGGCTAACGTCGTTTCTTTTCGGCAGACTTCGGCATGGTATCCTTCGGTAGACTTCGGCATGGTATCCTTCGGTAGACTTCGGCAGACAATGACGCGGTATTTTTCAGATATTTAGAGGATATCAAGTCTCAAACATATATATTTTTTATTTCAGATACTATAAATCTATAGTTTCAATAATAAAAATTTCTGATAGAATGTGTATAGAAAAGAATCGTCTTAAGATAAAATAAGGTAGGATAATGTAACCTTTGGTGATTGGAGACCCGTCTTATGGTGAGGATCGAAAAAATTAAAATACTTATAACTCGCGATCTAATTTTCGTAGCGCGGCAAAATTTTGTTTGGTAATTTATTATAAAACAGTGTTAATTTTTAGTGACAGAAGACCCCCACGTTGAGGGTCGAAAAAATTAAAATGCTTATAACTCGCGGTCTAATTTTCGTAGCGCGGCCAAATTTTGTTTGGTAATTTATAATGAGACAGTGTTAATTTTTGGTGACTGGAGACCCCCCCCCCATGAAAAGGGTCGAAAAATTTAAAATGCTTATAACTCGCGATCTAATTTTCGTAGCGCGGCCATATTTTGTTTGATGATTTATTATGAGACAATGTTAATTTTTGGTGACAGGAGACCCCCCCCCCCACGGTGAGGGTCGAAAAATTAAAAATGCTTATAACTCGCGATCTACTTTTCGTGTCACGGCCAAATTTAGTTTGGTAATTTATTATGAGACAGTGTTAATTTTTGGTGACAGGAGACCCCCCACGGTGAGGGTCGAAAAATTTAAAATGCTTATAACTCGCGATCAATTTTCGTAGCGCGGCCAAATTTTGTTTGGTAATTTGTTATGAGACAGTGTTAATTTTTGGTGACAGGAGATCCCCCATGGGGAGGGTCGAAAAAATTAAAATGCTTATAACTCGCGATCTGATTTTCGTAGTGCGGCCAAATTTTGTTTGGTAATTTATTATGAGACAGTGTTACTTTTGGTGACAGGAGACCCCCACAGTGAGGGTCGAAAAACTTTAAATGCTCATAACTCGCGATCTAATTTTCGTAGCGCAGCCAAATTTTGTTTGGTTATTTATTACGAGACAGTGTTACTTTTGGAGACAGGAGATCCCCCATGGTGAGGGTCGAAAAAATTAAAATGCTTATAACTCGCGATCTAATTTTCGTAGCACGGCCAAATTTTGTTTGGTAATTTATTATGAGACAGTGTTAATTTTTGGTGACAGGAGACCCCCCCCCATGGTGAGGGTCGAAAAAATTAAAATGCTTATAACTCGCAATCTAATTTTCGTATCGTGGGCAAATTTTGGTTGATAATTTATTATGAGAGAGTGTTAATTTTTGGTGACAGGAGACCCCCCACGGTGAGGGTCGAAAAAATTAAAATGCTTGTAACTCGCAATCTAATTTTCGTATCGTGGCCAAATTTTGTTTGGTAATTTATTATGAGAGAGTGTTAATTTTTGGTGACAGGAGACCCCCCACGGTGAGGGTCGAAAAATTTAAAATGCTTATAACTCGCAATCTAATTTTCGTATCGTGGCCAAATTTTGTTTGGTAATTTATTATGAGAGAGTGTTAATTTTTGGTGACAGGAGACCCCCCACGGTGACGGTCGAAAATTTTAAAATGTTTATAACTCGCGATCAATTTTCGTCGCGCGGCCAAATTTTTTTGGTAATTTATTATGAGACAGTGTTAATTTTTGGTGACAGGAGATCCCCCATGGGGAGGGTCGAAAAAATTAAAATGCTTATAACTCGCGATCTGATTTTCGTAGTGCGGCCAAATTTTGTTTGGTAATTTATTATGAGACAGTGTTACTTTTGGTGACAGGAGACCCCCACAGTGAGGGTCGAAAAACTTTAAATGCTCATAACTCGCGATCTAATTTTCGTAGCGCAGCCAAATTTTGTTTGGTAATTTATTACGAGACAGTGTTACTTTTGGAGACAGGAGATCCCCCATGGTGAGGGTCGAAAAAATTAAAATGCTTATAACTCGCGATCTAATTTTCGTAGCGCGGCCAAATTTTGTTTGGTAATTTTTTATGAGACAGTGTGAATTTTTGGTGACAGGAGACCCCCCCCCCATGGTGAGGGTCGAAAAATTTAAAATGCTTATAACTCGCGATCTAATTTTCGTAGCACGGCCAAATTTTGTTTGGTAATTTATTATGAGACAGTGTTAATTTTTGGTGACAGGAGACCCCCCCCCATGGTGAGGGTCGAAAAAATTAAAATGCTTATAACTCGCAATCTAATTTTCGTATCATGGGCAAATTTTGGTTGATAATTTATTATGAGAGAGTGTTAATTTTTGGTGACAGGAGACCCCCCACGGTGAGGGTCGAAAAATTTAAAATGCTTATAACTCGCAATCTAATTTTCGTATCGTGGCCAAATTTTGTTTGGTAATTTATTATGAGAGAGTGTTAATTTTTGGTGACAGGAGACCCCCCACGGTGAGGGTCGAAAAATTTAAAATGCTTATAACTCGCAATCTAATTTTCGTATCGTGGCCAAATTTTGTTTGGTAATTTATTATGAGACAGTGTTACTTTTGGTGACAGGAGACCCCCACAGTGAGGGTCGAAAAACTTTAAATGCTCATAACTCGCGATCAATTTTCGTAGCGCGGCCAAATTTTGTTTGGTAATTTGTTATGAGACAGTGTTAATTTTTGGTGACAGGAGATCCCCCATGGGGAGGGTCGAAAAAATTAAAATGCTTATAACTCGCGATCTGATTTTCGTAGTGCGGCCAAATTTTGTTTGGTAATTTATTATGAGACAGTGTTACTTTTGGTGACAGGAGACCCCCACAGTGAGGGTCGAAAAACTTTAAATGCTCATAACTCGCGATCTAATTTTCGTAGCGCAGCCAAATTTTGTTTGGTAATTTATTACGAGACAGTGTTACTTTTGGAGACAGGAGATCCCCCATGGTGAGGGTCGAAAAAATTAAAATGCTTATAACTCGCGATCTAATTTTCGTAGCGCGGCCAAATTTTGTTTGGTAATTTTTTATGAGACAGTGTGAATTTTTGGTGACAGGAGATCCCCCATGGGGAGGGTCGAAAAAATTAAAATGCTTATAACTCGCGATCTGATTTTCGTAGCACGGCCAAATTTTGTTTGGTAATTTATTATGAGACAGTGTTAATTTTTGGTGACAGGAGACCCCCCCCATGGTGAGGGTCGAAAAAATTAAAATGCTTATAACTCGCAATCTAATTTTCGTATCATGGGCAAATTTTGGTTGATAATTTATTATGAGAGAGTGTTACTTTTGGTGACAGGAGACCCCCACAGTGAGGGTCGAAAAACTTTAAATGCTCATAACTCGCGATCTAATTTTCGTCGCGCGGCCAAATTTTTTTGGTAATTTATTATGAGACAGTGTTAATTTTTGGTGACAGGAGACCCCCCACGGTGAGGGTCGAAAAATTTAAAATGCTTATAACTCGCGATCAATTTTCGTAGCGCGGCCAAATTTTGTTTGGTAATTTGTTATGAGACAGTGTTAATTTTTGGTGACAGGAGATCCCCCATGGGGAGGGTCGAAAAAATTAAAATGCTTATAACTCGCGATCTGATTTTCGTAGTGCGGCCAAATTTTGTTTGGTAATTTATTATGAGACAGTGTTACTTTTGGTGACAGGAGACCCCCACAGTGAGGGTCGAAAAACTTTAAATGCTCATAACTCGCGATCTAATTTTCGTAGCGCAGCCAAATTTTGTTTGGTAATTTATTACGAGACAGTGTTACTTTTGGAGACAGGAGATCCCCCATGGTGAGGGTCGAAAAAATTAAAATGCTTATAACTCGCAATCTAATTTTCGTATCGTGGCCAAATTTTGTTTGGTAATTTATTATGAGACAGTGTTACTTTTGGTGACAGGAGACCCCCACAGTGAGGGTCGAAAAACTTTAAATGCTCATAACTCGCGATCAATTTTCGTAGCGCGGCCAAATTTTGTTTGGTAATTTGTTATGAGACAGTGTTAATTTTTGGTGACAGGAGATCCCCCATGGGGAGGGTCGAAAAAATTAAAATGCTTATAACTCGCGATCTGATTTTCGTAGTGCGGCCAAATTTTGTTTGGTAATTTATTATGAGACAGTGTTACTTTTGGTGACAGGAGACCCCCACAGTGAGGGTCGAAAAACTTTAAATGCTCATAACTCGCGATCTAATTTTCGTAGCGCAGCCAAATTTTGTTTGGTAATTTATTACGAGACAGTGTTACTTTTGGAGACAGGAGATCCCCCATGGTGAGGGTCGAAAAAATTAAAATGCTTATAACTCGCGATCTAATTTTCGTAGCGCGGCCAAATTTTGTTTGGTAATTTTTTATGAGACAGTGTGAATTTTTGGTGACAGGAGATCCCCCATGGGGAGGGTCGAAAAAATTAAAATGCTTATAACTCGCGATCTGATTTTCGTAGTGCGGCCAAATTTTGTTTGGTAATTTATTATGAGACAGTGTTACTTTTGGTGACAGGAGACCCCCACAGTGAGGGTCGAAAAACTTTAAATGCTCATAACTCGCGATCTAATTTTCGTAGCGCAGCCAAATTTTGTTTGGTTATTTATTACGAGACAGTGTTACTTTTGGAGACAGGAGATCCCCCATGGTGAGGGTCGAAAAAATTAAAATGCTTATAACTCGCGATCTAATTTTCGTAGCACGGCCAAATTTTGTTTGGTAATTTATTATGAGACAGTGTTAATTTTTGGTGACAGGAGACCCCCCCCATGGTGAGGGTCGAAAAAATTAAAATGCTTATAACTCGCAATCTAATTTTCGTATCGTGGGCAAATTTTGGTTGATAATTTATTATGAGAGAGTGTTAATTTTTGGTGACAGGAGACCCCCCACGGTGAGGGTCGAAAAAATTAAAATGCTTGTAACTCGCAATCTAATTTTCGTATCGTGGCCAAATTTTGTTTGGTAATTTATTATGAGAGAGTGTTAATTTTTGGTGACAGGAGACCCCCCACGGTGAGGGTCGAAAAATTTAAAATGCTTATAACTCGCAATCTAATTTTCGTATCGTGGCCAAATTTTGTTTGGTAATTTATTATGAGAGAGTGTTAATTTTTGGTGACAGGAGACCCCCCACGGTGACGGTCGAAAATTTTAAAATGTTTATAACTCGCGATCAATTTTCGTCGCGCGGCCAAATTTTTTTGGTAATTTATTATGAGACAGTGTTAATTTTTGGTGACAGGAGACCCCCCACGGTGAGGGTCGAAAAATTTAAAATGCTTATAACTCGCGATCAATTTTCGTAGCGCGGCCAAATTTTGTTTGGTAATTTGTTATGAGACAGTGTTAATTTTTGGTGACAGGAGATCCCCCATGGGGAGGGTCGAAAAAATTAAAATGCTTATAACTCGCGATCTGATTTTCGTAGTGCGGCCAAATTTTGTTTGGTAATTTATTATGAGACAGTGTTACTTTTGGTGACAGGAGACCCCCACAGTGAGGGTCGAAAAACTTTAAATGCTCATAACTCGCGATCTAATTTTCGTAGCGCAGCCAAATTTTGTTTGGTAATTTATTACGAGACAGTGTTACTTTTGGAGACAGGAGATCCCCCATGGTGAGGGTCGAAAAAATTAAAATGCTTATAACTCGCGATCTAATTTTCGTAGCGCGGCCAAATTTTGTTTGGTAATTTTTTATGAGACAGTGTGAATTTTTGGTGACAGGAGACCCCCCCCCATGGTGAGGGTCGAAAAATTTAAAATGCTTATAACTCGCGATCTAATTTTCGTAGCACGGCCAAATTTTGTTTGGTAATTTATTATGAGACAGTGTTAATTTTTGGTGACAGGAGACCCCCCCCCCATGGTGAGGGTCGAAAAAATTAAAATGCTTATAACTCGCAATCTAATTTTCGTATCATGGGCAAATTTTGGTTGATAATTTATTATGAGAGAGTGTTAATTTTTGGTGACAGGAGACCCCCCACGGTGAGGGTCGAAAAATTTAAAATGCTTATAACTCGCAATCTAATTTTCGTATCGTGGCCAAATTTTGTTTGGTAATTTATTATGAGAGAGTGTTAATTTTTGGTGACAGGAGACCCCCCACGGTGAGGGTCGAAAAATTTAAAATGCTTATAACTCGCAATCTAATTTTCGTATCGTGGCCAAATTTTGTTTGGTAATTTATTATGAGAGAGTGTTAATTTTTGGTAACAGGAGACCCCCCACGGTGACGGTCGAAAATTTTAAAATGTTTATAACTCGCGATCAATTTTCGTCGCGCGGCCAAATTTTTTTGGTAATTTATTATGAGACAGTGTTAATTTTTGGTGACAGGAGACCCCCCACGGTGAGGGTCGAAAAATTTAAAATGCTTATAACTCGCGATCAATTTTCGTAGCGGGGCCAAATTTTGTTTGGTAATTTGTTATGAGACAGTGTTAATTTTTGGTGACAGGAGATCCCCCATGGGGAGGGTCGAAAAAATTAAAATGCTTATAACTCGCGATCTGATTTTCGTAGTGCGGCCAAATTTTGTTTGGTAATTTATTATGAGACAGTGTTACTTTTGGTGACAGGAGACCCCCACAGTGAGGGTCGAAAAACTTTAAATGCTCATAACTCGCGATCTAATTTTCGTAGCGCAGCCAAATTTTGTTTGGTAATTTATTACGAGACAGTGTTACTTTTGGAGACAGGAGATCCCCCATGGTGAGGGTCGAAAAAATTAAAATGCTTATAACTCGCGATCTAATTTTCGTAGCGCGGCCAAATTTTGTTTGGTAATTTTTTATGAGACAGTGTGAATTTTTGGTGACAGGAGACCCCCCCCCCATGGTGAGGGTCGAAAAATTTAAAATGCTTATAACTCGCGATCTAATTTTCGTAGCACGGCCAAATTTTGTTTGGTAATTTATTATGAGACAGTGTTAATTTTTGGTGACAGGAGACCCCCCCCCCATGGTGAGGGTCGAAAAAATTAAAATGCTTATAACTCGCAATCTAATTTTCGTATCGTGGGCAAATTTTGGTTGATAATTTTTTATGAGAGAGTGTTAATTTTTGGTGACAGGAGACCCCCCACGGTGAGGGTCGAAAAATTTAAAATGCTTATAACTCGCAATCTAATTTTCGTATCGTGGCCAAATTTTGTTTGGTAATTTATTATGAGAGAGTGTTAATTTTTGGTGACAGGAGATCCCCCATGGTGAGGGTCGAAAAAATTAAAATGCTTATAACTCGCGATCTAATTTTCGTAGCGCGGCCAAATTTTGTTTGGTAATTTTTTATGAGACAGTGTGAATTTTTGGTGACAGGAGACCCCCCCCCCCATGGTGAGGGTCGAAAAATTTAAAATGCTTATAATTCGCGATCAATTTTCGTAGCGCGGCCAAATTTTGTTTGGTAATTTGTTATGAGACAGTGTTAATTTTTGGTGACAGGAGATTCCCCATGGGGAGGGTCGAAAAAATTAAAATGCTTATAACTCGCGATCTGATTTTCGTAGTGCGGCCAAATTTTGTTTGGTAATTTATTATGAGACAGTGTTACTTTTGGTGACAGGAGACCCCCCACAGTGAGGGTCGAAAAATTTTAAATGCTCATAACTCGCGATCTAATTTTCGTAGCGCAGCCAAATTTTGTTTGGTAATTTATTACGAGACAGTGTTACTTTTGGAGACAGGAGATCCCCCATGGTGAGAGTCGAAAAAATTAAAATGCTTATAACTCGCGATCTAATTTTCGTAGCGCGGCCAAATTTTGTTTGGTAATTTTTTATGAGACAGTGTGAATTTTCGGTGACAGGAGACCCCCCCCCCATGGTGAGGGTCGAAAAATTTAAAATGCTTATAACTCGCGATCAATTTTCGTAGCGCGGCCAAATTTTGTTTGGTAATTTGTTATGAGACAGTGTTAATTTTTGGTGACAGGAGATCCCCCATGGGGAGGGTCGAAAAAATTAAAATGCTTATAACTCGCGATCTGATTTTCGCAGTGCGGCCAAATTTTGTTTGGTAATTTATTATGAGACAGTGTTACTTTTGGTGACAGGAGACCCCCCACAGTGAGGGTCGAAAAAATTAAATGCTCATAACTCGCGATCTAATTTTCGTAGCGCGGCCAAATTTTGTTTGGTAATTTTTTATGAGACAGTGTGAATTTTTGGTGACAGGAGATCCCCCATGGGGAGGGTCGAAAAAATTAAAATGCTTATAACTCGCGATCTGATTTTCGTAGTGCGGCCAAATTTTGTTTGGTAATTTATTATGAGACAGTGTTACTTTTGGTGACAGGAGACCCCCACAGTGAGGGTCGAAAAACTTTAAATGCTCATAACTCGCGATCTAATTTTCGTAGCGCAGCCAAATTTTGTTTGGTTATTTATTACGAGACAGTGTTACTTTTGGAGACAGGAGATCCCCCATGGTGAGGGTCGAAAAAATTAAAATGCTTATAACTCGCGATCTAATTTTCGTAGCACGGCCAAATTTTGTTTGGTAATTTATTATGAGACAGTGTTAATTTTTGGTGACAGGAGACCCCCCCCATGGTGAGGGTCGAAAAAATTAAAATGCTTATAACTCGCAATCTAATTTTCGTATCATGGGCAAATTTTGGTTGATAATTTATTATGAGAGAGTGTTACTTTTGGTGACAGGAGACCCCCACAGTGAGGGTCGAAAAACTTTAAATGCTCATAACTCGCGATCTAATTTTCGTCGCGCGGCCAAATTTTTTTGGTAATTTATTATGAGACAGTGTTAATTTTTGGTGACAGGAGACCCCCCACGGTGAGGGTCGAAAAATTTAAAATGCTTATAACTCGCGATCAATTTTCGTAGCGCGGCCAAATTTTGTTTGGTAATTTGTTATGAGACAGTGTTAATTTTTGGTGACAGGAGATCCCCCATGGGGAGGGTCGAAAAAATTAAAATGCTTATAACTCGCGATCTGATTTTCGTAGTGCGGCCAAATTTTGTTTGGTAATTTATTATGAGACAGTGTTACTTTTGGTGACAGGAGACCCCCACAGTGAGGGTCGAAAAACTTTAAATGCTCATAACTCGCGATCTAATTTTCGTAGCGCAGCCAAATTTTGTTTGGTAATTTATTACGAGACAGTGTTACTTTTGGAGACAGGAGATCCCCCATGGTGAGGGTCGAAAAAATTAAAATGCTTATAACTCGCAATCTAATTTTCGTATCGTGGCCAAATTTTGTTTGGTAATTTATTATGAGACAGTGTTACTTTTGGTGACAGGAGACCCCCACAGTGAGGGTCGAAAAACTTTAAATGCTCATAACTCGCGATCAATTTTCGTAGCGCGGCCAAATTTTATTTGGTAATTTGTTATGAGACAGTGTTAATTTTTGGTGACAGGAGATCCCCCATGGGGAGGGTCGAAAAAATTAAAATGCTTATAACTCGCGATCTGATTTTCGTAGTGCGGCCAAATTTTGTTTGGTAATTTATTATGAGACAGTGTTACTTTTGGTGACAGGAGACCCCCACAGTGAGGGTCGAAAAACTTTAAATGCTCATAACTCGCGATCTAATTTTCGTAGCGCAGCCAAATTTTGTTTGGTAATTTATTACGAGACAGTGTTACTTTTGGAGACAGGAGATCCCCCATGGTGAGGGTCGAAAAAATTAAAATGCTTATAACTCGCGATCTAATTTTCGTAGCGCGGCCAAATTTTGTTTGGTAATTTTTTATGAGACAGTGTGAATTTTTGGTGACAGGAGATCCCCCATGGGGAGGGTCGAAAAAATTAAAATGCTTATAACTCGCGATCTGATTTTCGTAGTGCGGCCAAATTTTGTTTGGTAATTTATTATGAGACAGTGTTACTTTTGGTGACAGGAGACCCCCACAGTGAGGGTCGAAAAACTTTAAATGCTCATAACTCGCGATCTAATTTTCGTAGCGCAGCCAAATTTTGTTTGGTTATTTATTACGAGACAGTGTTACTTTTGGAGACAGGAGATCCCCCATGGTGAGGGTCGAAAAAATTAAAATGCTTATAACTCGCGATCTAATTTTCGTAGCACGGCCAAATTTTGTTTGGTAATTTATTATGAGACAGTGTTAATTTTTGGTGACAGGAGACCCCCCCCATGGTGAGGGTCGAAAAAATTAAAATGCTTATAACTCGCAATCTAATTTTCGTATCGTGGGCAAATTTTGGTTGATAATTTATTATGAGAGAGTGTTAATTTTTGGTGACAGGAGACCCCCCACGGTGAGGGTCGAAAAAATTAAAATGCTTGTAACTCGCAATCTAATTTTCGTATCGTGGCCAAATTTTGTTTGGTAATTTATTATGAGAGAGTGTTAATTTTTGGTGACAGGAGACCCCCCACGGTGAGGGTCGAAAAATTTAAAATGCTTATAACTCGCAATCTAATTTTCGTATCGTGGCCAAATTTTGTTTGGTAATTTATTATGAGAGAGTGTTAATTTTTGGTGACAGGAGACCCCCCACGGTGACGGTCGAAAATTTTAAAATGTTTATAACTCGCGATCAATTTTCGTCGCGCGGCCAAATTTTTTTGGTAATTTATTATGAGACAGTGTTAATTTTTGGTGACAGGAGACCCCCCACGGTGAGGGTCGAAAAATTTAAAATGCTTATAACTCGCGATCAATTTTCGTAGCGCGGCCAAATTTTGTTTGGTAATTTGTTATGAGACAGTGTTAATTTTTGGTGACAGGAGATCCCCCATGGGGAGGGTCGAAAAAATTAAAATGCTTATAACTCGCGATCTGATTTTCGTAGTGCGGCCAAATTTTGTTTGGTAATTTATTATGAGACAGTGTTACTTTTGGTGACAGGAGACCCCCACAGTGAGGGTCGAAAAACTTTAAATGCTCATAACTCGCGATCTAATTTTCGTAGCGCAGCCAAATTTTGTTTGGTAATTTATTACGAGACAGTGTTACTTTTGGAGACAGGAGATCCCCCATGGTGAGGGTCGAAAAAATTAAAATGCTTATAACTCGCGATCTAATTTTCGTAGCGCGGCCAAATTTTGTTTGGTAATTTTTTATGAGACAGTGTGAATTTTTGGTGACAGGAGACCCCCCCCCATGGTGAGGGTCGAAAAATTTAAAATGCTTATAACTCGCGATCTAATTTTCGTAGCACGGCCAAATTTTGTTTGGTAATTTATTATGAGACAGTGTTAATTTTTGGTGACAGGAGACCCCCCCCCATGGTGAGGGTCGAAAAAATTAAAATGCTTATAACTCGCAATCTAATTTTCGTATCATGGGCAAATTTTGGTTGATAATTTATTATGAGAGAGTGTTAATTTTTGGTGACAGGAGACCCCCCACGGTGAGGGTCGAAAAATTTAAAATGCTTATAACTCGCAATCTAATTTTCGTATCGTGGCCAAATTTTGTTTGGTAATTTATTATGAGAGAGTGTTAATTTTTGGTGACAGGAGACCCCCCACGGTGAGGGTCGAAAAATTTAAAATGCTTATAACTCGCAATCTAATTTTCGTATCGTGGCCAAATTTTGTTTGGTAATTTATTATGAGAGAGTGTTAATTTTTGGTAACAGGAGACCCCCCACGGTGACGGTCGAAAATTTTAAAATGTTTATAACTCGCGATCAATTTTCGTCGCGCGGCCAAATTTTTTTGGTAATTTATTATGAGACAGTGTTAATTTTTGGTGACAGGAGACCCCCCACGGTGAGGGTCGAAAAATTTAAAATGCTTATAACTCGCGATCAATTTTCGTAGCGGGGCCAAATTTTGTTTGGTAATTTGTTATGAGACAGTGTTAATTTTTGGTGACAGGAGATCCCCCATGGGGAGGGTCGAAAAAATTAAAATGCTTATAACTCGCGATCTGATTTTCGTAGTGCGGCCAAATTTTGTTTGGTAATTTATTATGAGACAGTGTTACTTTTGGTGACAGGAGACCCCCACAGTGAGGGTCGAAAAACTTTAAATGCTCATAACTCGCGATCTAATTTTCGTAGCGCAGCCAAATTTTGTTTGGTAATTTATTACGAGACAGTGTTACTTTTGGAGACAGGAGATCCCCCATGGTGAGGGTCGAAAAAATTAAAATGCTTATAACTCGCGATCTAATTTTCGTAGCGCGGCCAAATTTTGTTTGGTAATTTTTTATGAGACAGTGTGAATTTTTGGTGACAGGAGACCCCCCCCCCCATGGTGAGGGTCGAAAAATTTAAAATGCTTATAACTCGCGATCTAATTTTCGTAGCACGGCCAAATTTTGTTTGGTAATTTATTATGAGACAGTGTTAATTTTTGGTGACAGGAGACCCCCCCCCCATGGTGAGGGTCGAAAAAATTAAAATGCTTATAACTCGCAATCTAATTTTCGTATCGTGGGCAAATTTTGGTTGATAATTTTTTATGAGAGAGTGTTAATTTTTGGTGACAGGAGACCCCCCACGGTGAGGGTCGATAAATTTAAAATGCTTATAACTCGCAATCTAATTTTCGTATCGTGGCCAAATTTTGTTTGGTAATTTATTATGAGAGAGTGTTAATTTTTGGTGACAGGAGATCCCCCATGGTGAGGGTCGAAAAAATTAAAATGCTTATAACTCGCGATCTAATTTTCGTAGCGCGGCCAAATTTTGTTTGGTAATTTTTTATGAGACAGTGTGAGTTTTTGGTGACAGGAGACCCCCCCCCATGGTGAGGGTCGAAAAATTTAAAATGCTTATAATTCGCGATCAATTTTCGTAGCGCGGCCAAATTTTGTTTGGTAATTTGTTATGAGACAGTGTTAATTTTTGGTGACAGGAGATTCCCCATGGGGAGGGTCGAAAAAATTAAAATGCTTATAACTCGCGATCTGATTTTCGTAGTGCGGCCAAATTTTGTTTGGTAATTTATTATGAGACAGTGTTACTTTTGGTGACAGGAGACCCCCCACAGTGAGGGTCGAAAAATTTTAAATGCTCATAACTCGCGATCTAATTTTCGTAGCGCAGCCAAATTTTGTTTGGTAATTTATTACGAGACAGTGTTACTTTTGGAGACAGGAGATCCCCCATGGTGAGAGTCGAAAAAATTAAAATGCTTATAACTCGCGATCTAATTTTCGTAGCGCGGCCAAATTTTGTTTGGTAATTTTTTATGAGACAGTGTGAATTTTCGGTGACAGGAGACCCCCCCCCATGGTGAGGGTCGAAAAATTTAAAATGCTTATAACTCGCGATCAATTTTCGTAGCGCGGCCAAATTTTGTTTGGTAATTTGTTATGAGACAGTGTTAATTTTTGGTGACAGGAGATCCCCCATGGGGAGGGTCGAAAAAATTAAAATGCTTATAACTCGCGATCTGATTTTCGCAGTGCGGCCAAATTTTGTTTGGTAATTTATTATGAGACAGTGTTACTTTTGGTGACAGGAGACCCCCCACAGTGAGGGTCGAAAAAATTAAATGCTCATAACTCGCGATCTAATTTTCGTAGCGCAGCCAAATTTTGTTTGGTAATTTATTACGAGACAGTGTTACTTTTGGAGACAGGAGACCTCCCCCCCATGGTGAGGATCGAAAAAATTAAAATGCTTATAACTCGCAATCTAATTTTCGTATCGTGGCCAAATTTTGGTTGGTAATTTATTATGAGAGATTGTTAATTTTTGGTGACAGGAGACCCCCCACGGTGAGGGTCGAAAAATTTAAAATGCTTATAACTCGCAATCTAATTTTCGTATCGTGGCCAAATTTTGTTTGGTAATTTATTATGAGAGAGTGTTAATTTTTGGTGACAGGAGACCCCCCACGGTGACGGTCGAAAATTTTAAAATGTTTATAACTCGCGATCAATTTTCGTCGCGCGGCCAAATTTTTTTGGTAATTTATGATGAGACAGTGTTAATTGTTGGTGACAGGAGATCCCCACGGTGAGGTTCGGAAAAATTAAAATGCTTATAACTCGCGATCTAATTTTCGTAGCGCGGCCAAATTTTGTTTGGTAATTTATTGAGGTATTGCATAGCTTTTATCGCGGGCTTTGAGCGCGGCGAAAGAATCCAGAAATTCCGTAACGAGAAAAAAACCTAACACTCCGGCTACGTCGCTTCAGTTTGGCAGTCTTCGGTAGACTTCGGCAGATATTGACGCGATATTTTTCAGATATTTTGAGAATATCAAGTCTCAAACTTATGTTTTTTATTTCAGCTACCATAAACGTATAGTTTCAATGATAAAAATTCCTGATTAACCTACATGTATTGTAAGATAATAAAAATATTTTAAACGATATTAACTTGTCATTTATTCAATAAAAGAAAAAAAAAATTGCTATCGGTCATCACGCTCAAAAAGTGTAACTTAAATTAATATCAAAAAAAAAAAAAAAAAAAAAAAAAAAAAAAAAAAAAAAAAAAAAAAACTGCACAAATAAAATATAAATAAATAATTATAATTGCATAAGTTGATAAAAAATGCTATGCAATAGCTTTACCGCGGCAGTCCCCGAGTGCCACATGTATTTTTTTTTTACCTGTCTCATTCATCCCCACAGGACAGAATGCATGCATGTTTTTAAAAAATTTATTAAAAATTTAAAAAACAATTGTTTATTGAAATTAGTATGTCAATAAGTTGCTAAATGCTGAAGTATTCTGTAAGTAATTTTTTTTTAATTTAACAACTGTATATAGTTTAAGTTATTAGTAATTATGTAAAAATTGTCCCATTCATCCCCATTCTTCCCTATCTCTTTACGTACAACAAATTGAAAATATGCATTAACAACCACTTTTTTAAGTTAAAAAATAGTAATATTTAAACATTTTTTCCATTAAATGCATTGTATTTAAAATAAATAAATAATTAAAAAAATAAATTTATTTAAAAAAATTACTGGTGTCAAAAAAGTTCAACAGATCGATCAATCAAACTCGTCTTGTCTGTGCATCGTGCAGTAAAATCAGTGAAGTAGTTTAACCTCCTCAGTTCTAATGTCGCCTCGTGGCGACACTAAAAAACGTTCTTTAATTTAATTTAAATACATCTAAACTCTTTAAAATTACATCTAAACCTTTTTTATAGATATGTGCATGCTAGAAACATCGAAATGAAGACTGATACATCTTTGGAGATGTTTTATAATAATTTTAAAGTGTTTTTTGTTGCGCTTCGTAAAATTTGTCTCAGGACTGAGGAGGTTAAACAGTGGTATGCAAATAGTGTTGTCAAGTTCCCTGTCTAAAAAAAGCAAGACAGTGACTTATAAATCGGCACATAAAAATATATCAAACCTTAGAATAAAATTCGTCTGTATTTCGTCTATAACAAACCCTGTCTTAAACATAAAAAATATTAATCACAACGGAAAACGTAACATACGAAACTAACTGCTAAGACGGAAAAATTCTTGAAATATTGTTCAATTTTCCGAAAACTGTATTCATCCCTACGTTATATTCATGTTTTGACATTTAACATATCTGAAAATTTTATTACGAAAGCCACGAGAGATTTTAAGATGACTTTTCTACACACCTCTCCCTTCCCACTCCTCCCAACTGAAATACACATCTATGCTGAAATAGAAGGATGTTTAAAAAGATTAAAAAAAAAAGCATCCTACCTGTTTTATATCCTGCCAGATGCCCCTTTTCAAAATTACATTACAAATAGCATCATAGATCCTGAAATATATTTTTCGTCCTCCCATCCCCCCTCCCCCCCTCCTAAACTATTTTTCATGAGGAAAAGAAGGGAAAGAGGAATTTGGAAAATTCCTCTTGTATCTGATTTGAAGTAAAGAACATTATTTTTTAAAAATAACTCTAAATTTTATTTCTAACACTAATGTTCCAATAATTTGGTAATATTTGTAGTTATAAAATTGAACTACAAAAAGTAGAACAATGATGATTCTATGATGATTCAGGATCTATGATACTTTTTGTAATGAAATTTTGAAATTGGGTGACTCGCAGGATATAAAAACAAGTAAGTCGCTTTTTTTTTTCTTTTTAAGAATCCTTCCATTTCAGCGTAAATGCGTTCGCAGTCAGGGGGAGGAGAGGGAAAGGTTGTGTGAAAAAAATCTTAATACACTCTAAAAAATAAATGTGTAAATTAGTCAAATTTACATACATTTATGTGTAAATTTGTAAATTTACACACTTGCCATGTACTTTACACATTTTTTTGCAGAATTTTACCTGTTTTTATGTGTATTTAGCTTTTGAAACTAAGTGTGTAATTTGTTATCACTTGAAAAACATAAATAAGCGTGTAAAAGTAGAAAAATACCTAAATTGACACCGATTGGTGTGTTATTGTAATTTACGCATAGTTCTTATATACAAGTGTGTAAATTTCTAAAATCACACACTTGTCATGAAAATTACACATTTTGTAAAAAGAATTACTTGTTTTTATGTGCATTTATTTTGTGATATTAAGACTGCAAGTTGTTGTCGGTTGGTTACACAGACAAATGTGTAAAATTAGAAAAATACCTGAATTTACATGTACTGGTGTGTTATTTTAAATGTTCATCTGCATTTTGTATAATAGCAAGTTCGCAGGTGAAAAATGAAAAGTGAAAACATCTGCTGTATCGTAGTTTCGCCATTTTTAGATAGAACATGTCAAAAGAGGAAAGATTGTTCTCCTCTGTTAACTCAAAAAATAACAATAAATCACAATACAATTACAAATAATCGTGGAATGTTATTATCACAATGATTGTCTTCATATTTAGAAAAAATTGAACTATCTTTTGTTTTCTATTGTGATTTTAACGGCATGAAACAGTTGGATATTCTTTAACAAAGGTATGTAAATGTTTTGTTCTAATAAAAATAAAGCTTTTCCATTGACAACTAATTTAATAGATTTTCATGGTTCAGTTTTTCATATTTAAACTAAGTTTTTTGACATACAACCAAAAATTAAGGAATTTAAATGTCATTATAAAGTATTATGTTTAAGAAAATGATAAAATTTCGGTGCTTTATGTTCTAATATTGTTCGCTTCTTTTCTATTTGAATATATCTAATCTTTTTCTAGCTTAGATTCCTTTTATTATGTAAAAATGTAAAATAATGTTTATGATTTCTGTGTGTTGTGAAAGTTTTATCATAAAAAGTGATATCATATTTCAACTAAATTATGATTATTTTATTGAATTAGTAAAGTTTACATTTACATTAGAAAATCTTAATCGTTGTCCGAGTTCCAAAGGTGTCGCAAAGGTGACTGCGTTCCTTCATATTAAGCATACTTATGACAATTCTATGAAAGGGTCAATCCATTTCAAGTGGTCCAGAAAATATTTTTTTGGTCGCTCGACCATTTTTTAAAAACCTGAAATTTTTTGTACAACCCTAACATGACGGAAGTTCAAAATGACCATTCTTTTAATTTTACTATTTTTTGTTTGTGCATGGCGGCCATCTTTGTTTTATCGTGTGCAGCGATTTTCTCAGATACTAGGATACACAAAATTGTAAATATCTCGTCTTCTATTTTCTTAATTGAAATGGGGTTTGCAGCATTTTGTTCAGAATAAAATACGCTAAATATACAGTGATAGAAAAACTTCGAAAAATAAATTTTTACAGGTGAAATTTTAGCACAAAATTTACGATTTTTTCCAGAATCTATCCGTTTGCAAGAGGTAAATTTTCATGCAAGAGCAACTATCAACCTTACACAATTTTTTCCACGAATAAATCAAAAGTACGTGTACTCATACACCAAGTCCCAGATCTGGGAGTCAATTTCTCTTTGCGAAAAAAATTCCGAAATTCGTCAAAAATTTCAAAAATCGCACTTTTTAGGCTTTGATATCTCTGGTGGGGCACGAGATAAAAATCTGAAATTTTGGCCTGTAATAGTATTGTGTAGTAGCGTTATGTACAAAAAATTTCAAGAAGGAGATTTGACTACAAGCTGAGATATGACATGGTAAATATGTGAAAACAATACTGTCAAACTATTGTAAACCTACTATGTAATTGTTCAACAAGATTGTCAACCTTGCACAATTTTTTCTACAAATAGGTCAGAAGTGTGTGTACTCATACACCAAGTCCCATATCTGGGAAATGATTTCTCTTTCCGAAATAAATTCCGAAATTCGTCGAAAATTTCAAAAATCGCACTTTTTAGGCTTTGATATCTCTGGTGGAGCACGAGATAAAAACCTGAAATTCTGGCCTTTGATAGTATTATGTAGTAGTGTTATGTACAAAAAATTTCAAGAAGGAGATTTGAATACAAGCTGAAATACGGTGATTAAAAAAATATTAAGAAATGCTATTACGAGTACATTAGGAGAAATGAGATTAGTCTCTTTTATTACAATATTTACCCAGAAAATATCGTTTGTTGAAAACAGTTAAATAATAAGCATTTAATTTACAAAATACTATATATGCTCAACAAAGAGCTTAACAATATTTACGAGAGATGTTATGAGTTCGACCAGTTACTGTTGTCAGACCATCAGGCTGTTTCTTTCTAAAAATTTTATTTGAAGCCCCCTCCCCCCCAAGTCTTGTCATCCCTTGTTAACTTGAATGAAATTCTCTAGGTTTAATAATTGAAGCCATGTCAACTCGATAAGTTGCAATTCATTGTCTGTAATTTATTTTTCCTGAAATGTGTTCCGAGTAAAATTGTTGCAATAGCATTTCTAGTAGATTTGTTCATCTGGACAAATAGTGTATTGGCTTAGCATACATTCTGAATTGTTTAAATCACACAGAAGCATTTAAAAAAGATATTTGTAACTAATATTTAACTTTGTACCATAAATAATTAATTTAAAATTTTGGACGTATGAACAATTACATAGTATGTTACAATAGTTTGGCAGTATTGTTTTCACATATTGTCCATGTCATATCTTCGCTTGTAGTTAAATCTCCTTCTTGAAATTTTTTGTACATAACACTACTACACAATACTATCAAAGGCCAGAATTTCAGATTTTTATGTCGTGCTCCACCAGAGATATCAAAGCCTAAAAAGTGCGATTTTTGAAATTTTTGACGAATTTCGGAATTTTTTTCACAAAGAGAAATTAACTCCCAGATCTGGGACTTGGTGTATGAGTACACGCACTTTTGACTTATTTGTAGAAAAAATTGTGTAAGGTTGACAGTTTCCCTTGCATGAAAATTTTCCTCTTTCAAACGGATAAATTTTGGAAAAAATCGTAAATTTTGTGCTAAAATTTCACCTGTAAAAATTTATTTTTCAAAATTTTTCTTACACTGTATATTTAGCCTATTTTATTCTGAACAAAATGCGGCAAACCCCATTTCAATTGGAAAAATAGAATACGAGATATTTACAATTTTGTGTATCCTAGTATCTGAGAAAATCGCTGCACACGATGAAACAAAGATGGCCGCCATGCACAAACAAAAAATAGTAGAATTAAAATAACGGTCATTTTGAACTTCCATCATGTTAGGGTTGTTGTACAAAAAATTTCAGATTTTTAAAAAATAGTAGAGCGACCAGTGCTGGACCACTTGAAATGGATTGACCCGAAAGCTATAATAATGAAGAAAGAGAAGTACACATATATGTATTAGTTATTGAATTGACTTTTGAATTTAAACACTAATTTAACACATTTAGTGAAATACTTTGTGCACTTATTCTAAAAAGAATTATATACATGCACTCTAAAAAAAAATGTGTAAATTTACACACAAAAATGTGTAAATTTACACACAAAAATGTGTAAATTTACACACAAAAATGTGTAAATCGATGATACAAAAACGACATGTCTACATGTGTAAATTTGTGTGTAAATTGCGCCAAATGTGTAAATTTCAGAATACACATTTTAATGTGTAAGTTGATGATAAGTCCAAATGTGTAAAAGTTATCTGATAACTCTTAAAATACACACTTTAATGGGTGAATTGCACTAAAATACACGTATTTCTGAGTACTATTTTTACACATATATCTGTGTAATATTCTGTTTTTACATATGTTTTTGTGTAATAAGAAAATACACATAATGCTGTGTCATATGCAAATTACACATATGTTTGTGTTATATACAGAATACACAGATTTGTATGTAATATTCTGTTTTTACACATATGTATGCGCAACATGCAAAGCACGTATTTTTGTGTAATATTTAAAATACGCAAAGTTTTGTGTACATAGCTTTATATTATGCTTTGATGTGTGAATTGAAAAAAAAAATGCTTTTATGATCGCAAAATACAATTGCATTAAATCCAAACTCATATGCTTGACATGTCTTTTCTTTCTAACAGATTTATAGACTTAAAGCAAGACCGCAAATCATTATACACTTAATTTACAAGAAACAGGGTCGGCTCAAATTATAATCTATTACCTTTATGTTAGAAATGTTTTGTAATAAGAAATGTAATTTAGGAACAGGGATGTATAATTTGAATATAGTCAGCGTAGAGGCTGTCTTCTAAATTAAGTTAAAAATTAAAATTTCTTCACACAACCTTACAATTGTAACAACTTGTGTTGTGTTTAATAAATTCATAACTTTCTCTTTTAGAAATACATGTACATTTTTTCTCCATATTCTTAAAATGGCATAAATTTAATTGTATTTATAACGGACGAAATACTATTTTTTTCTTTTCACTTGTTGCCATTTAAAATAAAACTACACAATTTATTTCTTTTTTAATAAATTATTACAATTTTTTGTGTGTGTTAAATGTATTTTTGTATTCTCTTTGAAAACTTTTGCTCACTTTAACTTCCAAAGTTATCAGCACACATGTAAAGCACTACAGATAGTTACTACTTCTAACCAATAACGTTCAAGAAAAATTTTTCTTTAATGTAATTTTACCAAATGGGTGAAAAAGCGTCCAGGGCAGGATTCGAATCACAGATCTTTAATTCATGTTGTCATTCTGGTATTAGTTAGCTATACTTAGTATGTAACTCTAGTTCTTTGGCTGATTTGTGTCTGCCAGATTTATCCAGGAAGAGCAATATTTGTAACAGTATTTTTTAAGAGTTAAAATTACTAAAGAAATATTTCTGCTTAAATGTGCAAAGTATTATCAAAGTAAAATTTACATAAAAATATAATACACTGAATTATACATAATACTTTTTGTATTATTTAAATAATAAAGATTATTAATTGCTTGAATTTAAAGATTATTAATTTACTATTGACAAAAATGAAATTAATTTAGCAATTTAATGTGCATTTTGAACCTTAAGTCACTAGTTATCATTTATTACACAACAGCTATAAAAAATATTAAAAGATAAAAAGTAAAACCGATATTAAGTAATTATATTTTATCTACATTAATTGTATAATACTAATTACTATGAATGAAATATACGATTATAATGCAATGCATCTAAAAAAATTCAAACTATTTCGATTCTAAAATGTACAATAATTTTTCATACTATTAAAATAAAATAAAAAATGGAAACTAGCAAATCTTTCTGTTTCTGTAATTTGATATTTTGAAACTTTTGACTTTTTCTGTCTACTCGTGTATTGTACTATTTCTACGAATATCAAATTACACATTTAATTTTTTTTTTTTTTTTTTTTTTTTTTTTGCTATCAATAGTTTTTGAATGTAATACGCATAAAAAAAGTCTTCATTGTATTAAAAAGTAATTTTTAATTATCTCCCTAATAAAAATCACAAAAAACACGAATAAAAACTTTTAAAAGGTGTCATTTGGATAAATTCAGTTTACGTCAGAATTTACAAGTAGTAAAATAATACTTAAAAACATTTTTATTATTATTAAAAAATAAGTTTAATACCAGGTTGCAAAAATTACATAAATATTTATGAAATTACACATTTAAAGCAATAAATTTGAACATTATACATTTAAACCAATAATATATCTTAATATCCAATTTAAAAGAAAAAAAAAATTATCATTAATTGTATATATTACACAGCACCGCATCTACTCTAGTTTCCCTATAATGTGATATTTTTATGTTCTTTTTTAGCACTCTCCAAAAATGTTGATAAGTGCTTATGCATTCGGTTTGCCAGTCCGTCTGTCGATGCTCTAACTCCTATAATTTTCACGCAATTGATAAAGCTTATTTAAGGTCACGAAAGCATGTTTCGTATTGCATATTAAGTATGTATGATTAATATTTCATTTACAGGGACACTCAAAAGAATTCTATTAAATTATAGTACATGTGGAAAATCGTTTTGAGAGTATTTTAATGACATTTTGCTATTTCAAATATATTGAAGCTGCTATAACTCAGATCACGTTAAAACAGAGTATTCATAGCATTTTCCACTAATTTACAGGGACAAACAAAAGGAATTGATTACAGTATTTTGCATTATTGTATAGATTACAGTTATCTTTGCTTAATAAATGCTAGAGAGTACGTTTTAAAATTCAGTATGCACTTTTAAATTTAATTAGTTTTTTGCATATTACTCTGTATATATATATATATATATATATATATATATATATATATATATATATATATATATATATATATATATTATACTTTATAATTAGGGCTGCACAAAAAGTATTCGCCTACCATTCTCCTTATTATTAAAAAATTGCTGAAGGAGAATTTTCTGAAATGGGTGATTCTCAAAATAGGGGACAATTTATGTCTTTCGGCATACAAAAAAATTGAGAGGTTTTCTGTCTTGTGTTTTTATATTTAGATATGGTTGTCTTAATATTATTCATATTTTGCACTCAAGAATTACTCACTTTTTAGCTAAAAACACCTTAAAATAACAGAATAAATGTTCAAAATGTCATTAGCATGGATGTCCACAGCAGCTGTGCTTAGTGTATACTAGCATTTTTCAAGAGTTAATATCATGTTTATAAAACAAATGTTATTCTTTCTTTTAATTAATCAAGGAGAGGATTTATCCAATAAATTTCTTTTTAAAAATAAAATTATAGTATATAAAAAAAGAATTAAAGTTTGTCCTCCATATTCTATTTTCAAAACAAGGTCATACTATAACAGCTAGTTATTAATCAAAATTTCATTTTCACATATGACAATAATTTGAAAATATAAAGTTTCCCCATGGCAACAAATATCCATTTTATCCCAGTCTGAAAATAGAAGTATGTATTGTATTTTAAGAATAGAAGTTTAATATTAGGGGTGTACATCAATTGCATGTCATTAGAATGGATAATAATTTTCATGTTTATTTTATAGTTAAAATTTTTATTTTATTTATTTGCATAGAACTTTTGTGTTTTAAAAAACCCCAGAAAGGACTACTGCATTGTGATTATATTATGGCTCATAATCTTATTTAAATTAAAATTTGTCATTAGCATGGACAAATATCAGTGTCATTAGCATGGTTTTTCTGTCCATGCTAAAGACTTCTATGTGCATAAATGTAACCAGTGCTTACATTGTATCCTTTATAAAGTTTAATTTTACATATAAATTTACGTATTACATTTATTATCCCTAAAATATGCATTAAATCTGTCAGAAAATCAGTAAGACAGCTTCTTACGTTGTTAGTGTCAGAATGTTGCTCATGTAAACAAAGTTTGCTCTTTGGTAATGTTTTTATTCTCCTTGTATGTATATATGTAAAAATGGAAACCATTTGCTGAAAAGGAAGGCTAATAAATGTAGAAAAAAATATTTAAACAGGAAGAAAATAAATTTCTTAATATATTTATTCCATGCAATTTGTTTTGTCATTAGCATGGCTCAAAAAATACTAATTATTTTTTTTTAAGTTAATTTTTAAATATTTAGCTCTGCTGACTACATGTAAAGTATACCTAATACTATATTAACAACACCTATTTTTTTCAGAAATTTTGCTGACAGTAATTTTTTAAGATTTAAATTTTGAAAAGTCTCCTATTTTGAGAATCACCCAAATATATGTATCTCTTTAATGAACTAAATTTTGAAATGCATGTTATTAATAGATATAAATCTCTATATCATATAGAGGGCTGCTAAAAAATTCGGATAATTTTTCCATGGTGAATAGGAACAGCTGAAATTCTATTTTAAAATGAGTTATACATTTCCATATGGTGGACCTAGACATAATATATTATTTATTTTTCTTAAGTGCAGTTTTGTTGCATTATTCTGAATGTATTGGAAAGTGCTTTATAATCTATGTTTGACGCATGATTTTTTGCTTTCCTGTATCAAGGATGTATGTGGCTGGTTAGATGTGTATTGCCAGATCCATTATAGTTCTGATAATATCGTAAATATTAAAAGGGAGAAAGCTCCGAATAGGGCTTCAAGTGCTCTTGGAGCTGAGAGCACTTGGAGCGCTATTCCAGAGGTTCCGGGTTTGATCCCAGGTTTGACATTTTTCACTATTTTGGTTCTACGCTTTGTTAGTAATGTGGCAATCACATATTAAATATTCAATTATTTCAAGCGTAATTTCACTGCTGATAAATAATAAAAAATTTATTGTAATAAAATATGTATTCACTGATGCTGGGCTGATTTGTGTCTCATGTTATGCCACAAGTTTGTGTGCTCATGTAGACGTTATTATCTTGTGCTGCAGTTGCAGCCTCACCAACAAAATGTGAGTGAGAATTGACAAGCTGGCCATCTTCCTCGTAGCTTAAATGGTAGAGCACTTGGAGAGCTATTTCAAGGATTACGGGTTCGATCCCCGACTTGGATAATTTTCACTATGTTGGTTCTACGCTTTGTTAGCAATGTTATAGTCACATATTACATACCCAATCTTTTGTTCAATTTGGCATCCAAATTTATCACCAGAAGCTCTAAGAAGCTCTACAGATAACTACTAGTTCTAAATAATAACGTTCAAAAAGAATTATAATGTAATTTTACCAAATAGGTGAAAAAGCATCTAGGGCAGGACAGGAACTAGGGACCTTTGGAGTAAGCTGCCAGTCTAGTATTATTTATTATATATCTGTAGTTCTTTGGCTGAATTGTGTCTTCCAGATTTATCCTGGATAGCTCAATTGGCAGAACATTGCAAGATCTCACAAAGCTCTCCGATTCAAATTCAGGCCTATACGCTTTTGGACTATGTTGAAAAAGGGCAATTTGTGTGATTTATTTACCAATTATAATAATTGTGTTAAATTTGATAAAGAATTATTTTTTATCAATCTACGTGAAAATTAGGTGCAATATTCGTAATAGATTTTTTTAAGGTTTAAAATTATATAAGAAACATTGCTGCTTAAATGTTCAAAGCATTATCAAAATAAATTTTACATAAAAATCTAATCTCTTGTATTATACAGTATTTTTTGCATTCTTTAAACTATAAACAGGGTAATGAAATTAATTTAATTAATATTTTTATTTTTGTTTATTTTGTTTGTAGTTTATGAATGTTTTCAATGAATTAAAAACGATTTTTTATTGTTTCAATCTAAAAATCATAAAGGAAAAACCATGAATCAAAATCCGTTAATTTTCATTTGATATCAGTAGAAATAGAATTGAGAAATCTATAGCATGTAAAACTATGAAAACTGGTTAACTTTATAGCAAACATTATGATAAGCATGCTGAAACAGACAATTTTTAAATCAAAGAATTATTTCAAATGCTATTAGATGTTTAAATTTCAAATATTTATTCGGATGCTAGAAAGGCATCATTTTAAGAATACAGGGCTTGAATTTCAGGGCAAGATGGCGGGATTCGCGCCCGAAATTTTGAAATCCCGCCCAAAAAAATATCGTAGGCGGGAGGCTCCCGCCCAAAAAAAGTCCCGAATTTTCCGAAAAATTTTGCATTTTGAAACTACAATTAACTTCCCACTTTTTTTTTTAATTTTGTGATATTTTCGTGCGACTGAATGACATATTTTGCTGCGAAAAATCGTTGGAATTCACGCTATTTTTCCGCAACCAATCGTCAAATTTCGCATTTTTTCCCCCGCGATCAATTGACAAGTTTCGTGCGATTTACCGTCGCGAGAACGGAGTAATTCCGTTTCATGATTTTGAAAAGATTAACGCATTTAATTTCAAAAGTTATGAAACATCGTTTATCAACTCCGAAATTTGGATAGTTATGTCTAAATTTCCGGGCTAGTTACCGATTTTTCATAGCTTTTGAACCGAGCTGAATTGCATATTTTCACAATCAATTTCATCAATCGTTCGCAGGAAATTTTGTTAGATTATCGCGATAAAAACGGCAATTTTCTCAAAAAATCGCGGGAAAAAAAAAGAAAAAAAAAAAAACCTCGACTTTCCTTAAAAGATCTTGATAAAACACGAATTTCTTTAAAAAAAATCGCGGAATAAACACGAATGTCGTGAAAGGATCGTGAAATAAACGCGAATTTCGTAAAATGATTGCGGAATAAACGCGAATTTTGTGAAAGCATCGCGGAAAATATGTGAATTTTGTGAAAGGATCGCATAAGCGGCATAAGGATCGCAAAGGATATAAACAGTGTCGTGTGAAAAGGGGCATGGGCGAAGAGACCGTCGCTCTGGGCGCAGAAACTTAGGGGCGCCGATTTTCTACAACCAACATCATTTTCGGCCGGTAAGGAGAAAATGAACACTAAATTAAACTTTGCCCCAAGAGCAGTTTTCTCTTTTTTCTCTCCCCTGCATTTGAATTACTATAAAGGATCGTGGGAAAACACCAAATTTATCAAAGGGTTCTTCAGGGGTGCTTTTTTTAATTTGCAGCAAATTTTCTGAAAAGTTACAGCGGATTGTGTGAAAGGGGGGGGGGGATTTACTTTAGACTCTGTGTTTTCACTCAACCTAAAATCAACCTGAACCAGGGGTGATTCTCGTTCGAAATTTCCGAAAATTTAAGGCATCCTCTTCCGAAAATTTGAAATTGGGTTATCAGTTCCGGATAGCTGCCAACTTGTACGGTTTTGCGCACGGAAAAAACAATCGCGGAGAAATGCAAATTTCGTAAAAGAATCACCGAAAAAGCACACATTTCGTCAATATTTCGCGGAAAAACGACGATTTTTTCAATGTTTTTGTCAACGAACTTTGTCAAAAGATTGCTAAAAAACGCGAATTTTGTGTGCGGATCGCCGTAAAAAACGTCAATTTCACCAAATATCGCAGATAAAATGCTGATTTCGTCTAAAGACCGCGGGAAAAAAACGCCGTTTTTGATAAAACATTGCTTAAAAATATTTTGTCAAAAGATTATTTTAACAAAAAGGCCGATTCATCAAAAGATCGTGGGAAAAACGCCGATTTCGTCAAAAGATCGCGGGGATAAAACGCCATTTTCGAGAAAAGATCGCGTAAAAATGCAAATTTTGTCTAAAGATCGTAGTAACAAACGGCGATTTCGTCAAAAGATCGCGGAAAAACCGTCGATTTCGGCAAAAGATCGTTATAAATCACCGATTTTGCTAAGATTTCGCAGATAAATCGCTGCTTTCATCTGAAGATCGCGGAAAAACGCCGATTTCGTCTGAAGATCGTGGATAACCCCCCTTGCGGGGGGAGTAATTCGCGGAATTACCCCCCCCCCCATGTGATGTGAATTTCTGAAAAAAAAAAATCACCCAGAATCACGTCTGACCTGAACCAAAAACAGAGTTTATTAGACCTGAAACAAAAGTAATTAGCACAGGTAGGGAATTTATCCCTTTGAAAACTAAATAGACTACATAAAACAGTGACTTTTTTTAAAAATAAAAAATCACATTTTGCATAAAAAATTTTTGATAAAAATTGCTTCAGTGGTATTTTGTCATGTCTGTATTTGTGTAATTCTTTAAATAGCACATTAAACAGTAGGTTTTAAAGATTTTTTGTCTCCCTCCCAAAAAGCTAAACTCCCCTCCATTTATAAATGTTGGGAGGGAGTCTCCCCTCCTCTGGAAAATTGAATTTCAAGCCCTGGAATATATACAAAAATAAATAAATAAAAGAATAAATAGCAAATAGTAATAATTTTTCATATTTACAATAAGCAGAAAGTATATGCTTCACATGAATATTATAAATTTACAAATTTAAAACTGGAAAGAATACCAACTTTCCCTTATAAAAGTATTTTCATGTCATTACTTAATGCAAAATTTAAAAATTAAATTTGCAAACAATTTTATTTTAAAAGAAAGTTTTTTATTCAGTAATTTAAATACCTTTAAATATTTGCTAATTATGATAAACTGTGGTTACAATATTTTTCCACATAATTTTAAAATTTCAGAAAATATGCGATTTTAACGATTGATAGTCTACAGGTAAACAAATCTTATTTTTAAAAGAAGTAATTTAAATAATTGATTTTTATCATCTGATTTTAGTTGTCGAAAGACAGTTATTTATTTTAATAAAATAGTTATAATTCAAAGAAAAGCAAACAGGGAAAATATTTCTTCATACCTATTTTTCAATGACTTCGTTTTTCCTTTTCTGATGTAATCCTTGATGTTTGTAGATCTAATAAATGTTCCGATAATAAGTACAATAACACTGGCATAAATATTTTTAACCATGCCCAGAGCAATTGTACATTTCTCGGATACATATTTCATCAAAAGTACGCATGGAATGACTCCAACGAATTTTTTGGTAAGATTTTTAAATCCACACTGAGGCTATACGCGCATAAAATGGCTATTTTTGTTCTCTGCAAATGTTCTCCGCGTATTCCAAAGACAAAATAAACGGTGTTGTTTTTTCTTCATTTATTTATATTTGATAATCTTCTGCAGTTTTCGAGTTCTTTATCTAGGCACATGGCAGATGTTTTCTTCTGTTCTTTATGTGGTGAATTATTTTTGTTCCTTTATGTGGTGAAGACTTTTTAATTTAAAATTTCTTATATTAAGACATTTTTTATGCCTTTTTTCGATTTATTTCAAAAAAGTTTAAGCTTTTTGTCAATTGTAACGATAACTATACTGATATAGATCGCATACCAAATTAAATAATGTTTAAATTTAGAATAGTTAAAAAATGATTTTAATAGACAATAATGCAAAATATTTCTAAATTAGAAAAGTACGCTTTGTATCTTCCATCGCAAATGCAAAATTTGTTCCTAAAAATAAGCTAGGAATCATACCAAGAGGCAATAGTTGAGAAATCATAGATTTTGCTGGCTGCAAATTTTTTTAATTCTAATATTTTAGTAATTTATGCGCTTAGTTCAATTACATGTCTATTAAATTTTTGTTTTATATAGGTACGTTTTTTTACTGAAGTTTTTTTTTTAATTATTATTATTTCATTGTGGAATATTAGCCAACAAACACTAAATTATGTTTGTTGCTTGAAGTGAAAAAAATGTTTCGTTTCGTGTTCGGTTTATTTCGTTTCAGTTTTTTTTTCAGATTTATATACTTATAAAAAGGATCGACCGAAACAGGTCTGTAAGACCGAAAATGAAACCAAAATCGAATTTCGATAATCTTTCAATTTTCGGCCGAAAACGAAAATGTTCATTTTTTAAGTTATTAATACATACATAAATACACATAATTATTAATTAATTATGTGTGTATTAAAGGCACATTTTTAACAAACATACATAAACATGTATAAATGTGCACAAGTTCAAGCAAAAGCAAAATATAAATAATAATACAACTTTTATATTTGCTTTTGCTATTGACAATCAATACTCATATCTATTTATTGATAATTAATAACGCAATTAATAATGAAGAACAAATCAATAGTGAATATTTAATTTTTGAATATACACATTTTTTCAGTTATTTAATATTTCTCATTAAAAGTAATTAAATAAATTGCTTAAAAGTTTTTTTAGAAAACTAACTATAAGTAAGTTGTTATTTTAAAAAAATACCCATTTGATAATTTATAATTATTATTAGTTTAATGGAGATTTAAATATAGATAAGCCGTATGCTTAAATAAATAAGTGCTACTTCCTCCCGAAAAAACTTTGCCACTCCCTCGCCTCTTTACGAATGCTTTGAAATAGCGTCCTTGTTTGAAAAATCTATCTTTTGTGCCCAAGATTGCGGAATCTTTGTGTCTTTAACCTAAAAGTCTGCAAGGGTCGGAATTTTCAGGCCCTGGGTCCAGCTCAGTACGGTGTAAAAATTATATAAGTTCGACCCGAACCCGGACCGGCCCATTCAGATTTTCACAGTTAATGGCCCAACTCAATTTCTACAAAAAATTCAGATTTTTCTTAACATACAATTAAGATTCTTTTAAAGAATACTGCATACATATCTATGGGATAAATTTAACGTAGGGGGAACTGGGGTACATTGATACAATTTTTTTCTAAGATTTTTTTTGGTGTCAAGAAAGGAGAAAATTCAAGTTTTTTTTCCATGAGGTGACAGCAAAACTTGTGTAGTATGTTATAAAAATGTACAATCATTGTTTTATATAGTATTTTTGCATGTAATTTTAAAAAAATCAAAAAAAGTCATTTGTATCAATGTGCCCCATCCCCGGGGCAGATTGATACGTTTAAGAAAAATGACGACAAAATAATACCAATGCATATTTTTCATAAAAAATGAGTTAGAAAACCATTTTATATTTATTTATAAAAATTCAAATCACCCACAATTTATTTTTAAGCAATATTAAAGCAATCAAAATTAAATATATTATGACCTGATGTTCTGGCTGTTTCTTGTCTGATTGTTGGCTGTGGTAACTTTGTCATATCTAGCACTTCAACCCCAGCATTATCTTCTTTCTTATGAAAGATGAAAAAATTACCAGTTTTTCTGTTTATAAATAGGTTCATAAACAGAAAATAAAGGATAATTATATTAAAAATTCTGTTTATAATATAAGTATTATTTTCTGTTCTGCAGTTTGTTTCTCTTACTTAACATTTCTCATGTCGAAAATACTTTTTTCTCTGGAGAATCGATATAAATTCGAGATTTGCCAGAATGCCGTCCTTTTCTTTTATTAGTTCTACTAGCACTAGATGTTGGGTAAGTTCCTACGTCTTCTGTTTTCAGAAATACTATAAAATGTTCTAATATAAAGAAATTAGAACTATTTCACTTCAATAAAAACTAATATTAGAAATTTTTCGTGAAAAAAAGGTTGGATTAAGGAGTGTATGGTAAAAAAAATAATAAAAGATAATGAAAATATGAACAATTAAAGGATTTAGGCTGTATCAATGTGCCCCGTCATAAACTGTATCAATGTGCCCCATACAGCGATTTTGAATAAAATGAGTCTCAAATCCAACACTTCACAATATATCTAACAATAAATAATGATTAACTGATAAAGAGTAGCTGTACTTACCAGAGAGAGTATTCATTTTGGTTGAAAATACTGGAACAGTTGTATAATAGCATTTCAATTGTACAACTCAAATTTACTTTTGAACAACAAAAACAATAAATCACCCGTCCAATTTCATCAAACTGCTGAATCATTCCAAGATTTTCTGTATGTAGTTGAATACACTAGCATCACCTTTTGGAGCTGTTGTGAAACTTCCTGTAATGACCCTGTGAGCGGTAGAGGGGGTGTATCAATGTGCCCCATGTATCAATGTACCCCAGTTCCCCCTATATTTTAAAATTACGATGGAAAATACACAATACAACAGTAACGATTACTTAGATTTCTTGGACGTTTCAACATTCAAATAAAAATTCATAAAAAAATTAATATTGCTTTGAATAAAAGAAAAAAAAATAAATGCTAAAAACATAATTTTTAAAACTCTTTTATAAATAGAAGATTTGGGAAAATATTTATCTTTCTTTTACTAAGACTATTTTTAAAACCGAAAGAGCTACTTTCTGACACATTTATGAACTCATATTTTTTTGGAACCCATAAGACAGGTGTTTTCATAAATAAATAATGTAATCCAATGGCGTTATCCATTTTTTGATAAAGACAATGTAGCTTTGAAAAAATCGTGCAAAAGATAACGTTTGAATTGAATTTCCGAAAGCAACATCACGAAAAGGAGAAAAACCTGAAGCCACGATAAGAAACTCTTATTTGTCGAAAAATAATTTATCTATCAAAAATAGAAAACGCTATCGATTCCAAATTCCTTTAATAGTCAAGCTTGTCAATTTTAAGTCTTTACTGTTAAATAATATTAGTCGGAATATGTGTCAAAGTTTCACGTTGAGCAGGGAATTAAGGGTGTATTTCGATTCAAACTGCTTATTTTCCGATTTATTTTTGAATTCATTTTTGCTCTCAAATGCACCAAACTTTCAAATTCTCTTATTTAGAAAGTACACAAGGTGCCGTAATCGTCGATTCTCTGATAAATGCAGAGACTATTGCAAAAAAAGCAATCAAAAACGGCATTTCGAACCGATTTTTCTGAAGCGGGATGTCTGCGAACGAAAAAAAGGGTCATACTGAGAAGGTAATTCTTTATAACTCAAATTCTAATGGATTGAGAACAAAATAACACCATACGGCACCTCGTACGTCCCTTCAAGAATCCCCTCAGCAAGTTTCATGTTTCTACTTTTAAAAATGTGTCTGAAATTGTATCGGAAAATTTCGAGCTGTTGAAGATGGAAAACCCTTTTTTCGAATACACCCTTAAAAACATTTTAAGGTACATTTCCAAAGATTCCGTAAACAGAAGTTCATTATCACTACTAATATTTTTACAAAACATATTGCTTGCCCCACACATCCTGGGAACAGCTACGTTCAGTTCCGGCCCAGCTCCACTATGTAATAAAAAAAATGCAAATCTGATCTCAATACCACACAAGTGTGCTGAAAAAATCTAAACAGACACCATGTCCGATGCCAGTCTCTTCGGTGGACATGTTACATTTCTTCATTAATGTTATTTATCAAGCATCAGCTCGTGACGCAGGTTTATATTTATTCTGATAAAAAACAAATTCTTTGAAAGTAGCTAATATTTTATCGGCTTGGTTTAAATTTTTATGTCGGCCGGTAGGACCGCTAAATATTTTTTTTTTATCGGCCCAAACCCGTTTATTTTGTTTACCGGCCCATTTGAAAATTCTGATTCATATCGTCAGCAAAGACGGGTGCGTGCACATCTCTACTTTGAACAAAACTTTTTATTTGCATGTAAAATAAAATGTAATTAATTCATCAACGACATAGAATGTCAGAACTTTTAGAAATAGCAATCGAAACATCTGCGGTTTTAAACTAAAAATTTTCTATTACTATTAAGCGTGCAGCAGGAGCAGGTGAAGAGCGTCGTATGTAGGAGGATGTTTGTTTAATTTGATTTCACATCATGAATCAGCTATGGTCGATAATTATAAACAATAAACATTATTCATAACATTAAATAAAGAGTTTCTCACCTGAGCGGAAACAGCTCAATCAACAAGTCATGTCAAAAATTTCTAACGGAAGAAAGAAGATTTCTAGAATTCAGATAGTTTCGGTCCAGCCGAATTTCTAACAGCATTTCCGCCGATAACGAGTTTTCGGAGAAACTCAAATTTTGGGCCAAAAACGAAACCGAAACCGAATTTTCGGTGAAATTCAGATTTTGGGCCGAAAACGAAATCGAATTTTCGCAAAATACAAATATTGGACCGAAAACGAAACCGAATTTTCGGCCGAACTCAGATTTTGAGCCGAAAACAAAAACAAAACGGATTTTTCGAATATTCTCTGCTTGTAATTATGTCTAACACACCATTTGTGTAATTTCAGGCATTTTTCAACATTTACACATTTGTTTGAGTTTGTAAAGCGATAACATATTGCACATTTGATTTCTCAAGTTAGGTGCACATAAAAACAGGTAATTTTTTCCTCAAAATGTGTAAATTTTAAGTCAAGTATGCATTTTTAAAAAATTACACACTTATCTGTGTACATATAATTATGTTTAAATTAGAATAAATCACAAATTCGTGTAAATAATGGTATTTTTCAACATTTACACACTTCTCTGAGTTTTTCAAGTGATAACAAATTACACACTTACTTTCATAAGATAAATACACATAAAAATAGGTAAATTTCCGAGAAAAAATTTGTAAATTTTACGACAGGTGTGTAAATTTACAAATTTACACATATCCATGGGTAAAATTGGCCAATTTACACATTTATTTTTTAGAGTGTGATATGTATATGTATATATACACTATATTGAAATTGATTATTGGACACTTGCGATTTTAGACATTTTACTAAATATCTGGAAAAATACATGAGGAATCACCTCGAAACTCTTAGTGTATAAATATAATAGTATACGTCATACATCTCTGTGAAGATTTTTTACCGAAACTCCATAGGGGATCGTCAACAAATTAAAAAAGAATGAATATATTTTGAATAACCCTGTCAAAACAAATGTAGCAAAAGCGCTCAAACTCTAGATTATGATTGAATGCCTTATTGTAATACACTGTGTTCATTTTTATGCAAATAGCATGCATACTCGCAGAGTAATTAAGGTTTTTATAAAAATGGTCCCAAATGTTTTCAAGTTTTTCCCTTATAATTTTCAGAGTTCTTAATATAAAATAATATTTTTTTCAGAAAATATGACAAACAAAATTGCACACAGTATCCTGTAATCAGAATTAAAAATTAATAAAAATTGTATGAAAAATGAGTAGATATACTAAATAATTTTTTAATGCGCATGCGTCAAAGTTATCAAAATTTCATTTGCATATTATGTTAGCTAGATGTATAGAGCAACTTTTGTAAAAGTCTCAAAATCATAGCTTGAAAATTCTGAAAGTAATCGTCTATAGAAAAAGGACAAAATCCGTTGTTTTCAAAATGAAGCAAAAAAATGAAGGATTTTATCCAAATGTAGTAGTACATCCCGTATTCTGTATTCTATACTGACACTAATCAATGAATATATGGATACAACCCCTCTTGTGTTTGCTTCATTTTAAGAATAACGGATTTTCAACTTATTCAATTAACGATTATTTTCAGAATTTTCAAGTTATGATTTTATGACTTTCACAAAAGTTGCTCTATACATTTAGCTAACATAATATGCAAATGAAATTTTGATATCGTTGACGCATGCGCAGTAAAAAATTATTTAGTAAACCAACTCATTTTGTATACAGTTTTCATTATTTTTTATTTCTGATTACAGGGTACTGTGTGCAATGTTGTGTGTCATATTTTCTGAAAAATATATTATTTTATATTAAGAACTCTGAAAATTATAAGGAAAGAACTTGGAAAAATTTGGGACCATTTTTATAAAAAGCTTAATTACTCTGCGAGTATGCATTCTATTTGCATAAAAATGAACAAGTCGTATTACAATAAGGCATTCAATCATAATCTAGAGTTTGAACGCTTTTGCTACATTAGTTTTGACAGGGTTATTCAAAAGATATTCATTCTTTTTTAATTTGTTGACGGTCCCCTATGGAATTTCGGGAAAAAATCTTCACGAAGATGTATGACTCATACTATTATATTTATACACTAAGAGTTTCGAGATGATTCGTCATGTATTTTTCTAGATATTTAACAAAATGTCTAAAATCTCAAGTGTCCAATAATCAATGGCAATATAGTGTATATGTATTTGTAAAATGTCTCATTTTTGACAAATTGAGATTAGTTGTAAAATGATACATTTTTGCAAGAATGAGATTATTTGTAAAATGATACATTTTTGCAAGAATGAGATTATTTGTAAAATGATACATTTTTGCAAGAATGAGATTATTTGTAAAATGATACATTTTTGCAAGAATGAGATTATTTTTGGTTAGAAATTGAATTAACCGTATAAATGAACTTTCTTAAAACTGAGCCCAATATTTTTATTAAATTAGTTAGTGTTTTTAATTTCAGTATTTGTGAATTTATTATCTTAAAAATGTAATTAATTTGTGTACATCAATATAATAATAAAATTAAATAGATCGCATTTTTAAAATCATTTCTGCTTTTTTGTATGTTTCTGTATTTATAAACAAATTTTGATACTTCTTAAGATGTATTATGTAAACCTGTAATAAAATATATATATATATATATATAGGAATGTAAAAAAAAAGTCATGCGCGCATTTTTTTTTTTTTTTTGGGGGGGGGGGGACGTTTTTTGAAGCAAGCTATTTTAAAGTATTACATATTATACTTCAGTATAGGTAGATGTGCCAGTAATGGACACCCTTCTAGTAATGTATCAACAATAAATCACAATAATGTAATCACAATAAATAAATAAATAAATGCAAACTAAGCTTTTATTATTTTTTCTTAGGGAGCGAACGATTTTAATAAGCTGACTTAAACCAGTAATTAAATCGTGATTTAAATCAACTTTTTTTTAATCATTGACTAAAATCATAAATTTTATAAAGATTTAAAACGACAGAAAAAAGTATTAAAATCTAAGGTTACCATAATTTGGCAAGTTTCTACAGGTACTGACATTTGAATACACAAAAAAGCTTTAAATAATTATTTCTAAGCTTAATTTCTGAGTATTGTCAAAGACTTAAGCATGATAATTTTGTAAAAAACATATTTTTCATCTTATAAGTATAAAAATCATTTAATTTAAAAATGATATTCAAATCTGGTATAAATCTGGTGTAAAAGTCATAATTTCCTTTTAATAATCAAATTATTGTTATTTTTATATAATATAGACGAGCAAGTATAATAATTTTCTGCAAATAAACGAATAAAGTAGCTATTTATCTTATTTTCTCATTCTGCTTTTGCAATAATAAATTTATAGCAAATATTGCAACTAAAAATAGAATGAAATAATGACATCCGCTGAAGCGCTATTTTAAAAGAAGGCATGAGAAAAAAAAATTATAAAATATTAAGCATAGCAAGAGCTTATTCAGTAAAAGTTGAATGTGTTTACTTTTTTCAAGTGATATACACCCAAATAAAAATTTTCATGATTAATTAAGGCAGCAAAACTGTCTGAAACACTAAATGCTAAGAACTTCCACTAATGCTAATAATGGTGCTGTTTAATGTTTTGAGGATTTCATATATAATTGGCTATTCCTTATATTTACTTTGTATGTGTGTATGAATGTGCTGACATATTTTGGGGGGTTAATATATGCAAACGTGGATGTAAATTTAGATTCAGACTATTCGCATATTGCAAAATGAGATGCAAATAAATTTGTTAATTTTGTTATTTGTGTTACTAATTGATGAAATTACTTATTTGCAGTTGTTATTAATTCTGTAACTATTTGCTGTTTCCTCTAAACACTTTTTTAGTGTGGAAAAACTTTCTTCTTATGAAATTGGCAAAATGCTACCTTATTAAAATATAATTAAATTCACTTACAGTAAACACAGCTTTCTTGTAATACAACTTCCAAATTACACAATATTTCTTAATCTAAGTTCCCAAGATCTTATAAAAGTGATAGAGAATTATTTCTTTAGAAAAAAATTAAAACATGTTATTATTTAATTGTATTTTTCAATTTGTTATTCATAAAATTATTAAAATTAATGGAACTTTGTTTATCATAATGAAAAACTGAATGCTTTTTATAATTACTAAACACATTAGTCAGTATATTTCCCCATGAAATAATGTATTTTTTGGAACTAGCATCTTCCCTTTTTTTCTTTCTAGAATGAGCACTAAATTGTTAATAATCATTTTAGTAATTAAAATATGTTATATACTAATTAAAAATTATATTATTACTAATTTTATGCTAATTAAATATGTATATAATGTTCCTAAATACAGAGATTGTTGTTTAATAATTATTAATTTTAAATGGTGTTAATAGTTTATGTTAAATGCAGTTATTAATAATTGGATTAAATGTAAATATCACTAGTATTTAATATAGTTTTGCATAATATTGCATAATATTATCGCAAAATATTAATGTATATAATGTTATTATATGCTGTAAAGGAAACTACTACTAAAAATAGTTCATAGTTACAGACATTATAAAACTATACTTTGTAGTTTTTATAATGTCTGTAACTATGAACTATTAGTTATGTTAGTTAAAGGAGAAAGACACAGATTATGTTAGCAATGAAAGTTTTTTTTTTCTTTCTTTTTTTTCTTTCTTTTTTTTTTTTTTTTTTTTTTTTTTTTTTTTTGGTAGACTAAAATCCTTGGTAGTCATTCAGTATTTGAACATTGGGGACAAAAATCATAAAATTCCAATTTATATCAAAATAATTTGATTCAGTTCTTTCAGGTATGATGTACTACTCATAGTACGTGTCTTTTAATTGGGTATTATTTTGTTTTAAGAAATCTTTTTGCTGATATTTACATGCATTAATGTTAGAATATGTCTATGCATTTACTATATGACTTCATTTTATGCTTAAGCATTTAATAATAATAATAATAATTATTATTATTATTATTTGATTAATTTTCTCTGCGCTGTTTGCGATTCTAAACATTTCCCAAAATTCTTTTTTAGCCCATGGCCATATGTATATTGAATAATACGCAAAATAACAACATTCGTTATCTTTCAGATTATGAAATATTGGTGAAACACTAATTAATGTACTTGGATAGCTAGTATTAATATTATTAATGTAAAAGTATGTATTATTAATACTATTAATATTACTAATATTAAAATGTATTATTAATATTATTAATAATAAATATTTCTGAAAAAATTGCTCTTTTAAATATTAAAAACAATATGAGTTGTTATAGCAGTAAATATGAGCGAGAGAATTTCTTTTTAATTTAAAAGACAGAAATTGTAAGGAATTGAAATTATGCACAGTCTGCGCATAAATTGTGATCTCACGATTGTAGAACTATAAACCAACTCTAAAAGAAATTACAAATTGGTAATTAAAATTTCAGTTTATCATGCTTTATATAAAAACGGGTATATCGGTGATACGAAAATGATTTGTCTTTTATTTAGCGTGGTGTGAAAATTGCCAAAATACATTGCTGGTACACTATTTTCTGGGCATCAAACAGAGCTACCAGAAAATATAATCTCAATCAGTAAATGATATTGTTCTTTGTACAATTTTTTTTAATCATTAAAATTATCATTATTAATCATTGGGAATTAATTCCCAATTTAAACATACTAAAACATATAATGTTAACGCTAAATACATAAAAATATGTCTGCTGGAATATTACACAAATATCTAAGTATTTTGATTATTACACACAAATCTGTGTTTTGCATGTTTAGCAGAAATATTTATAAGAAGAGAATGCTACACAAAAATCTGTGTATTTTGCATATTATACAAAAACCTGTGTAATTTACATACTACACAAAAAATTGAGTATTTTACATAAAACACAAAAGTATGTGTTTCTTGCATTATACACAAAAATACATTTAATCACAGAAAATTACACATATGAATGTGTGAGAATATTACACATAAATCTGTGTATTCTTCTGCAATTTACACATTAAATTGTGTATTTCAAGCCTTATCAGATAACATTTACACATTTGGACTTATCATCAAATTACACTTTAAAATGTGGATTTTCAAATTTACACATTAGGCGTGTATTTTGGCAATTTACACACCAATTTACACACATAGACATGTCGTTTTTGTATCATCGATATACCTGTTTTTATGTGTAAATTTACACATTTTCTTTTAGAGTGTATCTCTCGTGGCTTTCGTAATAAATTTAAGTTTGAACTTTAACAAGCATTTAATTAGATAAAAAAATAAAGGTTAAAAATAGTTGTTGGCTACTCTAAAATTTAAGGCGCCCTCTAACGGAATTTTTTGAAAGATATCCTTAAAATTTATTTTCAAGGAAATATTGACATAAAGAATAATTTTAGCGAAAACCGACCAATTTTTCCGTTTTTTATAATCATTTCAAATTTGAACTTTCCCACCCCCATTGAACACAGTTCATTTTGCGATATTTAACCACTCCCAACGATTCAAATTTTCATCTCAAAATTGAAGTTTATGTCTAAGCTTCTAAAAAAATTTTATGAGATGCAAAAAATAACGATAAAAATAGTTGTACGTTACTCCAAAGCCTAAAGAGCCCTCTATCGGCAATTTTAAAATTTTATCTTTATAAATTATTTTCAAGCTAATACTGACATAAAAAAATTTTTAGTGAAAATTCCAAATCAATTGACCAATTTTTCATTTTTTATAATCATTTGAAATTTGAACCTCCCCACAGTTCAGTTTGCGCTACTTAACCACTCCCAACGATTTAGATTTTGAGCTCAAAATTTAAGTTTCTGTCTAAGCTTCTTAAATTTAGTGAGATGCAAAAAATAACTGTAAAAAATAGTCGTTCGTTACTCCAAAGTCTAAAGCGCCCTCTATCGGCATTTTTAAAAAATTTTCTTTATAATTTATTTTCAAGACAATACTGACATAAAGAATAGTTTTAGCGAAAACCGCAAACGAATCGACCAATTTTTCTGTTTTTTATAATCATTTGAATTTTTTTACACTAAACTTTAATGGCGCCTATCTTCTTCGGAAGACGTTTGGGACCCTTAGTTTCCTGTTTAAAATTGTTTGTCTTGATGTGTGCTATCACACCTTAAAGCTTGTACCATGAGTTTAGAAACACCCTGTATATATATCTGAATTTTGTCATGCTGTAACTCACGAATTTATGAACCAATTTGGATGAAATTTTTTATATGCATAATAGGAGTACTCATGTCTCGACCGAGTTTGTTGGCCAGCTTCATACACCATCTTGTTTCAAAATGGCGGCAATTTGATTCTTTTGAAATTTTTATAGTTTTTTAACTTTGTATACTTATAGAAAATGCTCCGTTTCACTTATTGCAATATCTTATACAGGGTGATTCATAAAAGATGGGCAGAACTTTAAGGGGTTATAGTACACTTAAAGACAAATAATATTAAATATGAGACTAAGGGTCCCAGACGTATTCCCAAGGAGATAGGGGGCATTAAAGTTTAGGGTCCGAAATTTCAAATGATTATAAAAAATGGAAAAATTGGTCGATTCGTTTGCGGTTTTTGCAAAAAATTTTCTTTATGCCAGTATTTTCTTGAAATAAAATTTTAAAGTTCAATTTCAAAAAATGCCGATAGGGGGCGCTTTAGACTTTGGAGTAACAAACAACTATTTTTTAACGTTATTTTTTGTATTTCTTTAAATGATTTCGGAAGCTTAGACTTAAACTTAAATTTTGATCTAAAAATCTGAGTCCTAACGAATAGTTAAGTAGCGTAAACTGAAATTTGAAATTTGAAACCCTTCTCCCCCCAGAACAAAAATCAGTTATTCCCGATCTTTGTGTCGTAGATTAGGCTCTAACTACTGCCGCGTTTTGCTAAAATTATTCTTTATGTCAGTATTTTCTTGAAAATAAATTTTAAAGAAATTTTCAAAAAATTCCGATAGAGGGCGGATAGATAGATTAGACTTTGGAGTAACGAACAACTATTTTATACTGTTATTTTTTGTGTCTCATTAAATGCTTTCTAAAGCTTAGACTTAAATTTTCAGCCCAAAATCTGAATCGTTAGACGTGGTTAAGTTTCTGGGGAGAGGGGTTTGAAATTTCTACTCCTGAGCACAGTTCAGTTTACCATGTCCACACATTGTGTGCTGTGATACGAGGTAAAAAGACACAAATTAGGATTATGTTACCAAAGCATATTTATTAACATGTAATTACAATAAATGTTCAAAATTGTGACCACCAGAGGTTATGCACGCAGAACAACGGCGAAGAATGGAACGGCGAACATTCGCGAAAACATCAGGCTTTTCGAGCACTTCCCCTACAGCGGCGGAAAGTCTGGCGACCAGTTCCTCGGGGGATTCAATGGGTGTCTCATACATAAGAGCCTTCAATTGTCCCCAAAAAAAGAAATCGAGGGGTGAAAGATCTGGCGAGCGAGCAGGCCAAGCAACAGGACCACCTCGACCAATCCATCTGTTCGGAAATGTGATGTCCAGATAGTTGCGGACGTCTCGTACGTAATGGGCTGGCGCTCCATCGTGCTGGAACCACATGACCCGCCGGATGCGTGGAGGAACAACGTTTAACAGGTCTGGCAGCACATGTTGCAGAAATGTGAGGTGTGTTTTACCGTTGAGGCGTTCAGGAAGAAGGTACGGTCCGATTAGGTGGTCTCCGAGGATTCCTGCCCAAACATTGATGGAAAAGCGTCTCTGATGAGCATGTGGATACGTAGCATGTGGATTGACATCCGCCCATACATGTGCATTGTGTGTGTTAAATGTACCTACACGTGTGAAGGTACATTCATCGGTGAAAAGCACAGTTCGTCCAAAATGTGGATTTAGCGCGTTCTGCTGCAGAAACCAGCGGGCGAATTCAATACGATTTGGATAATCCCCTGGAGACAGTTTCTGGACTCGTTGCACATGAAACGGGAGCAAATGTTCATCCTTCAGTACCCTCCAAGTCATGGACTGTGAGGTATCCACCTGCCTAGCCACTGTTCGATTACTTGTACTTGGCTGCGCCGCTACTACCTCCAGAATGGCTTCTGCAACAACTACTGATTCGTCCTTTTTTGCACGACCTGCATTCGACCGGGAAGCGAGAAATGATCCCGTCTCACACAACTGTCTGTGCAAGCGCTCGAAAGTTTTGCGGTTAGGCAACCGCCTGTTGGGAAATCGCTCTCCGTGCATTCGTTGTGCCTCTGCACCATTTCCATCTGCCGCTCCGTAAATTAAATGCATCTCAGCCTTTTCCTTATTCGTGAAGGGCACCATCTTCCGATTCATTACTACAGCGACTTACACTTGACTCACCGTTCAGTGGTTTTTATGCCTGAATCATGTCGAAATTTTGCATACGTGTTCTTCTTCTTCCCCATTTGACATTTCGTCACCTGAGAATAATAAGGTTCTAACTGACATTTTCAAAAAAATTGACTTTTTGGCATGGGACTGTTCTAATTGTATCAAGGAATTCATTTCTGCATTAAAATTTTGATATATATAATTTACATCCGCTTGCGAAAGAGAATAATATAGTTCCATCAGAAATTGTTGAAAGCAGTCAGAATAACAGAGTTCTATGTGCAAAGTAATCACAGACAGCATATAAGATAATATATTATTACTTTATTTTACAATATATAATGAAAACCGGCAATCTTTTATTTCTTGTGTGAAAGAATATATTATTTCGATGACTAAATCGTTTTTCGGTAAAATATAGAGGAATTTTTTATCATAAAAATTCTTCTAAGTATGTTTTTTAGTATGTCGATATGCAAAACGAAGTATGTTTAATTTTATTAATGGACCTGATCCAAGCAGGGATGAAGGATTAATCCTAATTCATTTAGATTTAGAAAATCCTGTGGGAAGAATGGATGGCAGTTTAGATGAAGCACCTGCTCTAGATATTCTTGATGCTAAAACAATTTAAAAAAACCGTAAAAGTAATTCTTACAACTCCAATTGATGGCAGGACTATGGGTTTTTCGTGAGTTAAAAGTGCCTTTATATAGTTATGTACATCCTACTGGCAATACCTTGTCTCCAGTTGCGAACAAAATACCCGAGGCAAATTTTCAAGCAGAATAGTCTCAAATGACTTTAAGAATAAAATAAAAGTTCGTATTGAAAGTTTTCCCAAGATTAAGTCACACTACAACAGAGAAAGCACTAAAAAAACATATTTAGAATCAGAGCTTAACTTATGAAAAATTTATGACTTGTACTTTCAGAAATGCAGAGAAAGCATTGTAGAGCCAGTGAAACTTTCATGTTATAGGCACATATTTAATACGCAGTTCAACAGAGAATTCAATAAACCAAAGAAACGTAGGCGTGATCACTGTAAGGAGTATAAACATGCTAAAACCCAGGGAGAAATTAATAATGACATGCAATTTAAATATGATCTGCACAAAAAAGAAGTTGAATCCACCAGAATTATCAGAAATTATGACAGAAATTCCCCTGATAAGTCAGTCATTTGTTTTGAATTAAGAAAGTTACAACATGTCCTAAAAGTCATGTCAGCAACTTTTTCTATAAAGAAAATTAACTTGTACAACATGACAGCACAGGCAACATAGAAGAAAGAAAAGAAAGCATATTGTTGCTTGTGGATAGACGACATGTCAGGCAGAGATGGGAATGACCTAAGCTGAGCTGTATCATTCTATCAACGACTGTTCGGAAGATACTTACAGACTTTCTACATGCTGATAATTTAATTTTATACTGTGAGAGTTGTGTTCCTCAGAATAGAAACTAAATGATATCTTATGCAATTGCAATAATTATACAATTTCATCCACATATTATGGACATTACTCTAAGAAATTGTACACCTGGACATTCATGTGTGCAAATAAGTGGATAATATTCAGATCCAAATAAAAAGAGCAATGAATGTAGCCGAATATTTTTCGCCACTTTCATTTATACGTCTGTTGCTGAGAGTAAATCGCAGTAATCCATTTATAACCCTGAGAATGAAATCAGAACAGTTCTTAGATTTCCACTCGTGAAGCAAAAAATTTACCTATAATCTCGTTCCGTAGACCAAGGTGATACAATTATGATTCACACAACTTCTTTATAAAAATGAGTTTAAGACAAGCAACTGTTGTGACTAGAATTTCACAGCGGTGAATTTGCAAAGGGGCCCCTCCAAACGACGAGGAGTATCAACATCGTTTACATAAAGGACTTTACCAAATCCTAAGTAGCACAAAGAAAGAAGGATTGCATTAACAAAGATAAAATAAAAGACCTGCAGAGCATGCTAAAGTAGTTTCAGAGAGATGAAAGGCTGTATTTTCAAGAGTATTGTATTAAGAGGTTGTATTTTCATATACTTAAGAGAAGATAGCCTAACTGTAAGATAAAAGAAAGCATGATTTTCTCGAACATTCCAAAATTTCGACTAATAAATAGTATCAAACTTATTTTGTTGTTTTAAAAAGAACAAGAAAGTTTTTTCCTTAGAGATATAGTCTTTTCTTTTGATCAAGAGTATATCTGACTGTAATTCGAAAAATTTTATTTATAATTCATTTCAATTTCATTTATGAATATAATCACAATTTTTTTATTAATTTTCATACTCCCACACTGAAATAGCACGCTAAAAAAGGAAAACTGTTGGGTTCCTATTTAATGAAATTAAATATTTACGCTATTTTATGTTCAGTTAAATAATATATCTAACTTACGTATATTCATTAGTTTTGTGAAGATAGTTTAATTAGTCTAAATAAACAGAAGCGGTAGTTTGCTGTTATTGTGCTACAATATAGATAGTAATAAATATTTTACTATCCACTGAAGTTTATTCGAATTAATCAACGAAATTTCACTTTGTTAAACTATAAAAAATTACACAAATTAAGAAAAATATGGTTTTTTAATGATAAAACCATCTTATTCTAAGGATAACACGACGTTTGAGAATAATATTGTTCTATCAAATTTTTTAAACATAAAAAAATCCATGAAAATGTTAAAAATTTGAAAATGTTGAAAATGTTTAAAAACTTTGATTTTGTAGAATTACTGTCTATACCTACATAAGAACTTATTAATGCCGAAAGTTTTTTGCAAACTTTATTAGCTACACGTATACAGCATGCTGATTTTCAAAGTCTTCTAACTCGAAATTGATTTTTGGCCAGATAGAACCATCTTATTCTAAGGTGACGATTTGCATACTTTCTGTCTCCTTCTTCACCCGGTGAATAGCGTCAGGAATGGAGCTTTAACGTTTGCATGAGCGACGTTTCCAACTGTGCCAGTGCCTTTATGAGTGAATTCCGACTATGCAGTCCTTGACGAAAGTTGTATTTTTGCCTCGTATCACAGCACAGAATCGTTGGGCATGGTTAAGTAGTGCAAACTGAACTATGTTCAGAAGTTGAAATTTGAACTCCCTCCCCTCGCTACTGAACCACGCTCAGCGATTCAGATTTTGAGCTGAAAATTTAAGTTTAAGTCTAAGCTTTAGAAAGCATTTAATGAGACACAAAAAATAACGGTATAAAATAGTTGTTCGTTACTCCAAAGTCTAAAGCGCCCTCTATCGGAATTTTTTGAAACTTTTCTTTAAAATTTATTTTCAAGAAAATACTGACATAAAGAATAATTTCAGCAAAACGCGGCAGTAGTTAGAGCCTAATCTACGACACAAAGATCGGGAATAACTGATTTTTATTCTGGGGGGAGAAGGGTTTCAAATTTCAAATTTCAGTTTACGCTACTTAACTACTCGTTAGGACTCAGATTTTTAGATCAAAATTTAAGTTTAAGTCTAAGCTTCCGAAATCATTTAAAGAAATACAAAAAATAACGTTAAAAAATAGTTGTTTGTTACTCCAAAGTCTAAAGCGCCCCCTATCGGCATTTTTTGAAATTGAACATTAAAATTTTATTTCAAGAAAATACTGGCATAAAGAAAGTTTTTTGCAAAAACCGCAAACGAATCGACCAATTTTTCCATTTTTTATAATCATTTGAAATTTCGGACCCTAAACTTTAATGCCCCCTATCTCCTTGGGAATACGTCTGGGACCCTTAGTCTCCTATTTAATATTATTTGTCTTTAAGTGTACTATAACCCCTTAAAGTTCTGCCCATCTTTTATGAATCACCCTGTATATCATTTTAAACAGAATGTCAGAAACATCAAAAGACATTTTAATCAATCCTACAATTTAAGTTAACAACGTAGGTCATTTTAAAGAAAAGTTAGAAAACATAAAAATTTCCATAAGTGTCCACAAATTTAAATGGTCTCCATTTTGAAACAAGATGGCGGCTGAAGCTGGCCAATCAACTCGGTCTAGACATTTGTACTTCAACTATGTTTATAAAGAATTTCATCCAAATCGGTTCATAAATTCGAGAGTTACAGCGCGAGAAAATTCCGATATATATATATATATATATATATACATATACCGGGTGTCCCAAAAATGACTAATGGATTTTAAAATTCAATAACTTGCAAACGGTGACAGCTATTAAATTTTTTTTTTGCAGGAGGGCTATGTATAATGGCAGGAGTTTTTTTACCGCATTTCTTGATTTTAGTTCGAATTTCAAACAACAGATGGCGCTGATGGCGGTTGGCGGCCAGTCGACGCCGAGACTTACTTCATTCAGTTTTGAAGCAAAAGAAGGAGATTAAGGCTACGGAGTACATCTCATTCTACAGTACAGTCTTGTTCTCAGGCCCCTATTCTGGACTCATTCGATATGATTTCAATGGAATGCGTTGTTGCCATGGAAATAACAGATTGTTCCATAGTGGAATACAGCGTCCAGAAGTGGGCATAAATTTCGCAAGCAGTATTTGAGTTTGCAGAAGATTTTCGTTTAGGAAATTTTAATTTCCCGGATTAAATTACGTTTTTATGGCACGATTTAAAGAATATTTTATGCAACATATTTTAAAACTAGATAAAGAGATTTTTTCAATTTGATGATTTTTTTTATATTCTTAAGAAATTTTAGATCTTTTAAGAAAATGTGTCAGTAGATTTTTATGAATGTTCAAAAAATAATCATGAAAACTGTTGATACTACATTATTGTGTAAAATAACTACCAAAAACAAATATTATAAGTTGCCTTGTTTAGCCCTTTTCAATAGGATTAGTCTATCGTTGCATTAAAATAGAAAAAAATAAAATAAATGTGAGTTAATTACAATTTATTTTCCCGGATTAAATTACTTTTTATGGCACGATTTCAGGAATATTTTAGGCACCATATTTTAAAACTACACTGTTAAAATTGAGAAACACCGAAAATACTGGCGATAAATATATATCAATAACTATAAAAACTTTGTTAAATCACCATAAAAAGAAAAATTATACAGGACGCGTTTCGAGCTGCAAAATTACCGCTCGTCTTCAGCTGGTCCAAACACGTGTCACAACGGACAGAGTGGAAATAACAGTGAAATAAAGAGGGAGGAGATTACACAGAGTGCGACAGGTGGCGCTGCTTGCCAAAGCCAAGGAGGAAGAGAAAAGTAAAGATAAACTCAAAGAAGGAGGGAGGAGATTACAAAGAGTGCCCCAGGTGGCGCTGGCTAAAAGAACCCAGATGGCAGAGAAAAACTAATAAAAGATAAAGAAAACAATTGAAAATAATAATAATAATAATAATAATAATAATAATAATAATAATAATAATAAAAATAAAATAAAAATAAAATAAAATAAAATAAAATAAAAATAAATAAAAATCAAAATAAAATAAAATAAAATTAATTAATTAAAAAATGATAAAATAATAATAAAAAATAATAATAATAATTAAATAAAAAACTAAAAATAATTATAGTAATAATAATAAACTACAAAAGTAATTTCTATGCAGGAGAAAGGGAGGGGGATGAAGAGAGATCGTTGACAAGAGTATTACAATTTTTATAAATAAAATAAGCTTCGTGAGTATCTAAATGAGAAGGAGAGGCAGGATTAGAAATAATTCTCGCCATAGAAAAATTGAAAAAATGACCGAAAGTTCAACAGTGAGAAGCAATGGAAGACCTAGATAATTCCTGATTTTTAATGTATCTCTGATGTTCATCCAATCTTTTCTTCAACGCTCTTCTGGTCTGACCAATATAACCCAAATTGCAAGAGCAAGGAATAAAATAAACACCCCACCGGTTCTCAACAGGAATAGGATCTTTCAAAGACGAGAATTTAATTTTATTCATAGGTTTGAAGATAACTTTAAAATTGAAACGAGAAAGGATTTTAGCTATTTTGAAACAAAGAGGAGAATAAAAAGGTAGAACTATAGAGTTAAAGAGGGGGGGGGATTGACCTCTTTGATTGACAAAGCTCTGTATAAATTTAATAAGCCTAAACGTCTTCTTACTGATTCTAATAATTCGTCTAATAATAACTCTATCTTCTTTTAGCCAGCGCCACCTGGGGCACTCTTTGTAATCTCCTCCCTCCTTCTTTGAGTTTATCTTTACTTTTCTCTTCCTCCTTGGCTTTGGCAAGCAGCGCCACCTGTCGCACGCTGTGTAATCTCCTCCCTCTTTATTTCACTGTTATTTCCACTCTGTCCGTTGTGACACGTGTTTGGACCAGCTGAAGACGAGCGGTAATTTTGCAGCTCGAAACGCGTCCTGTATAATTTTTCTTTTTATGGTGATTTAACAAAGTTTTTATATTTATTGATACACTGTTAAAAATTTGAAACCTTTGCTGCATCGTCACTCCTCCACTTTTATAGGAAGAGATTGCTTCACTGTATTATGGAGCATTCTCATTGGTCAAAATAGAGATATTCTATAATAGCAGTGGAGTGACGATGCAGCAAAAGTTTCCAATTTTTAACAGTGTAGGTGAAGATATCTTGCTACAATATTGCTCTTACACTATAAAAATCTGCTGCATTTTGTTGTATACGCGCACCGCTTGTATAGAAAAGGTTACTTGATTGTATTATGAAGCATTGTTATAGGTCGGAAAAGAGATATTATGTACAAGCGGCAGACTGCGTATGAAGCAAATTGCAGCAGATTTTTGACACTGTGGGGCCCGATTCTGAACTCATTTGATATGATTTCAATGGAATGAGTTGTCATGGAAATAACAAATTCTTCTATAGAAAAATACAATATTCAAAATTGAGCATGAATATAACAATCCAAATCGATCTAAAATTTCTTAGAATATAACAAAAATTATCAAATTAAAGAAATCTTTTTATCTAGTTTTAAAATATGATGCATAAAATATTCTTTAAATCGTGCAATAAAAAGTAATTTAATACGGGAAAATAAAACTTCCTAAACGAAAATCTTCTGCAAACTCGAAAACTGCTTGCGAAATTTATGCCCACTTCTTAACGCTGTATTCCACTATCGAACAATCTGTTGTTTCCATGGAAACAACGCATTCCATTGAAATCATATCGAATGAGTTCAGAATCGGGCCCCACAGTGTTAAAAATCTGCTGCACATTGCTTCATACGCACTCCGCCGCTTGTATATAATATCTCTTTTCCGACCAATAACAATGCTTCATAATACAATCAAGTAACCGTTTCTATACAAGCAGAGTGCGTATACAACAAATAGCAGCAGACTTTTACAGTGTAAGAGCAAGATATCTTCACCTACACTGTCAAAAATTGGAAACTTTTGCTGCATCGTCACTCCACTGCTATTACAGAATATCCCCTATTTTGACCAATGAGAATGGCTCCATAATACAGTGAAGTAATCTCTTTCTATAAAAGTGGAGAAGTGATGATGCAGCAAAGGTTTCAAATTTTTAACAGTGTAGTTTTAAAATATGGTGCCTAAAATATTCCTTAAATCATGCCATAAAAAGTAATTTAATCCGGGAAAATAAATTGTAATTAATTCACATTTATTTTTTTTTTCTATTTTAATGCAACGATAGACTAATCCCATTGAAAATGGCTAAACAAGGCAACTTATAATATTTGTTTTTGGTAGTTATTTTACACAATAATGTACTATCAACAGTTTTCATGATTATTTTTTTAATATTCATAAAAATCTACTGACACATTTTCTTAAAAGATCTAAAATTTCTTAAGAATATAAAAAAAAATCATCAAATTGAAAAAATCTCTTTATGTAGTTTTAAATATGATGCATAAAATATTCTTTAAATCGTGCCATAAAAACGTAATGTAATCCGGGAAATTAAAATTTCCTAAACGAAAATCTTCTGCAAACTCAAATACTGCTTGCGAAATTTATGCCCACTTCTGGACGCTGTATTCCACTATGGAACAATCTGTTATTTCCATGGCAACAACGCATTCCATTGAAATCATATCGAATGAGTCCAGAATAGGGGCCCGAGAGCCAGACCGTACTGTAGAATGAGACGTACTCCATAGCCTTAATCTCCTTCTTTTGCGTCAAAGCTGAATGAAGTAAGTTTCGGCGTCGACTGGCCGCTAACCGCCATCAGCGCCATCTGTTGTTTGAAATTCGAACTAAAATCAAGAATTGCGGTATAAAAACTCCTGACATTATACATAGCCCTCCTGCAAAAAATTTTTTAATAGCTGTCACCGTTTGCAAGTTATTGAATTTTAAAATACATCAGTCATTTTTGGGACACCCGGTATATATATATATACAGGGTGTCCGAAAAGTCTGGAAACGGTCGAATAACTCGAAAAATACATATGAGATTGAAAAACGTAAATATACGTGTTAAATATTTTTAAATAAGCTACTCATTGATACCAAATTTGACCTTCGTAACCAACCCTCTGGGGGTCAGAGGGGTTCCAACTTTGAAATCTTAAATTATAACCCCCATTTTTTATTGCAGATTCGGATTCTACGGACAAAAATACGTAACTTTTTATTTGATGTTTATTTCGAATCCTCGTTTATCACGGTGTAATTGATCATATTAAATCGATACATATTTCGGCTTTTCCAACGGGATTTTCCCTAATCGAAACTAATTGGGGAGAATTTATGACATCAAATTCCTCGTCTTTTGCAATAATAGCGTTTCCTGAAAATCACCCGTGCCAATTATTTCGGTATTACTACACAGTTAAAAATTATTTCCATTTGCTGTAGCGTCACTCCAGAGCTTTTATAGAATATCTCTTTCATGACCAATGAGAATGTTCCATAACACAGTAAAGTACACTGTAAAAAAAATTGACCATTTTGCTGCATCCTCACTCCACCGCTTTTATAGAAAACGATTACTTTACTGTGTTATGGAGCATTCTCATTCGTCACAAAAGAGATATTCTATAATAGCTGTGGAGTGACGCTGCAGCAAATGGGTCAAATTTTTAACAGTGTAGCACTATTGAAATAATCGCCACGGGTGATTTTCAGGAAACGCTATTCCTACAAAAGACGAGGAATTTGACGTCAAAAATTCTGCCCAATCACTTTCGATTAGGGAAAATCCCGTTGGAAAAGCGTGAATATGTATCGATTTAATATGCTCAATTACACCGTGATAAACGAAGATTTGAAATAAACATCAAATACAAAAGTTACGTATTTTTGTCCGTAGAATCCGAATCTGCAATAAAAAATGGGGGTTATAATTTAAGATTTCAAAGTTGGACCCCCTCTGACCCCCAGGGGGTCGGTTACGAAGGTCAAATTTGGTATCACAGAGTAGCTTATTTAAAAATATTTAACACGTATATTTACGTTTTTCAATCTCATATGTATTTCTCGAGTTATTCGGCCGTTTCCAGATTTTTCGGACACCCTGTATATATACACTGGTGTCCAAAATTTAAGCATAATTGGTAATTAAGTAATTATTTTTAAGTAATGAAAGAAATATGAATCGGAATATGCTGAAACTCCTGCTGTGTAAACAAAATAGTACGCGTCACATATTTTCGCGAAGAGTTTTCCCCGAAATCGAACAGGGGACCGTCAACAAATTGAAAAAGAACGAAGATCTTTTGGATAACCCTGTCAGAACTAATGTAGCAAAAGCGTTCAAACTGCACATTATGATTAATTGACTTATTGTAATGTACTGTGTTAATTTTTACAAGGATAGCATGTATACTCGTAGAGAAATTAAGGTTTTTATAAAAACAGTCCTAAGTTTTTTGCTTATAATTTGAGAGTTCTTAATATAAAATAGTGTTCTTTTTTGAAAAAATGACAAACATCATTGTACACAATACCCTGTCATCAGACTTAAAAAATAATAAAAATTGTATGACAAATGAGCAGGTTTACTAAATAATTTTTTACTGCGCATGCGTGAACGCTATTAAAATTTCCTTTGCGTATTATGTTAGTTAAATGTATAGAGCAACTTTTGTGAAAGTCTCAAAAACATAGCTTATAAATTCTGAAAATTATCGTTGATAGAATGAGATCAAAATCTTTTATTCCCTAAATGAAGCAAAAAGATGAGGGGCTGTATCCATATTCCATTGTTTAGTGCACTGTAAAAAAAAAACTCCCTTACTTTACACCAAAAAGAGTGGCAACTAAGTTTCCACCCCAAGTGGTGTAATGAAATTCCACTAGTAAATTGGTGTAATGAGTCACCAACTATCAAATGGTGTAAATAAACACCATTTTTAGTGGCAACTTAGTTGCCACCATGTTTGGTGTAAAGTAAGTAATATGTTTAAAATGTACGTTATAATAAATTGTCTCAATTAAAGGAAAGTTTAGCAACCTCTTTGCGTGAAGCTATTTATTTTAAATTATGGCTGTATTACATTTGGAATGTAATTTTTAAATTATTTTTTATTTTGCTACCATTTATTAAAGTACACTAAATGGTAAAAAAGGATGACCTTAACAGCAAAATAAAAAATAATTTAGAGATTACATTTTAAATTTAATACAGTAATAATTTAAAATAAATAGTTTGACGCAAAGAGGCAGCGAAACTTCCTTTTAATGGAGGCAATTTGTTATGACATTCATTTTAAGCATATTACAGCAAAGAAATATGAACTAAACTTGAATGAAATAACTTTAATGAAACGAACTAAAATTTCCTATATTTGCATGCTTAAAAATATCTTTTTCATAGGTCAATAATGCGTTCAGTAAGTTAAAAAACATTATAATAACGAATTTTTTATGGAAATATTTTTTGTTAAAGTTCGGGCAAACGCTATAGTCATACGATATAAAATATTTTTGTAACGAAATGCATAATTACTCGTAACTGTCACTGCAAGTTTAATTCGGAGTTTCTAATTTTCTTAAGAAAATAACATAAATAAGCTACATATGATATTAAATTACCTCACAATTATACAATTTAATGCATAATATAAAAAAAGCTTAACTATGCCAGCTATCAAATAAACAAAGCTGTATAAAAAAAAGTTGATTATAACTGTTATACTAAAGGCATACTTCCCGTTAAATTCGAACATGTCGCCATTGTTCTTAAAATGGCAGTGCATTAACACATTATTAAAAACACTTATCTAATTTTTAAAAAAACCCACATGCAAACATTATTTAGTCTTAAATCTTACATCTACAAAGAATAATATTAATATTGCTTACCGTTTGTTTACTTTTCCACCTGCTATCCGAAAGTTAGAAAGAAGGATTAAATGCGAAGTAAAATGGCGGCGTGTCGTCTGCAAACATATGAAATCAAAACAGAAAGATGATATATGAGTCTGAATTTGGTGTTACCGTTCAATAATTGCGACTAAAATATAAAATACCACCATTCCAAGATTATTCTTACATTTTTTACGGAGCTACTACCGAAAATAGTGTAGATTTAACCCTTTCCGGCGCGGAGTAAGTTTAATTGAAATAATTATCTGCCACCAGAATTTATAAACGAATTTATTAGAGAATACGAACTTGCTTATTTTCAGGCATTTTATCAAAGGAAAATTTTAATTAAATATTCTTGGTGCCAGTAAAATTAAAATTAGGTGTCCTTTTTAAGGGACACCGCGCCGGAAAGGGTTAAAGTTTATTCAGCAATTCATAACCCGTTTTAAATGTAATATTGCTCCTTTGTTTTTACAGTGTGCCTACACAATATTGCACGTACAACTATATTTAGGTAAAACCCCTGATTTTTTTGCTTAATTTAGGAATAACGGATTTTGAGTTGATTCTATATTCTCCCATTTTCAGAATTTTCAAGCTATGTTTTTGAAACTTTTACAGAAGTTGCTCTATACATTTAGCTAACACAATATGCAAATGAAATTTTGATATCGTTGACGCATGCGTAATGAAAAATTATTTACTAAACCTACTCATTTTTCATACAATTTTTATTATTTTTAAATTCTGATGACAGGGTATTGTGTACAATGATGTTTGTCATATCTTCAGAAAAGAACATTATTTTATATTAAGAACTCTGCAAATTATAAGCAAAAAACTTGGAAAAATTTAGGACTGTTTTTATAAAAACCTTAATTTCTCTACGAGTATACATGCTATCCTTGTAAAAATTAACACAGTACATTGCAATAAGCCAATTAATCATAATGTGCAGTTTGAACGCTTTTGCTACATTAGTTTTGACAGGGTTATCCAAAAGATCTTCGTTCTTTTCAATTTGTTGACAGTCACCTGTTCGATTTCGGGGAAAACTCTTCGCGAAAATATGTGACGCGTACTATTTTGTTTACACACTTGGAGTTTCAGCACATTCCGATTCATATTTCTTTCATTACTTAAAAATAATTACTTAATTACCAATTATGCTTAAATTTTGGACACCAGTGTATATATATATATATATATACAGGGTGTATCTAAAATACTGGGCAAAACTTTAAGGGGTGATAGTACACATCAAGACAAATAATATTAAATGGGAAACTAAGGGTCCCAAACGTCTTCCGAAGGAGATAGGCCCCATCAAAGTTTAGGGTCCAAAATTTGAAATGATTATAAAAAACGGAAAAATTGATCGATTTGTTTGCGGTTTTCACGAAAACTATTCTTTATGTCAGTATTGTCTTGAAAATAAATTATAAAGATAAATTTCAAAAAAATGCCGATAGAGGGCGCTTTAGACTTTGGAGTAACGAACAACTATTTTTTTACCGTTATTTTTTGCATCTCATTAATTTTTTTAGAAGTTTAGACACAAGCTTAAATTTTGAGCCCGAAATCTGTGATTAAGTAGCGCAAACTGAACTGTGTTTAATGGGAGAGAGTAGGCTTAAATTTGAATGATTATAAAAAACAGAAAAATTGGTCACTTGATTTACGGTTTTCACTAAAATTATTCTTTATGTAAGTATTGGCTTGAAAATAAATTATACAGATGAATTAAAAAAAATGTCGATAGAGGGAGCTTTAGACTTTGGAGTAACGTACAACTATTTTTTACCGTTATTTTTTGCATATCATAAAATTTTTTTAGAAGCTTAGACATAAACTTAAATTTTGAGCTGAATATCTGAATCGTTGAGAGTGGTTAAGCAGTACAATAAGAACTGTGTTCAATGGGGGTGGGGAGATTCAAATTTCAAATGGTTATAAAAAAACAGAAAACTTTGTCGATTCGTTTGCGGTTTTCTCTAAAACCATTCTTTATGTTAGTATTTCCTTAAAAATAAATTTTAAAGATACATTTAAAAAATTCCGTCAGAGGGCTCCTTAGGCTTTAGAATAACGAACAACTTATTTTAACCGTTATTTTTTTTATCTAAATAAATGTTTTAAAAGCATAGACTTAAATTTTGAGCTCAAAATATGAATCACTGCGAGTAATTAAGTAACGAAAAATTGAACTGTGTTCGTAGGGTGGGCAGGGTAACATTTCAACTCCTGAATACAATTTAGTTTGCGCTTCTTATTCCCTCCCAACGATTCAGAATTTGAGCTCAAAATTTAAGTCTAAGCTGTTGCAAGCATTTAATTAGGCACAAAAAAATAACAGTTAAAAACTGTTGTTGGTTACTCTAAGTTTCTCTAAGTTTAAGGCGCCCTCTAACGGAATTTTTTGAAATTTATCTTTAAAATTTATTTTCAAGGAAATAATGACAAAAAGAATGGTTTTAGAGAAAACCGCAAACTAATCGACCAATTTTTCAGTTTTGTATAATCATTTGAAATTTGAACCTTCCTAACCCCATTGAACACAGTTCAGTTAGCCACTACTTACCCACTCTCAACGATTCAGATTTTCAGCACAAAATTTAAGTTTATGTCTAAGCTTCAATAAAGTTTAATTTGATGCAAAAAATAACGATAAAAATAGTTGTACGTTACTCCAAAGTCTAAAGCGCCCTCTATCGACATTTTTTGAAATTTATGTTTATAATTTATTTTCAAGACAATACTGACATAAAAAACAGTTTTAGTGAAAACCGCAAATCAATTGACTAATTATTCTGTTTTTTATAATCATTTGAAATTTGAGCCTACCCACTCCCATTGAACACAGTTCAGTTTGCGCTACTTAACCACAGATTTTGAGCTCAAAATTTAAGTTTATGTCAAAACTTCTAAAAAAATTTAATGGGATGCAAAAAATAACGGTAAAAAATAGTTGTTTGTTACTCCAAAGTCTAAATCGCCCTCTATTGACAATTTTTGAAATTTATGTTTGTAATTTATTTTCAAGACAATACTGACATAAAGAATAGTTTTTGTGAAAACCGCAATGGAATCGACCAATTTTTCCGTTTTTTGTAATCATTTCAAATTTTGGACCCTAAACTTTGATGGCGCCTATCTCCTTCGGAAGACGTTTGGGACCCTTAGTTTCCCATTTAATATTATTTGTCTTGACATGCATTATCATCCCTTAAAGTTTTGCCCAGTAGTTTAGATACACCCTGTATATACAGGGTGATTAAAAAAATGGGAAAATTTCTAAGGTGTAATAGATACTTCAAGGCAAACAATATTAATTAGGAAACCAAGGGTCCCAAGCGTTTTCCAAAGGAGATAGCCGCCATTAAAGTTTAGGGTCCAAAATTTCAAATAAACATAAAAAAGGGAAAAATTGGTCAATTGATTTGCGGTTTTCACTAAAACTATTCTTTATGTTGGTATTTTCTGGAAAATAAATTATAAAGATAAATTTCGAAAAATGTCGATAGAGAACGTTTTAGACTTTAGAGTAACGAACAACTGTTTTTTGCCATTATTTTTTGCATTTCATTAAATGGTTTCGCAAGCTTAGACTTAAATTTTGAGCTCAAAATCTGAATAGTTGGGATTGGTTAAGTAGCTCAAACTGAACTGTGTTCAGAGGGTTCAAATTTCAAATGATTATAAAAAACGGAAACATTGGTCGATTGATTTGCGGTTTTTCTATAAATCTATTCTTTATGTCGGTATTTTATTGAAAATAATTTATAAAGCTTATTTCTAAAAAATGGCGATAGAGGGCGCTGTAGACTTTGGAATTATGAAAAACTATTTTTTACCGTTATTATTTGCATCTCGTTAAATTTTTTTAGAAGCTTAGACGTAAACTTAAATTTTGCGCAAAAAATCTGAATCGTTGGGAGTGGTTAAGTAGAGCAAATATAACTGTGTTCAATGGGGGTGGGGAGGTTCAATTTTCAAGTTATCATAAAAAACGGAAAAAAAGGTAGATTCGTTTACGGTTTTCGCCAAAACCATTCTTTATGCTAGTATTGCCTTGAAAATAAATTTTAAAGATAAATTTAAAAAAATTCCATTAGAGGGCGTCTTAAACTTTAGAGTAACCAACAACTATTTTTAACTGGTATTTTTGTATCTAATAAATGCTTGTAAAAGCTTATAGTTAAATTTTTAGCTCAAAATCTGAATCGTTGTGAGTAATTATGTAGTGCAAAATTGAAGTGTGTTTGAGGGGTGGGGAGAGTAACATTTCAACACTTGAACACAGTTCAGTTTGCCCTTCTTATCCCCCTCCCAACTAGTCAGAATTTGAGCTCAAAAATTTAAGTCTAAGCATTTGCAAGCATTTAATTAGATAGAAAAAATAACGCTTAATAATAGTTGTGGGTTACTCTAAAGTTAAGGGCACCCTCAAACGAAATTTTTAAACATTTATCTTTAAAATTTATTTTCAAGGAAATAGTGACATAAAGAATAGTTTTAGCGAAAACCGAAAGCAAATCGACCAATTTTTCCGTTTTTTATAATCATTTGAAATTTGAAACTCCCCACCCCCATTGAAAACAGTTCAGCTTGCGTTACTTAACCACTCCTAATGATTCAGATTTTCTGCGCAAAATTTAAGTTTATGGCTAAGCTTCCAAAAAAATTTAACGAGATGCAAATAATAACGGTAAAAAATAGCTTTTCGTTACTCCAAAGTCAAAAGCGCCCTCTATTGCCATTTTTTAAAATTTAGCTTTATAAATTATTTTTAATAAAATACCGACATGAAGAATAGTTTTAGGGAAAACCGCAAATCAATCGACGAATTTTTCTGTTTTTTATAATCATTTGAAATTTGAACCCTCTGAACATCGTTCAGTTTAAGCTACTTAACCACTCCCAACTATTCAGATTTTGAGCTCAAAATTCAAGTTTAAATCTAAGCTTGCGAAACCATTTAATGAGATGCAAAAAATAACGGCAAAAAACAAATGTTCGTTACTCCAAAGTCTAAAGCGCCCTCTACCGACATTTTTCGGAATTTATCTTTATAATTTATTTTCATGCAAATACGAACATAAAGAATAGTTTTAGTGAAAACCACAAATCAATCGACCCATTTTTCCGTTTTTTATGTGTATTTGAAATTTTGGGCCCCAAACTTTAATGGCTGCTATCTCCTTGGAAAACACTTGGGACCCTTGGTTTCCTATTTACTATTGTTTGGCTTGATGTATACTATTTATTACCCCTTAAAAATTTTCCCATCTTTTTTGAATCACCCTGTATATATAAGTCAATATTTCAACGGAGGGGGGGTTTGGGATCTTGGAACCATAATCGACAAAAATATAGCAAAATTTCCCGAAGTGCTTTCCTGCGGACGGCTGCAAAATGTAGTTTTTTACTTTTTGAAATGAAAGCTACCTAAAAGTGTTCGCAATTTTGGCCACCACTGTATATAGATAGATAGATAGATTTTTAAATATATAATGATATAGGGTAAGCTGATATTATTTTATTTATTTTTATTTATTTATTTATTTTCTCTTATTGTTACATTTCATAGATTTTCTTGATTTTCTTGAATTAATTTTCAATTTTTCTTTGATTTTTTTTTTTTTTTTAAGTCATTCGTCAATAAGGCATGCATACAAAATTTTAAGCTTAAATCTACGTATTCTCAATAGAAATCAACTTGCTTTTGCTTATTCGTGTGAATTTTTCTCTTGAGAGATAATTTATTATAAAAGACTTAAATATTCTTGTTTTTTTTTAATCTGTTTTTCTTCTTTAAAGACAATTTATTTTTAAAAAATACAGTTATTTAAATTTATTTTGCCGACATCATATGTTTCTATGGTTTTTATTTATTGAAATACTTTATATCTCTTTCTCTTTATGTATATAAATATATATCCATTATAGAATACTAAAAATCAAAATCCACAGCGAATATAACTCACAATTGTGTAAACTGCTCACATAGTAATATATATCACATAGATTTACGATAAAAAATCTGGCAAGTTAGAGTGCAGCTTACATTAAAATAGTATGAATGCGATAAAATATCCTAAAGCTTCGAAGTAAATCTTTCTCAAGTTTCGAAGATTTCACTCCAAACAGTTGAAAAGTTTTCAATATTAAAGCATAATTTGTTAGTCGATTGAGGATTCATTTCAAAATTCAAAAGTGAATATAAGAGTTTTATGAAAAATGTTTGCATATGTGAAAAGGATTTGTTGGGTTTGTTGAGTGTACTACGGTCATCTTTCGTATGAGAGATAAAAAGTCCGAAACATTCGTAGAATGTCGTGAGATAAATGAATTTTTTATTCTCCGATAATGATCTGCAATATAATATAATATTTCAGACTATATTCTAGTAAACGTTATCTGAAAATCATAACTCATTAGCTCTTAATATTTCCATTTCCATGCAACATTTGTTTGAATTCCCAAAACAGAAGTTATGCCGATTGAATCTTGAACGCTCCGTAATTTATCAAAATTCATTATTACAGTATAATTTAAATTTAGATTATAGAAATTTGTAAAAGGAAATTGAAGACGAGTAATTATATTGAAAGGAATACAATGAATATATCAAATTCTATATGTAGGTAGAACATTTACAATACCGTGATAAGAATCTGAATGTTCGTAGAAAGTTTTAAAATTTACAGAATTTATTTAAAAATTTTCTACGTAAAAGTTTGTTCCAGAAAAAAATGTGTGATCATGATATCAATATTATTATGTTTATTATCTATATGCGTGAGATTTGCAAAAATCTTAATATATTCCGTTAAAAGAATCCCAGAAATTCTGTTTTAATGTAATTTACACTTTGTCTACTTTTAATGTTTTATTCATTATTAAATTAAAAAAAAAATAGAGATTTCTAAAAAAACTATATTTTCTTTTTTAAAATAAAGATTTCTAAAAATCGGATCTAATAAAAAAACTACTGTCTAATAAATCAAAACATCCATATTTCGAAAAGCTTTTCACTTTGTCAACAAATAAAAGAAATTGGATGCATTGTGTATTTTTATCCAGAGCCTGATTACTAACGGGGCACTCTCCTACCAGTAAAAATAAATACAATCTTTTTCTTTATTCATGACAATAATTTCGAATAAAAAGGCCGTTTAAACAAGGTGATTTTTTTTTAATTTTACCGGTGGGAGAGTGCCCCGTTAGTAATCAGGCCCTGTTTTTAACCCTTTTTAGCTGACAGGCTATTATAGCCTGAGAGCTTATGTGCCCGTCCGTTCTGTTTGTTCGTTCGTGCGTAACGCGATAACTCATGAAAAAAAATATCCGATCCACTTGAAATTTTGTATGTAGGTATATCCTGACAAGGTGCTTTCCTGATTAGTTTTTGAAGTTCATTCGATGTGTATAAGAGAGGGAAGGGGGGCTCATGCCCCTCCCCTTAGTTGATATAAATGGGATTTTCATGCAGAATTAAGTTTTCGTTTAAAATTTAGATTAGGATCATTCTGATGAGGCCATTCCGTGAACTGTTATTAAGTGTTCATTGACTAATTATAAATAGGGGGAACAGGGGTTCTAATGCCCCCCCCCCTTAATTTATATAAATGGGTTTTTCAAGCAGAATTTTCAGATTTCGTTCAAATCTCTGAATAGTTTTGGAAGTTTAATGGTTAAGTATAAAAGAGGGCGATAACTCCTTTTAAATTATATAAATGCTAAATGGGTTTTTATTAAGAGTTATCTCATTTGCTCTGAATTTTGGATATAGATTTTTTATATGATAAAGCATGTCTTTGATAGTATAGGAGGTTCAATGATTAAGTATAAAAAAAAGAGGAAAGGGGAGAACTGTTTCCTCTTCTTAATTTTTTTCGAGCGGAATTAACCCTTGAAAATGTAAGGCTTTAATGTACAATTAGTATTTGTAGCCTGTGAACTGAATGCCATCAGTTTAACTGGGCAGTATTCTTTATTATATCCTGGACTTTGTAGGCGTTTTAGGTAAATTTCTTATGAAATACTACATACTGCGGTCACTGCTATGTTGAAATTTCTAAAAAAAACCGATCATGACTCTTAGAGTCCAAAAATACCATCAGTAAAAAAGTTTATCTATCTATTTATCTATCTATATATATATATATATATATATATATATATATATATATATATATATATATATATATATATATATATATATATATATATATATATATATATATATCACTTTTTCTAGACACGATAACGTCTATAATCATGATCATATCTCTTTCGAACAGATACATAAAATCAATGGGCATAAAATCTCGCTCAAATTCGTTAATGGACATAATCGTACCAAAGGGGTCGGAAAAGGGAGGGTTTAAGAAAACAGAAATAAAATCAATAACTTAGTGAAAATAATAGAATCAGTTTAAAGTTTATATTAATTCTAAAAAATGCACAAAAAGTTTATGCATGACAGAATTTGGAAAAAAATTAAAAATGGTCTCAAGGGGTGCAAAAGAGAGTTTTTGGGAGAGAAAAATTCATAACTTCGTCTATTCTCAAGATATCAAATCCAATTATATTTTTCATAAATCTTCTTAATATTTCATAAATCTTCTAACCATCTAAAACTTTTGTATTTACAAGTTTATGATAGAACAATTCTTATTGCAAAATAAATAAATAAATAAATAAAAATAATAAATAAATAAATAAATAAATAAATAAATAAAAATAATAAATAAATAAATAAATAAAAAAGTCCTACCGGCAGTGCCGGGAGGAAGAGGTAGCTTTCATATACTTTATTTATTTATTTTAAATTATATTACTCAAATATACGAAACTCAAATTATTGGATATATAAGATTGAATACTAGTTTTTGTCAATACCTAATATTAATAGGAATTTTTAGAAATTAGTAATCTTTAATTCAAGCTGGTATTATTTTAAACGATTTATAGGGTCGCCAAATTACACGATATCATGAAGTGTATACCATTTTAAAAGAACACATTCTCAAAAAAACTTCCGTCTTTTCACAGAAAAAGTACTGGCAGCACTGCTGCCAGAAATTGTCTGTACATTGACGATTTTCCGTTTATTTTTTTCTCCGTCAAAAGAGGAAAAATACCCGTCACTTGAAAAAAGTTTGGAAAAAATCAATGCGGAAGAGGTGGGGATCGAACTGAGGACCCCAGGATTACAAGGCCAACGCTCATCCACGGAGCCACGATTGCTCATGAAAATTTTGCTTTAAAATAGAAGCGTTGATTTCATATGGGTGTGGTTTAGTGTATTTCGTTAAAAAGTTTTTAATTTTGCAGTTAATCTCGGAAAGTTTTCATCTTTAATGAAACTGTGGCTTTTTTTTTTAACATTTAGTATTAATATAGTATAAAAATGTGAATTTTAAATATATTACGTAGATTGTCAGAGAAAAAACATGGATGTTTTATTTTTATTCGAAAAGATTTTTTTTTTAAAATATAAATTTTTTTTCATTTTATTTTTTAATTAAAATATTTTTTAAATGTCTTCACTTAAAGTATATTTTTTATGCGAATATTTATCATAGATATAACTTAGTATATTGAACTTTATTCAACTTATCCAACTTTGAATAACAGATTGTGAGAATTTTTGTACGAATAAAGAAAGTAATTGTTATTTATTTTTAAATTCGAAAACATTTTTGTCTTTTAAAACTAAATTAGACATTTTAATCGATAGAATATATTTGTTTTTCATTTAAAAAATAAATTCGAATTTATTACTAACAGACCCAATGCGCATGCGTGCTAGATATAAACGGAATCGTTTCCTCATTTTTCGACTTTCGGAATGAACTCACAGAACAAATACGTTTTCTGGGAAAACAGAAGTTATTTGTGAAAAAATAACGATAACTTAGTGTATATTGACGAATTTTTCTGACAGTGCATGATGGATAAAACAAACCAATGAGCTTAGTAGAAATCTTAATTCAAGTGCACATATGCGCACTCATATCGAAATCGATGAATATAAACGAGTGCTGTCGCGGGCAAATTAATTTTTAAAAAAATTTCACCCACATTATATATTCCAACTGCTATATCTCAGGCGTTTTTTAAGGTAAAGACAAAGCAAAACATACACCAGAATTCATTATTAAGATCAAACTCTTTAGAAAAAACCCTTTTTTCAATTACAAAATTTTTGTTTGTACTTCATTGTACATTTAAACGATTTTTGACAAACCATGGCCACCATTTTGAAACAAGATGGTGGATGAAGTTGGTCTGTGTACTCGGTCAAGACATTGTTATGTACTATGTACACACGGAGTTATATTCAAATCAGTTTCTAAAAATAGTATTATCGTGTGACAAATTTCAGACCGTTTCCAAATGTCAACCACACTGGAAATTGAAAGTGCTATAACTCAGCAATTTTCAAGATATAGATGAAAGAAAAAATGCTCTGGAATCTTTGCATCAAGGTCAAACACACAAAAGAAAAGTCTTTTTCAATTTCTTACGTTTTTGCACCTAATTTTAAAGTTTAAATTTTAAAAATAAATTAATTTTCCACCATTTTGAAACAAGATGGCAGATGGAACTGGCGAAGGAACTCGGTCCATACATCGGTATTTACTATGTACGCACCAAGTTACATTGAAATCGGTTTATAAATACAGGTGTTATCACATGACGAAACGTGAGCAACGCTAGACTTTAAAAGTGCTATAACTCAGCCATTTTAAAAGATACAGACGTAACAAAAAATGCTCTGGAATCTTTGTATCGAGGTCAAATAAGTGAAAGAAAAATCTTTTTCGATTTCTCACTTTTTTGTACCTAATTTTAAATTTTAAATTTTTTAAAAAATTTAAATGGCCGCCATATTGAAACAAGATGGCGGATGGTACTGTCTAACGAACTCGGTCCAGGCCGCCTTATGTACTATGTACAAACAAAGTTACATCCAAATCGATCCATAAATACGCGTGTTATCACGTGACAAATATCACATCGTTTCAAAATGTCAGCCATAATAAAAATTCAAAGTGCTATAACTCAGTTATTTTTTAAGATATAGACAAAATAAAAAAAATTCTGGAATCGTTGTTTTAAGTTCTAACACATAAGAGAAAAATATGTTTCAAATTTTAATTTTTTTTTTGCATTTAATTTTAAATTTTAAATTAAAAAAATTTAAATGGTCGCCATTTTGAAACAAAATAGCGGATGATGCTGGCCAACGAACTCAGTCGAGACATTTGTATGTACTATGTACATACCAAATTTCATTGAAATCGGTTCATAAATACGATATTTACAGCATGACAAAAATCAGATTTATATATATATATATATATATATATATATATATATATATATATATATATATGGTTATATACATATATATATATGTATGTCAACATTCGAACGGAGGGTGGTTTGGGGGTCTGGGGGTCATGTTCGGTGAAACTATACCAAAATTCTCCGGAAGTTCTTTCATCCGGACGGCTGCAATAGGTAGCTTTTTACTTTTTTTAATGAAAGCTACCTAAAAGAAAACAAAAAAAGGTGGTTGGAATCAAATCCGATTAAATGAGGTGGGTCAATAAGGGCTATTTTTCGCCCATCATATACCCGGAAAAAAAAGTTTCGAACTCAGAAGATTGTTCTGTGGGTTTGTATAGTTAAAGATATGTATTTTTGTTTAATATAAGTTTTACGTGATAAATAAAATAGTAAGTCATGGAAATTATAACCCGAAAGTAGAGTGTTTTGGCTTTTTTCTGCATTTTGGACGTTTTTTGTGTCTTTGAATTAATTTTTTATTAAGAAGCGCTCGATGAACCCAAAAAATTTTGACATGCTATGATTCTACTCTTTATAAGCTTTTATATAAGCTTTATTTTATTTGGGTTCAGTGTGCGCTTCTACCCGTAAAAGAAAAAAATGTATCATGTGAGAGAATCAAATGCACTACTATCGGAGCGCGTTCAGACTTCTTTTGTCGTACTTAAAAAGTATTAACATTGTTCAGACGTCAATGTTGTTTTCTAAAATTGTTTTCGTAAATATTTATTAAAGAAATTACTAATAAATAATGCTTGGATACCAATGTCATTGTTGTGAATTCTCGCAGAAAACTTTTCCTGTCTGTTCTAACAGAAAAATTATATAGAACCTTAGATGTTCGTAAAACTGAGGTTTACAGAGTGGTTCTAAATAATGCTCTAAATGCAAATATGTATTTCGTGCTCTCCAGGCTCTAAATACTTCTAATTCTTCTTCTAATGTAACAATAAGAGATTACGTGTCAACGATTAATGTTGATGAAACCACAAATAAGAAACCTAATATATATTTAAATCAATATCTCATTTTCACAACTCTAACACCTTGTTGTATAATATGTAAAGGTAAAAACTCCCTCGTTATTGCAGCAAAAGCTATTGAAACTCAAGCTTTTATAGAAGCTAGAATCTATATCTCGTCGCGAAAACGATACTGGGAAACTCATATTACTTGATCGGTAAATTGACTCTACAAGATTTAAGTCCTGTAAGTGAAAATACATCGATGTATGAAATACGATGCATGAAAATATTTAAAACAATATCAGGAATGTATAGCAAAGAAGGAATCGATTTTGATACACTGGGACAGTTTTCCGAAATCTATTACTATATTCTCATGGATATATTTATGTCTGAATTTAACTATATCTTTAAACTTGTAAAGTCTAAAATACGTTACTCAAAAAAACGGCCATCTCGTACCTTCTTTGCAGTGTTACTTTTAAAACAAAGAACTGGTCTCTATCATGGTGTTCTCCTCGTTATTCAATATAAAAAAATAATAATATCTTCTGTAAAATATGACTCCAGGCTTTTATTGAGAACGTTGTTCCAAAACACCGTAGAATGGAACACATCACCAGAATACAAGTTACTGAAAAATATATGAGGCTTTCAGCTGGAAGATTTTTTTAAAATTAAGTAAATATTATGAATTTATTCCGGATGACGACAATGATACTGTGATTATTGCTTTCGATAGCACTTACTTTATATCCAAAAGAGTGTGAACTATTCTTTTCAGAGACATTCTTTCTGGCTATACAAAGGAAGACCTTTCATTAAACATACGGTATTATTCACTACTTCAAATTACATTTTGGATGTCTTTGTTCCTTACTTCGCGGAAACAATGAACAATTACGCTAACATACTTACAAACACATTAAAAAAATATTCATATAATATCAGAGAGTGGCTGAAGCCAAATGATGTTGGGAGTGTTGATAGATTTTACCGAGATCTTTTGGAACGAAATGAATATTGAACATGAAATGTCAAGATTCTTAAATAAGCAGCAACAGTTTTCAACAGAGGATGCTAAGGGATACCTCTCGTAACCGAAATTTGATTTTTCGGCGCACAATTTCTAAAACCTATAATATTTGGATGAAAACACAGCGAAACATTATAACATAATCGTACCGTCAGTGTAAAATACGCGAAAGTGTCGTAGAGTGCTGGGTGCATGTTGTTTTCATATTATGGTTTCTGGCTTACAATATTACTGTAATGCACCATAGCTCAATCAAAATTAAAAAACCAAATATTGAATATGTTCATATACTATACAAGACGCGGCCACTGGATGGTCCATTAGTGATTCTGGTGAAGCAATCAACAAGGAAAATAATCTAAAACACATTGTCCAAAAGGTCAGAAACTGTATGATTATTATTATTATTTATATTGATTGATTATCTCAATATTTCATATATTGAAATAATAATCTTAGTAAGCTCCATTCATCTTAAATTTACACTTATTGTTGTATTTACTATTGATTATATGGTTTAAAACTAATGACAATAGTGTTTATATTCGTTAATACACATGAGGACCCCAGAAGCCAAGGGGTATAAGTGACAAAATTGAAAAAAAATAAACTAAATACACAGACGACCTAAAAATATGCTTTTTTCATTTCAGGTAAAGAAATATAAGTGATTTTCTTATTATTTGCTGAATTATAGAGGCAAACCACTTTTTTCGAAAAACAAACAATATTGATTAATTATACATTTAAAGAAAATTGTACTTTATTTTTTAACAGTTATTGAAATAAGAGCTCAAAGACCAGAATGCAACAAGCAAAAATTTCCTATTTCAATCCACTCAATTGTTATTGATGTTCCAATTTAACATCAATTATCTTTAAACTCAATTTACTCCAAATCGAAATTTTGTCACTTGTACCCCTTGGCTTCTGGGGTCCTCACATAATATTTACTTAAATTTATATTTTGTTTTTTCATCAATTATTAATCTTTCATTCAAGATATTATTATTTTCTTATTTGTTATGAGGTATACTAATGGAAAAAAATGTATGCCACGTCTAGGTGCTGATGGGCGAAAAATGGCCCTTACTAGCCCACCTCCTTTATTGTACATCTTCTCAATAATAGCTACAACTTTTACATTGACAAATTTTTATAGGACCATTCCTTATAGCAAAAATAAACAATAATAGGAGCTGAAGAAAAAAAAATCTCAAATCCAAACTGCTTATATTTTGACTCATTTTTAAATTAATTTTTTATTTTAAATGTATCCAAATGACAAGTTCTCTTATTTGTGAACTATATAATATAATATGTATTGGCCAGTTTTTTTTTTTTTTGATAAAGGCAGCATATATTTCAAAAAATGCTTTGAAAATGGGCATTTTGAAGAGAATTTCCTGAAGCAATCATAATCGAAAAATTGAGGAAGTATTCAAATAACAAATTACTTACTTTCTGAGTACTTTTAAAATTCATTTTTGATTTAAACGCATCCAAATTACAGGTTCTCTTACTTGGGAACTATATAATGTGACGTATTGGTTAGATTTTTGATAAATGCAGAATATATATATTTTTTAAATGCTATCAAAGTTTGCATTTTCTACAGAATTAACCAAAGCGAACATGATTGAAGAACTAGGGATTTATTCAAATTACAAGTTGCTTATTTTCAAACTCATTTTCAAATTAAATTTGCTCTGAAATGCATTCAATTAGCTGTTTATCTTATTTAAGAACTATATAATGTGGCATATTGGTCGATTTTTTCATAAAGTTAGAATATATTTCAAAATATGCTGTCAAAGTGGGCATTTTGAGCCGAATTCCGCTTAAGATGATTCTGATAAAACCAGCTCTTACAGAAAAATGAAATTAAAAAATCTCCAAAAGCGGCGAAATAAAATTGTTAAACTGGGTTTATCTCTTATCATATTTTATTTTTTGATGTTGAAATGAGCACGTCGAAATATCTACCTCCGCCTATAGACCAAGCCGACAGGGGTTTTTTATTTTTTAAATTTATTTATCTATTATATGTATATATATATATATATATTGCACCCGAGTGAAATTTTTGACATAGCTAGTTCCTTTATAAAAATACTAAAATTTTTTCGATTTCAATGAATGGAGCAATAAAAATATATTCAGTATATTAAAGCAATTAATTCTATTTTATAACTAAAATTACCGTAACATCATTCGTACAAGAAGTTTTAATTAATTATTGAATTAGATAAATAAAAATAAAAATAAATTAAATTGAATTAAATTAATTAATTAATCTTATAAGAACACCTTGGCTAAAATCTGATAACCTTGAATATACGTAAAATATTATATCAACCCCTTGTAAAGAGGACCGTACAGAAGAACCTGATCGCTCATAATAATACAGGTCAGGTCCTAAAGGAATTTGATGCTTTTGCATGTAATTCACAATACAAAAGAATTCCCATTATTGCAAAATGATTGTCTTTATTGATCGTAAAAAGTGACTATCTGCCAAAGATATCCATTTATAATGCGCCAATTCTGTTACAGTTTGATGAGTCATTGCTAGACATCTCAGAATAATTTTAAAATTTCGTCATTTTATGAAGAAATATTAGTTGAAATTTTGTATCACGTGATTATGTATGAAATGCATTGGAGGCTCTGAAGTTTCGATGTGCTGGCATGATGGACCGCAGGACCATGGTTTACTCCGGTGCTACGGTAAAAACGTTATATCTTTAACAAGCAGGCTTTAACTATAACTCAGTTGATATTGGAACATCCATCCTGTTAATCGCTACAGAAGGTGGATAACGAAATTTAATATACGATAAATTTCTTCTGAGCTGATTTTTTTGTAAGATTGCCTGATTATTCTAATTTTTACTATATTTCATCAGTATTTATTATCTAATCGATGTTCATTTTTGTTTCACATGGCCTGCTATTTTGATTAAATTTTAGATAGTCATGTTTTTAACTACTGCTGCTTGATTCAAATTTTGGTCTGCTAATGATGAATATAAATTTTACTTTCATTAACTCTATTTTTATTATTATTATTATTTTAGCAATTCTAATGATTTTTAGATGCAATGCATCTCGCAGCCTTTACATGTAAAATAAACATGGATGTCTGTAGTAAAAGCAGTTGCCATAGTGAATGCAGACTTCTTTTTGAAAGTAGAGCTGATATGACCGATCGATATGTAACCGTTTTAAATGGAAAAGAGAGCTGAAATTCTCATAGCATGATCTACGTCATTCAAGACCTGTATTCCCTTGAATGAGAAAATCGAATCCTACGTTTTGATAGGAATATGTTAATGAAGCTACGCCTACTGTGGTTTCTATGGTAACAGAAAATGACGCTACCGTCCAATAAAGACAAAATGCATTTTTGAGAATGTATAAAACGTGTAGCTATTTCAAAACGTTGCAAAGGAAAGATTAAGGTGAATAAATTATTGTTTTTCAAATGTTACATGTATGTTTTTGTAGGTATTGAGATATACGGAATAAAATATACAAATGTATTTTTTAAATGAAGGTTACAAATAATAATAAAAAAAGAAGTCTATAGAAACGTCTAAATGGTATTGATTTTCTCTGTTTCTTTTTTGCTCAGTTTGTTATTTGCGTGCAAGGAACTAAGATTGGGTGTCAAGTGAAGCATATTTGTAAAAGGATTACATCGATTTTCTTAATGAAAAATATGTTCTAAAAAATCGATATTTTTCTTACGCTAAGTTATGCAATGTATGTATTTATTGACTTTTTCGAATTATATTATGAGTCATTTAGACTGTCTTTCATTAGTTATAAATATTTTAAACCACCTTTCCTAAAGTCTTGCCATTTTTATCTTGTTTCTGTGTAGTGAAATATAAGACTTGGAGAAATCAAAATAATTTAGTAGAAACTTACGGATTAATATTAGTGAAAATAATTCCGAAAATGAGACCTGTCTGTGAAAAATGCACGAAGTTGAATCTAAATATACACTGTAGTATTGATTATCCGATATACTAAAATTAAAACCTGTAATTCATATGATAAGATAAACAGCAGACCATATTAATGGGCAATCTATATTGCTTTTAGTATGTCTTACCAATTATCCAGCCATATCCATTTTGCATCATAATCTTATTTTAATGGATAATGGATAGTTAAAAGTCCATTTAACAACTAAAATTTGATGAATGTAGAATAAAAATAGTTAATTCCTTTTACTCGTTTAGATTTTAACGTATTAAAAAACATTAGGCTCTCGTGCAAAATGGATCTCGCGTCTCGGTATAAATTCAAGAAGGAAATAGAATCTTCTGCAGCAGATTGTTAAAAACAGGTGATAGGTATTACGCTCGCATACATGCCCTACTTTTTCTCTTGTGGTGCTTAACGTTAGTGATATTCATGGACAAACAAACGTTATATATGATTAGTCTAGTAGCGATAATTATAAAAATTATTAACGAAATGTAAATGTTATTTAATGCTGTACGCAAAATTTTGTATCTTAATTTTCTTAGATACTCCATCGATTTTTATAAATTCACTTTTTTACATGCTTAGTTTTAGATGTCAGGTATGGAATCATTAAAAACTACCCTCTCGCGCTTTCTTACTGTCATTCTTCCTCAAGCATTTGACTACGGAAAATGTAATAACTCCAGAAAATTTTATTTATTAATTTGATATATTGTCTAGAATTGATTAAACTGCAAAATCAGTTTCTTTTTTTTTTTTTTTTTTTAAATACATTATGTCCATTTTTAAAAGGTTAAATTATGCAGCATTAGTATCCTTTAGAGGCCAGAAAATTAAATCATTGTTAACACTTTTTGGTAAAAATCTTGATAAATTTTCATTGTTAGCTTATCAGCTCATAATATCAGAGAAATTACGAAATTTCCCTCGAAACAACATTTTCTCAGATTTCAGTGTTTATTGAATGACAGGCTTATTTATTGTTTTGTATGAAGCTCAGCAAAAACGTTATAAGGTAAATCAATAAAGCATGGCTTACATTCCTTTATTACCGTGAAATAATCACTATTTTTTCGCTGTTGTTTTCAGAATACGATTTTTATATAAGAAATCTAATTGCTGAACCAAGCAAATAGTTTTCATTACATATGTATAGAATAGTAATATTATAAGAAATATTCTGAATTTTTGAAGAATAACATAATTGTCTATTTTTTATTTTATTCACCTACTATTTTAGTTTCAGTTTACATTTTAAACGACAATATATTTTAAGAGCTGTCCGACTGTGAGTTTCGACTTTTATTACCACGCTTTTATATTAACTTCACCTGTATGTTTGTGAGTTTGTGAGTTTGTAACTCTCCTTATTTTATGTATGTTCACCGATTACTCCGAAACCATGCAACCGATTAACTTAGTTTTGGTGTTAAATGAAAGACGATGCTCTCGAATTGGTACCACTTCAGTTTCATCGAAATTGGTTCAGTACTTTTTTAGTAATTAGGCAAAAACTAATAAAATTAGTGATTTTTCGCTAATTAAAAGTGTTGAATACATTCACGGAATGAAGTGTAGACAGCATGGCCGAGCGGTCTAAAGCGCCGGATTGAAGCTCTGTTTTTCGAAAGAGATTGTGGGTTCGAACCCCACTCCAGACATTATTTACACCTATGTAAAATTAAAAAAAAAATTTCCGTATTACAATTTTTATTTTTAACCGGCTTCAGAAAAGGAAGAGGAAGTTATCAATTCGACGCGTATGTATTTTTGAAGTGAAAACTTCTTTAGCGGCGCTGAGCACTTTTTGTTTGGGTAAAAACTTCCAAACTCGCGTCAGGGTCACGTGATGCTGATCGAAAAAGCGTAAGATCGAGGGGAAGGGAGAGGAACTAGTATCTCCCACTCTTTCTACCGTGCCTGAGTGTGCTGCTCCGTTTAGGCGGCACAGGGCGCTTGCGCGAATGTCCGTGTGTGTTTTTTTAAGTTATAATTGTATTTAAGTTTAACAACTTATACTGCTAATAGATGGAATAAAACGTTATGAAAGAAAAAGTATGACATTGTGCATCGATTATGCTGCAGTTTCCAACTACTTTTTTTCATTTTTTTATTTTATTTAAATAATAACAACATAAATTGATACCAAATGGAATAAAAAGTTAAGAAAGAAAAAACATGACATTGCACATCAATTATGCTACACTTTCCAACCATTTTTTTCAATTCCTTAAATTTTCAATTGTATTTAAAGTTTAACAACTTACATTGTTATCAAATTGAATAAAAAGTTAAGAAAGAAAAGACATGACATTGCTCATCGATTGTACTACACTTTTCAACCAATTTTTAAAATTATAATTGTATTTAAAGTTTAACAACATATACTGTTACCAGAAGGAATAAAATGTTAAGAAAGAAAAAATATGACATTGTGCATCAATTATGCTGCACTTTCCAACCACTTTTTTCAGTTTTTTTAATTTTTGATTGTATTTAAATAGTAACAACATAAATTGATACCAAATGGTATAAAAAGTTAAAGAAAAACATGACATTGCACATCGATTATGCTGCACTTTTAAACTTTTTTTATATATATATATATATATATATTTTCAATTGTTTTTAAAGTTTAACAACTTATATTGTTATCAAATGGAATAAAATGATAAGAAAGAAAAGACATGATATTGTACATTGATTATGCAGTACTTTCCAACCAATTTTAAAAATTTTAATTGTATTTAAACCTTAACAACTTATACTGTTACCAGAGGGAATAAAATGTTAAGAAAGAAAAAGTATGACATCGCGCATTGATTACATTGCACTTTCCAACCATTTTTCTCTCTTTTTTTTTAAATTTTTGATTGTATTTAAATAGTAACAACATAAATTGATACCAAATGGAATAAAAAGTTAAGAAAGAAAAAACATGACATTGCACATCAATTATGCTACATTTCAAAACCATTTTTAAAAATTTTAATTGTATTTAAAGTTTAACAAAATATACTGTTACCAGATGGAATAAAAAGTTAAGAAAGAAAAATCATGATATTGTGCATCGATTATGCTGCACTTTCCAACCATTTTTTAAAAAATTGTATTTAAAGTTTAACAACTTATATTGTTTGATTACTATTCAATTTGTTGCAAGTTTCAGAAGATATGGTCGTCCAGCAGCAGGAGTAGCTATTTATAAAAGGTTGTTTGATGTAATGGGCATATATTTCCACAATTCAATAATGCAGTTATTACAAGATATTTAAATAGAATTGAATCAAAATTGTTTGCTATATATTTTAGTTACCATAAACCTATAATATCAAATCTAGAATATAATGATAATAATGATGATGATGATGATTGAAGAATTGTTGAAATGGGGATGAAAATTCATAAGTTTTATGGGTATTTATTTCAAAGAATACCAACTGACGATATTTCATATTTCATGCATTTGTAAATTCATGTTTTAAGCAATAGATTGCAATTTTTGTATGTAAAATAATATGCATTATTTTTCATGTACAATAGCGCATTAAATGAAAATTGTAATATAATTTTTGTAGCAGTAGTTTATAATAATGAATAAAAAACACTTCATTTAAAAGTATTTTCTGCACAATAAAATATGTCCAGACGACTAAAAAAATGCACACATAATTGTTCAAGTTTTCACTTCTGTCGGCACTCCCGGAGTGCCTTTTTTTTTTTTTTTTCTATGTATGTTCACCAATTACTCTGAAACTATCCAACCGATTAATTTGGTTTTTGTATTAAATATAAATATAGTTTAAAAAAAATAAAAACCACGCTTTTAAAGTAATCAAACTAAAAAGTGAAAAATAAATATAGCTTAAAAAAACTAAAAAACATGCTTTTTAAGTATATCAAACTAAAAAGTGAAAAATAATTCGTACTATAAGCTGAAAACGAAAATAGATGAAAAATACTATATTACTATAAAATCATTGTTATTATAGAAATAAATTAATAAGCAATAAATAAAATTATCGTGATATAAACTTCGTTTACATAGCTTTTTAAAGCTCTTTTTATTATCTTAATTTGATTGCTATATGATAAAATTTATCAAAATTTAAGTTTTTTAAATTCAAATTTATATTTAAAATATAAATTTCTCATAAAGCGACATTTTTAAAATTTTTAAAAAATTCTCAAATTGACTTCATATTGCCTTTGTATGAAATTTAAGTTCATAAGCATAGTGAAAATTTTAACTTTTCAATATCTTTAATTTCAACTAATTACAAAACAATGAAAAAAATGTAAATACAACAAACAACTATTTTTAATATTTAAAAAAATCTTTCAATTTTCTAAATATTAGAATACAAATAATGAGAAATGGAAAGTTGGCTATTATTATTTGATAATTCACAAATATATACCTTTTACATACTATGGATCCTTTTATGTTACAATATGAATTCTAATTTATTTTCGAATACGTAAATTGAAAATTTATTTTACCCTGTGAAATAAATCGACAAAATATTTCTTATATGGGCCATTTTGAAATTTCGCTTACATACGCTGTCCAAGAGTAAAAAGAAGAAAATTCAAACATAAATAAATATTTAAAGTTTGATTTCAGCTATGTATTAGCTAAAGAAGATTATATTGAACATTTCTAACACGAAAAATTTTAAAAATCAATAAAAATTTTGAGATATAAATCTTTAAAATTGTGATTCTAAGCAAAAATGCCTGTCCCATTCCAAGTTTTATGTAATTAACTGTTATTTTTTTAAACCTAATTTAACTTTTTAAAATAAAGAGATTTAATTATTTTAAATATGAACTGTTAGTGCTCTATAATAATGAAAAAAATTGTTTACAAGAGATATTTTCTTTAAGAAATTCACAGAATTTTTTTGTCCCTCACTTTGCGTCAAGTCCGTTACCTTGTGATTATTTTAGTCAAAATAGGTTTCTAATTCTACCTAAAGTTAGCAGCAAATATTCAGCGATATAGCTAAACTATTCTCACAACTACTACTTGCCATTTTTTTATTGTGAAGCAATGTTATATTGGTGGGGTGCTTCTTAAGAACTGATAGATGTAGCATGGTAGATGGAGCACCCCACGCTTTTCTTCCTCGATAATTTTATTTATTGCGTATTAATTGATTTCTATAATAACAATGATTTTATAGTAATATAGTATTTTTCATCGATTTTTGTTTTCAGCTTATAGTACGAATTATTTTTCACTTTTTTGTTTGATATACTTAAAAAGCGTGTTATTTAGTTTTTTTAAACTATATTTATGCTAAAATATCTTCGTCTTATTGTAGCATGCATCCTAAACTCTCAAGTATATATTACATAGTCTACATTTTAGATTTTTCAAATGAACCGTAATGCAAAGAAAAATAATATCTACTCTTGTTGTAAGAAATTAAAAATTATTGAACAGTTTTTTCTCATTATTTTTATGGAAAATCTGACTAAACTTTTTGGGACTTTGTATATATTTATTACTGTTATTTTTCCGCATAAGAGGGCTCTATTTGAGCTATTTAAATACCTATAAATTTTAAGGTTTATTTTAAGGTTGTAGATTTCTAACTGTAGTCTCCTAAATAAATGAATTGCTTGATGTTTAAAAAATAATATATTTATTCCATGTCAGATCATGCAATTTCAGACGAAAATCTCCCTTGACCCCTCAGATTTTGATGAAAATTAGTCTATCAAGTGTCTTTACATAATTATAAAAAACACTTAAATTATTTTTTAATGTATTTTTAATTTTGTTAAGAATTAATTGTAGCATTTTTTTTTTATTAAAATTTGCTACACTTTGAAGTACTCAATTGCCATTTTCTCAAACACTAAATGTGATACAAACGTCGTTTACATAGCTTTTTAAAGCTCTTTTTATGACCTTTAATTTGATATGCTATATGATAAAATTTATTAAAATTTAAGTTTTTTAAATTCAAATTTATATTTAAATTTTAAATTTCTCATAAAGCGACATTTTTAAAATTTTTAAAAAATTCTCAAATTGACTTCATATTGCCTTTGTATGAAATTTAAGTTCATAAGCATAGTGAAAATTTTAACTTTTCAATATCTTTAATTTCAACTAATGACAAAACAATGAAAAAAATGTAAATACAACAAACAACTATTTTTAATATTTAAAAAAATCTTTCGATTTTCTAAATATTAGAATACAAATAATGAGAAATGGAAAGCTGGCTATTATTATTTGATAATTCACAAATATATACCTTTTAATACAAGATGAATTCTAATTTATTTTCGGATACGTAAATGGAAAATTTATTTTACCCTGTGAAATAAATAGAAAAAATATTTCTTATATGGGCCATTTTGAAATTTCGCTTACATATGCTGTCCAAGAGTAAAAAGAAGAAAATTCAAACATAAATAAATATTTAAAGTTTGATTTCAGCTATGTTTTAGCTAAAGAAGATTATATTGAACATTTCAAACATGAAAAATTTAAAAAATCAATAAAAATTTTTATATAAAAATCTTTATCTGAGATATAAATCTTTAAAATTGTGATTCTAAGCAAAAATGCCTGTCCCATTCCAAGTTTTATGTAATTAACTGTTATTTTTTAAACCTAATTTAACTTTTTAAAATAAAGAGATTTAATTATTTTAAATATGAACTGTTAGTGTTCTATAATAATGAAAAAATTTGTTTACAAGAGGTATTTTCTTTAAGAAATTCACAGAATTTTTTTTGTCCCTCTCTTTGCGTCAAGTCCGTTACCTTGTGATTATTTTAGTCAAAATAGGTTTCTAATTCTACCTAAAATTAGCAGCAAATATTCGGCAATATAGTTAAACTATTCTCATAACTACTACTTGCCACTTTTTTTATTGTGAAGCAATGTTATATTGGTAAGAATAAGCTTTCATCAAAGTTGGTATTTTTTTTACTGTCAGTTCTCTTACCGTAAATTTTTAAAAATCCCTTTTGGCATGGCCTATAGGCGGAGGTAGATTTCGAAAAGTTTTCATCTCAACAAAAAAGAAAAAAATGATTAGAGATAAACCCAGTATAACTACTTTATTCAGCCGCTTTTAAAAAATTTTTAATTTCAATTTTCTGTAAGAACTGGTTTTATCAAAATCGTCTTAAACGAAATTCTACTCAAATGCCCATTTTGGCAACATATTTTGAATTATATTCTTACTTTATTTAAAAAATTGACCAATATGCTCATTATATAGTTCCTAAATAACAAAAAACTGTTAATTAAATTCGTTTGACAGCAAAATTGAATTTAAAAATGAGTCATAAGTCATAAAATAACCAATTTATTATTTTAATACATCCACAATTCTTTAATCAAGATCGCTTTGAGAAATTTTATGCGAAGTGCCCACTTTGACAGATTTTTTTTTAAATATATATTTAGCCTTTATCAAAAATCTGACCAATACGGCACATTACACAGTTCCTAAATAACAAATAACTGTCAATTGAATGCGTTTGCGAGCAAAATTGAATTTAAAAATGAGTCATAAAATAAACAATTTGTTATTTGAATACAACCTCAATTCTTTTATCATGATCGCTTTGGGAAATTTTTTTGCGAAGTGCTTACTTTGATAGCTTTTAAAAAATATATATTCACCCTTTATCAAAAAATCGACGAATACACACATTATATAGTTCCTAAGTAACAAAAAACTGTCAACTGAATGCGTTTCAGAACAAAATTGGATTTAAAAATGAGTCATAAAATAACCAATTTGTTATTTGAATACCCACAATTCATTAATCATGATAGCTTTGGGAAATTTTGTGCGAAGTGCCCATTTCGGCAGCCTTTTTTGAAATATATTCTGCCTTTATCAAAAACTGGCCACTCCGTCACATTATATAGTTCCTAAATAAGAGAACCTGTAAATTGGATGCGTTTGAGAACAAAAAAAAAAAAAAAAAAAAAAGATTTAAAAATGACTCGGTAAAAACGCAATTTTTTTAATTTCCTCAAATTTCAATCACTATAACTTCGTGAAATTCTGTTCAAAATACCCTTTTTGTCAGCCTTTTTAAAAATATATTCTGCGTTTATCAAAAAACTGGCCAATACGTCAAGTTATATAGTTCCTAAGTAATAGGACCTGTAAATTGGATGGGTTTGAGAACAAAAATGAATTTAAAAATGACTCAGAAAAAACGCAATTTGTTGTACTTAATCAATATTTTAATGATGATAACTTCGGGAAATCTGTTCAAAATACCTCTTTTGGCAGCCTTTTTAAAAATATATTTTGCCTTTATCAAAAAATTGGCCAATACGTCGCATTATATAGTTCCTAAATAAAAGGATCTGTCATTTAGATGCGTTTAAAATCAAAAATGAATTTTAAAATGAGTCAGAATATAAGCAGTTTGGATTTGAGGTTTTTACTCCAACTCCTATTTTTGTTTAATTTATTTTTGCTATAAGAATTGGTTCTATGAAAAACTTGTCAATACAAAAGTTGTAGATATTATTGTGAAGATGTAAAATAAATTTAATTAGATTTGATTGCTTAAGAATTGAGTAAGTTATGGGTTTTTTACTTTTTTTCTCCCCCCTTTTTCTTTTCGTTTTTAATTTTTTTCATCGATAAAAATTGGTCCTATCAAAAACTTGTAAATACAAAATTTTAGATAATATTGCGTACATTTATATAAAATTTAGTTGGATTTGATATCTTGAGAATTGACGAAGTTATGAATTTTTTTCTCCCCAAAACCATGTTTTTTTCGCCCCTTGAGCCCATTTTTAACTTTATCGAAAATCTGTCATGCATAAACTTTTGGCCCATTCTTTAGAAGTAATATAAACTTTAAACTGATTCTATATCTATTTTAATTTAGAAATTATCGCGTTTTTTCTGTTTTCACAAAACCCCTCCTAACTTCCACCCCCTTGGTCCGATTTTGCCCATTAACAAACTCGACCGAGATTTTAAGCTCCTTGATTTTATGTAAAAGTTTGAAGAAGATCTGAGCATAATTATGAAAGTTATCGTGTCTAGAAGAAAGTGATATACACCGATAGATAGATAGATAGATAGATAGATAGATAAACTTTTTTACTGATGGTAGTTTTAGGGTCTAGGAGTCATGATTCGTGTAGATCCGCAAAAATTTTTCAGAAATTCCAACATGGGAAAGAATGCAATAGGTAGTATTTCATACGAAATCTACCTAAAATTACAGTAGACTCCCTTAAATCCGCACAGCTTGGGACCATAGGTTTTGCGGATTTTAGAATTTTGCGGATTTCTGATCATTGCTTTGTTTACATTTTTTAAACAGTGATTTGAATATAATTAATAATGCAATCAAAGCTATAATGAATGCTTACAATGTACTAAAATATTAAAATAAATCATGAATTAAAATAATAAAAATTTAGATGATTTTTAAAATGATTAAAATACTAAAAGCAAAGGTCAAGTTAATAATCTATAATGTACAATTAAATATTCATTATAAAGATGAAATGTATTTTTCCTAAATTATTCAGTGAAACTTGCCTCATAAAGGTACATTACTAATCCACTTCAGGATCATAAAATTATGAAACTTTATTCCAGGTTTAGCCAGACTTAACTAAAAAAACTTGATTAATGCATAAATATATTTGGTAAGATTGTTATTACCAATGATATCAGCAATATCATTATTTTTTCTGAAATAAACTATTCTTTCTTTATGAAAAAACATGAATTCAATAACTTAACAAAAAGTAAAAATTAAAAAATGCATGGAATTGATATAAAACTAAAAAAGTCAAATTTCGTCTCTATATCCAAACTGAATGTTTCATTGTTTACATCTGTAAAATATGTGCGGATTTTAGAGAGTTGAGGATTTTAGGAGTGCGGATTTAAGGGTGTCTACTGTAAAATAATGATTCTTGCACTTTTGTAATTAAATATTGTTTACTAAATAGTTTCAGAAAGTATGTGTATCAATATCTAAGTTAGAAATTATACAAGCTAATTCATTTTTAATAGTTTTATTTGAAATGTCAAGTCCGTTACCATGAAATGTAAGCGAATGGTGAAAACGGCCGATATGAACTGATAATTATTTATTCAAGATGGCTCTTTTTTAGGGTTCCGTACAAGCGGCACTATTATGAGTGTATGTCTATGAGTGTATTATGCATGTATTATGAGTGTATGTGCCTGTGTATGTCTGCCTGTCACTCCCATTTTTCTCGTGAAGTATAGATTATGGAAAGTTGAAATTAAGGGAAGGAATAAAGACTATTGTCCCACACATTTACAGATTATTAAAAACATTCACAAATACATTTAGGACAAATATGCAGGGGCTAATTAATCCTTTCCGGTACGGGTAAAATCTGTTACTAAAATGAGAAAATATCGACTGACACTGGTGAGTTCATTTGGTGACACAAATGAATTTTTTAGATATTTTGAAATCCTTAATTTAAGCTTTTATTATAAAATCTAATTTTTATTAAAATATTATTGGTACCATTTACAAGTTTGGAATTAAAATTAGGTATCCCAGACCGGTCACAATGTGCCGGAAAGGGTTAAAGGACTTGAAAAAAACTTTTTACTTTGTATATTACTGTGTGGGGTACCGTTTAAAATCTTTTGTAACGCTAAACTCAAAAATACACCTCTTTTAATTTTAGGTAATATATTTTCAAAGATAGCGTCGAAAATGTAGTGCAAAAATATGTCTCCCCCTACCTCTTATCTATTTCCGAATCCACAGAAACTAAATTGTGAAAAAAATAGAGGTAGTAGACATTAGTTTAAATCTTGCAGGAAAACTAAAGCGATTAGTCAAGGTAACATTGTTTTTGAGAAAAGCGTATTTTTCCATTACTTACAAATTTCTGTTTGCGGCCATGTAGCAAAATTTTTGATGAACGATAAGATTACCTATCTTAGAAGAAGTATAAAAGCATTCTGATAATGATTTTAGAAAAGGAAATTGCAAGAAATTTAAAAATGCAAAATTAAATTTATAGTAGGTGAATTTACTTGAAATGTCATGTTTAATGAACGAAATGTGAATATAAGCTCCGATTATGTATTATTTAATAGTTATTTGCATTTTGAATTAGCCGATTTTTATAGCCTTTTCGCGTACAACTAAGCATTGTATGTAAGTATTGTTTAGTTCGCCCGCATATCTCTTTCTCATGCAGCATTAGCCGCATTTATAATTGCTATATCAGAGAGGGAAATTTGCGTTGAGAGTTTCGTCCATGCTCTAAAAGGTAGGAATTGTGACAGTAGAGGAGAACAATCTCGCATGGATAAAGACAAGGCAGGTGACAGGAAGAGAAACTTTGAAAGAAGAAACATGAGGAGGAATATCTTGGAAGATGTAAACTTACAACTTTTTTCTTTGATTGTAAAGAAGATAAAACGATCTTCATAGAAAAAAAGGGATAAAAGTAGCACCGTAAGGACAATGATGAAGCCCGTATAACTTGGGAAAATGTATGCGCTGTTTCTATGAACAAATTCCTGTTTCATGGACATCGATTATGCAAAACACTGAAAATTTGATTCCTTTATTAATCTAGTTTTGATATAGTTGGTAAAGCTCTTAGATCAAGTGGTTCTACCATTTACTTACACTGTTAATATCGATGTTGGAGTGGAAGCTCGTTCGTATAAAGAATACATACGAAATATTGCAGTTCTTTTCTTTTTTTTTTTTTTTTTAAAGTAAGCTTTATTCTGGCTAGAAAGTTACACAATGATCTTGCTATTTATCCAAGGGGACCCGAAGGAGGTGACAAGCGACCCAAACATTCCGAACCGCGTTCAGACAACAAGGTGATAACTGCTTCACCTTTCTCTCATCAGAGCTTCTTGTCTTTTTGTTCTATGAAGATCGTTTTATTTTTTCTATTATAAAAAATTATGCTTGTAATTTTTCTTCATCCAATATCTTCCTCCTCCTGTTTCTTTTTTGTCTCCTGGCCTTATCTTTATCGATGGCGAGATTCTTCTTCTCTGTTGTACCAATTCCTGCATCTTGAAGCATGGGTGAAGCTGCTAACGCAATTTCCCTATCTGAGATACCAGTTAAAAATACGGCGAACGCTGTGTGAGGAAGGGATATGCATTTGGAAGTGTCTTCTTTTGACGACGCTGGTTAAAATTTTGATTCAGACAACATCCTGCTTCAAAATTCCCACTATTTGAATATTCTGAAACTATCTGTATTATAGAGCAGAAAAAATAATTAACATCACACATCCTATTTCCCCCCTCGTCTGCATGGTGATTGATTGCGTTTTCATTAGTTTCTGCTCCGCATTTTCCTCATCTTCCAGAATTGGTTTCAAGATATGGTGTGGTCCGTCATTCAGAAACGTGATTCTGAACACATCTAAAACCAGAAGTAAGAGCGAGCAAGGAACATAATACAGAGAAAGAGAGAACCAAACAATACTTGCAATTTTTGCAAGTATTGTTTCTGTACAATTTTTGCACTTATACGTAAAACGATACAAAAATCTCCTGATTAAAAATACAGATAATTATTAAATAATATATAATCAAAGCTTATTTAAACATTTCGTTTACTAAATATGACATTTTAAGTAAATTTAGCTAAAATAAATTGAACATTTTTTAAATGTTTGCTAATAAAGTTCAAAAATCAGCATTCGAGCAAAACTTCAAGCCATTTCCGGTAAATGAAGGACTTGTCTAAAAAAATCTCAAAGTTTTCGTGTGAACATAGCGCAACCAGTGGCCTTTTTTTCGCCCTACTCATCATCGAAAATCGTAAATCGAAAATCGACCCACCCTGGTGTATAATATCACTTGTAAGCTCATGTGAAGGTCTGTTTTAGATCTAGACTAGCCAATAATAATAATAATAATAAAATTCTGAAAAAACGCAAAAGACATTTTTTTAACATAACACACTTTATGAAAAAAATAGCTTTAAATATATATATATATACATACATACATACATACATATATATATATATATATATATATATATAATATATATATATATTAAACTTTAATCATAAAAAAGGCACAACGCTCATATTATTGAAGAGTTTTAAAGCGCAATATATTCGAATTATGTTTTGCTATATTTTATTTTTTCAACTTATAAGTATAATCAAAATAATGGAATATATTAGTTCATCCAGAGCTAAAAACTTATCAATATTTATGCAAATGCCAAAGAACTTTCCCGTAATTTGACTTTTATTTCACCTTTGCAATTATACTTAAGATTAAAAATTGTTGATAGGCCAAAATAGCCTTAGACACAAAAATGAAAGATTAGTTTTCAAAGGCATACATTATTTTTTTTATTATTATTCTGACTTTTTCTAAAATATATGAACAAAATTGACTGTAACTTTTTTGAAGTTGCAAAAATAATTAGATTTAGCTTAATACATATTTAGCGTGACCAAGTAATTCAAACCTTCTTACAGTCCAAACACTTGTTAACTCTAGGGCCATGATCTTCTTTGAGCCGATTAATTCCGGTGCATGAAGCCTCCGCCATATTGGCGTGCTAGCGGGGCTATAAATATTAAAAGTGCCATCTACATGACTCCCACTGGCTTCCGCTTGGAGTGTTGATTGTTGATGAGCGCATACCCGCACGAAATTTTTCGTGTCTCAACCTTTTGGGAAAAGAAGGATTTTCAAGAAGTCTACTGCTATACTATCAAGGCGCGAATATATCGTATCAAACTTAATGCAACCACTAACTATTTTAAAAGAAATAAGAACACACTGAGAATTGAAGGCGAGAGTAATCACGCTTTCGATTCACGCTAGAGATCCGCGTTTCTTCGTTAATAGCTAGAATAGGGTTTTTGAAACTCGCAAATAATAAAAGTGTTGTAAAATCTTCTTGTAATGATTATTCATGTTACATCAGTTAAAGATCATAAAAAAATCGAGCTTATTCCGCCATAAGTTATCGTAAAAGTAGAAAATTGTATCATTCGATTGAAATTCAGTCTTTCTATAACCGTCCATAAATTTATTAAAGATATTTTCTGTGTATTGAAATTAATTAAAAACCGAGTTAGTTCCGAGTAGTATGTTTTGAACAAAAATTTTGATTTATATTTAATCTAAATAATAAATTTTGAACCTCTTGTCAAAGGACTTTCGCTTAGCTGAATTTAAAATTCTGGATTCTAATTTTATCAATAATGTCCAAAAATAATTGCTGTCGTTTGTTGATCCTTCATTTCGTTAAACTACAATCTAACTAAAATAACTTATTTGTCATAATTTAGTAAGCAATGTCTTTAATGCACTTTCTGAACTTTAATACTCTGTGTGATAAATTTAGTGAAATATTCCGGATTATTTTAGAATTTTGCAAATTTTCTATTTTTTCTGTAAATGATTTAACATATAGACTTTCTGAATAAATTTATAATAATAGTAATAGAGTCAGTTCAGGACATACATGCATATCTGAATGTCTATCCGTACTTTAAACTTAGTAAATATGATTATATTATAGCCAAATTCTAATACGATTTCCATTTCAATAACTGGCCACTATATTATATAGATATAAGTTTCAGAACATCATTAGAAAATTTAAGTATTACATTGAATGTTTTTCTTTTGAAAATACATACCTTCAGGTTGATCTCATAAACATATTTTTTGGACCTGTTGATGGTTTGTCTTTCTTGCTGCCTATTTATTACCGATTAAGTTTTCGTTAAGGTTTTTGTAAACTGATTTCCGTTACACACGAAACTCCGTTATACATTTTCAAAATAAAATGCTCATTTTACAGTATTAGAAAGCGATAATCCATATCTCCAGTGTTTATAGATCGGCATCAAATGATTAAAAATTGGATGTCCCATAAATCTATGGGGTCGTCCAAAAATGATGTCACGCTTGAAAAGGGGAGGGGGTTCATGAAATTGTGACAGTATTAAAGTGATTATTTATATTAATTATCATCTGTGATATTGGTACGGAGGGACCTCTGTTGTAATTTTATTTCTATAGTATCAAAAATTATAAAGAGATAAGTAAAAATCGCTTACCTCATTCGTGGTCATCCCAGATCCCAGTAAACACGACAGACGCTATAAATCCATATTTGCAAAGCGAAGTAGAAGCTGCTGTAATATACTAAAAAATTATTATTAGTGGTGTATTGTGTAATGTTTTAGCAGTCATATCAAGGTGAATATATTCCTATGATTTTAATATTTAATATAATAAGCACACAATATAAAATTCTCTGGGTTATACATATTTAGATAAGAGAGAAAAAAAATACATCTCTCCTTCTGCATATTTCACATCAAAACTGCGTAGTAAAAAGTAGAAAGTTAAACGGATTACAAAGTTCAAGTAACATCTACACTTCTTTGACTGTCCGAAAAGGAAAGAACAATAAAAACCGCAAAGTGGAGAATTTGAAGCTTGGCTAATTGAAAGAAATAAAGTATTAAAACAAAATCTTGAATAATGTTCTTAGTTCTAATTTTCTTCGATTCGAATACACAATACCCCCCCTGAATCGGAGGAACAAGTGTTTGTTCATTGGTTCAACAAGCTTTCGCGGTGTAATTCAAATTGAGTCTTTGGAAGGGGTTTTATTAAGATGTCTGCTGTCATTGCAGTAGATTGTAGATACTGTAGCTTAATAATTCCCTCTTCCACTAAATTTCTGATGAGATGATATCGAATGGAAATATGTTTGGTCCTGGTGTGACCTTTTTCGGATTCAGTTAGCTTAATACATGACTGGTTGTCCTCGAGCAATATTATGGATAGTTTCTGATTAAGATCGAGTTCTTTAAATAGTTCGAGAATGTAAACAGTTTCTTGAGTTGCACATGCAGCTGCAACATATTCGGACTCTGCCGATGATAGAGCAATGCAGATCTGCTTTTTCGAAGTCCACAAGATGGTATTTTTTCCTAATTTGAAGAGATTTCCGGATACTGACTTCCGGTCCGATTTATCATTTTCTCAGTCCGAATCGGAATATACTCTCAAGACAGGTTCCTCTAAATTAGTGTAAGTTAATTTTAAGTCAATTGTTGTTTTAAGGTATTTAATTGTCCTTTTAACTGCTTCCCAGTCTTTAACCCTTGGATTTTCGTTTCTGCGGCTTAAAATGTTTACTGCTGCGCAAATGTCTGGTCTAGACACAGTCGCAATATAAAGTAGAGCCCCCACGGCCTGTCTGTAATTCGTATTATTCGGAAGAAGATTTTCATTATCCTCTAATTTTACATACCCGGGCTCCATCGGTATGTTGGTTGGTTTCGAATTTTCTAAGTTGAATTTATTCATTTGGCCGAGTGTCATTGTGTTCTTGTCGGGTCTATTTATGTTTATCCCTAAATAGTATTTCGCCTCACCTAAATCAGTAACTGGGAATTCTTTATTTAATTTGTTTATGAGTTCGTCAATATTTTCATCTTCCCCAGCTATGAGGAGATCGTCAACATAAACAATTAGGTAGGTCGTTGAGTTATTGATTGTTTGTTTGTATAGACATTTATCAACCTGACTTTGGTGAAAACCTAATTTTGTTAGTGATTTGTGCAATGTCAGGTTCCACGCCCTGGCTGCCTGCTTTAAACCATAAATAGCCTTTTTAAGTCTGCATACCTTATGTTCCTCTCCCGGAACCACATAACCCTCAGGCTGATGCATCAACACGTCTTCTTGTAATTCCCCGTGTAGGAAAGCAGTCTTAATATCAATATGTCTTAAGCTCAAATTTTTATATAATGCCATTGCTAAGAAACTTCTAATTGTCGTATGAGATGCGACTGGCGCAAAGGTCTCGTCATAATCAACCCCATATTTTTGGGAAAAACCCTTTGTAACTAGTCTAGTCTTAAATTTCTCTAAGATACCCTGGCTATTGTATTTAGATTTAAACGCCCACTTGCAACCGATTACTTTTGTCCCTGGCGGGGCTTCGACTAATTCCCACGTATCATTTTCGCGAAGAGAGTTCATTTCTCCTAAAGCCGCTTTTATCCATTTTTCCTTTTCAACCGGGTTTTGCGTATTTTTTATATCGTCCCAACTTTTCGGGTCTTCTATTTTAACATTATTTGTTAGGAAAGCAAACCTATCAGGAGGAACCCCCCTGTTCTATCTGTTTGATCTACGTGGGACGATCTGCGTGGTGTCTGAATTTGCAATCTGATTTTGCTCTGTTTCTTCGGTACATACATTATCTTCCATCAATTGCAATTTCAGTTGCAGATTATCATTATTAGGCGTTTCAATAGTTTTATTCGACATGTTATTTTGGGTTGTGTTTCGACCTTCATTCTCTAGAAATTTTACAGTTCTACTTATTATTATTTTCCTGCCATCCGTACAAATTCTGTAGCCCTTACTCCTATTGTCGTAACCTACGAATATTCCCTCGATCGCGGTATTATCCAATTTTCTTCTAAGGGGTTTTTGTATGTAGGCAAATGCGCGACACCCAAAGGTTTTTATGTTCGAAAGGTCTGGTTTACGACCAGTTCATTTTTCGTAGGGTGTACGATCGTTGGATGAGGTTGGGAGTCGATTCTGTAAGTACGTTGCGGTGCAGATAGCTTAGCCCCAGAATGAGTTACGTAAACCACTATCTTTTAGTAAGCAGCGAGCCATTTCCGTCAAGGTACGGTTTTTACGCTCCTCAACCCCGTTTTGAGGCGCAGAGTATGGAACTGTAAACTGGTGATCGATTCCCTCATTTTTTAAATAACTATCAATTTCCTTTCCTAAATATTCACCTCCGTTATAGGAACGGATCGCTTTTACTTTCCTACCAAATTTATTCGTAGTCATTGCTACATATTCCTTAAATTTCGGAAAAACTTCATCTTTATTTCTCAATAAATACGTGACAGTAAAACGGCTAAAATCGTCTATGAATGTCAGAAAATAGTATTTTCCCCCAACCGTCGCTGTTTGCATGGGCCCGCACAGATCAGAATGCACTAATTCTGTGGGCTCTGTAGCTCGAAAACTAGCGGCTTTGGGGTATGGATCACTAGTGAGTTTAGAGATGATGCAAGTTTCGCATGTATCGCCGTGTTTACATTTGTCAATTTCAATCCCTAACGCCTATCATTGTTTACTAATTCCTTAATATGGTTGACATTTCTGTGGCCTAGTCTTCTATGCCATTTGTGCAAACAATTTTTATTTTCGCATTCATTTATGATATTTATAGTGTGAGATGTATTTTGTTTTATTTTACATTCATACAAATTGTTGTTTACATAGCCTTCGACGTATGTGACACCTTCGTGAGTTATTTTGCAAGATTGTTTTTCAAATATGGCTTTACAACCGTTTTCTGTGGCCCTTTTTATAGAAATCAAGTTCGTTTCTATTTCTGGAAAATACAATACATTTTTTAATGTTATAGTACTATGAGTGTTATCCGACAATACTGTATCTAATTTTGTAGTCCCGTAACCCTCGGAGTATAACTCTTGACCATTCGCAATTGTTACACTAGAAATATTGTCATAAAAATCATTAAATTTATTTCTATCATTGCAAATATGAGTTGAGGACCCAGAATCAATTACCCATAAGTTTTTTACATTATCCCCAACAAAAAATGTAACATATTTATTATTGGGTGTTTCCTTTTCGATATTTTTATTTTTGTTTGTACTCGCACCTGCACTGCCTTGAGAGCATATAGCCGATTTTTGTGACTGGTTTGGAAATCTATTGTTATATTGTGGTGGTTTTGAACCACTTTTGTTTTTATTTTTTAAGTGCCAGCATTCTTCAATATTGTGCGAATTCTTTTTGCAGTATCTGCAAAATTTATTTACTTTCGGTTTGGCACTTTTCACTTTGTACACCTTGTGAGATGGTTCATTTTCACTTTTGTTATCATTCCTTTTTAAGTATTCATCAGTAAGTTTGCTGCGTATAAACGCAGCACTAAGATCACGTTCATCCCTAGCCTCCAGTGCAGTTATGAGAACATCGTAGCTGGGAGGCAGGGAGCACAGCATTAATGCTGCAAGATGTTGATCATCGATTATTTCGCCTATGGCAGCGAGTCGATCGCGTATTTCATATATATTATTTAGGTGTTGTATGAGGTTGCCACCTTCACTTAATTTTGACGAATACATTTTTCTTAATAAGAAAAGTTTGCTGCTCAAATTGGTCCTTTCATGGATATTTTTCAAGGCAGTCCAGATGTCACGCGCGCTCTCTAAATTTTTAACGTGTATGACTTGGTCGTCGTCGATAGATAAATTAATAATTGCACGTGCTTTTCTGTTTTTATTTTCAAACGTATCTGTCATGGGATCTGGGGGTTCATTGATTATAACACTATAGAGGTCCTCCTTTTGGAGATACATCTCCATCCTGAATTTCCATATGTGGTAATTATTTGCATTCAGTTTTTCGATGACAGTATTATTTATGATACTCATTTTGTAACGATATATAGACGTAAAAGTCTTATATATTTTTATTTTATTTATGTAAATTTTTCTGCTTCGAATTCGGAGTCGCTTACGTTTTTTTTTTCAAAACATAACAGAAAAGAAAAACATTATATCATTTATTTCAGTTTCTATATATATATATATATATATATATATAAGCACAAAACAAATATTATAATGATGAAACAGTAACAAAAAAGTAATTTCACTATCGTCGGTAGCTTTGCGACAAACTCAGTAGCATAATATAAAGTGAATATTTATATTAATTATCATCTGTGATATTGGTATGGAGGGACCTCTGTTGTAATTTTATTTCCATAGTATCAAAAATTATAAAGAGATAAGTAAAAATCGCTTACCTCAGTCGTGGTCATCCCAGATCCCAGTAAACACGACAGACGCTATAAATCCATATTTGCAAAGCGAAGTAGAAGCTGCTGTAATATACCAAAAAATTATTATTAGTGGTGTATTGTGTAATGTTTTAGCAGTCATATCAAGGTGAATATAGTCCTTTGATTTTAATATTTAATATAATAAACACACAATATAAAATTATCTGGGTTATACATATTTAGATAGGAGAGAAAAAAAATACATCTCTCCTTCTGCATATTTCACTTCAAAACTGCGTAGTAAAAAGTAGAAAGTTAAACGGATTACAAAGTTCAAGTAACATCTACACTTCTTTGATTGTCCGAAAAGGAAAGAACAATAAAAACCACAAAGTGGAGAATTTGAGGCTTGGCTAATTGAAAGAAATAAAGGATTAAAACAAAATCTTGAATAATGTTCTCAGTTCTAATTTTCTTCTATTTGAATACACAATCAGTATGTGACAAGGTGTTGGAGGGAGTAAGAAGAAATGTGACATTACACATTTTGCTTAAAATAAAAGCATTAAGATTCAGTAGATTAAAGTATGAAGTGTGAAGTTATATATAAAATAAAATATTTTGTGTTCATAAAGATATGATTTAAAGCCAAATGTGTTAAATTCAATTTCAAGTTCCCAAATATTACTGTTTTCAATTGCCCTTTCATGTTAATATTTTATTACTATTCCATATTAATTATTATTATTATTAATGTAAGCCTTATTTCACGTAAGATACGAATCATTTTTATTCTTCAGCACACAAATGCCATTAAAACACATAGTTAAAATTAAAAAATAAAATTTGAAATGAGGTCTAAAACATAGTGCTTTGTTCCTGAAGTGCAAGTATATGTTTACGTAGTATAGTGTAACATGTGACAAGAGGGGGGGAGGGGGTCAAGCGAAATGTGACACTTTATGACAAAAGGGGGAGGGGAGTCAAAAATATGGAAAAAAATGCGTGATATCATTTATGGATGGCCCCTATACACTTTTCAGAAATTTACAAAAATGTACAAACCGTCATATTGAAGAACCGAATCATTGGTGGTAAAAAAGGTCTAATTATTATGGATCCATGCAGTTATTAAAGTACACATTATTAAAAAGAAAATATTTACCACAGCAAGTTCGACTATTTGTTTGTACCATGGTCTTTTGATGTAAACCACACTCAGATATGATGACTTTTTAAATCTTTATTATTTAAAAAATAGGAACAGATTCATCCAGCATCACTGTCATATGTGGTTTATTCATAATTTTTTGGCCTATTAATAATATATTATTCATAATCGATATAATAATATCATTTAAAAAAATGTGGTTTGTTGTTCAATATAGAATTCATTTCGTTATGTTTTTTTTTGTTCCCCCCACCCCCAAGTATTAATTATCACAGAATAGTGGGCAGACTAAAGTTCCTAGAATATGTCTCATGTAACGACTGCAGTTTGTATGGAATTTCTGTAATTGAGATGACGTGTTGCATTTATGTTCATAACTCGATTAGAGAAATTAATTATTAACTGGGTATTTTTAGTTTTGTTTATAGGTTTAGCAGAACGTGTTCCTTTAAGTATGTTAATTTTATTATGAAGGAAATTAAAATATGTGTCAGAAAAATATAATGAAATCGATGCTATATATCTATATTTTTTAGAAGTTTATAAAGATATTTCTGTTTAATATGGAAAATATGTTTAATCACTAATCGTTTTTAATATGCATTGTGCTTTAATTACATCAATTTCTTTCTTTATATATATATATATATATATATAGTCTAATGGTTCTTGTACACATTTTTATATTGGAGAAATTTCAACCTAAAAAAAAATGTTTTCATCGCTATCATAATGTAAAGTCGTGGAAAAACTGTAAATAACCTTTTCTAATTTCTCAACAAATTATTGTAGAAAAAAGTTACTGGTACCGAACGATAGAAAATGATGTGTATAATATTTTTAGGAGGACATCTGCATGTTAAAACAATCCCCAGATTTTTTTTTTAATAGTACCAATTCTATGCAGCATAAATGAGCTTTAGATCCTTCAAGTAGCCAAAAAAGAAATTTTCGTGAAACTCGTACAAAATGTTTATGAGAAATTAATTATTTTAAAACGAGCATAGTATAGGAGCTGCTTTCAAATAGAAATTGGGTACTCCATTGTTGATAGAGAGAGCGGCTTTCTTGATGAAGATATATTAGGCGCCACTCAAGCGGACATTGAAAACTGCTAAATTATAGAATAACTTGAGAAGTTTCAAAATATCTAGTCACTGTCGTTGACGGTCCCTTAAACCACCAGTTTGCCGTTTTTTACGAATAAGTAAAAAAAAAAAAAAAAACTAATTGGAAGAAAATTTTGAAATTTTGGATTTCCTAATCAATCAGGATCTAATAAATCTAAATCCATTAAAAATTGTGGATTACAATTCATAATTTTTTCTAATATTAATTTCATAAGTTATATCATAAAATTATGAAAGTTGCAAATTCGACGTATTTATGTTTCAGTATTTTAGTATTATTGCTACATGAAAAATTAGTACATTAAGAATATAATTTCAGGAGATATTACTAAAATTATGAAAATGTACTTTAACATTAGAAACATTAAATTTTGAATTTTTATAATTCAAAAACTTATTATTCAAATGTCTTGAAATTTGGCGTCTAGGCATAGCTTGAACAAGATTTGAAATATCTTATTAAAATTGGGTCTTGTCATTGGAAATAATGAAGTTTGGGATCGTTTTAATATGTAGATATCCTCTAAGCAAATTTTATAAGCATCATTTGAAAGTAGACTTTATTTCCAATCGTTCGGTAGAAGTAACTTTTTGCTACAATAATTTGTTGAGAAGTTAGTGGGTGATGTTTACTTTCTTTTCCTCCGACTGCATCATAACATGGTGAATTTTGATCATAAATATTTAAAGTTTTCCGGCTGAAAATATCAGAGCTGCAAAAAAAAATCTGTAAATACAAATTCTACAATCAATTGGCAGTGTAAAAAAAATTAAAAAGAGTTAGTTTTTGAAAATTCATGGCAGAATTATTTCTTACTTATCTATCTGTCTGTCTATCTAACTATATAAATATTTGTTTTAAAGTAACTTTTATCAGAAATACAATTTTAGATAAAAACAGCTTTTACTACTTTTTTCTGTAAAGTAATATCGAATAGACATTTCAAGAAATGTATATTTAAGTCTATAAAGATTACATTTTAGCGTGATGATGATTACTGGCCTTTTCCAACAAATTGTGGGTGATTTTATCAGTTTCTTTTGCATATCAAACTTTTACAATGTTTCATTTTACTTTTATAGTAAAATGATACAAAATATCTCCGTAATCTGAATATAGTTACTCCGCACTCGCGAACAAATTTTCCTCAATCGCTATTCTAGGTGTGGTCACGATCTCGCGTAATATGCCTTAAATTTGTATTTGAATAAGCCCTATATCCCCAAAAATATCTTTAATGTTTCCCGTATCTATTCAACCACAGTTCAAGATTGGTGTGATTGCCCACTGATGGGTGTAGGCTGTCAGTCAAAACCAAGCGATTGCAGATGCAAGGGGGTTTGAAGTTAGAAACAACCAGAAAAGATTTCGCAGCTGCCCTAGTCAGAGAAGGTGTCATTAGGGAGGGTGTGGATCCCTTGTCAGTGTTCCATTTCATACCCCACCCTCCGTTAAACCCTATGGATGTCACTAAGACCACGATTCTCTACAAAATGACTTTGTGTTAAATACCATGCAAATCTCAATCCGGCTTCTCAGAGCATTTACTTTAAATATAACTATTATTGTCTGAATTTTCACACATTTAAAAAAGGAATAATGTCAATGTATGATAAATTATTTTCTTTATGTAATTTTAACACATTCCGCTGTTAAAAAGGTTTCAAGAATTTACCTTTGATTTAGTTTTATTCAATAAAATTTCAATGATAAAATGTATAACAATTGTTAAACAATTTATGTTAAATTTTCTAATAATTATCATGGCTTGCATTTTCTTGTGTCCTCTAAATATATAACTCTTGCATGTATTTTTTAAAGACAATGCACCTGAAATTGGTTTAAAATATAAGATTAACAACACAAAATTTACTTTATTGAAAGCACCAATTGACTCGTTTTGTCATTTTTACCCGATGAATATTCTGACGGATAAAATAAACGCTACATAATAATATCGGATATACACTATCTACCAATAACTATTTGTAAACTTTCAATTTTTGACATTTTGTCAAATATTTAAAAATATACTTGTCAAATATTTAAAAATATACTTAAAATTCAGGATTATGAAGATTATGTCTGACCTCATATTTATCAACATCCATTTGATAAGCAGAGCAATAGCATGTATATTTAAGTATAGCATGTATATTTATGGAGAAAGAGTGCTATTTAAAAAAAAATCAAAAATTCTGGTGTGTATTTTGTTTATATCATGCAGGGTTTTTGACCAAATTTAACACAAATTTCAGAAATATTGGCAAAATCTATTAGAAAAAATATAGCTTAATTGAAATATAAATGTATTAAATATTCTATGAAATATGAGTGGTTTTATGAAATGATTTTTATCTGCGCATGCGCGAACGACAAAAAGATTCTTTTACATCATTTAATAGTCAATTCTATGGAGTAATAAAAAAAATCCAATCAAATATTGTGAAAATTCAAAAAGATATCATTATTATAAGTAAGCTGTTTTTACATTGCTCTCTAAAAACGGCTGAATGATAAGGGATTCTCCACCAATTGACAATTTTTATTAACTGACTTTTAGGAAAAAATTTGTATTTAATGTGTACAATATCTAATACAATATTTCTGTTAATAAGTATCTTGACAAATGTGATAGAAAAGGAAAAGAGCTTTTATTCTTTTCTATCACAGATGTCAAGATACTTATTAACAGAAATATTGTATTAGATATTGTATACATTAAATACAAATTTTTTCCTAAAAGTCAGTTAATAAAAATTGTCAATTGGTGGAGAATTCCTTATCATTCAGCCGTTTTTAGAGAGCAATATAAAAACAGCTTAATTATAATAATGATATCTTTTTGAATTTTCACGATATTTGATTGGATTTTTTTTATAAGTTACTCCATAGAATTGACTATTAAATGATGTAAAAGAATCTTTTTTATCGTTCGCGCATGCGCAGATAAAAATTATTTCATAAAACTACTCATATTTCATAAAATATTTAATATATTTATCTTCCAATTACGCTATATTTTTTCTAATAGATTTTGCCAATATTTCTGAAATTTGTGTTAAATTTGGTCAAAAACCCTGCATGATATAAACAAAAAACATACCAGAATTTTTGATTTAAAAAAAATCACTCTATATACTCACAATATACATGCTATTCTTACAAAAATCAGTGTACATGTTGTGCAGTATCCACATATTTGTATTCTGCAGTGATAAATCGTTCCGTGCATTTTCATGTACAGGGTGATCCCAAATATTTCTGGTATTCTTTAATTTTTTGTCAGCCCCCTAATTGCCCTGCTTATCAAATGGATGTTGATAAATATGAGGTCAGACATAATCTTCATAATCCTGAAGTTTCAGAAGAATCCGAGAAGTATATTTTTAAATATTTGACAAAATGTCAAAAATTGAAAGTTTCCAAATACTTATTAGTAGATAGTGTATCTATGTATATTATAAAGGACAAATGTGTATGTGCGTAACGCTGACATCATTTTGATACTGACAACAACAGGCGATTGAGTTTATCTCTTATTATAGACGAAGAACCCAGAGCCGCTTGACCTTATGTCATAGTATCAAGCCTAATTTTTTTCTGTGGATGTATAATACCGTACATAAGAACGCATGGATATTAGATAACTTGAATCAGGGGTCTTTTGACAGGTAACAGGTACAAAAGGGCCCCCAAAATGCTGTTTATCTACGTTAAAGAATCAAAGTTGGTTCTTTAATATGTTTTATGGGATAGTATACAGAAACTTTCCGTTGGTCATAACATTTGAAAAAGTTCGATAAATTATCGGATAGCCTACGTCGTAGTATCAAAACTGAAATTCATATATGTTATTCGACAACTGTTTTATAATATTTAGTGAACAGACTGAGCGATCCCACTGGTCTTACATTCTGCCGGACACTATAAAGTTCAGCCGTATATGGGAGAGGAACAACATTAGCTTTGCAAGCGAGTGCATTACCACTCAGAGCAAAGTATTAAAGACTATAGTCAAATGATAATTTTGATGTCTAAATATATATTGTTTATTTATTTATTTGTATGTTTGTAATACATATTTATCAAAACATTTTTAAATGGTGTAAAAAGTAGATAACATGAATGGAAGATATACCGTAATTTCGGGTGTATAAGCCGCGGATCAAACAATTCTTTTTCGACCCAGAATTTTTTAAGAAACAAATGTTACTTCTTAGATCGACGTAAATATTTGTTTTCAATCACTAAATAAGATTTCTGGGTCCAAAAAGAATTGTTTGATCCGCGGCTTATACACCCGAAATTACGGTACATTAATTCTTGATTGAACAAAAATGTTTTTGGATGGGTCTTGTTAGAAAGAAAATACATTGCGATAGTTAAAAATATGCGAAAAGGTTTTTACTCTATGCATTGCCTTCTAAATGATGTAGTGTTGCTATATTTATATTCATTTTTCTTAGTTTGCGGGTTTGTGTCACTACCATCCAATGCTTTCGTCTTTTTACTTCGGAATGGACCATTTTTTTGGCAACATCCTAAGGTTAGTCTTTCATTTCAACACTTCTTAAATAGTATTTCTGTTTGGTACAGTAATTATCGTTGAATATTTTAATACTTGATTTCACCAAACGTTTTTAGATGGGTCTTGTTTTAAAGAAATTGCATTCTAATAATTAAAAATATGCGAAAATGCATTTCATTTTATTCATTGCATTTTAAAGGATTCGGAATTGCAACATTCTGATTATATATTTCTTAGTAATAAAACACAGTTTATTTATATATATTTCTTTGTTGTTAGAAATTAATGAGGAAAATGAATAATAAATATTGTTCAGTAATATAATAATTTAAAAGATTTTTATTTTTCACATGTTATTTATCATTATAGAAAACTTTCGGAAAATAATAATTTTATTTAATTTATGCATTTACAATTATTTATAAGAATTCAATTTTTCGTGTATCATTTAGCAATATGAAAAACTCTCAGGAAATTATCCTTTGATTTACATGGTGTTTGTGAAACGTATTCATTAAAATAAATATAGTTTATTTTTATATTTATAGAGAAAAATAAAATTTAATAAAACATTGAATCTATTTAATTAATTAAATTAACATTATTAAATGTAATTTATTTAATTAAAATTAATTTAATAATTTACCATTAAAATATTATTCAATACTTTTTAAATTCAGTTAAATTAAATACTAACTAACTTACTAAATACTAACTACTTATTCAATTGGATAAAGAGAAATGGACTATTCGGAAGGGAGGGGGAACATTGGCTTTGAGTGACAGAAAACCTCAAACTAAAAAAGGAATTTAAAGATAGCAACTTTGAATCATCCAAAAAGGCAGTGGATTGATTAATAGTTTCTAGCCCGTTTCAGCTATTGAAAAACAATTTCTTTTTAACAAGGCCCATCCAAAAACATTTTGATTGGACTAAGAATAAAAGAATTTCTTCCGTTCACGTTACTTACATTTCACACAGTTTAAAATTTGTTGATTATGTATTTTATAACAAAAAAAAAAAAAAATATTTTTTTTTAAATTTCGGAATTATCATGTGCCTAGTCTTTAATGCTTGGCTCAGAGCTATAATGCACTCACTTGCAAAGCTAATTCTGTGACGCTCCCACAATATAGCGGACCATTTACAGTGTCCGGAACAAAGATAGACCAATTTTATCTGACCAGGCTGCTGAAAAAATATTATAAGTGAACTGCACGAATAACCTATACCAAATTCAGTCTTGATATTATCACGTAGATTATTAGATAATTTAATAAGCTTTAGAGTGTCTGACAAAAGTTATGACCAACGGAAAGTGTCAGTCAATAGTGAATATATTGTATCATTACACATATTAAAAAAGCAGCTATGGTACTTTAACGTAGATAAATAACAGTTTTAGGCATCTTTATTATCTGTTTTCTGGCAAAACCCCCTGACTCATGCTAGTTAATATCCATACATTCTTACCTGCTGTATTATATATCAACAGAAAAAAAGTTTGATACTATAACGTCGGTCAGGCAGCACTAAGGTCTTGCTCTATTATCTTATATTCGATTTTCTTAAACTTCTAAATATCACACAATTTCATTTTTTACACCGTTGAATAGGGAAAATTGTACTTTTAAATGGATTTCGGAAGTACATTTTTAGCATATTAATATTAGAAATCTAACAATTCATTCGAAAACTTATGAAAATGAACACAAGTGTGCATGCTAAGTGCGTACAGCGCTTCCAAAAATCTGAAATAATGTGTTAGGTATATACAGAGATTATACAGCAGACAAAACTGTAGAAGAGGAATAACCCTTATATTTTAATCGCCAATTTGTCATTGAAGAAATAATAATAGCCATTCAATTCGAAATTGCGTTCTCTTTCAATTTATGTCAGGTTTAGTTTCAATTTCATACTTCAATTTTATCAAATATATAAGCTCGATTTTTGCATCACTATCTCAACGTTTAGAAAAATTGTACCTTCGGAAGCAAAACGAGAGTTCATTTGGTCAAATAATTCAGAAATTATGAAGATTTTAAATTAGAACCTTTTAATGTTAAATTCATTATAATCTTTTCAAAATAGATTGCATTGCGGGAAGTTTTTAAAGCATCCACTGTAAAAATGCTTGTCGGAATGAAATGTAATTTTGCATTTTCTTGTTTGAAGATTCTAGAAAGCGGTTTCTTTTTTAGAATATCATATGCAACGACGCAACTTTTTTTCATAAATTATTATCTATATATACATATTTTAAAATTCAATTTTCGATAAAAATAAGCATTGTAACCTGTAGAAATTTTAACTGCAATACATTTCTAGAAGCATCAAATATGCAAATATAAAATTATAATATATTCCGCTAACTAACTTTCGGGTTATGGTTTAGTTTATTGTGAGAGGTTTACGAACCCGCGTTTAGAAAAGCGAAGCCACTCACAAGCTATTGTCAAACCAAAAGCAACATTTTTTTCCAGATTGTTTTCATTTGATATTTTAAATGATTTTATTTGCTTGGGATGTCTTGAGTCGATGTTTAACAGGCAACTGATGTACTTTTTCGATTTTGGTTGCAGTTTTTTTCTTTCTGAAGTTACTTTCGTTTTTGAAACCGTTTTCGAAAATAAAGTGTCCTCAGAAAAAAAGGAACCAAAATTTAAAACAAAAATACGAAAGTAGCCTGTTTGATATCGATCTCAGTTATCTGATCTAAAAAAATCATTTAAAAATATTAAAATGCATGGAATAAATTTGAAAAAAATACTTCCATTGGTTTAACATTAGCTTGCGAGTGTCTTTGCGTTACTTCAGTAGGCTTTAAAAAAATTAACACTGGAACTTTAATCTTTCATAATTCCTTAATTAATAGACCGAATAATTTCCTTTTGGTATTTTACGGGTATCCTAAGGTAAAATTTGCCAAAGAATTCAAGTATGCTGTGGAATTGCCGGTTTATACTTGTAATTTCAATTTTCGATATATTTTCAGTATTAAGGCAACAACTTAGCAGCATTTTTAAAAAACATAAATTAAAATAGAACTTAATACCCAATCGATCACCCAGTCGACAAGTACATAAAGAGTAACATACTCGTTCACGTCCAATTGTAATTTTAAAAAAATTATTTTTTCTATAATTCATTAGTGTTGTGCGGTTTAAAACACTATTTTTTATGCATTGTTAATACAGAAAGTATTACATTAAACAACTTTGCAAATTTTCTATTCTTTTTTTTTTTTTTTTCAAAATCTCGATTGTATCATCCCCACTTTGAAAAGCAAAATAAGTTCACTTTTAGAAGGAGAAGTTTTAATGGAAATTTTTAAAAAGATTTTAAAGTGTTTCTTTATCATTAATTTAGAAGCATATAAGTCAAGTAAAGAGCTTGAAACTGTTAAGAAAGAGCAATTGACCTAGTCTTAAAATAATGAAGATTCAACTATAACCGCTTTCGTAGGTGGATCATTATCTCTTCGGAAAATTTTCATCAATATATTTATGCAGAAATTTTCTCTTTATTTAAACGTCTTGTTAATGAAAAAAATTAATAAAAAGTAAGGGTAAACTGATATTAATTTTTACTAGTAGCCGTTCTGACGCATTGCGACAACCAACACAAACTCTTATCAGTGTCAGTGAAAACGTTATAATATCTGAGCAAAATGACACCAGTAAAAATAAACAGAAATTTTTAATCACATTTGTGAGAGATTTTTCTGACTAATAAGGCGCTAAAATAAAACGAAATAGTCTATTCAAGTTTTCAGGGGGAAATTTTCACCAACGGTCATCAAAAACTGTAGATCCGATTAAAAGAAACGGCTGCCATCTTGTGTCAACTTCATCAGTTACTTCACTCGCAAATGATAGAAAATACACTGCATGTCCATTGTATAGAGCTGAGAATCATTTGTATTTCGGCAGATTTCCGATAAATATTATTTAAATGACCCCCCCCCCCTCCCTGCTAAAATCACCAGGAAACAAAATCCTTTAAGCAAAATTTAAAAGCTGTGTTTTTTAATTTACTTCTTTATTTTTTATTTAACTGCAAAATAATTAATCATCTAATACTATCCCCCACCAATCTAATTATTTTGTTATCTTGTTTTTAAACATAGTATTATCTTGTTTTTAAACATATCACTTTGAAACGACAGGAATTTACACACATTTTTTTTCTGTATAATGAATGTAAGACAACAGAGAATTATGACGACAAAACAATTAACATAATAAAAATCATATCAAAGAATATTTTTTCGTTTCGTTCACATGTTCCCCACGTATATTCACAACTACCCCGCTGGTGGGACACACGTGAACAATTTTTTTAAACTAAAAAAGTAAGAAAAAGTAAGTAAAGCTGACTTTAAAAATATATATATACCTTGTGTAAAAGAAAGTTCTGTTTAGTATATTACGTAGTTTTTTTTTCATAGAAATTAACCCAGTTACGAGAAAAAGCTATAATTATGTGAACAGTTCGCAATTGCCCAGTCTCCTCTATAGTGCAATGAAAATTATAGATGTGACTTTCGACGTGCTTTGATATGAACATTTTTTTTTTGTCAATTTTTGAATTACGGTTGTATTTCGTATAAAATTTGACAGGTAAGCACACGTGCTTGGATAAAATTTACCTCCATTGCATTATAAAGCCAACCTACAAATGTAGACGCATGTATTGGCGGGTAAAAAATAAGGTTATGCCAATAGAGATTTTGAATATGTGTAGCTTATATTGCTTTATATTGCTATGTATTGCTTTATATTGCTTTAAATTGCTCATAATAATCAAAATAAAATTGTATTCGTAAAAGTAATATTAATAGTTTCTGCCTTGGATTTTTGAAATGCGGAAAATTTTGGAGAAACAGAATACATAATTTTGACAGTTTTTCGTGTTAAAATTAGGGCGTTGTGCAGTGGTTAGCATATGAGTTACAAATGCGGTGTGATTTGCATCGATATTAGCTTGTTTAATACGACGGTGACACTGTGTAATGCTTCCAGGGATTTCCTCTATGAAAGTGATAGTTTAGATTATTTCTAACTCAGTTACCCTCCTCCAATCAGTCTAATGGAATGCTCTCCAATCAAAAATTGTCCGATTAGCAAAAAGTACAGATTCGTTTATTTAAATATTAATTGAATTATACTATATTTATTAATTGAATTGTACGACTTTCTCTATTTCATTCAATTAACAAAATTAATTAAATCTCAGTTTAATATTCCTCAAAGTTCTGGCTATGAACTTGTCTTTCGCGAGTATAGAAAAAATAATAATAAACAAAAGCTCTAATTTTTTTACATAAAAACTTTCATCCAGAAAATATTTAATGAAGTGAAAGTTGTATTTGCTTAATGTTCGTGAATGGTTTACTTTCCTTTAAATTTTAATTATTTGATACGCGATATGATAAACGATATTGGATGCATTTAAAAAGCTGACAAAAGTGACGTAATCGGATGTTAAGTAGCTGAAATTGATTTTTGTTTTTGTTGAGAGGGTAGGGGGATAACTAAACAGATATCAAAACTTTTTTTTTAAATATTTTTCGCAAAAGCTAAACTGCAAATTTTTCTTTCGGCAGTAAATAAATATAAATAATGCACGAGTTAATTTAAAAAACAAACTCCGTTTTTTTTTTTTTTTTTTTTTGCAAAATTGCGTAATTGTTTAGTTGATACGAATCATTAATGCATAGTTTAACAAATGACAAAAATAAAATACATATACATATAGAGAGAAATTATTTTAGTAATTCCCAAGAGAAAGTAAATCAACGTCAGTTGTTTTGCATGTGATAATTTTTGTTTTAAAAATTTGGTAGCTGCTATTGTATTTTCTCTTTTTATTTTTTGCCAAACCATCAATTTATAGATTAACTGCAGATAAAACTATAAAATATAATTGAAATACTGTTTTAGATGTTCTTTTGCAACTGCCATCCTTAATTTCAATGAAATCAAAATTTTAAATATTTAAGTATTGATGTAGCATAAATAAAAAAAATTAAACCGGGATATCTGATATTCTCCCCAACCTATACATAATCACTCAATAGGTATAAAAAGAAAGAATGCTAATTACCATCTCCTAAGCATTTGAAAATAAAAATACCGCATACCTATTGACTCGCGTTAATGGTGTCAGGGATAAATTTCTTTGTATTTATTGCTATAATGAAAACAAACGTCAGCATAGACAACTGTTAGGAACATATTCGTTGGGAACTACCTGGCCTCGGTTAAAATTGAGACCTATTGGGCATGCCTAATAAAAATTTCATTATATATATAAATATATATTAAATATGTAATGCTAATGGCCAACAGAACATTGTCAAAGAGGGTCTCCATATTTTATGGGGGAAATTTTTTTTATTAAAATTATATTCAACATTTTGAATTAAGTTAATTATGTTTTCTAAGAATATTACTGTGCTTTATAAAATTTGAAGAACGCAAAGTCACTATTCAATGAATGAACTTTCTTGTCATTTAATGACAAAAGTTTCGCACAGTTAATTAGCAAACAATTAAATTAACTTCAGCAGATGTTACATATAGTGACTTAAAGAGAGCGCTATTTAACGTAAGATTCGTTTCTGCTTTACAACAACAAAGCGACGACGAAATACTTATACTGCAAAGTACTATAAATAACGTAGATGAACCTTACATTTATACTTAATATCCAACTACAGACCAGAATTTCTCTTGAAATGGAACGAATCTTCCTCCCGCATGAAGTGAATTCAATGCAAGGTCTACCTATAAGCCATTAAGGGAGCTATAAAACTTCTGGAACGAGGTAAACGATGGTAAATTTAAATCCCCGCGGCATTTAAAAAGGAGCCTGGTCACTCCTTGGAAAACAGCCTGTGCTTTCTCACGAACTTCATCAAGAGAATGTCACGCACGGGTTTAGAAAGAGGCCCTTTGCCCCAATCAGCTTCATGAATATTCTGACTTTGCAATTCAACTGAAAATGTTTCACTCAGAAAATTTTTCAGAACACAATTTCAAAGGGCGGGACAAAATATAAAAAACACAAACATTTAATCTTTACCGATGGTCCGACCGATACTTAAAAAACAAAATTCTTTCTTTTTTGCTTCTATCGAATCGAATTTTGAAACTTTTCTAATGTAGTATTCAGTTTATTATAAAATTTATTACTAAATTAAAAAAAATGAATAGTTGGCATGTATTAAAGTTATTTCAAACAAGTTAAATATATATATATATACAGTCCCTGGCCAAATTATTAGACGCACTCATTTTTTGTTGTGTCGAGTCATATTACTAGCTTCATAGAGATATCACCTATTTCAATAGTTAAATTGATTATATACATCATCTGTAGGATTATGAAAAATTAAAAGCATGCCAATGACTTTAAAATTATTTATTTTTGTAAATTAAAATGACAATTGCTAAAATTGTATAACTTAAAACATGAAACTAAAAAAAAATGCCAATATTTTTGGAGCCAACTTTAGTGCCAATCAATGCCTCTATTCTTAGTGGCATGCTATTAATACAAAATTTAAGTGATTCTTGTCTGTTTGAGTGATGTTTCCAGACAAGGATAAGTTTTTCTATGAGCTTTGTTTTGTTCCTTATGAGCTCTTTGGCTAGTTTTTTCTTCATAAGCTCCCAAACTTTTACAATGGTATTCATGTCTGGTGAAATACCGAGAATAGTTCAACACAGGGATAGTTTTTTTTTATTGAAAATAGGCCTTTACGGATCGTGCTATGTGACAAGAAGCTTTACCTTGCATAAATGCAAAAAGATTATTCATTTGGAAACCATCATTTTAGCTGTAGAATAAAACGATTTTGCAAACCTCTTTATATTGGTCTTGGGAATTGGCTAAGAAGTCATAACAAACAAAACCCAGTCCATAGAAAATCTTATCCAGGTATGGAATCATCACCCACACATGCAAGAAAAACTTCAATTTTGTATTAATAGCATGCCACGAAGAATAGAGGCATCGAATGCCACCAAAGGAGGCTCCAAAAAAATATTGGATTTTTTTTTAGTTTCAAGTTATAAATTTTGCAATTTTAGCCATTTTTAATTTAATTTTCAAAAATAAATAATTTTAAAGTCATAAGCATGTTTTTAATTTATTATAACCTTACAAATGATGTGTACAATTAATTGTAGCTATTCACACAGTAATATTTCTATGAAGCTAGTAATATGATTCTACACGAGGAAAAGGGAATACGTCTAATAATTTGGCCAGGGACTGTATATATATATATATATATCGTTTTATTTTGCCGAGAAAAAAAATGTTCCGCTTTTAAAAATGTAAATGTTATATTTTTTTCATTTTAATATTGTAAAACAATTTTTGTTTCTCTAGCGCAAATTTCCTTTGAAGTAAAAGTAACAAGTAAATAATGTTATAAAGAAAGAGTACAAATATATGCATATATAAAAGCTTAAATATACAGTGCGTGTAAAAACTATAAGAACAGTAAAAACTATTAACTTTTTTGATAAATTTCAAAACAAATGAAACTCTTTTTTCATATAATATGTATCATCAAGCTGAAAAGCTAATATAAAAGTCAACAAAGTTCAACTGTCAGTATTTTGTTATGAAAATAAAGTAATTTTGTTATTTTTGCTTGTGTAAAAACTATAAGGACACCAGAGAAAATTCAATATAGTAATAAAGAAACAAATATTTAATGTGTTATGCACTCACCTATAAGTTTAATGATTGCAAATATTCCATCAGTCCTCGACATCATTCATTTTTAGTACAGTTCTGGATTGTTTTTGTGCTATTCATCTTCAATTGTAGATCTGAATTCCAATTCTGAAGAAAAATGATTTCCATTTTTATAAGCTCATCTTACTAGATCTTCCTATAAGTTATCGATAGGATTTAAATCAGGATTTATGAGCGGTCATTGCAAAGTTTCAATATTTTTCTAATAGAACTAAATTTTTTCTCACGATTTGCGTAGATATGCGCATTATCTCGCTGTTATATCCATTCTTTTCTTGCCAGAAGCGTTACAACAGATGAAAGATGGTTTAAAAAAAGTTAACATATGTGTCTTTGAATTAAATTTACCTGAAAGATATATATCTACAAGTTAATAGTATAAGTTATACCACGTCGTTGAATAAAAAGCAGCCCCATATTGCAACGAATCCACCACCTAACTCATGCTTTAATAACATATCTTTTTTTTCTTAAATCATCCCAATGATATTTCTAGTCATCAGGACCATTTAAGTTTCATTTCTTTTCTTCGGAGAAAATTAAATTGAGGAAAAAAAATTTTTTTTTTTAAATGCGTTGGTGGATTCATTGCAACATGAGGCTGCTTTACGTTCAACGACGAGATGTCACTTCCCGTAAGACATGGTGACGTCACGGTGACGTCGTTGTGAAGTCACACTGTGACTTTGTGACCGTCGATGTGATGTCACGTGACGTCGATGTGAAGTCACAGTGACTAAAATGTCAAGTCGTTATGGCCGTTTTAGAGCTTGTTTGTGACGTCACATTGTGACCACTTTGTGACGTCACAATGTGCCCAATTTGTGAAAAGTGTGTCATTTGTGACGATTTTGTCATTAACATTGTGACGAAATTGTGACAAAAGTGACAATGCTTTCAAATCACATTGTGACCAAATTGTGAAATACAGGGTGAGTCCAAAATCATGGAACAAACTTTGAAGGGGCAGTAGGACTCACTATAACAAATAATAATGGCACAGAAATATATGACCGGAAGTGATCCGTCAAGACGCTACACTAGTCACCAAAAAAAGACCCGGATGATAATGTTAAGTCTATGGGGGGGGGGCGTTGTTTTCAAATATCTTGCTCAAATTTTGATATTTTACATGATATTTTTTCCATGGGATAGCTGAGGACGATCCACAACCGGGCTAATTTTTACTTTTTCGATTTTGGTTATATTTTTTTTATATTACAATAGTTTCAGTTTTAGAACCGGTTTAAACTGGTTCTGAAAGTTAAAGTATTTTTCTTTTAATCTGTAACCAAAATCAAAAAAGTAAAAACCAGCCCAGTTGCAGGTCGTACTCAGCTATCCCATGGAAAAAAAATATGCGAAAATATTAAAATTTTAGCGAGATATTTGAAAATAGCGCTCCCATACACTTAACATTATAATCCGTGTGTTTTGCAGTGACTAGTGTGGCGTTTTAACGCGTCACTTCCAGTCATACATTTCTATGCCATAATTATTTATTATAGTGAGCTCTACCACCTCCCTTAAAGTTTGTCCCATTATTTTAGACTCACGCTGCAGATCATTTGTGACAAAACTTTCGTTAACACTGTGATAATTCTGTGACGATTTAACTTTTCTTAACGATTCTCTAACAATTTAAAAGAAACAGGATCTGATGAAACTATAACTCCATGTCATGTTCCTGTTAAAATAGGGTTTGAGTCCTAAAATCATATATTGACAAGTTATGAACAAATACTGTATATTATATAAAAAAAGTTGCCTGCAGTAAGGAGACTTTCTTCTAAATTAAAGTTAAAAATTCGATTTACCTCACATGCCTTACAACTCTGGAATAATTAAATTTGAAAAATTTGAAAAATATTACCTTTCAAAAATATTTATATATTTTTCCCCACATGCTGAAAATTTCATAGCTTCTATTTTATTTATAACTGACACACATTTTGTAGTATGTTGTTCAAACTGTTTAATCTTTTTGAACTTTTTTTTAAAAAACTTTTACTCGCTTTAATATCCACAAATCCCAGCACATATCTAAAACTGTACAGCTTGCCAATATTTCTGACCAATAATCCAGATGTCTATAAATATATAGGGTGGATGCTTCAGTTTTGGCCACATTAAGAGAAAAGTTTAAATGGAAATTTTATAGTTTTAGACTGAATAAAGCATATGAAATCGCAATAACAGTATTCTTTAGTAAATTTAGTTGTCTTTCTGTTAATTATAATAACTTTCTATCAAATATTTTAGATTGTGAGTAATAACTCGTTAAGTAATTTCTTTCAATTTGCACCAGTTTTGGCCACCCCTGCACCAGTTTTGGCCACCCCTGCACCAGTTTTGGCCACCCTAATATCTTGTAATTTTGTAAACATCTTAACTGATAATAAGTAAAAATAAAGCATTTTTGTGCAAAATCTGTTTTACCACACACATATTTGTTTGCTGTATAAAAAAGATTTGCATTTTTTTAAATGAAATCATAAAAACATCAAATAAAATATACTTAAGCTGATTTTAACTGAACACTTAAATTTAAAAACAAAAAATATATTTAATTCATAAAAAAAGACTTATAGGACATAAAAAGCTTATTTTAACATTTTGCATATTTTCATTTATATATATCATATGTTATACTATACCAATATTTACAGTTATATGACTAGAATCTTGAAATTATTCCATTTTTTCATGAAATAGTATTTTGACAATCTCTAAAATCCATTTTTTTCAACTGATTTTTAACTTTACTTCCTCGTACTTAGCTGCCTGTCAGCCTAATCATTTGGAGTTAGTTTTCTTCAAACCTTAGATTTCCTTGTGTAAATATGGGCTAGGATCTTAGAAAGACCTTCACAGAGGGCATCCCCCTTCTCTTCGGCCCATATCTCTCATATAGATAATTGGCCAGCATAAATAGCACAACCCTATTACTTGAGATTCAAAAATAGTAAAAACTGGTCTCCATTCTGTAAACTTGTGTTGCAAGGTAGAACGAGATACTACAAAACTTAACCATCTTGAAAAGCTGACAATGAATTTTGAAAAGCCATAATTTTACTTTCTATCTTATAACAGTGTTTAATCTAGACCATTTTTAAGAGTACAGAATTGTCTTTTTTAAACTTGTTAAAATGAATCCTATTTATAGTGTAAAGATTTTCACATTTTTGTTATTTCTAAATTCATGTGCTTGAAATTTTGCAAAAGTTATGCAACTTCCTCATTTTGTTTTGAAAAAAATACAAGAAACCACTAAATCATGCTGTAATTTTATTGAACTTTTAAATTTATAAGTCATAAAACATTTCTAAATATATTGCTGAAATTTTCACTATAATTAGTCTTGTAGCCAAAAGTGGAGCATAATGTTGTGCCCTTTTTGGCCACACCATGGCCATAACTGATACACATAGCAAATTTAAAGTACCAGTTTTGGCCACCCCTACTTTAAGCTGTAAAAATAATTAATTTAGATATGAAATTACAACAGAGAGAAAGTCTACTTCATAAAGCTTCATAGCAACTTGTTTCAGAACAAATAAAGTTTGATAAATGCCTAATATTGAAAGATTATGAAACCTTGGTACCTAAGCAAAAACCTTAATATATGTGAGTGCACACTATAGTTTTACACATTTTTTTTTTTTTTTCTTTTTGCAAGTCATTTTTTATCAAAAAATAAACAAATGGGATTGGAAATGATAAAAGAGTGTTAGGTTAAGGAGTAAGAATGCATATAATTTGTTAATTCAATTTACAGCCTAAATAGAGGGTAAATCATTCCAGTGTGGCCAAAACTTGTGCAGTTGCCAAAACTGGAGCATCCACCCTATATCTTTTAATTATCTTTTGTTGTAATTTTCCAACTGATTGAAAAAGTGTCCAGATCAGGATTCGAACTAAGCAGTCTTTCGCGCAAATTGTCAATACTTTGTCGACTGAACTATCCTGGAAGAATCTGACGCCCACAATTCACACAGTGAATACGAAAGCATACTTATCATTATTATACATAACCGTATGTAATAATACTTTAATTTTTTTTTCAAACTACCCGTATTATAAATGCATACTATGAGTATGAGTATATAATGATATTTCTCCTGGTGAATTGTGCGTGCTAAGTTGCTCTGTTGGAAGAGCATTGGCAGCATACATCGAGGATCTCTAGTTCGAATCCTAACCTAAACACTTTTTTACTCATTTTGGAAAATTAATATTTGTTTGATTAATTTACCAATTAAAATCATTCTGTTAAATATAATATAGAATTATCTTTTGATAAAACTACGTGAAGTTTATGCGCAATATTCGTAATATACAGATTTTATTTGAAAATCGAGTACAAATGAAGATGAGGCAATTAGTTCTAGTATTACGCTTGGTTATTTTCTTACTATAGTGGCCTGTGCACATGTATGATTACACCATGGTTTAAATTCGTAGTTAAACTCATATATATATATTGACATATTGTATGTGTCATATAGTTTAGATGTGCCGGTAAAGGACATCCTTAAGGAATTTTTTTTTTAAGTTTCCTTATTAATACTTATAATTATAAGATTTCATTTTTTTTGTATTAGATGAATCTATTAATAGTATTTAAGTATTCTCAGTCTCACTTCCCAATATTAGATAAAATTTTATTGAAAATAATAGAAATACATCAAACACCAAAAATTTCAGCAATGTACATCCCACAAAAGTGTACCTGTAATTGTTTTTATAACTATTTAGAACCAGGATTTAATGAACACATACTAATGAAACAAAATTGTTATTTTCAACACAATTTAACAATTGAGATATCAAAAATTAATAAAATAATGTAATAATTACTCATTTTTTAAAATCAATAATTGATAATACCACAAAATCAATATCTTAATTATTTTAGATACATGGTTTAAAATAATAAATGTCATGGAATTACAGTTATCAAATTTTTGGGATTATGAAAAATTCAGAAAGGTAAATAAAAAAGTTTTACAAAAGTATTTTTTCAATATTAGTGCATAAATTAGTATATTTATCACTATTTTTTAATTTATTAAAATGTGATTTTAAACATGTAATTAAAAAAATGCGATTAAAGTGCATTTTAAAAATAACATTATTAACTATTTTCAAATCGTTGACATGCTGTTCTGTATTTCAACAAAATAAATGTTAAATTTATTGAATTTACTAAGGTAAATGAATTCAGAAAAGTTAAATTAATATGATACTTATTCCTTTTATAACATGTTTTTTACGAAATTAACAGAAATCATTATAAAAAAAAAAGCAGGAAAAATAACATTTTATTACCTCTTTCTTATCGGCATTATCCTCTAATTCCAGTTTCATAATCCAAATAGGGAAGATAATTTCGAAGTCGGAATGTCGGAATGAAGTACAATGACATTGGCGCGCTCATATTAACGAAACGCCACTGAGATTGTATTTTTTCGGACCGACATTTTATATAAAATGTCACCTGATCACATTTTTGCATAACCTTTAAAAAATTTTCAACTTACGTACTAAATATACACACATAACATCATAACAAAGTTACTAGAGCAGCTGCATAATATTCTAATAAATAAATACATTAGTGTCAACTATTCTGGTCGTTGCCAAACGATATTTTTTAAGCAGGTGATTTTTTGTTATTATTGGTTGTTTGAGCTTCGAAGATGTATAAGTTGAATGCGCATGCGCATTAGTTTTATGAGGGTATCCCTAATTAAAATTTTGAGTTAAAAAAATTTTCGCGCATTTCTATTTTGCTTTTAATTAGTTTCGAAATACAGTGGAACTTTCATTTAACGAAGCCCATATTTAATGAAATTATCTACTTTTTTAATTTTCTGATGAACCTTCACTTAGAACGCAATTAACAATTAAATTAATATTCATATAAAAGAAAATTCTTCTTACAAGGAAAGTCTCCATACGGCATACTCAGAAAAATCTGAAAAAATTACAGAATGTTCTTCTCATATAGTTATATATGTTTATAAAAAAAATTTCGGCGGAACCTCCTTATAACGTCCGTAAAAAAATAATAAAAATTTCGTTTATTTGGCGGTTTATCTCCGGTTGGCGAAAAAACGAAATTTTGAAAAATACGCTTTTACGCTTCGAATACTTTTTAAAGAAAAAACTTTCTATGTTCAATTTATTTAAATAAGTTTAGTTTAAGTAATTTTAGTTTTGCATTTTTACTTTACTTTAAGTGTAATTTTGTCATATACGTTTATATGTACTTATAACAAAATGAAATTAATATATTTTATCATTTAAAACACAATTTAAATTGATTAAAATTGTTCCAAATTGAAAAATACACTGTTAAAATCTGCTGCATTTTGTTGCAACGCACTCCCTTGCTTGTATAGAAAACGGTTACTTGGCCGTGAAATGGAGCTTTCCCATTGGTTGAAATAGAGATATTATATACAAGCGGTGGAGTGCGTTGCAACAAAATGCAGCAGATTTTTAACAGTGTATGACACGGTCAATTCGCCGTGCTATGGAGCATTCTCATTGGTCAGAAGAGAGATATTCTATAAAAGTAGTGGAGTGACGTTGCAGTAAATGCTGCAGATTTTTAACAGTGAAGTCAATTAAAATCAATTTTCAGATTCGTTAAAATCGTCTGCTTTTGGCGAGGAAATGCATTGCTTGCCAAATCCCGCGTCGCTTTCAGCTTTTCACACCAATTATTCCAAACTATTTTATTTTTTTACATATCTAACAATGTAATTCCGCCGCTAATTTTCACTGAACCTTTATTACCTACATGAGTAGTTTAATTCGTATTTGTTTTCAAAAATAATTGAGTATGCCCCCAATGGAGACCTTCCTTGTTAGCAAAATTTGTTGCACTTCCGTGCGTGCACAATTTCCAAAAGGATAGATTGCTGTTAAGATTGATTGGTGAATATATTTCAGCGGATTGTATGAATTGAAATTATGTATTTATTTTATCTTTTAAATAAAAAGGGAAAAATGCGAAAATTTTTCGATATGCTAAGAAAGGGATTCTAGTTCCACGAAAATATTATAGATCCATTCTCAGAATACTTAAAAAAGATGCGAAAGTTTTTATGAGTGTATCTTTCATAAGAGATCGCACACAAAGTAATATTCCATTTTTTTTTTCGATTTGAAATACAAGAGAAAACGAGAAAGAGAACGCTGCGATTCAGTTTTTGTTTCCCTTCCTTTATTACGTGGTTTTTTAGATATTATACTAATGATTTTTTTATGTGTCTATATTGCATAACAAAAATTACTATCCAAATTAAAACACAGTTTTATAATATTTCCATTTTTATTTATAGCTTACTATACAAATTTCATGAATTTTCGTGGGTTTCTATTCAACGATATTTTTTTCATAACGAAGCATTTAAGTGTAACGAGAAATTTCCTTAAATGGAAGTTTCACTGATAGGTTCATTGCTGGGTGCTTAGTTTCATATGATGGGAGGTTTATCTCACATATGTGATATGATGTACACGTTACACGCAGTGCATGTAACGTGTGACATAACAGCGATTGCACAATATTCTTCTGAAATGCCAGAAAACACGTTTTTTGCCAGTAAATAACATGGTTTGAAATTTTTTTGTAATTTTCTAAAGTTTTCTAAGAAAGTCACATCTGAGTCACAAAGTGACGTCCCTGAGTGGTGGTAATTTGGTCACAGATGTGATGTGACCACAGTGACTCGCAGTGACGTCATAGTGACCATGCATGCTATGAGGGATCTTTTGAAGAATTTTTGTATATATTTTTTAATTTTCTAAGAAGGTCGCATTTCAGTCACAATGTGACGTCACTGAGGGGTGGCATTTTGGTCACAGATGTGACGTCACATTTCAGTCACAATGTGACGTCACTGAAGGGTGGCATTTTGGTCACAGGCATGACGTCACATTTCAGTCACAATGTGACGTCACTGAGCGGTGGCATTTTGGTCACAGATGTGACGTGACCACAGTGACTCACAGTGACGTCACTGTGACCATGCATGCTATGTGGGTTATATATATATATATACATATATATATATATTGAAAAATGAAAAATTGAAAATTTAATTCAAAGATACATATACAAACTCTTTTTGATCATCATTCATCTATTTCAATACTTCTGGCAAGAAAAAAACGGATGTAACAGTGAGATAATGCGCATATCTACGCAAATCGTGAAAAAAAATTTTGTTCTATTAGAAAAATATTGAAACTTTGCAATGACCGCTCATAAATCCCGATTTAAATCCTGTCGATAACTTATAGGGTCATCTAACTAGATGAATTTATAAAAATGGAAGCCATATTTCTTTAGAATTGGAATTCAGATCTACAATTGAAGATGAATAGTACAAAAACAATCCCGAAATGTACTAAAAATTAATGATGTCGAGGACTGATTGAATATTTGCAATCACTAAACTCCTAGGGAGTGCATAACACGTTAAATATTTGTGTCTTTGGTTACTATACTGAGTTTTCTGTGGTGTCCTTATAGTTTTTACACAAGAAAAAACAGCAAAATTACTTTGTTTTCATAATAAAATAGAGACAGTTGAATTTTGTTGACTTTTTTTATTAGCTTTCAGCTTGATGATACATATTATATAAAAAAAAATTCATTTGTTTTGAAATTTACCCAAAAAGCTAATATTTTTTGCTGTCTTTATAGTTTTTACACTCACTGTATTGTTATCGTTATCAAGCTTCTTTTGCTTCTTGATAATTTTATTAATTGCTGACTTTTTTAAAAAAACTGCATTTATACATTACAATACATCATATTCAAGATAGATCTTCAAGAAAAATGGAAGATAAATAAATACACAAAATGATATTTATTGTTATGTCCTTACGTGACTCTCTTTTTAAGAATTAAAAACAGTTGAATAAAAGCAATGTTAATAAACAAAAGTGAATAATAAAAAATGTTATTTATTATAATTATCATCTTGATTATGATGACTACACAGTATATTTACATCAGTAGTCATCTCAGTATATTTAGCCGTAAATATCTCGTGAAATATAGTTAAAATATGCTGCTCTTTTCTTTGGCTTCAACAAATAACATCTTTTGGACATCAAAACAGTGCATTTTGTGACTACTGTAACAGTTTATATGAAACATCTCATTGTGCGGAAATATATTGGTCATGAATTGACGCTTTTTCAATTTCATAATCTTATTTTTTTTTCAACTCTAAAACAATTAGGTTGGGCTCTGAGGCTATATGAAATATCGTTGATAAACAAATGCTTTACGATAAGATAAATTTAATAGATTGCTACAATATGAAATATGTTTGAAGTATTTAGACATGATTATGTTAAAATATGTAAAAATTTCCAGAGTACTAGTTTTTTTCCATCTAATCAAAAATTAAGACAGTACTATACAATGATTTTTATATATTTTTTAACTTACAAACCTTATTTTTAGAATTTCTATGCAATATATTCCTGTACTTTAAAAATAACAGCTAATGCGTCACTACTCTTGCCTAGGATTGTAGATTGAATTCACAATGTGAATGGGGTAAATTTTATTCTTTAAAAAAATGTAATGTTATACTCTGCTTTAATTCAATAAACTTAATTTTTATTTACACAGTTAAAGTTAATAACAAATATAGGAACAGCTATTGTGTGATCTCAAAAGTTAAATAATAATAAAATTTTAATATTATTTCTCTAAAAAATTACTTAATTCTGAACACTTTTCAAATACATGTTTTCCAAATCACTCGTTTCCCATAAATAAATTGCGACCTACATTTTCTTATCGTACACCATTGAATGGGGTAGTATTTTTGATTACCAATATAGCATTTAAAAAGGGAAAAACCAATTAAACAGCCGAACAGTTTCAGATCATAGGGAACTTTGAAGACCCCACTGCAGGAAGCTTATTGTTTCCTAAACGAAGGGTTTTTCTTACCTCAATTTTGTCGGCTACTACAAAGTAAAGACCCCCATAACGGTCACTTATACACCTGGTAAATATCACACACGTTGCCAAAAAATATTAAGAAAAAGTATCTTTTGCAATTGTCTAAACTGTCTTGTGAGCTGTATAGATGAGTTAGTAGCGTGCTAAAAACTTCTCCTCTTATTCTCCAGATTTACTTTTTATATAGGTGTTTCACAAGGGAAAAGAACGAAGGTTTTTGTTTTGTATGGACTACTGAAAGATTGTTCTGTCTTTATATTTAGATATTTATGGCTTTGGTAAAAAGTACACCTGGAAGTTACCTTAAAGTTTTCAGTAAAGTTTTTGAAATGGTGTTGCTGCTAGGATATCAAGGGAAAAAATGACAATACCATTTTTTTTCTGTGTGTTTTGTTTTCTATTTCATGTTTACCTTCTATATAAGAAATAAAGAACAATTTTCATGCTGTCTTTAAAAGAAATGGATATCATCATTCAAAAATTTTTGTTTTAAAGAGCTTGCGTGTTTTATTTCGTGTATTTTTTATACAGTGTATAATGGAAGAATCTTTTGTGTATGCTCAAGCTTTAAAATACGTTTCCAGTTACTATCATAAAATATGCACATTCCTTAACAAAGCTTGAGAAAAAAAAATATATATATCACAAATGTCCATTTTTAAGCTATGTACCTACCCTAAAATTGTTGTTTTGGATTAAAATTTTTCGATTTCTTTTTTTTAAATTATTTTAAATTAAAGTTCAAACATATGGAATTCCAAAAAAAAAACTTTATTTTCGATTTAGTGATAATAAGAAGCAAACTTATATCTCAAAATATGAAACGGAAATGAATTTTCTGAAACCGGAAGTGGACGTTTAAAGTGCTTCAGAGAGTTAAAGAATGCATTTCAATGCACAAATATATAATATATAACATATATACAAATATATAAACAACTACAAATGGGGAGGTTTCTAAAATTGTAAACTTTATACATAATTGTTTGTGCTCTATCAAAATCTTAATTTGCGTTTTCTGGAAAACAATGTTTTTCATTGCATACGTTTACGGGAAACATTTCTTAAAAGTTTTTAAGATATTGAAATAAAATTTTGTGAGAAGGTTCTGCTCATCCATAGCTATATTATAAAGTAAAATAGAACTTGTAAGTTTATATACATTAATTTCAGAACAAATTTATTGAAAAATATACATTTTTTAGAAAAGAAAATTATATTTTGTATAGAATTTTGGTATATGTTAGTAAATTTAAGAAGCATTGCTTTTGCTACATAACACAGGTGTTTTTCTAATGTACTGTTGAAAAAAAAGTAAAATATATTGAATAGATTTCATTATAAAAGGTGTGGCATAAATTCATTTTTTAAATTAAAATTGGAATAAATACTGCCTAAATTTGAAAAAAAAATTAAAATTCCATTAGAAACTTATGTGAATTCATAGTTTTATTCCTTGTTTTAACTAAAAACACATGTGTTTGATGAAAATTGTGTATTTTTCAAAAAAGTGCCCCAAAGTTAGATACATACCTTAAGTAGAAGTATTTGAAAGCATAAATATCGTTATTAGTTTGAATAAACTTTATTTCCTCATATTGTACTACTCTTCATTATTTGTATGTGGTAAACTGGAATCCCAATCCACGTCTTTAATCACACAGTAAATCATCAAACAAACACACAGTAGTTATACGTATAGTATATATACAATTATATATACATGCATTTATAGTATTATAGATATAATATAATGTAGACATAATATGGGTAAATAATTATATATATAGGTATAAATATAATTATTATGATGCGAATACTATATACTATAGTATATTACTACTAAAAAATTTCAAGAAATCTAGCACCATTTATTACTAATCAGAAAAATTCTTTTTAATATTTTAATCACGCAAATACCAATCGCCTCGTTTAACCACAGAATTTTGAACATTTTCAGCAGATAACTAAAACAAAAAATTCTCTAATTTTTTTTTTTAATTGCATGCATCCTGATATTCATTTAAGCGAATATGTACTTTTTTTTATAGTGATCAAACTAATGGTTCATCGTGAATAAATCGTTTCTGTCGTTTTATTATTTGAAGTAGACTGGGGCACATGTGAACACTTCACATAAATATACCTTTTTTTTCATTACTGGGTTAATTTCTATAAACAAATACTACTGAATATAGTAAACACAACTTTTTTTATCCCATGGTATTTTTTTTAAATGACCTTTATAGTTTTTCTTACTTTTTTTTTAGATAGTTTTATAAATTCTTTTAAAAAATGTATATTTACTTAAACAAAAAATTTTGAAACCTAAATAATAATTTTCCGAACTTAGAATGTTTAATGCTGCGATAAAGTCCAGATAATGCATAAAAAAAAGCAACGTATCGTTGTTTTTTTACATTAATAGAACACCCGTTCCAAAAATAATCAAATTCGGTCTTGGGTCTACTACGTTAAGTGTTTTGACGTGATGCACTAATTGTTGAATCACGTCACAATACTTTCAACGCATCGGATGATTTTAAACATTTTTTGTTGTAGGTTAAAATAACACTCCTCCCCTCCCCCTCCAGGCTCCAATTAAGCCTGGTTTACGGCATTCGAATTTAATATTTACTATAGTATACTGTAGATTTAATATATTGTTCCTTTTTTTTCTTTTTTCAAATTAAAATATAGCATAAAAAGAAAGGAAGCGAAATGCACGAAACATGCGATGTCAGAAGTACATAGTTGCCGTCAGGAAAGTTTACGATCGGACATTTAAATCATTCTTTTTTTCTCGTGATTACAGAACATCAGATTCCATTTCTTAATAACCTGCGATAGACATGCATAAACAATATAATTATCTTAAGGGAAAAAAAGAAAAGAAATTTAATGCCTAATTTAGCTGTAACTAGAAACCCTTGGAGGCTTCAACCGTTTGACAGAGAACTTTCATTTCCGTTTTCACACATCACATTAAACAAGCAATACTTTAAAAAAAAAATCTATAAAAGAAAGGTAAAAAAAAAAAAGAAAAATCACTATCTTTTATCATAACCACAAAACTACTCCATGGGAAAAAGTAATCGCAAATTATCTATCCCAGGTGTAAAGCTCAGTTCTTCTAAACCGGTTTATAAGAGGGATATACTATATAAATGCTTGTTCTGTATATATTTATATACAGTTATATCTGCAGTGACACATCTGCTTCGTGCATTTGCACCCTGTCATTTAGCAGCACGTTTTCGCTATTTGGAGGCCCAGACAAGAGGGAAAAATGAAAGTTTGATTCAAGAATGATACGTACTAACTCTGTCAGAATGATTAATGAGCTAAACAAGTAAAGATTTAGAATAAGTAATATTTCCTAAATGAAATAATAATAAAAAATATCATATAGTTGCATATAATTTTTTTTCATAGGTTACTTCCATAGACTAGCGAACGTTGTACTTTTCCTTTGATTTTAGGTTAAAATTCTAACTGTACAAAGTTCTACATTATTTCAATTCAGAAATACACTCACAAACACACATACATGTATGTAGGGTAATCATAAAAAAGTTGTCATATACAGAATGATTTATAAAGATCGATACAATACATTATTTCCATAAATATCGCTTCTAGACTCAAATATCTGGTTACAAAGTTTCATATAAAAGTTACAATTTAATAAGTTAAAACTTCATTGGGAGTCTATATGAGAAAATACGAAAATTTTTTATATGGCCTCCTTAAGGTAAAATTTCCAATTAGGAAAGATTTCTTTGTCCATACCTGAATTAAACACATCTTCATATCTGCAAACCTCACAGAAATTTGTCCATTTAAATAATTCGTCACGTTTCAAGGAATTAGATACAAATAGAATTGCGTGAAATTCAAATCATTGTTACTCTGAGATAGAACTGTGTTAGAATTTGATTTTGTCTTTTTTTATGATGGTTAACCATATAATTTGCAAACAAAATCATATCCTTGAAATTGCTCATAAAGTTAAAAAAAGTTAAAAGCAAGTTTAACGTAAAATATTTACGTTGATGTTTAATGCCCAAAGGAGAGGCACTGTTTTAAATCGACATTTAATAACATGCAATCTGTGGATAATCTCTATCTTGCATTAAAAAGTATAATATTGGGCCGTATAAAAATTTAATTTTCTTATTTCCTCAAATAGACCCCCAATGGAGTTGTAGCTTTTGCCATTAAATTTTGCACTTAAAAAAAAAAATTACAAATATAAGTATGTGTCTAAGGGCACCATTTAAGGAAATACCTATTGTTTCAATCCTTATGAGTCACCTTGTATAAGATTTTTGTACTAGATTAATCATGGGCTCATAATTTTTCTAAAATACTCTTTAGACATTCTATTTTGTATCGAAATGGATAATGTTTTCCTATTAGTTTTTCAACATTTTCTTTTTCCGACAGAAAATTTTGGTTTTTATGTGTATCATATTTTCTTGATGAGAATTAAAATTTTAAAAGAAGTTTATAACAAGAAAATTTTGAAAAAATATTTGTTTTTCTAACGATTTAAAACGAGTAGATGTAATATAGCCGGAGATCATGTAAGGTCCAGCCTGAAGAAAATTAAATGAAATCAGTGTAATATAGTAGGTGTAGATAATTGAAACTCATATAACACTCTGACAAACTTCGACAGTGGATTCAACATTAAGAAAACCGCTTGGATCACTAGGATCATATTTTGTCCACGAATTTAAAACTGGTCAGAGCATCTAACTTTAAATCTAAACTCGAATGTGGACGTGAATTCTTGAAGCTCTTGAAAATAAAGTAATGTTCTAATGGTTAGACGCGATGGTAGACACCAGAGTTAATCATATCCTATAAAAACTTATAAAAACTTTGAGCAATTTCAATCAGAATACTTGAAATTGAACATGAGTTGAGACTGGTGATATATTTACATCAAAGGAAAAAGAAAAAAGATTGCATCTTCCAAACTACTTCATCAACTTCTATTTATATTTTGAAAATATTTTCATGCATAATTTTTTTTATATAATTTGTATATCACTTGTGATATTGTTTTATTATTTCAAGTTTTGGTTGAATTGCAATATGTGAGCAAGATGAAGGAGGAAAAATAATTAAAAAATAATTTATAATAAACTGAACTATTAGAAAAATTACTTTTATTTTAAATTCTATGAGAAATGATAAATATTTTTAATATTCAATGAAATACTGCACTAATTGGTACTTTTCAACTCAGAAAAACATGTACATACGAATCGATAGAGAGTAAAAACAAAAATTATATTTTTCTATTATGTTAGTAGATTATACTTCTATTACTATTGTTAGTCTACTATTTAATACTATGTTAGTATGGTAATGAAACCTTTTAGAAACAGCAGTTATATCATTTTAATTTACTATGCTTACTTTTCTGAATTTACAAAATATTTTTGAGTTATAAATGTATATAAAAAGGAAATAACCAAATTCATCATCTGAATAACATCTTTAATTTTAAAATCGTTAACTGAAGACACGAGGGGAGAAATAGTGTTATATCACATTTTCCTAAGAAACTCTCTTATTTTATGGATGAAGTTATTCTGAGATATATTATTATTTGTTAAAGCTAAATTGTTATTCTTCTAATTATATTTGGTGGTGAGACATTATTTTAAAAGTATTTAATAATTTTATATTCAATAATTTAGATAATAATAGCTGTTTTTAATACTTACTAATTAAACATCAATAAGTTTTTTGCAGAGCGTTTGGTGCCACCTGTTTCAATTTCACTGTTAAAAATTTGAACAAACTGTCCAGTTTGTACAAGTGATTTTTACTTTCTTCTATATTTGAAAGACAATATGTACTGGATTTGTAAAAAAATTCAATTTTCGATTTTTAACGGGTTTATATTTTTTAGATGTCACGCGCTCTTAAAAAGAAAAAAAAAAAAAAAAAAATACACAAACTGACACATTAAGACCGTTATATTGATGATACAAAAATTATTTGTTTGTAGGCGTTAAGGGGGCTCAGGGGTTGAAAACTTTTCAAAAAATCGATTTTTTTTTTTTTTGATGATCTAGTTTGATTATTCAATTAATTCTTAACTCAATGCAAAAAACCACATAAAAATATTTTCATTTTTAACGGATTTATAAGCATTTATGTATCGACACTTTTATAGCCGCACCCATATAATTTCAACTTTAAGTTGCGTTTTGTCAAAACTTGATTTTTGACGACTAACACCAAGATTTAAAAAAAAAAAAAAAAAAAAAAAAAAACTATTTAATAGAATGGCCTTTTTTTTTTTTTTTGCATGCATGTAACATTATTATCTAGAATGAATTAATATATTTTAGATTGTTTAATATTTTGAGTATTTTTAATGAAAAAAAAAGTTGTATTTTTTTTTTTCAAATTTGAGAGATTTTTTTAGTAATTTTTTTTAAAGTGATAGTTATATCCTTAATTCTTTGTATAGATAATGATGTTGTAATAATGTTACAATGCCGGTGTAATAAGCTCTTCTTCTGAATACAACTATGTAAAGTTCGTGCACATACTTATGTGTAATATTTTTTTCTTTCGCATATCGGGTAAAGTGACGACAGACGCCGCGGTGGGACAGATACCGCAGACATTATGTGGGAGGCACTTTCACTCTCTAGACCAAATTAAGAAGTTCGTTGTGTAAATGTGCCATATGCTGAGTTGTATTCGTTTCTGCCATTGAATTGTTAGTATTTAAATATTTACGTATGTCAGTTTTTATGCTTCAAACCTACATAGTAAGCTGCTAAAATTATTCTAATAAAGTTTTATTACAGTTTTTAATCCAAATAAGAAGAAATTTCCTCTCAAAACCTATTGTAACTGTAGACCTATTGTAACTCGTAGAATACAGACATCTGCTCGCATTGCACGGATTTTCATCAAATTTCAGATTTAGTTAGATGTTGAGATAAGTTGTTGCCTATTATGTTATAGGTATAAATCTTTTGAAAAGTGACGCTACTATGCTGTAGCATTTACATGATTTTAATGGCAGTCATTGTTATAAAAATTATAATTTCGGAAGTCATAATGACTAAACCATTGTCGAAGGAACCTCTGAATGAATTCATTTATTTTGTAAATACTTGAAACAGTTATAAAGACATAAAGAGATAAGGAAATTCTCTTACCTCAGATTGTCTTGCAGCAACCGCCCAGATCGTAGTCCGTGATCACCGATGGGACGAAACACCATCACATATATTCACAAACTTATCTATAGTGTAAAAAAAATGGTCATGTGATTAATATTATTTCCTTTTCGTATACCATGATGGTATTTTGTATTCTCTCACTGAGTGGATTTATGCACTTGGTTATTAAACAAAAACTTTATTTTTTTCTGAATTATTTAATTGTATGCGAAAAGCGGAAGAAAAACCACCTCTATCCTTCGCGGAAGGAAACATCGTCAAAAGTGATAGTAAGGAAAACACGGTACAGGCAAAACTAGCCCAAAGTTCACATATTTCTTGTGGCAAGAGTTCGGGGGCCGCAATCCGCAAGAATTAAGGCTGGGTATATACATCTACACACTTATGAAATAGAAATGAATAATTTTAAAGTCAAATAATGAAAGTTCAATAAGAAATGGGGGATAAAAATATATAAAAGTTTTTTGTTATGTCGATTCCGATGCGCAACATTCATATCTCAAGAACAAATGTACAGAATTTCATTAAACTTCATATTCTGTTAGATCTTGACGTAAATTGGTGCTGATTAGGCTTTTGTATAAAACATATAAAAATTGACTCTGCTATGCTGCATTCTTCATGATTTTTGTGCTAGCTATGTCTTAAAAACTGATACATGGAATTTGATCAAATTTCATATTCTCTTACAATTTCACATAAAATGATCCTTATTAGACTTGAGTGTATACTACTTAACATGTGTCACTTTCCTGCTCTATAGGTTGGCAATTTTAGATGAATACACCTAATAGTGTGAGCGTGCCGAAATTCAACGATTTGTTTGATAAATGCGAGGCTTATATATATTTTTTAAATGCACATAATTCTATGAACCTATATACATTTAGAATTCGCATGATTGGCATAGATTGTCATTTAATCTTGCACTTTTAGACCAAAGTATTAATTAGTATGGGATAGAAGAAAGTTTTCAGATTGGCACATCCGACTTTTTTTATTATTGTTTATTTTGTTTTTCTATTACAATCTCACACAGTTTCTGTTAAAAAAAAAGAAGAAGAAGATGCGCATAATACAATGAATACACTTAAAAATAGATAACAAACAGTATCAAATCGTGGGTGTGCTTTATACACCAGTATGTATGATATAAAACTTGTCGTTCTAATGTTAATTTATAACAAGATATTTAAGTTCTCACGAATGGATACAAATCAAATCGCACTTCCCAAATTATGCTACAGAAATTCTAAGAATTTCCACCTCATATTTTTGAGAGTTCTATACCTAATGTAAACAAAACAAAACAAAAAATAAATAAATAAAAAGACGTGCCTTTGTCTCTTTGCTACGTAAAGCACAAATTCGTTTAGCATGGTTTACATTGTTTAAGTGCGTACGTGATAGCGCGCGCCGCTCGTGACCCAAACATTTAAGCTGGCAAGTCACGTCCGAAGCGTCACTTGATATATTTTGTTCTTTTCTATCACGAAAAGCTCCCAAGTCCCTTCCTATTTGGGGTGTAACTGCTTGAGTAAACACACCAAGCACTCCAGAGAAGAGTAAAGTGATAGGTAAATATAAGATCGTGAATTGAATGCTACTGTTCTTTATTTTGTCATACATGATCATGTGAAGAAATCTGTTCCATTTAATTTACATAGCAGTTGAAAGTAAGCACGAAGTGAAAACATTGAAACCTGAAGCATCACACCTACGATATACCATCATATTTTTAAGATAGTTATTTTTCTCCATCGTAGTTTCAAAGTCTTCCTATTTTTCTAAACCATTAATTTATAATAGAAATATTTATTTTGTTTATTCGTAGAATTTGGGATTATGGAATGCGAATATTTCTGTCGGGGAAAAAGTGGTAGTAAAAAAATCAGGGATTGCTGTAGCTATATGCTAGTTACCGTGAAAACTGATTAATGTAAATTTCAATAGCTATAGTCTGCAGTCAAGTACCTGAAACCTGATATTATATGAAAAAAATACATAAAAAAATAGATTGCATAACTTATATTATACATATCCATCAGACGAAAAGGAAGATATGATATAAAAGACCGAGAACCGATCATGTAACAATAATAATAATAAAACAAAATCACAACAAAAATAAAGAAATCAAATAGCGAAAATGTAATATATATATATATATATATATATATATATATATATATATATATTTAAATCATGGCATTTAGATTATCCCAAAGTAATCGAAGTGATTGCATGCTTAAGAAATCGTTGTGAAAACATTATTTCTGTACAAGTTTATAGCTGTAAACACTTTTTATGAAATTTTTGTTATAAAAGTGTACAAAATAAAAAAATTGCATAATGAAAATATTTTTGATTAAGAATGTAATACCTATAGAGTCCTTTTAATATTTTTTTTTCATTTTTGAAGAATGAGATCTCAAATAATATTTGGAACAATTTTTGTCATTTCTAATTTGCAAATAAATAGACTTAAATTAATCCATAGAAAAAACTCTTATTTTCTTCCCAACGTCCCTTTCACCGTTCAAGGGTTTTCATGTATTTTTATAAGAATGCTTATAAATTGCAAGATATTTATATTAATTAATCACAGTTTAATGCTATAGTATCTTTAATATCACTTCTTTCTATGTATGATTCAAAATAACATCCCGCTTAAAATATTTTTGTATGCAGCCATTTAAACATGACTTCAAGAAATGGAAAAAGCCGGGCCAAACGGTTAAAGGGTAATATTTTATTGAAAGTGCATTTTCATTTAAAATGTCGTATCATCTAACTTCTACAGTGTTAAGTATGATTTATATTAATTCATGCTTAGAAAGTTTTACAAAAGTTCATTTGCGCTACTGATGAATAATATTAATTATGATCAATGTCATTTTGGATTTCTGTAAAATATTATACTAAGTTACTATATATATATTTTAGTTTTCTAGATAAATATAATTTTATGCAATATGATTTTCAAAGAAAAAAGAATCCGCGATTAAAGTGTTCAAATATTCAAAATACATTTTTCAAATATGTACGAGAATTTTAGACGAAAAATGTAGATTTTTAACAAATTCATTTATAATAGGGAAAACTGAGAAGGGTTGATTATAGGAGAGGTTTGACCCACCCCTCAGTTTTCATATTGAAAAGAATTTCAGAGTTTTGTAAATAGTTGGCAAGCAAAGCTAAGGAAATGCTCAAGAACGCAGATAATTCAAACAGGTGGTAAAAAATCAATAGTGAAGAGTTTTCAGCTTAAAAAGAATATTTTTTAGAAAAATTTTATAAAATTTTCTCGGATAAAATACATAACAGAAATTTAGGTAAAGAGTTTTTAATTAATGCAGAAATATTGAACTTACATTCCAGCCATAAAGATGGTACAATAAATTAGACTAAGCATAACCATATGCTATACCTTAAAAACTGGCTATGCAAAAAGGTTTGACTCAATCAATGTGGGGGATTTTTTTTCAATACACGCTCTACTCAATGAAGGGTTAATAATTATATTTCTAAAATAACGCATAATTATTCTGTAAAGTTATAGTAAAATAGGGTGATAGAAAGGACAACGTTTAAAATTGACTAAAGAAAGATATGAAAAATTGCTAAAGAAGAAATAAAAGATATTTAATAAAATGTAAAATAAAAAGTTGATAAAAACATTTATTTCATTTAAATAATACCCATGGTAGGTAAATAGAAAGAATGTAAAACGCAGGAAAATATGAAAACAGCTGCCTTAAGAAATATTAAGTGTTCATACACTGTAAAAAAATTCTGTAAAGTTACTAAACTTTATCTAGGAAACTGGGATTCTAAAAACATTTCCTGTAACGGTAACAGCAAAAATTCAAGTTTCAGAATCGTTTACATGAAATTTTTCTGTAACCTTTACATGAAAAGTTGTTGGAATCTCAGTTTCCTAAAAAAAGTTTAGTAACTTTACAGATTTTTTTTTACAGTGCACTTCTGAGGAAGAACATAATATTGATCAAAACACTTTAAGAAGGTACATAGACAAATTTCACAAAGATGAATACAATCAGATTAAACCAAACTATGTGCAACTAGTGTTACCAGATCAAGTGTCACAAAAAGTGGATGTTTAAAAAAATATTTTCTTGCTGTACCGTGAATTCAATCCATGCAAGTATTTTAAGCATTACATGTTCTTAAATATTTATAATAATAATTTAACAATGTAGAAGAAAGTTATTCTGGCTTTCTTAAAGTAATATTATTTCCTTTAACAAATACTTCAATGTAAAATAATATTGGCGAAGCCTCGCGTATATGGAGAGCCTTAACCCAATATTTTCTTATGACTAAAACTCACAATTTTTCAAGTTTTTTACGCACTGCACTTATGCAGCAATTTTACTTTGATAAATGATTATATAACGAATAAAAGGATACATGAAACTTTATTCTAGGTTCAATATTCAAAAAATGAAAAAAACCATTTTGCGAAAAATGGGTCAACCATCCTTCAATCTTCCACATAGTATTAATTTTCTAATTACAATTACTGTAGTAATTAAAGCTCATACGCATTTACTAGAAAATATACTTTCAAATATGCGATCTGCTTAAAAGAAGTAGGGGGGAGGGGGGCACATGAGAACAATTTTTACATTTTTGACTCTTTCTCAAAACATTTATCAGTTATTGACACAAAAGTTGATTCATATGATGATTTACACTTTGTTCTTTTGGTGAAACCACTGAATACATTTATCAAGAATTTTCAACTTATCATTCAAAAAATTATCGAAATTTGTTCACGTGTACCCCAGTGAAGGGGTAGTTATGAACACTTGCATAAATAGAAAAAAAATAATTTTTTAGACTAAAAACTGTGTTAAAAACTAATTAGATGCCCTATTTCTAGTTGCGTGAATAAATCAATAAATGCTTCAACATAGATCCAAGAAATTTTAAGTAAAATTATACATTAATATACCATCTCCTTTTGAGTCAAGCATAGCAAAACTATATTGCTTTTAAATAAGTTATTGCGCTTTAATTTTTTTCTACATGTTATGCGATGTGTATCACAAAATTGCGCATCATGGTTTTAAAAATTGGTAAAATTGTGGTATAAAAAACTGGTGAATATCACAATACTAGTTATCACATTTTTAACCAACAAATGTTACTTTCATAAAATAAAATTTTTACTTTAATATGAACTAAGAAAAAATAATTACGCTTAAAACTAGAAACCATATAAGAATAACAAATAAACACATTGGTTTTTACAGATAGCTCCCACTTTTAATTGTTATCTAACTTACACTAAATTAAAACAGTGAAGTAAAAACATTGAATTTATCGCTCAATGTTTGACAAGAGTAGTTAAATTTTAAGCTTAAAAAATACATTCACAGAATTAAAAAATCATTTTTGAATTTTTCATATCTGCCTCCATATGTTCTGTTCACAAGTGCTCAATCTACCTACTTATACGCCTAATTTATGAAAAAAAAAATATTATTAATTGAATTAAGGAAACAAAACTTTTTGCAAACTTATTTAATGTCATTGTAGAATCTAGAATGTAATGCTGATTTCTACTTTAAAAAATATCTTGAATGAATTTTTACTTTAATAAGTTTGAAATATTTTTTACTTAATACCTTCTAAAACAAAAAAATTAGAACGGCATGTTTTTCTGAAAATTTAGTCAAAAGATTGTACCAATACTGTCATTCATTGTTTTTTTTTTTTTTTCAGATTAACTGAGTATAATATGTCATGTTCTCGTATGCCTTCCTCTCCCCTACTTGTGGATAAAAGCTTTTCATGCAAGAAAAAATACGATTAGAAAATTTAATCCAAAGTGAGTTAATTTTCTATTTATCACATGAATGTATTTTCGTGAAATAATATTAGTCGAAGCTGCTGTATCGAAAACTAACTGCTTCAATACTTCTGACAACAGATGTGCCGTATACGCTCATTCATTTCTAATTCTAAATATCCTGCGCGGGCCTCCTAATACCTCTAAGTACGATTACCATAAATCTATTACCGTGAAAGAGCGAAGGACTTCCTTTCAAAGATTTTGGAGACAAGCTTGTAACTGTCTCTTAGTTTCCCGACCACTTTATAATTTGACTGCAGCGATACCTTAAAGCCTCGTTTGAATTTGCATTCGTGCTGTTTAAGCTATGGGAAACATTTCTCTGCAATAAGTAAGCTAAAGTTATTTATTCATGTAGTTGCTTCTTCAGGATTATTTCTAAACATATTTCTAATCAGAAAATTTGACCATACATAATAAAATGTGTCTGATATATGTTACCTATATCACTCACGTGTGAATTATAATTACGTCTCAATGACATCTTTCATTAAATGTCTCGTATTTTTAATATAAAGGATGTTTTAATTTGTTCAAATCAATATTTATTAATTTACCTCATACTGCAGCATATAAATCAAAAAAAAAAAAAAAAAAAAAAAAAAAAAAAAATGCACAAATAAAGCACCTATCTTTGTTTCTCTTTCTCACACACATATATTTATATTTATATACGGGTGTCCCAAAAATGACTGATGGGTTTTAAAATTCAATAACTTGCAAACGGTGACAGCTATTTAAAAAAATTTTGTAGGAGGGTTATGTATAATGTCAGGAGTTTTTTTACTGTAATTTTTTATTTTAGTTCGAATTTCAAACAATAGGTGGCGATGAAGGCGATCGAAGGCCAGGTGATCAGTGCTGAGTGAAGCGCCGACATGACCTTCAATCGCCGTCATCGCCACCTATTGTTTGAAATTCGAACTAAAATTAAAAATTACGGTAAAAAAACTCCTGACATCATACATAACCTTCCTGCAAAAATTTTTTAAATAGCTGTCACCGTTTGCAAGTTATTGAATTTTAAAATCCATCAATCATTTTTGGGACACCCGGTACATACATATATATATATACATTATATACATACATTTGAAGAGGCTTACAAATTTTATATTCATTCATTGAAAAATAATGGTCGGCTTTTATGACAAATATGTTCATACGAAACAGAATTTTAAGCTCGATATATTTTCCTTTCGTCTTTTATACCAAAATATACAATATATTGTTGAAAATATTTCTCTGAAAATGACATCATTCATAGTATTCAGAAAAGAGCGCTATAATGCAATAAAAATTTCAAGCAATGTATAATGAAATAATATATTAATAATAATAAAAATAATAATAAGTGTGCTGAGGCAGTGGCTGCATATAGGAAAAAGAAATGATTTAATCCTTTTCAAGTCTACTTGGTAAACATCTAAACGATCAACATTTTGAATCTAAAATATTTTGACGCAGCCACGCAGTGCCATAGCTAAAGCCATGACTGCTAAAACTGCCAAAATTGACTGCTATAATTGAAAAAAAAATATTTTGTAGCGGATGAGGTAAAATTAGCTTTTTGTCTCAGATTTGAAAGATATCATTGGGAATGATTTTGAGTGATAAATTAAAATAACAAATAAATAATAAAATTTATTAACTTTTGTACTTAATCTTGTCTAAAAAAACGAAACAACATCTTCTAAAATACCTTATCCGTTTATTTTAAAAGGTTTAAATATATTGTGAAATTTAAATCATTTTCCTTTTTACACCATTTTTATATCAGACAAGCTATTCAATTACATGATAATGCTTAGTTTATTGTAATATATTATTTTTTCAGAAGTTTGAATAGCATGTATTTAAAAGAATAGTTTATATTTAAAAATTCAGGGTCAATTTTTGGCATAAAATGTAAAGATAAAAATTTGCGTTACAAATTTCACTTGAAAACTTAGTTCTCAATAATACATATTCGAATCTAATGTCATTTCACATGAAAGCTTTGGCTATAGAATATAAATTAATAAAAACTTTTGTTACTTCCATAAAATTTATATTGAGAACCGCTTGTTAAATAACCATTGGAGAGCACAAAAAATATACAATATGAAAGTTAAAATTTAAAGCAATGTGTGTTAACTGTAAATTGCTTATTGGATAAATTATAAGGTATACGATAACAAAAATCAAAATACACAGCATGTTATATGAAATTCATCTGAAAAGTATATGCAAGAAAAATTTTAATAATGCAAATAAACCTCTCTTAGCTGGGCATTTACCGGGAAAACATGTCCATCTTACAGAGGTGCTTACAATTTTTTTCCTTAAGTACAACTTTATCATGTCTAAATAAATAATTATTTCTTTTTTATTTAAAAATAACTAGAATATGAAATCTAGAAATTCAATAACTTGCAATTGAACATGAATTAATTACTTACTTATGATATGAAGTTGAGTCGACTCATACAAGAATACATTTTTAAATGAAATAATAAAAGAAAAATTTTAATAAGCACAAAAAAGACACACTGTAAGTTAATTATTAATGTCCATGAAATAGCCTGCATAATTTCTTACTGTAAAACATTTGGGGAAATTACCTGGAATATTAATGATTAATGCACAACGTACGTAATATATGACTCGTTATAATCATCCTAAAAATGATGTTTATTAATATAGAATTTATTATATAAATATAGAATTTATTTATAAGTCTTTAAAATTTGAGTCTTTGAAAATATCATTTTCCAAATAGTCGTTGTTGTAATTTGTTAAATTACAATTTTTTATTATACGTTTTAGTTAATAATTATGGTCACATTATTTTGTCACAGTATTTATGTTTCACCGTGCATAGTGAAGCAGAATTTCCTTGTACAGTATAAAATAAAACTTGTTTAATTTAGACCTACGTAAAAAAAGCGTTAAAACAAATCATGATAAAGTGCATTTCTTAACTTATTTGACTAATGGAGTAACCATAAATATAAATTCATAACTGCCAAAAAACTTCTTATAAAAATGGCTTTTACTGCCTGAAATTTGTTAGTAAAGACATTGTGCAATGTTTATTTTTAATAGTTGGTTTAAAAAGAGTGAAAATGTACAGATTACCATTAAAATACACTATTGGCTAGAATTAAGTGAAATTATTGTATAGCAGAATTCATGCACTAAAATTTAATAAAATACCTTACTTATTTTGCTTCTGGTAATATATTTTCTTCATTGCTTGTATTTATTTAAATTAGTATATGCAGAATAATATATATAATATGTATACTGAATTATATAAACTTCCGATAGCAGTTTGCTTATAGTTTACCTATTCTGGAGTTTTGAACATTGTCTTAAAATTCATAAGTTTTATATTCTTCAAGCTCGTATTATAAATAGAATTACACCTTAAGTTTGACTTTTCCTATACATGAATTAATTAAGGGAATGCACTTTCCATATATATGCGAAAAAATAAAAAGAAGTATCTAACTTAGATTAGCTTGTGAGAATCAAATCTCCCAGTTACCGAGGAGTTCAATATTTACTGGTTATGGATACCATTTCTTACCAGAAAACATAATGTCAAGTTCATGGGACTTTCAGAGTACACAGATCTCAAAGTATCATTATATCTATTATAAAGGTAACAGAAACATTAAAACAAAGTAGAAATTAAGATATCTGTACAATTTTGTATCGTATTTACGTTTTTTATTTTATTTATTTATTTTTTTTAATGAAAACAATTCTTTAAATGTATCAAAATGAAACCGAATTAGATTTGAGAATATACTTGACAAATAACTAAAAGTGTAAGTAAACTGTTATTTTCATTAAAAAAATTATTTTTTCTTATGAAGTGCAATACAATTTTATAAAAGTTTGTTTTATTTTCTTTTTGTACATTCAATTTTTGATACAGATAACTGAATCTTTCCTTTATCTTTTACAATTGTTAAAAGACAAAAAAAATTACGTCAATTGTGGTAAATTACAAATAAACTCAGAATTGTAATTTTTACCTGATTCATTATTTCAACAATGCAGAATTATGGTGAAAATGAGGAAGTACTCTCAAATAATTTCAGTTTAATTTTTAAAAAAATGTTTCATAATTCTTTATTTGTGCATTTGTTTTTTCACGTATAACCTTGTATGCTCAACAAAATACAAAGCACGGTGCACGCAAGCGGAAAACCTTTTAGACAAAAACAGAATGATTAGACGAAACTCTTCGTCGCAAGAATTTGAAATTGTTCCCCAAGATGAAGCATTTCACTGAAGCATATCGCCAACCAATTCAACCCAATTATATCTGCAATTATAATCAAGCTATAAAGTTCTTTTGGTAACCAAATCTTCCTAAGTTCCAAATAATAGAAGCCTTTCGTGACTATATACGTGCGTTAGCAGCGTTCAAGACGTTAAATTAAAAGTGACATTTGCTTTGGAAAATAACTATCAAATTATATGTCCTCTGAAACATTGCAGTAGAAGTTTGAGCTATAAATTTTTTAGAAGTTATGATATTTCAATTGATAGCTTCCTCGTTATTTTTTCCTTTTTAAAGAAATTATGTTCTTTAATAGTCTTCGAAAATTACAGTAAATTCGTCTTTTCACCAGTTATGCAATGGAACATTTTCTTCCTGTGCTTGGTATTAAGAGTCTATATTACCAAACTGATGCTAAATTAATGACAGTATTCTTTTGAAATTTCTCATTTGCATTTTAAAACATTCAAATATTGCTTTTACATGAGATTTCAAAAGCTTGATGTGTAACCGGTACTTTCGTGCATTTTGGATTTCGTTAGCACTCTTTTGTTATGAGAACACTTTCTTTTTCAGAATTTGTTCGGAAAGAGAAAGTGTCATCAAGGACAAAAAACTGTAATTGGAAAGATACCAAAAGAAAAAAATTAATAACATACAAATGTCTCAGCTTAGAAATCGGCATTTTTCTATGCAATAAAAAAAGAAAGATTTTAAAATATGAGATATGGAAACGAGAAATTTGAAAAGTGTATTGTCTTTGGTTTAAACAATTTTTTGCAAGTATTTTCGTGTTGACTGAAGTACATACCACTCAAAACACTTCAGGCTAAAATTTTAGCATTTACTGTCATTTTCAAGTGTCAACGAAATGAATTTTTTTTTGTTGTTGTTGTTATCATTACATGTATGTTAAAATTGTAATCCTTCCACAGATAGAATTTTTGGGAGAAAAAAATTCCAGCAAGATAGAAATCTTCACTAATCAATGTAAATTAATTTCTTCTAAGAAATTTCAATAGAAACAAAATTGCACAATCATTCTGTGAAACTTTTGCTTAAACTTTATATAAATTTGGATTACAAAGAATATTTTTGAAACCTGAAAAACTGTGATGGGGAAAATAAAATAATTTATTTTTGCCTAAAGTGTTACTCTGATTGAGCCAGTTTTTAAAATAGAAATATTTGAAGCAGCCTCTGAGAATGCAAATAGCATTCTTCTAAACTTTATGAAAATGAAGTACATTAATGAATATTTTTCCTTTCTTAGTCTGAATCTGAAAAAAAAATGAAAAATTTGAAATTGAGAATTTGCATAAAGCATGACATAAGTATAAACCTAACAACAACAAAAGAAAAATGTGGGTTTTAATTAATTTCTTTTCGAATATTAATTTCATAATTCATAACTCATACTGTATTTTTTAAAACAACAAATTCAATGTATTTATTTTTGAATTTTTTAGTATTATAAATTCAATTATCACATTGGGAGTATAATTTCAGGAGATATTAATGAAAGTATGAAAACGCAACTTAACTCGAAAGTTCTAAATTTTAAATGTTTATAATTCAAAAATTTACTATCCAAATGACTGGAAATTTCGTTTCTAGGCATAATTTGAAATAAGATTTAAAATATATTGCCAAAATTGGGTTTTACCATTGAAAAAAAAATGTTTGGTCTTATTTTGATTTGTAACTGCCCTCCTAAGCAAATTTTGCATACATTATTTAAAAGTAGACTTTATTTCCAATCATTCGGTACCAGCGACTCCTATTACTTGCAGACTTAGAAGGAGGTGTTTGCGTTTTTCCATGATTGTGCATATATTAGGTCACAGAATTTTAAAATATATTTATTATATATGAGGGATATACCACATATTATGGGGGGAAATTATAAAAAAAAATTATCTAAAAAGTGAATAGTTTCCCGATATTATGGGAAAAATATGAAAGAAAGAGAAGGAAGGGAAAAAAAGGAAGAAAAAGAAAACCCTGTAGCTTTTCGCCCTCTAGTTTAACCTCTGGCCTCTTGTTTCGGGCAAATTATCGAAACCACAAATTAAGTTTCCTTACCTAATGTTAAATCCGTAGCTGTAATCTATGTTTATATGGTGGTCTCCCGATATAAATGAGCCGAGAAACGATAAAAAATGTTCCTTTGACACCTCTCTGGGTCTTAGGTTCGCCCATGACTTCCTGTCTTAAAAGCTAATTTAGCTTCTTGATTTTGCCGGATTCTATCCTACTGTAGAGGTTAATTTTGGTAAATTAGACTCGTACTTCTGTCAGTTTGCATCACAGAAAGCCCTTAGGAAACTGAAAGGCGGTTTTTTGCGGGGGGAGGGGGGGTTCTTGCAGACAAAAGAAACAGCGAAGCAGAAAACTGATTGATATTGATGGCTTACGTTTGGATTCTTCATCATTATATCTCCTAATGAATATTTTAAATATGAGCTGCAAAGTAAATAATCTTCAAACAATTGTGGGTCAATACGAAAATCACTTAATATATCTTTTTATCGAATGTTTCTCAAAAACAAATAATTTCAAATACTAATAAATCATATTTTACACCTTTAATAGACTTTAAAGCTAGTTTCTAATGGTATATTTCGAAAATTATGTAGTAAAATAGCAATAATAAATAAATTTCTGTCAAATATTATATTTAGCAAACTTTGACGATAGCTTTTTACCATATAAATTACCATATTTTTACCCTAGAAATTCCAAGCTCTAAAGTCAAACAAGATCTTGTTTTGTTTTCAACTGAAGTATTAGTTTTCAAATGTGTAAATTGCTTATTTTGTTATAAATTGTTATAAAATATTCAACCACTCGTTTATTAATCTCGTTGGAGTTTAACTCTTTTGGTTATTAGCCTTAAAAGAAAACTAGAGTTAGATATTTTTATGATGTAATTAAGTAAGTACATAATAAAAGTAATACAATCCTTTATGTAAGTCAATGATTAATTTATTATAAATCTATTATCTTATTAAATGCATTTATAATATATATACATATAAAAAAAATTCCATTGTATCCCTGAAAAAGAGAGCAAATCTTATTATTTTTGCTTCTGAAAACTCCTTTCGTCTTATTTTCAGAAGAGGTTTTATGTATTTGTTTTTCATTTTTAAAGTTTTAAGACAAAAACATGCTTTAAAAGATAAAGAAATCATTCAGACGCCTGCATTGTTGTATTTTTAATGCGTAAAAATTATGTAAATTTTACTGATTCTCGTACCTTATGCACTGAGATTAGGCCATATAGGTGCTTAAAGATGTTTAAAAATGAATCTAAACTGATCATATTTCCGATCGTATTATGAAACACTTCCGTCGGTGAATATTATCGGAGTTCTTACACTTCGAGAAATTTAAATACAAGTTTTTTCCCCAAAAAGTAATTGTTGCCATATTTAAACTCAAAATTTCTCCATTAAATAAAGCAAAAAAGTTAAAGAAAACATTGTTATTCAAATCTCCCGAGGCGTACGAACTCTGGCTACATCATGCTTAAAAGATAAAATGCAACTTTTCACACCTTTTAAATTCTGAATTGGAAATAGATTGTGTAAAAAGATCTCATGTATAATTTTTTAATCAAATGATACTAATATTGGAAAATTAATCTGAGAATGATCATATTTGTCAATAATTTTCTCTGAAAAATAGCTGAAAAAATGGCGAAATGAATATTTTAAAAATCTGATTTAATCAAAAAACACCTTGCTTAAATTCCTCGCCACTTTTGGAGAAAATCTGTTTTTATGAAGTACTGTTCATATTATGAGTATCTTGAAACACGTGACTGGAACATTATTTTATAACTCAACCTAATTTTCGACAAAAAGCATAACTGTCAAAATATTACTTTAAAAAAAAATTACAGTAAGTTTTACCTTTTCAAATCGCTATAATCTGCCGTTTAAATGAGACAAAAACGGATGCTAAATTTTTGTGGAGCAAGAGGGGGAAGTATTTTCAGTTATAGAAATGGTTTCTTGAAGGCACTCTTACTTATGAAAAATCCTGTACTACATTAATATGTATACATGAATTTTAAATAGTGAACACTACATCCCACAGAAGAAGCTTCATGAAGATGGCTTAAATAGAATGATGACAATTTGATAGATGTAATATTAATTCATGCACTGATAAGAAAAGCCTAATCACTGAGTAAAAACTCTCAAGCTACATTTTTAAATAAATATATATATATACATATTAAAAAAGAAAAATTACTTTGATATTTTGATTTAAAAAAATGTGTTTTAAAAAGATACAGAACAAGCAGGCAAAAAATAACAGAATGAAACTGTTGCCTAACTATATTTTAAGTTTTAATATCTATTTTTAATGATTGTTCTAAGTTTTTTTTTTATATTGAGAGGCTATCGGGACAAGTTTTATACCATAGTATAATTTATAAATCCCCCCTTCCCAGCCATACACACACACTTTTCTTTTTGTCAGATCAATATTTAAAAAGCTTTCTATTAGGAATAGAAACTTTTACAAAGCTATTTATTCGATGCCACGTTTGGAGTGTTCGTCTATCACATTTAATGTGCAGACGTTTGATCTTTTGGAAAGTACGTAATGGAAGTATATTTTCTGTTACAGAGAGACAGATGAAGCTATTCATGAAACTCGGTAAAAGATCATGTATCATCAACATAATTGTATGTAGTATTTATTTTTAAATTCCATAATTATTCTGCACTATTTTTTCCACTAAATATGAGGGACATAAATGAAACAAAATCAAAGTAAGATATATATAATAATTTTTGTTCAATACTTCGACTTTATACATAGTTGGACATGAAACGCTGGCACACTGCGAAACACTGAAAAACTTTACAGGATTCAAATTATGTTTTCTCTGTACTAAATAATATGGGTAATATGTTTCTTTTTTATATATTTTACGTCCTTGAGATATGGAGGTCCTATAAATAGGAGGCACTAAACTCAACTTACCAACATAACACAGCAACTATAAGAACTCCAACTACTCGATTTATCAGTTTTTGTACCATTTAAAACATTCTACAATGGGACCATCGGTACATAGATCTAAAAATTCCCCACACTGTAAAAAGAAATCTATAAAGTTATTAAGAATTTTCTAGAATTTTGAGATGCCTAGAACTTTTATATTAATGCAACCAAAAAATTCATTTAACACATTCATGTTCGTACTATTATTTTTTTTGTAAGATTACTAAGAGTTATAAAAAACTAGTGAAATCCTAGAATCTTTTATGTAACTGCAACAAAAAAATTCATGTAACTATCTTTAATTATTCCAGATAAAATCTTATAAAACATACAGATTTCTGTAGCTTTACAAAAACAAGTTTTGTAGATTTAATTATTTTTATTACAGTTTACAGATAAACTTTTAAAAAGCATACAGATATTGGTAGTTTTACATCTGTAGAATTACATATTTTTGACAGTGTAACCATAACAGGCATCAGATTTTCGGTGAACCATGCAAAATATCTGCGTTTTCTCACTGTCTACTAAGTTTAGTTCAGACAAATTCTGATTATATTTTTTCTTTACTTATTTTACTTATTATCTTGATATTTTTTCTGCTTCTCTTCACGTGTATTAGTAAATTTAGTAGTAAAGATATACTCAATAAACAGATTTAGATATGCTATGTCTAAAATTTCTTCAGCTGATTACATCTAAGTTAACTTTATTTCATAATGCATCTCACTGTATACCAGCAACCACACATGCTAATTTCCATTTCATCTGTCTATTAAAAAAAGCATTCATCAGATTTTATAAATGAAATTCCGATATACTTGAAATGAAAAATCCTGCAGAAGAAAGATTTTTGAAGATTTAGTTTAATTGATATGAAGAATTCAAAACTTTAGGATGTTATATGAAAATAATATTTGGAAAATAAGTCATTTTAGAATATAAATAGTTTTTAATTCTTTAATTTTAAAACACTTACTTAAGAAAAAGTAATTCGTTTCATTAGAGTATTTTTTCCAAATGTTTTTAGCTCTTGTTATATAAATGAAAATGGCATATGATTTCTGCTTGTGTGTCTGTGCCTGTTCTAATTGCCCCACCAGTGGCCGAGAGGTTCTGACCTCAAACTGGTAGATGGTAGGTGCTGGGTTCGAACCCAATCGCGACCGTCGGCCTAACCTTTTTAAGTTTTCCGTGGTTTTCTTCGAACCTTGCGTAAATACGGGTTAAGTTCCCTTAGAAAGACCCCCACGGAGGGCAACCCACTCCATAGGGCCTATATCCCATAGCGTAGATAATCGGCCGACAAAAATACACCACCACCGCCTGTTCTAATTTTCCAAAATGCATTCAGATAGCATATGATTTTTGTATGTTAATAAGGTCCACTACAGAATGGTTGCTGTTGAAAATGAAGAGTCATAGTTCGTTCTCAGAGGTTTACAAAATAATTAAATTACATTATAGTATGTAAGGAATATTCTTTCTCGATGCATTTAGCTCTAGTATATTGCTTCAGACGTAATGAAATTAAACAGAAGGACAGAAGTACACTAAAATATGTTTCTTATAGGTTTTGGAGCAATCAGAGTTCATTATTCTTTAACGAAACGCACAAAAGAATTTGGTTATATAATTCACAATGATTGTAAAATTGTTGAAAGTATTTAAATCATAATGTTGATTGTATCATTTTAAGACTTATCTAAGTTTTTTTGTGATACGTGGTGTGTATAAATTATACAGGTCATATAAAGGGTCGCGCAAAAAATACGTTGCACTGACGAATGTAGACCGCAATTGTTGAAAAGCATTTTAACTGTGTTGTATGTTTTTAAAACTGCTTATTTATATACTTCATTTAATTATTAGAAAACTGAAATTTCCTAACAACAGTATATTAGTATTGGAAAGTGTTTCAGAATATACACCTAATGCGTTATTTTTTGTTCTTGCTGATGTTTCAGATGGTAAACAAAGAAGGTGGAAATATAAGCAATGATTTTCGCCCCCCCCCCTTTTCCGTACCTCTCCTTTTCACAAGGTAAAAATTTTCTTTTTTGTAAGATGCTTTACTTGCTTTAATAACTTATTATATATAATATCTGTCTCTCTGATTGATTTTTCTTTGAATGTCATTTACCTGTAATAGATTGGATAATAATCCTAGATTTATTTATCAAATTTCAAATTTTAATGTATTTTAATTATATCAATATCATTTTCATTCTACCTGAAGCGTCCATAACGTAATCGTTGATATTATATGTTAATATATGAGTAATAAAATAAAACAGAGGCAAAAATCCTTATGATGTAATGAGCTCTTTATATAAAAATAATAATCAAATTGCTGTACTTGAAATACTTTTAAATGTATGAAATAAACTTTTTACAAATATTAGCACAGTTTAGCACCTTTAAACAATCTTCAGACTACAATCCATCAAAACAACAGAAAGCAACTGAAATTATATATAGAAAATGAAAACATAATGTTTTTTAATTCTAACAATGACGGTGCTATGGTGGTGATGGTGAGACAGAGCAGGGGCAAAAATCAATCTTATATAACCACCTTCTCTGTATTTATTTGTTTGACTTAAACCGTGTATTTTCCAGGAATTTGCTTCTTGTTAAAATACTGACAACATTGTAAAATACATTTTGATAAAGTCAATGACTTACAGAATTTAACTGAATTCGTTTTCTTCAACTTGATTGGGGTCCAGAATAATAAGCTTATTGTTCTGCTTTAATCACTTTATTATAGAAAGATTTGGTATCTATATATCAATAGATGTCACGCTGTGTTTCAGACAAAGCATTACTTAGAGTTATATTTAATTTGAACTTTCCATGACTAAATGTTTTAAATTATGTTTCAGAACCGTAACAAACTTCCTTGACACTTGGGAACTTCCTTCGCAAGATATCTTAATAACACCTTTTCGACAAACTTCTTGCAAAACAAAAACCGAAATTGTAAAACCGTTAAAGGCCAGGCCCCCAGCCAATAATCAACCGAAAACAAAATACAACTTTCAAATGCGTCATTACGAATACCGATTATTGTCTTCCTGCCGATTCCGGATTATCCCATTCAACAATCTCAAGGCCTAGGCTGTATCTTCTTGCGTGTTGCCCTTTTTTTTAGCTTTGAAATCGCGTGTTTGCAATAGGAAGTTGGGATGAAAAGACATTGCATCTGTCCCAGCTGAAGTAGCAAGAGGTGACATTAATCAAACATAAAAGATGAGTACATTAATTTGCATTGATTACTCCAAACAATGCAGTAGTGGTGTCGGTTGAACTGAGGGATTAATGAACTATTCACCAAATGAATTGTTTCACAATCAAATTTCCACTAATCACTATTTAAAAGATGTAACCGGAGTGTTGAATTTCTACTCAATTATATTGGATTTATTTGGCTTGAGAACGAACACACAAGATGTTTTGATTTCATTGTGGCAGTTTCAATTTATACTTGATGATCTTTTGAGCTGATAATTATTTAACAAGTGACTCCTGAATAAAAAGAAAAATTCATTCTGATTAAAAACTACTTTTTTAAATTAAGAGCAAATATATAAGAAATGAAAATCTGATGTTATAAATAAATTTCGAAAATAGATGTACATTACTGAAGAAAAATATTCAAAACGCCAGGCATAATTTCATTTCCAATGAATGTATGAGAAAAAAATTACTATTTTCAATCATGGAATAAATTTTATCATTTTAAGTTGTTTATTTGTCGTTAAGGGATCACTTCATATTTTCAGTAAGGGATCATCTTCATATTATCTTTCATCTATTCATCTTTTAAAACTTCAATATTAAAACAAAAGTAACTTAGCATCTTAGAAAAATGTATAAATAATTTAAAAAAAAAATTATAATTTGAAATGATAATAAGCCAAAATCTATATATAGATTTTAAGTTGAACCATTTAATATAGAAGAAAAAAGTCTATTATTTATGATTAGACCTTGAAATATTTATATTTTAGTTCTTTTTATTATATAGGACATTATCGGCTTATTCTGTGGAAAATGTTACTCGCTATTTTACATCTATATATGTTCTGTGTAGTCTTCTCATTATTTAGTGCTTAATTTATTTTTTTAAATATTTAGGTAATTTTTTTAACAATGTTACAAAGGTTACAATGTTACAATGTTATATATATATATATATATATATATAACTTATTCTTATTGAATAAATGATTCGTGCATTTTCAACCAGCCCACTATAATTTGCTCTTCTAGTCCACACAAATTTCGTTATGCTATTTTCGTGCTTTTTTTCCAATCTGAAAAAAATTCGTCAGTTGATGTTGGCAAATTTACTTGAAAGAAACATAACCTATCCAATCCCCATCCTCATCCTAAAAGATACAATCAATTTCCTCTCAAAAGAGAAATTTCCTGCATATTCGCTATTTATTTTTTCTTCTAAATTAACTAAATTTGCAATTCTCAATAGTGATTGTTTTTTACCATTTTTGGAGATAAATGATTCTTTCAAAAATGATGCCAAAGGTTTTTAATCTAATTTCAGCATGCGCCCGTCAGCGGAGGAATTCTCATATTAAGATATAACTGATGTGTAATAAATAAATTAAAAGAAATAAATACTGTTAGTTTCTAAATCGCTTCATAAGTCGTGTATACAAATATCATGCTTTTTACTTATATAAGTGAATGTGAATGTGTCAAAAAATGCAATTTGTTGAGCAGACAAAACTACGCCTTTTCAGGATAACTTTCAGTGGGCAGTTTGGCTTATGACGATAAGGTATTACATAAGGCAAGCATGTGTATAAAGAATTCGCACGAATTAATGTTTATTTGTTTGTAAGGGCATGACTTACTGAATCGATTTAAAATATACTGATGTCAAAATGCTGGTGGAAATCTCTAATATAGGCATTTTATATTGGTGCAACAATCGAGTGCAGAAGTCAAAGACGTTCCAACAGTACGATTTCTGTGTAATTCTTGGGATTTAGAAATTTAAAATTTGGTCTGCTTTTTTTTTTTTTTTTTTTTTTTTTTTTTTTTTTTTTTTTTACGTAAATACTTGCTATGAGCGGTTTCTAAAAGCGTTTTAAAAGGTGAAATGTGTTTTTTAAAAAGGTGAAATGAGCGGAAAACTTTATAAAAGAGTTCCAAATTATAATTTATTTGGAACTGTTAGGGCTAGAAATTTAAAATTTTGCAAGACTGTGTTTTAGAAACGTAAATACTCGACCAGAGCAGCTTTTTAAAAATTTGAAATTTGAAACAATGTCCAGGTAAAAAAAGTTCCATATTGCACTTTATGTGATACATTTTATATAGCAGCTTGAAAATTGGTGTGGTGATTACTTTTATGACGTAATGCCCACTAAGAACAATAAAAAAAGGAAATTTAAAAGATTGAAATGAGCAGAAAACACTAAAAATTCTAAACTTGAAAGTTTCGAAACTAGTATGTTTCGCCCTTAAGTAATATTGGAAATGTCCGTCTTAGGACTTTCCTTTAATATCGTGCTTTATCTAAATATGCAAGGAGAAAAGTTAAACGAAGCTAAAGAAGAAAAAGTTATTAGAAAACTGCCTGGCTTTGCACTTGTTAATCTTGGAGGCCTTACAGGTACATTAATACAAATGCAATAAAACGGCGATCACAATAACGGAACTCTCTACATTTCCGCACATAAATCGTTAAAAGCCAGTCAAGAGAAAATAATTTACCAAGGCATAATCATATAGTTAAAAAAACTTGATTCCATAAATGAGAATGTGTATTTTTTTTTGGTGTATGTAACAAAAAATATATGATTTCCCTGACAGTACATATAATAATAATAATAGTAATAAATCTCGCCAAAAGATTTTGCATTTAGCGAAACTCTATTTCGTAGGGCTTAATCTACGTATTATGGGAAAAAAATTCCTAAGAAAAACGTCTTACGTAATTCCTGTCTAATTGATCGAATCTTCCATAATAGGGGTCACAGAAGACGTTGGTGGCTAAATTGCTTAAATTGAATATTTTTACTTGGTGACGAATGTTACTGTATGCTTGAAAAAAGTGCACATAACTTTAATGTAATGGAAGATACAAGTAAGTTTGTAACAGCAATTCTAATTCAATAAAAAAAAAACACAATAAAATTACATTTTTACCAAAAGGAATTTTCGTGGAAATTAAATCTAGTCTTGAGTAAATAACGTATTTAATCTATTCACAAAATAAGTAAAGTTGCTGATGGAGGCAATTAAAAAGATAACATGTAACGAAGGTATTATGCAAAGTGCATTTAAAAATAATAAATAAAGTCACAAATCATAAATATTCATGAAATGTATATTTTAAATTTGTTCTGTTATGTAAAACCTGTATTGTGTTATATCTATAAATATTTAAAAATATTCTGTCAAAAATTAATTACCATGTACCGAAAAAAAAAACTTTTTTTGCATACACTAAAAAGAAAAAAAAAAATCTGCCTCTGGCATCTAGAAAATAAATTGTGGCTCTAGAAAAAATAGTTCCATGTCATCCTTATAAATTCTAGTTCCTTTTACTAGCGTGTTCAAGTTAATATTCTGATTCAGTAGACCAGAATTTTCTTGTTCCCATAACTAGAAAAAAAACGGGCTTCGAGCTAGATTTTCAAAATGGCTAAATTTCATAACAATAACTTCTGATTTCATAAATCAGAATTTCTAGTTCCCTGACTTTCTAAGATAGGTATTAGAACTAGAATTTAAAGACACATTAACTACAAAATATAATATCTTGAAGCAGAAATCATAGTCATAACTGGAAATGTTAAAAATTAAAATTGTTAAAAATTCGATTTGACACAATTTTTTGAAAATTATCTATTTGTTACTTATTGCCTTTAAAAAATCGCATATTTTACAAGTTATTGTTACTAAAGAAACATTTCTGTTTAATTCTTGAAGCATTATCGAAATAAACTTATATAAAAATAATATCCTGTTCTATACAATATTTTTTGTATTCTTTAAACTATAGAGAGACTGAATGAAATTAATTTATCTCATTTAATATACGTATTATGAGTTCTATGTCACTGGTGATTCTTTCAGCTACGCAACCATTAGAAAAAGAGTGATAGATAAATGAGAATTCGATATTAACTAATTATATTTTATGTGTTTTAATAGCACGATAAAGTTTACTGTAAAATATATATAAATTTCTTTGTAATACAATAAACGCACGTTAATTCAGACAACTTGGGACACAGACAATATGGTACTTTTTTGTTACAACAGTCTCTATAAATTTAATTACGACAAAATTAAAGTTATGATCTCGCCAAGATCATCCCGAAATTTGTATGTATATATATATATATATATGATATGAATACACTCCAAACACTGTTATGTGCCACGTCATTATATATGTATCGTTTACTTCTTTTGTGCCATATGTGTTACACATAAATACATTCATATATGTCCTATATATACATATATACACACACACATGAAGTGTTCAGAAATCAATCCAATTAACACCATCAACTAAAAACGCTTATTTTAAACATTTATAGTTATTTATCTATTAAAAAACTACTATTTTTTTCACCATATTTTGATTATACGTTGATTAATTGTCGTATAATCAATGGTAATTCATAAACACATTATAGATACATAGAAAAGTTTAAACATATCTTTACATGAATTTCTATGAAAAAATGAAGTTAATCGGATTCACTTCTGAACAGCTCATTTATATATACCCGTATACTATATATAAGTACATGTTCTATACATATCATATACATATACGCCTTGTATGATTACAACTGGACCATATATCTCACGAAATATTATTTGCATTGAATATTATTATATAGTGATACATGTTTTATAATTTGACAATTCACCCTCGGGCTCTGCTATAACACAAAACTACCTAAACAAAAGCTTAAAATATTTCGATTCTAAAATATACACTGATTTGTCATCTATCTCTCTATTCTAAAAATAAAGTAAAAAAACACTGCTGCTTCTATAATTGAATTTATTGTAAATTTTCGATTTTCACTGCCTATATTTAGAAAACTATTTCATGTAAATATATGAAAACGCATAGTTTTATAGCGAAATATATGATAAACATGCTAAAAGAAACAGTGTTTAAATCGAATAATTATTTTAAATGCTATATAACGTTGAAAATGCAAACATTTATTCGAATGTAATTTTAAACATGTAAAAAATTATTTCAAACATAAAACTAACAAATGATTTTTTTTAATTTGCAATAAGTAGAAAATTACATACTTCACATCAATATTCTCAATTTTTAAGTATTAAATAATCACGTTAATACTTTTAAATGTAAATAAAGTATAAAAATTCAAACCATTAACACAAAATAGAAATACACACTGGTATATTATTATTATTATTATAGTTACAGGATTAGAGGATAATTATAAATACCAAGCCTCATTATAACCTTAGGCCTACCAGGTGGGTCGGAAAGTAGAACTAGAATCCAGAAAAAAAATGAAAAATAATAATAAACTAGCATCATTCCGTCATTAATTCATTTTTGTTTCATTCTTTCAAATATATACATCATTTTATTAAATTAAAATCATTTAGTAAAATAAAATTTAAATTATTATTCGTTGCATAACTTCTGTATTTTCATTTTTTAACGATTTCAGACTTAAAGATTACTTTGAAAACTTCTCTCTTTAAATATAAAATTTAAAAATTAAACTTTCAAACAATTATATTCTATAAGATAGCTTTTTTAATTAGTAATTTAAATACCTTTAAATATTTGCTAATAATGTTAAACTTTGACTGTTAAATTTTTCCGCATCATTTTAAAATTTTAGAAAATATGTGATTTTAACGAATGATATTTTACAAGTAACCAAATGTTATCAAAATGTAATTTATATAACTGCTTTCTATCGTTAGATTGCAGTTATTGAGAGACAGTTATTTATTTGAATAAAATTATAAAATTTAAAGAAAAGCAAGAGAAAAAAATAACCATTTTTCATACCTTTCTTATGTAATCCACATTCACAAAGAACAAAGGAAGAACAAAAATATACGTTCCGATAATAACTAAAATAACAATACATGAATTCTTCTTAACACGCCACAGCTGTTTTAGTTTTCTCGGATGCATATTTAATCTAAATCACACATTTAAGGACTCTTGAGAAATTTTTTAGTTAAATTTTTAAATCAAGACTGACGATACGCTCATGAGACGGTCATTCTGTTCTACAAACTTTCTGCTTATTCGAAAGGCATTTTTCATATCGTCTGCGATTTCTGGAACAGGTGATTTTTCCCCCTCATCTGTTCTTATATGTTCGTATGCTGTAATATTTTTACAAGAGTTTTCTAATTAAAATATCCGATTTTTTTGTTTCAAAATAGTTCAAGTTTTATAAAAAGCTCCAGTCTCCTTTTTTTCATCAAATATAACAATAATTATACTCACATAGATGATAAACAAATTAAGAAAGGTTTAAATTTTTAAAGCTGTTAATTTTCCAAAATGCTACTTTAAAACAGAAAGCAACCCAACAGCTTTAAAATTCTCGTAAATTCTCGCTGATTTATCTATACGTATTATTGAGCATTTCCCTATATTATTGCTGTCAAACTTATATAAAAATCTCTGCAAATAAATGCGAACACAAGAAAAATGTTACAATAGCTAGAATTCCAGTTAATGAATTGATTCCAGAAATCAAAGCGATAATTTATCGCAGTTCAAACGATTCGTAGTAGTTATAATTCGTAAAATTTAGTTTCGTCATCTATAAAACAACTGATTAGAAATTCTCGATCATTACATCGATACAGTTTATTAGACTTATTCGCATAATTCTAGCATCTATATTTTTAGTTTAGGGATTTAGAAAAGGACTACTTATTGATTCTAGATGAAGGCAGTATATATTTTTTTCAGTGTTATGACACTTTTCCGACACAAAAAATTAGACTCATAGATATTTTGGATGAAACTATTTTTAAATATTAATTATAAAATTTAAATCAATTAATGATTCATAAATAAATATAGATAAATATATTGTCACTTTTAAAAGCATTTTTGAAAATTTTGTAATGTACATTTTTAAAACGTAATTTTGTATTGAAATATCGATTTTTTATTTTTGCGATAATATTAAAATTGAATGTTTTATCTATCGAAATCTTCTTAAATTTTGTCTGTATCTAAAACAGAACCCGAGTTAGAGCTGATTAATTTACATCTATTAAAGGCTTTTAAATTGTGTTTTTAAGTTCTTTTTAGATATTTCTCAAAATGAAGTTTTTCAGATTTTTACTACACGCAAAACATTCTAAAAAAAAAAAAAAAAAAAAAAAAAAAAAAAAAAAAAAAAAAAATTATTCATAAAATGCCATGAAGTTTTCTGTACTTCTTTTAAAAATGTCTTTGGAGAGAATAGACTACACTTATAATAATATATTAAATAGCTTTATATTTACGCTGGTATCAACGGCAAGCTTGAAACAAATATTTTATTACATTAGTACTTTAACTGCCATATCATCCGAGATAAAACTGCAATTATATTGTGTGTAATCCAAGTGTCTAGAGAAAGTTTTTCTGTTTATTATGCGATTTATACAAAATGTCTATACATTATTTTACTTTTGAGGTATCACGTTTTGAAGAAATGTCAATTTTCGATATAATTTTGCCTATTTTTCTCTTTTAAAAATTATTTCTGGATAATTGTTAAAATGTTTACATATTTTTTCAAAGTTTTAAAGTAAATGTCATTATAAAACAAAACAATAAAAGTATAGCAAGAGAAAAAAAATCGCATACAAGGTTCTTGCAAATAATTTTTGTAATAATAATAAAAATTGCAAAATAATCAATATTTTTAGTAATAAAAAATTGCCTTATCCAATCAAAAAAAAAAAAAAAAAAAAAAAAATCAAATTTTTTGATTAATTACTGAATGTTTTATAATATGAAGAAAAGATATTTCATAGGAATATATTTAATATGACATATTTGTGACATACTTTTTGCAAATTCTCAAGAGTACAAGCCCGTTGTTTTCATGTCATCACTATGAGTAAATATGTAAAACAGGCAGTGGCATAGCGATAAAATTAAAAGTACATCTTCATCTATCTCAATTATATTAATTGCAACAATATATATATATATATATATATATATATATATAACTATTAATTGTGTTACATATATATATATATATATATATATATATATATATATATATATATATATATATATATATATATATATATATAGGGTGTCCGAAAAGTCTGGAAACGGCCGAATAACTCGAGAAATACATATGAGATTGAAAAACGTAAATATACGTGTTAAATATTTTTAAATAAGCTACTCAGTGATACCAAATTTGACCTTCGCAAACGACCCCCTGGGGGTCAGAGGGTGTCCAACTTTGAAATCTTAAATTATAACCCCCACTTTTTATTGCAGATTTGGATTCTACGGACAAAAATAAGTAACTTTTGTATTTGATGTTTATTTCGAATCTCCGATTATCACGGTATAATCGACCATATTAAATCGATACATATTTCGGCTTTTCCGACGGGATTTTCCCTAATCGAAACTGATTGGGCAGAATTTTTGACGTCAAATTCCTCGTCTTTTGCTGGAATAGCGTTTCCTGAAAATCACCCGTGGCGATTATTTCGGTAGTACACTGTTAAAAAATTTTCCCATTTGCTGCAGCGTCACTCTACAGCTATATAGAATATCTCTTTTGTGACAAATGAGAATGCTTCATAACAGAGTAAAGTAATCGTTTTCTATAAAAGCGGTGGAGTGACGATGCAGCAAAAGGGTCAATTTTTTTACAATGTACTTTACTGTGTTATGGAACATTCTCATTGGTCATGAAAGAGATATTCTATAAAAGCTGTGGAGTGACGCTAAAGCAAATGGGTCAAATTTTTAAGTGTGTAGCACTATCGAAATAATCGGCACGGGTGATTTTCAGGAAACGCTATTCCGGCAAAAGACGAGGAATTTGATGTCAAAAATTCTCCCCAATTACTTTCGATTAGGGAAAATCCCGTTGGAAAAGCCGAAATATGTACCGATTTAATATGCTCGATTACACCGTGATAAACGAGGATTCGAAATAAGCATCAAATACAAAAGTTACGTATTTTTGTCCGTAGAATCCGAATCTGCAATAAAAAATAGGGGTTATAATTTAAGATTTCAAAGTTGGACCCCCTCTGACCCCCAGGAGATTGGTTACGAAGGTCAAATTTGGTATCACTGAGTAGCTTATTTAAAAATATTTAACACGTATATTTACGATTTTCAATCTCATATGTATTTCTCGAGTTATTCGACCGTTTCCAGACTTTTCGGATACCCTGTATATGTACTGGTGTCCAAAAGTTAAGCATAATTGGTAATTAAGTAAGTAATGAAAGAAATATAAATCGAAATGTGGTGAAACTTCTGGTGTGTAAACAAAATAGTACGCGTCATATATTTTCGCGAAGAGTTTTCCCCGAAATCGAACAGGGGACCGTCAACAAATTGAAAAAGAACGAAGATCTTTTGAATAACCCTGTCAAAACTAATGTAGGAAAAGTGTTCAAACTGCACATTATGATTAAGTGGCTTATTGTAATGTACTGTGTTTATTTTTATAAGGATAGCATTCATACTCGTAGAGAAATTAAGGTTTTTATAAAAACAGTCCTAAGTTTTTTGCTTATAATTTGCAGAGTTCTTAATATAAAATAATGTTCTTTTCTGAAGATATGACAAACATCATTGTACACAATACCCTGTCATCAGAATTTAAAAATAATAAAAATTGTATGAAAAATGAGTAGGTTTAGTAAATAATTCTTCATTGCGCATGCGTCAACGATATCAAAATTTCATTTGCATATTGTGTTAGCTAAATGTATAGAGCAACTTCTGTAAAAGTTTCAAAAACATAGCTTGAAAATTCTGAAAATTATCGTCTATAGAATTAACTCAAAATCCGTTATTACTAAAAGGAAGCAAAATATCAGGGGTTTTATCCAAATACAGTTGTACGTGCAATATTATCTAGGCACGAAACAATGGAATATGGATACAGCCCCTCATCTTTTTGCTTCATTAGGGAATAAAATATTTTGATCTCATTTTATCAACGATAATTTTCAGAATTTTTAATCTATGTTTTTGAGACTTTCACAAAAGTTGCTCTACACATTTAACTAACATAATATGCAAATGAAATTTTAATAGCGTTTACGCATGCGCAGTAAAAAATTATTTAGTAAACCTGCTCATTTATCATACAATTTTTATTATTTTTAAATTCTGATGACAAGGTATTGTGTACCATGTTGTTTGTCATATTTTCAGAAAAGAACATTTTTTTATATTAAGAACTCTGCAAATTATAAGCAAAAAACTTAAGACTGTTTTTCTAAAAACCTTAATTTCTCTACGAGTATACATGCTATCGTTATAAAAATAAGCACAGTACATTACAATAAGCCACTTAATCATAATGTGCATTTTGAACGCTTTTGCTACATTAGTTTTGACAGAGTTATCCAAAAGATCTTCGTTTTTTTCAATTTGTTTACGGTCCCCTGTTCGATTTCGGGGCAAACTCTTTGCGAAAATATATGACGCGTACTATTTTCTTTTCACACCTGGAGTTTATTGGACATACGAAACTTCGAAACAAGAACTCAGAAACTATTCAAGAACATTATTCAAGATTTTGTTTTTATGCTTTATTTCTTTCAATTAGCCAAGCCTCAAATTCTCCACTTTGCGGTTTATATCCATCTACCCTTTTCCGAACAGTAAAAGTAGTTTCAAAAACCCAGTTATTAATGTTATATTTAAGTTTCTTACAGCTGCAAGCCCAACGCTGTGGCTGAAACGGATATTTCGTGGGTCGTGTTTACTGGGATCTGGGATGGCCATAAATGATGTAAGTGAACAATTTTCTTATCTCTTTATTTGTCCACGCTGTTTTGACTAAATAAATAAAATAGAGGATCCTCCGCTCCAGTATTTGAAATATAATATATAATATATACATTTAATAATAGAGTTTCACCACATTTCGATTTATATTTCTTTCATTATTTACTTAATTACCAATTATGCTTAACTTTTGGTCACCAGTGTATATATATATATATATATATATATGTATATATATATACATATATATATATATATATATATATATATATATATATATATATATATATATAGAGAGAGAGAGAGAGAGAGAGAGAGAGAGAGAGAGATCAGTATTTCTAATCTCAATGAAAATTAACGAAAAAATGTTTAAGCACTGGTATAAAGTATAATATCAAAGAAAGAAACTTCTTAAATTTACAATAAAAAGAAACTTAATGCTCTCTTAGTTGTTTACGATAAGATCATATCTTTCGAAGCTCATGCCATGAGATTAAGATTTATGATTATATCCTTTTTTTTATTAATATTATCCTTTTTATCCTTTTCTTATTCTTCTTATTATGGATAGCATTAATTTCAATCAATTTTTTAAATGCGTTCCTCACTACTAATATGTTCATTGATAAAGTATTTATATATATAATATATTTCTGTAAAGAGAAAATAATATATATAGAGAAAATAATGGGAAAAAATGTTTACAATGAATCCAAAATTACGTTGAGACAAATCCGATGAAATAAAAAAAAAAAACGTCGAACAAAAAAACGTATAGACAAACAACCAGACCAAAAGAAAAATGTGATTGAAATTTAGGAAACAGTACAGGAAAATGGGGCGTAACGAACTTTATTTTATTAATTTTATACAATTGAATAGGAGCCTTGAGATCCCTTTTTGACTTCGGGCTGTACATTATTCTTTAAAGCAAAACTACATTTCAAATAGGTTAGTTGACCAATCTTTTGTCTTTAAACTGGATATACGTATACTCATGCAACTATAATAAAGGCATTTAAATCTGATATTTAAATCACAAATTAATTAACATAATATCATCTTCATTGCATCACGGGCGTGTCAGATAAAAACTTAGATTTCTGAGGAAACTAACAGCAGGGATATGAATGCTTAAAAATGTATATTTCTAAGGGATAGGGGAGAAATATGCGAATAAGCAGGCATTTGTTTAAAATTGCTTTGTGAGGATTTGGTGGTATGGCACAGATAAAATGGCTTTTTATCCTCAGGGATTTGCAAGATTTCGTAGCGTTGTAGAATCTCTTTTGTTCAAGTGTTGACGAATTTTGAAAATTTTCTTAATAGATGGATCAATTAATAATAATAATAATAATAATAAAACTTAATTTACAATGAGTTAAGAAGCTTAAATTTAATGTAAAAGAAGTTCAGTCTTTGATATTTAGGAAGCAATAAAGTGTCAAAATCATTTATTCAAAGCTATAAAATTTCTACACGTAATATTGAAATTTTCAACCATCCTTGTCGAACATACTACCATGTATTCTTAACAATTGATTTCATTCTTGATAAAAAGTCAAAGCCAGGAAACTAAATGAAAAATCGAAGATAGAAAAATTTTAAGGTAGAGTTCTCAAATGGATTTTTAAGTGATTGAAACCTGTGATGATTCCGAAGAAAATTAACGAAATTAATGTTTAAAGTTTAATGAGGCATAAATGTTTAACATATTTTAGCTCTTTGCATTTATTTGTTTTCAGCATTCGACCATTATTGATATTATTCAGCCAAACTAAATATAATGGCGATATGTATATATTAGATATTTGTGGACGGAACATTAAAAATTTGAAAGTCGATATCTAATGTTAATTATGTTGTTTAGGTCATTTTATAGTTGAGATACTAAGAAAATCATCTCAAAAGGCCATGTATTTCATTCATTTCTTGGAAAATAATAATAAAAAAGTTTTTCTATGTGTGTGTTTGTGTTTGAAAGCTCTTTATAATTTTCGGAAAGATTTAAATAATGAACTACGAACATGTATGTTAAAAATACATTAGGATTTGGTCTTCGTAATTATAAAAATTATATATTTTTTTCTGTATAATATGTACCTTTTTCTGTTTACATTTTATAATCTTCCATTTAAAATACAAATTTAACTTACATTATTTTGTACATAATATGTTAATTTTACATGGCAAAAAATATTGAGTAAATGTTTCGTGATTTTGAAAATGTGTTAGAACTTAAAAACACTTTGAAAAAAATATTGAAGAAGTCTTAATCATGACTCCATTTAGTAGTTAAATTTACAGATTCCTAATATCAGAAAAATACTCAGGCTTACAATCACGTTAAATTTCCTCTCTATAATATGAAAACCATTTTTTTTAATCCAAGCAACACTGTAGTTTTCATTTACTTATATAAATAGTAACATTTGTTGATTAGGATATGTTACAAACAGATTACCCTTCATTTTCATGGTATGTGTAAAGGAAATAAGATGGAATATTCATTTTTTGGATGCTTTACAATTAGATTAGTTTAAGAAGAAATAAGTGTTTTCTTTTTATTTTAAATTACATTTTATCTATTTTTGTAATGAGCGAAAGAAAATTATCCCATAACTAATTTATGGAAATATATTATTGTCTGAAGTATAGTATGCAATATTTTCAGATTTTCTTCTTCTTGTTGCTATTTTAAAACGAATTTTTCTTAATAACTTAAAGCAATCTATGGGTTATTTTCCCACCAAGTATTTTCTCACAATATTCAACTTTTTCTGTATATGACTTTCAAGCATTCATAAAAGTGTGCGTCATATCACGCGAAATGTGTCTAAGATGTTAAAAGCAGATAAAATATATATCCTCTCTTTAATGTGAAGCTTCAGCCTGTATTTTATTATCTTTTTCGCAGACTGTATTAATATATATATATATATATATATTATATATAATCGTGTAAAGGTTATAAACTTCTAAATAATACTTAAAGATATAAACATTTTTAAGCTTCAGAAAATTTTGAAGGAAAAATTAGAAATTGTTTTCGATTTGCTTTACAAACTTATTTATTCTTTTTTTATAATAGTTATTATTTCTCACTTTCTTACCTTAGTAATTAAAAAAGATAACTTAAAAAAATCTTTTTAAAGATTATGTAAGTTAATTTTACGAAAGTTTTATTACGGTTTCATTTTAATTTGGAAAATTTTTGTACAACACAAGAAATTGTTTTATTTCTTTTTCATTACTAACTTGCATATTTACTTATTATTGTTAATTTTATTATTTATATAATTGTTAAATTGATTACTGAAACAATAAAATCTGAATATTATTTAAAAAAATTATAATCAGAGTATGCAATTCGGCAATATACTCTTTCTTTTTATAAATTTATGTCAATTTTATCTATGTGTTTTCTTATTTAAATTTTAATCGATTTTACGTGTCTGTTTCTTGACACATTTCACGCATTATCATAAAGGAACAATTAATTTTTCTCGGAATTAACTAAGTATTAATTTATTTAATGAAATTATTGAAACCATGGGATTCTTTGAAAAAAGGCAAACTATAAAATGAACTAACTGATACAAACTTTTGGTATTGTGTTGAAAAAACAAAGAAAAAAAATGTCGTACACTTTCTTAAAGATGTTTGAAGATAAAAATACTTTTCACAATCCCCTCTCTATTACCCCTCGTCTCTCCACCCAAAAAATAGATTTGTACAAAAAAGAATGAAGATTAAATCTTTGATGTAAGTACAACAAGTGCATTTATGTTATCCAGAATATCAAATTTAACACCATTATTGACTTAATCACTATTTTTAAAATTAGAACTGGAATGTACATAACGAAAAAATAATATTTGGAGAAATTTCTAATTCAAGATTTCGAATGTTAAAAGTTAAAACAACACAAATACACATACATACAAAATAACATTTTATGTTTTAATTTTTAGGTGCTTCTTGAGAACTGTATGAAATGCTTAACATGCATAGAATAATTATTTACTGATTGTTAAATACGCAGATTCTTTTTCATATTTTTGTCTACGTGAGTCAGTTTGAGTCAATGTTTCTTCACAAATGATTACCGCTTTTCTTCGTTGTTTGTCGAACATTAGACTTTCCATATCAACAATTATGTTACTAATTCAGGAGGCACGCATATTATCTAATACTCGTACGTGCTTAGCGTGCTACTTAGGCCCCAGATATCGCATTTATGCACCTAAAAAAATGCGTGAATCAAATGAAAAAGTACATTTCTCCAAATCAAATCACGAACAATCATTTCGCAATGGCGGTTCGCTGTCTGATCAATGCACGGTACAAGGCTATGAGCGATACGGCGTACGTGATCCCTTTACGGACACCAAGGCGGGGTCGTCTGCGGGAAAAAAAGTAGCAGTTACCCGGCAGAAAGGATAGCAGAACTACCAGCGAATGTAAGAGGTGAAAGAGCGGTGGCATGCTAAGGATTATACGGCAAAGACAGATGCCCTTCGGCGGGTAAGAAAAAGACTTATTTTATAGCCTCCTCATGAAACTGTAGTGTATAATTAACATGTAATAAGCAAAATTTAAATTTTCACAATGCGTAATATTGTTCCGCTATTCATTATTTTATTGCAAAAATCTGTAAAATGTAAAAGGATTTTTGGGTTAAATTTTAATAATGATAATTAAAAAAAGTGTTTATTTCCATAAGAATTTTTTTTCAACGTGGTGCTCGGAAATTTGTAAAAATTAGAAATAAAGAATTGGAAGATAAATACTTTCCAGTTTTTTAAAGTTATTAGGCCAAACTAACTGTACGGTAGTAAAATAAGGAAGAATTGTGATATGGGATTTAGTTTGATGAAAAAAATTAATTAAAAAAATCTCATAAGTGGACCATATATGCCCATTTTTTTAAATCTAATAAATTTAATATTCTCTTACATGAATAAAGTAATCCTATAAGTTAGACCTAAAAAGTACACAGAGAAAAAATTAAATAGTCAGACTTTCAGGGAACTGTACAACTACATTTCTTGTTTAGATAATTTATTTTCTGATTTTGATTTTATGACATGAAAATTTTAGATAAATTGCACGTATTTTTTCAAATACACACACACACACACACACACATATATATATATATATATATATATATATATATATATACCCTCAAAATATCAAAATCTTCCGTTTAAATAATAGAAGATTGTTGTGCCAGGAGAATTCTTCACAAATTGTGAAAACACGTATTAACCTATATTGTAAAAAATAAAGTAAAATGCAGAAAATTTTCCGCAGTAGGTTCACTTTTCTAAAAAAAATAGTACAATTTCCGTAATTGAATTATTTTAATTTTGAAATTACAAATCCCTTAAAATGCAGTGTGTTTTACGTACAGTTTATGGAATATACACTTATTGATTTCCAAAATTGTATGATTTCATTAAATGATATATATTAGTGTATGCATATACACACATGCACACACACACATATATATATATTCCCAGATCACAGATATATATTAGTCGAGAGGGTGGGAAAATGAAATAAGAATTTAAGAAATGTAGTGATATTATTGTTTTAACCTGAACAAAATCTGAACTCAGCAAAATCATTCCAGTGAAACATAAACTAATCTGAGCAAGACAAAATTGCAATCCGAACCGAACTTAAAAATTCAGTTTGAAAAAAACCCAAATCTAACCCGAAGTAAATCTGAACCAGACAAAAATGTTTCAATGAACCGTAATCCTCATATGATAACGGCAAAATAATTTCTTTACACATGTAATTTGAAAATTGAATTTGAAAAATCCCAAAATCTGAACAGAGCCAATTCTAAAACGGACAAAATTATTCCAAATAGCCATAACCGGATTCGAACAGGATAAATTAATTAGCATGCACAAAATTTCCATGGACCCAATCCGTACCAAAAAATTTCATTTGAAAAAAATCTTAATTAATAAGCGATTGCTGTTTTATAGCGATCTTCATTGGTTTATCGCGTTCGGAAATTTGGTTCAAAAGGCCAAGTTTGACAGCATCATTTTAATAATTCTCTGCTTTAATCGAACAATAGAAATACAATAAATTTTTGAATAAGAGCACCGGTTAATCTTATGTGTTTACCTATATAAATTAACACATGTATGTGTGAAAAAGTAACAGTTTTTATTCGAAAATAATCTTAACTGCTTACAATCTTGAAACGCTAATCTACCTGCATTCCTGTTTGTTTAAAATGTTAGTTATAAAAAGAAATGTTTGCATTTTTTTAACATAAAGGAATAATTGATATTAAAAATATGAATTAAAATTACACAAAAGAAAGTAAATAAAAATTATTAACTCAAATATAGAAAATTAATTTTAGGTAGAAGATGTACTTTTATAATATAAAGAATATTCTTTTTGTGTTATAAACAGATAAAACTTCTTTTTTTAATCAGAAATTTCTGTTGGTTATAAGGATCGTGTTATAGTTCTTATGAATATTTTTTTCGGTCTAATATTTTGCGCGGCTCATATTTCGGAGTTTTTTCAAATGGAATATTTAGGTTCAATTCGGGTTCAAGACCAAGGAAATTATTTTGTCTTGCTCGGATTGGGTTCTGATTCTGTGACACATGTTTGTCGGTTTCAGATTTCGTTCGGGTCTTATATCTTTTTCTTTTTTAAAAAAACATTTTTCAGTTTCGGATAGGATTTATGTCCACCGAAATTATTTTGTCTTGTTCGGAACTGGTTATTGTTCTTTGGCGTATTTTTGTCGGTTTCAGACTTCATCTGGGTCTTATATCAGGTTTTAAAACATTTTTTTTAGGTTCGGATTGGATTCATGTCCATGGAAATTATTTTGTCTTGTTTGGGTCTGGTTATGGCTCTTTGGAATATTTTTGTCGGGTTCAGATTTGGTTCAATTCAGATTTCAGGCTTGGTTTTTCAGATGGAACTTTTGGTCCGGTTCGGGTTGTACTTACACGGAAATTATTTTGCCTTGTTTGATCAGGTTATGCTTCCCTGGAATATTTTTTTCACGTTCAGATTTGGTTCGGTTCAGATTTCATGGTTTTTTTTTTTATTTTTTGGTTGGGGTTGCATTTTATGTTCATGGAAATTATTTTGGCCTGTTCGGATGTGGTTATGGTTCTTTTGAATATTTTCGTCGAGTTCAGATTTGGTTCAATTCATATTTCAAGTATTTTTTAAAATAATTTTTAAGGTTCGATCGGATTCATGTCCACGGAAATTATTTTGTCTAGTTCGGATCCTGTTATGGTTCTTTGGAATAATTTTATCGGGTTCAGATTTCGTTCAATTTAAATTTCATATTTTTCTTCAAATGGAATTTTTAGCTTCAGGTCGGGATGCATGTCCACGAAAATTATTCTGTCTTGTTCGAATAAGAATATGCTTCACTGGAATATTTTTGTCATATTCAGATTTGGTTCAGTTCAGATTTTGGGATTTGAAAGTTTTTAGGAAAGTTTTTAGGCTCGGTTTGAATACATGTACATTAGGGTGGAGCGAAAAAAATTTTTTTTTGAAAATCAAAAACGGGTAGGTGCCAAAAGTTGCCTTTATACTAGTACATCAACTGTGTGAAATTTTACTGCTGAAAAAAATGGCTTGAGTCTGCGCTTTTGCTCCAAAAATCGAAATTTTGGGTAAAATTTGTCATTTTTTGACATTTTTTCAAAAAAATTAAAAAATTCCTACAGAGCTGGTTAATATTTAAAAATGTTGCTTAGACCTTTATATTTATCTGCTTAACATATTTAAACTATAAAACAATATGTTTATTCCATATAGCTGGAGCAAAACAGACAACTTTTAGTAAGAAAACAGCATTACCACTCTATTGGGTCATACAACGAATTATTGTTTTTAATACAGCTCTTGTTTTCAAAACTACCTTGGACATGCGTCGTGGAGGTGGCTATATTTCCTATACCACCCGGCCCAACTATTCGATCATCTTAGTAGAGTATTTTATTTATACATTGATTTGTGATTTTCTTTATAAAAATTTGGCATGTTTTCGATGCTTCCACCTTGTTTATCTGTTCTTTGCATCCACATGCTGCTGTAACTATCTTCATGTATATTTTTACAGTTTATACAAAAAAATGACAAGCAGAGTAATGCACGGGAATATTATTAAAGGGATCTACTCGACCATCTATTATATTTATCTAACTTACATTCAGTTGATGAATAGTGATTGGAAGTTCTGTTACCACAACATTTTTTCAGTCAATTGTATTTTTTTTACGTAATGATTTGCTTCAAAGATGATTTCAGATATTTCAACTATAAGTATGCCATCATTTATTCTAACCTTGCATTTTTTATATGTTGAGAAGCGAGCTGTTTCATGTGATGGTGGTCGTCAGAGAGAATTGCAATGAAAATTTGTTCTCCATGTGTAAAGCAACCGCTGTTGTAAATAACTTTTTCTTTTGCATTAGTTTTATGCCGTTTTCTAAGTGTTTTCGTATCTAGGTAATTTCCTATTAACTTTTAGATCCCCTTTTTATGAGCGGACAACATTTGATGGTGAAATGTCCTGGGCATAAACTTATAATGCATAGTACTTTATGAGGGAATGCACGGATTCTTATCGACTATAAGTGCTCATTTAAAATTAGGAAAATTTTATTTGTCACTGTGAAACATTTTGCATGGGGTAAGCTTAGAATTGTGTATAATATTGAATCATTCGCTACTTCTACTCCAGTGAATTTCCTCTGCGTCAATTATTTGAGAAGTCGTTCTAAGCTACATGGATTCACCGGATCAATAAGGAAAATCTTTGTCTGCGTACTATTCACTTCCTATTGCAATTTTTTTTTTTTTTTTTAATAAAATAGAGAATAATTTTGAAAAATTATTTTCTCAAATTGAGAAAAAGATACTCAGAACAGAAATTTCTGTCGGAGATTGCAAAGCTAATTCATAAGGAAAGCTATTTCTCAAAAAGAATGGGGAATAAGAATTTAGAAAACATCTCACACAAAAGACAGCTCATAAAGTTAATAAAATTTTCCGCTTTATATAAGCACAGATTGTCAATCAGCGTTTATATGTTCACTCACAAAATGTATAATCCAATTTTATACCGCAGGATGTTTTATACCAAATGTACTACACACCTAAATAATAGATCTAAAATCTTATTAGAAATTACTAGATTACGGAACAACATAGGAAATGACATAAAGCATACTAAAACTTCTTTAGAAATATTGTTGTTTTACAACAAGTAGTTTTTGCAAATTTTGTTTGCAATCCTCTGTGACAATCGTTATAATATTAAACAACTAGCTTCTCAGCATATATTCAATGTAATAGATTCAATAAATGATGACATGCTAGAAATTAAATTCATACAATCAATTTTTAGGCAAATCATTGCATATAAAATGTAATTGATTGAAAGAATGCTGTGATAACAAAACTTCCAATCATAATGTACTAATTGCATGAAATTTTGATGAAGATAATAGACTGCTGAATAGGTTCAATTAAGAACATACCCAATACATTGCTCAGCTTCTCTTCTGTTATACATGGAATAAAAATATACGTGCAGTAAGTCACACTAGCATGATCCAAATCATCCAAAGCCAGTGAATATAAAGAGATAAATTATTTTGATATATAGAAAACTTATACTCGTCTTCGGGAAAAAAAATAACAATTCAATACATAAATAAAACACTGGGCCTAGATGATTGGATGGTTGAGACGGGTGGGATAATGCAACCACCTCTATGAGTTATATACACAGTAGTTTTGAAAGCAACTAGATAAGAAATGCATTCAAAACAATATTTCGTTGTATGCTCCAATAGAGAGGTTAACGCTGATTTTTCACAAAAAGTTGTCAGATTTGCTCCAATTATACAGACTACAGATATTGTTTTATAGTTTAAATATGTTAAGCAGATAAATATAAAGATCAAAGCAACACTTTTAAATACTAACCAACTCTGTGGGAATTTTTTAATTTTTTTGAAAAAATGTCAAAAAATGACAAATTTTACCCAAAATTTCGATTTTTGGAGCAAAAGCGCAGACTCAAGCCATTTTTTTTTTCAGCGGTAAAATTTCACACAGTTGATGTACTAGTATAAAGGCAACTTTTGGCACCTACCCGTTTTTGATTTTCAAAAAAAAATTTTTTTTCGCTCCACCCTAATGTACATGGAAATTTTTTGTCTTGTACGGATTTGGTTTATGGTTATTTGGAATATTTTTGTCAGGTTCATATTCGTTTCTAATCAAATTTCAGGTATTTTTTCAAATGGAATTTTTAGGTTTGGATAGGGTTCATGTCCACGGAAATTATTTTGTTTTACTGCATCCGGTTATGGTTCTTTTGAATACTTTGATCAGACTCAGATGTGGTTTGTATCAAATTTCAATTTTTTTAAATGCAATTTTTGGGGTTCGAATCGGGTTTATGTCCACGGAAATTATTTTGTGTTGCACTTATCAGGTTATGTTCTTTGAAATATTTTTATCGGTTTCGAACTTCGTTCGGGTCATATTTCGTGTTTTTTTAAAGAAAATTTTATGTTCGAGTTTGGCTGCATGTTCACGAAAATCATGTTTCCTCGTTCGGATTGGGTTGTGCTTCATTTGAACATTTTTGTGGGATTTAGATTTGGTTCGGGTCAAATATCAAATCCATATTTTATTTTGAAATTGAATTATCAGGTTCCGGACAGGTTTATGCTCATGGAATTTTTGTCATGCTACGGTCGGAGTATGGTCTTTTTTTCTCTTTTTTTTTATAGGGGGTGGGGGTGGGGTTATTGGGATCGTGGTATCTGTTAATAAGCCTAAGCATTATGGTTGCAACCAGTTTTGCTACTATTCTTTTAGTGACTATTTCTGATATATAATATATTTTGCTAATTGATAATTTATCATGGTGTATGAATCATCTGCCGATTCGAACAATTTTACGCCAAACATCAATCTAATTTTCGTTATAAAAACAAATTAAAGCCTGAATAAAATTTTAAATTAAATAGAATACATTCAAATTTAATCAATGATTTAAAAAAATGGTAGAAAAATCCTCGGATACATGTATATATATATATATATATATATATATATATATATATATATAAAATTGCTATTAGCAACGGATGTTATATATTAATTATATATAAGATACCACAATAGGAAAAAATTCATTATGACTATTCGAAATGAAAAGATATCAATTAAATATCAAATTGTATACATTCATAATTACACGCGCGGAGCAGCATAATAATTTGAATGCTAATATAATACCATTAAAAGTAGACAAGATTCACCAACGGATTTTATCAATAAAACAATAAACCAAAACGAAGAATTAAATTGAATTATAGTAAACAATATTAACCATTTGAAATTAACCATTGAATTTAATAACTTATAGCACATTGAACATGGAAGGAAAAAAAGAATAATATGAATACAATTGAAATTTGTAGAACCAAAGCAGAATCTTCAGGTCCCAAATACTTTGGAACTACAAATGGAGTGTGTGGTTTCATCTTCGTATTTGCCATGAAAAAGCAAAACAATACGAATTTGGGACTACCATCACACAAAAACCAAATTATTAAACAAGGAACAAAGATATTTTACAAAAAGGAGTTGAAAGTAAGTAAAAATAATAGTTATACATAACAAACAAAAAAGATAAAGCTGAATGGAAATATAATTGAACCGGAAAAAATAATAATCGATATTAACATAAAATTAAATTAATAAAATGATTAAAATTAGAATTAAGAGATAACATTCATATTAACATATAACTTAAAATACATTATTGTTACTTTAATCAGTAACATTTATTGTGAATTTACATGGTAAAAACTCATTATCTTAATATAGGATAATAATAAAAAAAAATAATAATAATAAATAAATAAATAAAAAAATAATGATAGTAATAATATTATTAATAATAATACCAAAAATTATATCAATAACATTAAAAATATTTTGATATTTAAAATATAGCTATTTAACTATAGATATAACTAGACGAATATCCATATATTGGTGTAAATTAAACAGTTTAAAAATTATGTTAAAATAAATAACCCACTCTCATTTTTTTTTAAATAAATAATTAACCTTTGCGTTTTTATCCAGACAACACCACCCTCCTCCATATATAGTTTACTATAACACAGCTAACCAAATATACATTCTAATGTACGAAATGACAACAATCTGACGTGCAACAGCTGTGATAAAAAAATTCTCAGTTAAACAGTTAGTTTGCCGGCCTATAAATTATAAAGAAAAAAAAATACTCACTTTTGAAATGTTAAACACTTAAATAGGTTTCTTTAATTCTGTATCAGCTTTTTAAATTGTTTTCACGAAATATCTTATACAACCAACCAATCGAAAGGAAGCGAAGGGAAAAAAGTTTAAAAAAGGTGATTTATTATGAGAGTGATCTCGGGATTTTAATTAATTACTCAGTTAATAATTAGAATTTTAAAATTTTTAATGTCAGGTACATCAGGACAGACTTTGAGCTAATCTCAAAAAAATTTTGAACCTCGTACGTGCCATAGATTTCGCTAGACATCGCATACACGCACGCACATACACACACACAGAGCGTTTTGTTCCTTTATTAGTATAGCTATAATAAATTTATAATATTGTAAATATCAACCTTGAATATTTTGGAGTATTTTTTTCTGTATCTTAATGTGTAAAGCGGAATTGAGTTTTCTTCCGACAATTTCACTTATAATCTAAAGCGAAAGCTGGGTTTTAGGCTGTCATTTTTCTCACCCCTATATTAAGAACGCAAATTTCGTTAAAAAATATCAATCTAAACTATAGTATTTTTTTTATAGTTTTGAGACAAGCATTTTTTCACTGTTTTTTTTATTTCAATTAATACTTAAAATCTCTATAAAACCATAAAAGTAATTTATCATTTTATGTTATTTACAAAATCAGCGTGATATAACTTCTTAAGCAGCTTTAAAACATTTATTTAAAATATTTAAGTATTGAGAAAATATAAAATTTATTTCTTGATACTTTTTAATCCCTCACGTTATTTACGTTCGTTGCTAAAACTGCGTTGGCTCCGACTATCGACTACGACTAAGCGGTTTTGTACAGAATTGTCTCAATTTTTCTGCAAAGTCTAGTAGCAGGAAGCCTTTCACTGCTTCAACATACGTTGTCAAGTGGTTGTTATAAAATATTTTGTATTTAAATTTGAATGCATGAAATAATATATATTAGTAACATTTCTGAATGTTTACGAAAACTACATTTCAAACATTACCAAAGCATTATTAGGAATATTTAAGTCTGAATGAAGGCTTTAAATGCTTGGAACACATAAAAAGTATTAGCTTTTTATAACACAATTCTAGGTTTTTTGCTCCCAGTTATTTACCAGAAGAAGATAATTTTTTCTTCACTAAACGACTTACGGTCTTTAATCTCAGTATTTTCTATACTTATTATTCCACAATTTAGAACAGATCTTTAATTATGTAAACACACCAGTCTACAATATAGAAATTCCATAAAATTCACGCATCTTTTAGTAACTTGCAGTTTTTCTGAAAGTTTTCAAGAATATTCGGCTTTTTAGTAAAATGACCAGTATTTTTTATTTAGTATTTGATAAAGTTTTGCAAATTAAACGAAAATATTGAAGATTGAGTTTCTGTTAAGACATAAATGTATTAAAAAATAATTAAGACAGTTTACAGTGTTAAAAAACTACAAATTGATTAGGGTCAATGATAAACACAAATAAAATAATCAATTGATTATCAATAAACAAGTGTAGACATTTTGCAATATTTAAGCAAAATTATTGCATGTCCTTAATAGATTAAGTAATAAAACCTATTACGGCTTATAATGATGAATATAAGCATAAAATTGGATCTATCATAATTTCTTGCTAAAAGCAAAATAGCAGTTGCTCTTACGAGAGCCGTGTTGTTACGAATTCAAAATCTTTAATTCAGGAAAATTTATTAAAGATAGTTAATACATGATCTAATTTAAAATCTTTTTCTCTGGAACTATAACTTTAGAGAACATCCATGAATTTAGATTGAAGCAAAACTGAAAAAAGCAAAGATTACTAGGCAGAACTGTTTAGAAGCCTTCCGTTACATCTCCTTTTTTTCACCCTCCCATTTCCCTGATCTTTCGATTATCGAATAAGTCAGGGATTCTATGAATCCCAGTATCCATTATCATCTGGATGTACAAGCTTATCTGTTGTATCTTTAATCCTACATGCAAAAAGCATGGTTTCAGGGCCTCAGAAGCACATTCAACACCTGTTTCTATCCATCCTTGAAGATTACTGTTTCTATAGCTGTTCTTGTTGGCCTTGTAGTGAAAATTTACATTACCTTTATCTAAATATGTCATAATATTTACTTTAAGCTAATTCAAATGCTATTGTGTTAAAAATTCTTAATCACAGAGGAAATAATTTCTTTTAGTACTTCGATATATCATCGTAAGTATTTTAAATAGCATTGCCTATAGGCAATGTATATTTCAAAAAAGTTTGGTAGGTACAAAGTTTAGTACAAAGTTTGGTAGGAATTAAGATTATGTTGATGAAATAATCCTACAAATAATTTTTGAAGGAGGTAAAATTTTTAATGTTCATATGTCCCCGGGTTCTAAAACGTTATATTAAAAAAATTCTGCTTGCCATAACAAGTAAAACATTTACAATTCAATTCTTCTACAAATACACAATTAAAGAAAATAAATAGATACATATAACTTAACGGCTGCTATTTTATGTACTATTATATACTTACTATTTTATGTTATTTCGGAAATTTATAGCAGCAAAGCAGTAAAATTCATTTTTATCTTAATGAATGTAAATGAACCCTAATAACTGTATTTAGGAATATTAGTAAATTACACCAGGAAATCTTTACAGAAAGAAAACTCGCCTTGCATACAATATTTTAAATGACAATTAAATAAAAAAAATTAATTTCTTAAGAAACTAGTTTTCGGTTTTCTTTACTGTGTTTTTCACAGAGTTTCCTTTATTTATTTTTCCTCTAATATTATTTAGAATAATCTATGACATTTTTACCATTGGAAATAAATTGACCATAAAATTTAAAATGAACTAATTCAAAATGTTTTTTTTTTTTTTTTTTTTTTTTTTTTTTTTTTTTTTTTTCAGTTTTGGATCATTTGACGATACTCGATAATTAGCATGGCAAAAAATGAAACATCACAAAGAAACTGAATCATTATATACCCTAATATCTAAAAACTTGAATGGACCATAACAAGTGCTTTAAACCAAACTATTTTCAAACATTTTCAGTGTGTTTTGTACAATATTATTTTTTTAAGAAAAATATGAGATATATGTTTAAAAAAAACTTCAAAATTATAGCAACAAAATACATTTTTTCAACATGGTGTAATATTATCATGGAATTAAAAAAGTCCGTTATTAAGTTATCCAAATTGTACGCGTGGGTTCTTGCTCTCTCGCATGGATGCTAAAATCTGACAGTCACAGATCACGCACTTAAGAAATTCTCTCCACTTTCCCTCAACTAGGGTCTTTTACACTCGAGTCCTGGCTAAAAAGTGTCATTCTATACCCATAAGTAATAGCTATAACAGAAACAGTTTTTATTGTAGTCAGTTCTGTCATTTTTTATGCTTATGTAAGATAGCTTTATGCTCTTGCTCGAAAACTTTTTTAATGATTTTCTTAAGTAGCAGTCATTTCAAAAGCGTTTTAAGGGTGTATTTTCAAAATAAAGAAGAGTTACTAATAGTAGCGCTAATCCTTTAAAATATTCAGAACTGTTATTCAAGTATCGTTAATGATTCAATGGAACGGATGATTCAAGATAACTTTTCCATGCTTTTTAAAAATGATTAAATTTGGCGGAATTATTTTTCGAAAATATGCAAATACAAAAAATTTAAATAAAATAAATTTAAAGATGAATGTATATATATTATATTGATGCTTAAAATGCATTTAAAGCGTGTGTACTTATTTGTATTCTGGATAAAGTTATATCCATATAGTTTTATATTTAATATTCGGTAAATGAAATTAATTATTGTTGTAAAAATTAATTTATCTTATATATATATCTATATATTTGCACAAGCATACATTCCATCAATCTGTTGCTGATTTCGTAAAGTATCTTTTGCTGAATTTGTTTTGCTTAAAAATTAACAGAAAACGAACTTTATTCTATACTAGTTGAAAGTAACTGTGCGTGGTACTTAACGAAGCTCAAAGCATTATAAGCTTTAGAAATTCACAACTTCTGCAACAGAGGATCTCAAATATGTGTTTGGTTTGAAGATAAATGATGCTTGAAGTTATATGCACTGTAAAAAATAATATAACAATAATATAATTATTAAAATAAAAAAGGATGGATTTTTGGCGATGTATCCGGCTGTTAGCTGTTGACCAAATAACATGAAAATATAGCATTTAAAAAATTTCAAAACTTTATATGAATGCATGATAATATTTTTCATCAAAAAATTATTTTTGTAGTTGTCAGTGGGAAAATTAAAAATATATATTAAATAAAAAAATTATCCCTGCCATCTCGACCTACGGATGGTGGTAGATTTTGAAGATAACTACTAATTTCATCAACAAAAACTGAATCAGTATTTGTTATAATTCCAGTTTAACATTTTTATCTGGCCAGTTTTCACGAATTTTTAATTTCATTTTTCTGTAACAGGCTGCTTTTTTCAGAATAATGCAATATGATATTTTTTTTCTTCAAACCTTACTTATGTTTAGTTTGCTTTTGCTGTAGGAATTGGTCCTATGAAATACCTCTTAATATAAAAGTTGCCGATAGTATTAAGGAGATTTAAAATAAATCTAAGCATATTTGATATCTTGGGAATTGAAAATTATGAATCTCTTTTTCCCTAAAACACAAGTTCCCTCTTGCACTGTAAAAAATTTGCGCAATGTTCTTAGCATTTACTGTGTAACATTCCTGGGTTTTCTCGGATTATTTCTGCTCATACAAGAATACCGAGAAATCTTGTGTAATACCTTCCATAATCTCGTGTAACTTTTCGGAATAGTTGAGAAAGTGGAAATTACTGATAAACTGTGAAATGTTCCGAATATTTTCTGTGTAACATTCTTTAGTTTTAGTATACTTTTTGAGCTTTTGTGTAACTTTTCGAATTTATTCTAAAATAGAAATCATTGGTAATCTGTGAAAAGTTATATATGTTTTTTGTGTAATATTCCTTATTTTGTGGTTGGTATATTAATTACAGAAAAATCGTTATTTTGCGTGTATGCCATTTTATCATCCCAGCTGAGAAAAGACTACGAGATCTTGCGCTTTAACAAAATAACACGAAGGTGCGTATACTCTTGTAATTGTGCATTTCAAAGCTTTTATTCAAATTCTGCCCTGTACAGCTCTAGAGATATATTTTACATGTAAAAAAACTAATTTTTTGTGTGTTTATTATTTTGCTCACTTAGTTATAAATCGAGTATGGAAACTAGAGTCACTAATTTTTACCGAAGCTTTAACTACGCATTTAATTGTGATTCTCGAATATTTTTTTCCCAGTTTAGACTCTGGGGACTCTTCTTGGTCTTTATTTCCATATGAACTACTTTTTTGAGTGTGATTCATTTTGTTGCCTCAGTTGAAGAAAAAGACTATGGGATTTAGACCAACTAAATTTGGAATGAAAGTGCGTATGCCTATCTTATTGTTCATTTTGAAGCCTATTTTTTCAAATTCGACCAGTGATCGTTTTACGAAATTATTTTATCAGTGATTGTTTGACGAAATTCTCGATCTTAATACCGCAAATTTTTCTCCAAATATCTGCTATTTCCCATTAGTAACATTTGACTTATTTAATCAGCAGTGCCAGTTTAGAGGATTTTTTTACAATGTCTATCTTTATTTCCGAATAGTAATCTTTCTGTCATAAAATAAAGTGATAATATCTAGGTATAAGCATTCGCGTCGTAAGCAAGATCTTTTGTCCAAGGGATGAAAACTTTATCTTATATTAAATGGAAAATTTTTACATTTGTTGTAAGAGCGATGTTCTGGTGATGTTGGAACTGGAGTAAATTCAGGTATTAATCGGTATCACGTCTTAAGTGGGTTCGACTGTTTCCTAAAACAATAAATCTAGCATAAAAATTATTATAAACAAAGTCAATGCTTAAAGAGGAAAGGGGAGAAGCTCTAGCCAACTATTTTATTTTTCAAAATATTGAGTCTATAACATGAAATTAAAGTAATATCAGTAGAGAAATGTTTAAATTTTGTCCCCCCCTCTCCCCTCCCTTCTTTGGTATCTGAAAGCTACATATGTCTATAGAGGATGAAAAGGTACAATTTTAAGATTTTTACTAGAAAATATTGCTAATTTTGTGGCAAGGTTATTGTGCCTAAATGTGATTCATAAGTACGGTAGTCTTTTTTTTTTTTTTACTTTAAATCTTAATACAGGATTCCCGAATGCTATACAATAAGGCATTAGATTTTTAATGAAACTGTATGTATTTTTCTGCATTGATGACATTTTCTTAGAGATTCTCGATCAAATAGACATCGTTGATTTTATAGCGCCCAAATGTTTCGTAAGTTTAGCATATTTCCCTAAATTGCCTCTCGTATTTTTAACGTTGAAGATCAAATAATCTCACTAACGTAAAGAAACTACGTCTGTTTCATTTAACTGACCAATAAACTGTTAAAAAAAGTGCCCTGTGTGTGGATTAGAATTTAAACAACTACCAGGTAAGTTTGTATGGTATTCTTTATATAGTGCATTAAATGCAAATTTCATGTTTAATTAATCATGTTTAATTAAGTTTAATTAATTAAATACCTACTATTTTTGATTAGTAATATTCGTTTAATTTAAGTGTCAGTTTAGAAGTTTTTTTTTTTTTTTTTACAATGTCTATCACTTTTTCCGATTAGTAATATTTCTGTCATTAAATAAAGCGATTATATTCGGAAATAGTTTGATGTTCATATCAAAAACTTAATATCTAGGTATATGCATTCGCGTCGTAAGCGAGATCTGTTGTCCGAGGGATGAAAACTTTATCTTATATTAAATGAAATTTTTTTACATTTATTGTAAGAGCGATGTTCTGGTGATGTTGGAACTGGAGTAAATTCAGGTATTAATCGGTATCACGTCTTAAGTGGGTTCGACTGTTTCCTAAAACAATAAATCTAGCATAAAAATTATTATAAACAAAGTCAATGCTTAAAGGGGAAAGGGGAGAAGCTCTAGCAACTATTTCTTTTCAAAATATTGAGTCTATAGCGTGGAATTAAAGTAATATCAGTAGAGAAATGTTTAAATTTTGTCCCCCCCCCTTCTTCCCTCCCTTCTTTGGAATCTGAAAGCTACATATATCTATAGAGGATGAAAAGGTACAATTTTAAGTCGTTTACTAGAAAATATTCCTAATTTTGTGGCAACGTTATTGTGCCTAAATGTGATCCATAAGTACGGTAATGTTCTTTTGCTTAAAATCTTAATTCATGAATCCCAAATACTATATAATAAGACATTCGATTTTTAACGAAACAGTAAGCATTTTTCTTTATTGATAACATTTTCTCAGAGATTTTCGATCAAATACACACCGTTCTTTTTATAGCGCCCCCATGTTTCGTAAATTTGTAGAATTTCCCTAAATTACCTCCCGAATGTTGATCGTTAACGATCAAATAATCTCATTCACGTAAAGTAACTATGTCTGTTTCATTTAACTGACCAATAAACTGTTTAAAAAAGGGCTCAGTTTGTGGATTAGAATTTAAATAATTACCAGGTAAGTTTGTATAGTATTCTTTATATAGTGCATTAAATGCAAATTTCATGTTTACTTAAGCTGTCGTAAGTCACATAATCCTCCATTTAAAAATGTTATTTTACTTAGCACTTAAGTATGTATTTAAGCAATTTAACTTATATGCATAATCAGACTTATATATTAAATAAAAATTCTATGCACATTATCATAAGCTAAAAACTTTCTGTAAATTAAATGAAGGATTACGTGAAAACTAAACAAAATTTTATAGTATCAATTTACAATCTTAATTTTAAGAAAGTCAATATTTCAATTATTGTGCTGAATTTTTTAACATTTTGTCAGGCATACTTTTTTAATGTTATTTTCTTTTTTAAAAATTCTGAATAAATGAAATACTTTACGTGTATGTATGTCTTTATTATACAGATCTGTGCATAATTATTTACAGCAATCTTTCATTTGTATGTTGATGCAAAATATAGATAAAAATTATCATTGGCCACTGGCCAGTTACTCAGATTTTTAATTATTGACCATTAACAAAGTCACAAACACTTCATACAAAATCATATGACGTGTTCGTACAGTTCTAACTATCAACTTTATAGCTTATTAATATTTTTTAATTTCCATTTGGTAGGATTACACTCAACTGAAAACTGAAATTGTATCTAACAGAAATATATATAAGTAAGAAATTACCGTAGTCAAACTAACAATATTTAAAATGAGCTTGGAAATCCGTATTAACGCGGGTGTGTATTGTGGGGGAGAGGGGTTAATTGACAAGCCCGAAGTTATAGTCTATCAACGTAAACAGGCATCTAAAAGTTTTAGAAAATAATATTAAAATTAAAATTTATTAAATTAAAGCTACATTAGAAAAACTGCTCTGAATCCGCGTTAAAAGGCGGCGTAACATCGAGGATTTCTCAAACTTAATTTCTAAATTTTAATATACTATGTACTCAAACTTAAAATACGCATTATGTCCTTATTGAAATACAAGAGCTCGGAAATGCGCGTTAGCAAGTCTTTCAAAGCCCAACTAAAATCCACGCAAACGAAGGCTTCTAAATCTCGCTTATAAAATAATTTTCAAAATTAAAATTTTTCAATTTAACATAAAGCTGCATAAAGAATAGGAAAAGTACTCGAAACCACATTAACAGGGGTTCGAGTAACACCGAGGATTTCTGTGATTTGATTTAAAATAACAGAAGTTTAATGTTATATAATTCAACAAACTTAAATGCACATTAACTAGTCTATTAGAAACAGGAATTTTGGAAATACGATTCTAAAAAGGCTTCCAAAAGTAACTTAAAAAAAGCATACCGAATTATTTATTACCCAAAGAATTGAGAAGAAACCTGAAAAATAAACTCGTACTTAACATGCAAAAGCTTACTTCCATATTTAAAGCGCAAAATATCACTTTGAATTTAAATCTTATTGTATCTATTGTTATGATTTGCTGAACTTTTTCAGTATCACTCAGTATATCTTAAATCTGACAATTTTTTTAGCATCTTTATTTTGACAGGGTTAGCAAATGCATTTTGAAAATTTCACAACACTACGTTTATAAAACATCGGGACAAATTTTATGAGTGTTTCAAGTAAAAGGGGTGTACGGAGGAAGTTCAAATTTTGCTGCAATTATTATGATAGTTAAAAAATATAATTAAGTATCCGTGAGATTAATCCATCCTCCTGTTGAATATGTACCCAAAATTTGAAACTATTCGAATAATTTTATGCAAGGAAAATGCAATTAAAAAAATGAAAGTGGAGGATTCTATCCCTTCCCCCCCAAAAAAATATGTGACCTATAAACCCTTGTATTAACACGTTAACTGCTATGTCACTCACCGGTGACTGACATTAAAATTTCCGTTTCAGCCACATCAGTTGCCCGTGACCGACAGCGTAAATTTGTAATATAAAATTAAATATTATATTGTTTTAAGGAATTGCTGAACATTTATTTAAAATTTTCCTTTTAGAGGATAAGGACTTTAAAGGATATAATTAAGTAAGCGGAAAGTTCAGTGTCAGTCATCCGTGACTGACGTGGAATTCAACGTGTTAAAGGTGTAATTTATCCTTCTAATAAAAGGAGACCAAAATTTGAAACTAATTGGTTCTCGACAAGAAAATTCTATGTAAAGCTGAATTAGTTGGAGAGGAAGGGTTTCTTTTACAATTGACCTATACTTGACCTAACATTGTTGATTTGATTAATCTCGCCTAATTTTCTAATAAATTGACACCCAAACTTCAATGAAAATAGATAATTCTAAACAAAAGTTTTTGTTTAAGCCTATTTAAGAGGGAAGGAAGTGCTTATCAGTCACATTATATTTGATCTAGAACCAACCAAAACCCGAAATAATCAGTTTCACCAAATAAGTGGAATTTATTTAGTAAATTTAAGCGAGTTTGCGCAGGAACATGGGTCTTATATAATTCAGATTCATCCAAATTTCGGGTTTAGCTGTTTTTTAGCAGATTTTTCCAATTGACACACTTTAATTTGGACAGGAGTGAGATTCCTGGATTAAGTACATGAAAAGTAAGATTGACTTGGAATTGCGTTCCAAAATCAATTTTGTCATAAATCAATTTAATCATATCTATACATATAATAAAACAGTAGGACCCGGTGTGTCTGTACATTGAAGATAATTGACAAAAATGGAGTCAGGGCGATAAAAGAAAACCAATGAAACACAAAAAAAAAATTTTTGAATTTTTTGTCTGTCTGTCTGTCTGTCTGTTTGTTCGAGGTTATCTTCGTAACTACTGAATGGATTTTTATGCGGTTTTCACTAATGAAGAATGCACACTCCCGGGCAGTGTATAGGCTTTGTTTCATCAAAATCGGACAACAGACAAAAAAGTAACAAAAAGAAACAAAAGAAACTATTAGGTGCGCTGCTCACGTTTTTTAGTACATAACGTTTTTTAGTACATATAAAATCCAATAGATGTCACTGTGCGATTTTAAAACGCGCTATCGTTATGTTTTCGCCAGTCTACTTAAGTATGAGAAAGTTTCAAGCTGGCTGTCGTTCCATGTGGTTTAGTCGGTAGAACGTCAGTGCGCCATACTGATGGCCCGGGTTCGATTCCCAGCATGGAATTTTTTTTCACTATGTTGGCATTAACGCCTATAAGCAATTAAAAGAATTTGAAATATTGTATTCAAGGCGAATTTTCTCTCTGGGAAAATTTCCTTGCATTAATATGTCAGTGTAATTTTTTTTTCGATTTAATTTTTTTTTTTCGAAACTTTGTTTTTCTTAAAAAATTACAGTAAATATTTGATATTTCCCAACGTTTTTTGAATGATCGACTTGCTTTTTTTTTTTTAATGTATGTCTGAACCTTATCTAACTACTTCTTCAAGATTTCTTTAGATAAACCGACCAGCGTAGCGGGCGAAGGCCGCTAGTTGTATAATAAGTCGGAGAAAGACATTTAAAAAAAATTCAGTATTAAGCATAAAATTACACGTTCCTGGATTTTTTTTTTTTTTTAAGCTAAACTACGACACCAGTTTTAAATATTTCATACTGTATAATAGTATGCGTAATTAACTCGGATAAAAATGATCTCTTCGAAATTAACTATCCCCTCCCACCAGCCGTGAAACAACCTTTGAACCAAAAATAATTATCTACTTTCTTCTAGTGTTTGCAATAATCGTTAATTTTGACTGAAAATTATTAACGAATTTTTCTCCTTTCATCCCTGGTGTCGATATATCTTACAACCATCATGTTTTGCGAGTAGCACTCATCAAGTTTGCAGACTCAGGACGGTAAAGTTTATCTCCACGTTTTTTAGTGTTACTCGACGATGGAAATTGCTAATTTTATGCTTAGTGCACGGAGCTTACCAAAAAAGATATGTAAATAAAGAAGCGTAAATGAACTTATATTGTATATCAATATCGAGGACAGTGGAAAACTGAGATCTGCAAAACCCTGTGACGTAGGGGGGCGGGAGGAAGGGGCTTGGAAGTAATTGTGAAAAATAAACATCTTAAACGGTCATAAACGGTTTATCATTTTAGGCTTTTGAGAACGAGTCATTTTGTATTGACTAACGAATGTACATTTTGCGTACTCCCAAACTGATCTGCGCGTAAAAAAATCATACCCGCAAGACGGGTCACGAAACGGGAACCCCATTTTGTTATGAGAAATAGATATATATTCTAGGGGGGCCTTGTGGAAAATTTTGCAGAGGACTCAAAACTATAGTTACACTACTGATTGGAGATTCTACAAAATCAATATATAATTGAGAATAAAATGTTTAAACGATATATAAACCAATTATTATCTAATAAATTCAAATTTTTCACTTAAAATCCAAAATATTGCAATACATTTTTAAAAATGGAACAAATCCCTGTATAATTCATAGATATTCATTCTTGGCCATGCGCAACATGACAACAATGCACTTGCAAAAAACCCCTGTTTAAAAGATATATATTGAATATTTTGAAACTTCTTTTATTTTTTGAAAAACATTCTGGGAATATACAAAAGTAGTTGTAGTACTTTTTGTATTGTTATTACAGACTTTTGTAGGACACATATTCAAGAATTCTATATTTCAAGCTAATGCATAATACAAAGTGTTTTTGCAAATGAGAATAACTTTTCCAATAAACATTTTGATTTTTACAGAAACTGAATAAACAATATTGCATCCAATAATTTATGCATAAAAAATAAAACATATAATATAATTTTTGTTTCTTTGTAGCCACCTTGGATAATAATCAAATCTGAATGTAACGATAGCTCATTTACAGAAACAAAAGGAGACTTTGGAACAGCAGAATTAAATTCGAGTACGGAAAGCAGCTCTTTAAATATAAGCAGTCACTTGTATATTAAAGCACCCATGGCGCGAGGATTTTCAGATTCCTTCACATCATTTTTCTTCTGCTCTAACTAAAGTTTTAAATGAAGATTGCTTGCAGTGGACAGAAAAAAGTGAGTTACTGAACCATTTAGCTTTGAGAATCTGCAGATACACAGACAATCCCTCTACAGCTGAACGAAAGCAAGTAGAAGATAAAATTTTAATTGAAGGTGTGGAATTTGTACAGAGTGTAGTTTCGACAATCTATTTATATTCTTATTATAATATAAAATATTCTCTCAAAGGCACTGGGACTTACGCTTTCATTGAACTAAAATTGTTGAAGTTGAATAATGGTAGTGTAGTTACTCGAAAAGTAGTTACTTTATGTGAAAAATTAAGCAAACTGTGATAAAATTCTAGATTGTAATTTTAACCATAATATCAATAAAGTTTTGTGTATATTATGAAACTTCTGTGAACTTTTATTTTTGACTATATTATTTTTTAATTGCATAATATTCTCGATATCTCAAGTCGAAGGGATTCTAAAAAAGCATTATGTGATAGGTAATTGTTCATATAAGTCATGTACAGGAATTTATAATATCAAATTGAGAAATATATTTTAATTGAAGTATCAGGAAAACACTGCATTAAGATTTTCAATTTTTAAAAAAAAGGTTATCTTCTTTCGGCAGCTGTTCTTTTTTTCCCTTGTATCTTTTGACATCTGAAATTGAATTTTGTGCTTTAACCAAATGAATGAATCCCTTTAAAGATGCTAATGCTTAAATTACAATTAAAAAGTTATTTTTGAATATAACTTTAAAATCTCTTTCACAAATTTGTGCATATTTTAACTTACCTTGAAATATTGTGTAATTAAACCTTAATGGTTTGGATAATCTTTTAAAATAATTATGTACTGTATAGCACATGCATCAAAAACCGTTTTTTCATTGATTTCTGTGGTATTATGTTAATTATATAAGGAATAGAATTATCAAACGTAATTGATCCAATTTAAATGAAGATAATGGGGTAAGGGGGAGGGGGAAGCGTCGAATGACCACATACTTCCCCCAAAAAAGCAGATATTCAGATACTGAAAAATTTTTTTAGAATGCTTTGTTGGATTAAACATACCATTTTATGCTAAATGACTAATCTGTTGTACTAGCCAAATGACAAGTTGATATTCTGTTTAAATTATTAAATAATGTGGCAAAATCATCTAAAGGTTATTTTAAAAATACACAATTGCTTTGTACGAGATTTTGCCAAAAATGTATTCTTTGTGTTACATTAACTCTTAATTTACACCTTCAAATTGGTATGTTGAGCTTGATATAAATGTGGAAAAACTTAAGCATGTTTTTTTTGTAGATCACAACACAATATCACTCATTTAGATATTTCTTCTGTTTCTGAAGTATATATTTATCATAATTTATCCTTGCATCAATATTCTAACCAATTTATTTTTGTAAAAGTAATTTTAATATATCCATGATTTAAAAATAGATTTTACTCATAGATATCCTGTATATTTTTTTAGATTTGTGTTATCAACTGAAAAACGAAAGCAACTAATTAGAAATATTTTCAATACAATGTTTAACTTTCAGCTGTGTAATCATCGTTTATATTCTCAACAAAGATTACTAACTCATTAATCTGTATCATGTTCAAGAACTAAACTTAACTCTAACTCTAAGGCATCTTAAAACTCTTTGAATATCATGCTAGAAATTAGACGTAACTTATTGTAAAAGGGCCTTAACATACTAGATTATCGATTTCTGAACTTTTCAGATTTTCATAATTTTCCAAACAAATTTTTAATAAAGTTCCTGTGAAAATCTATAGCAGAATTGCTGCCACTGGATATCCCGGTGACATTTACCGTATTCCGTGAAATGTTTCAGATCTTTTCACAATGAAGAATCTTAACTAAGATTTTATGCGTAAAGTTCCAAGCTATAAGTTTCAGAGTTTTTCAAAATGAAGGAACATAAATGAATTTTCATGAGTAATGTTCCAGATGATAGGTTTCGGAATATCGGAACCTAACTGAGATCTTATGAGTAACATACCATATTAAAGATTTCGGAAATTTTCAGAAAGGTGGAACCTAACTGAGATTTTATGAGTAGCATTCCAGATTATAGGTTTCAGAGCTTTTCAGAATGGAGGAATTTAACTGAGATTTCACGAGTAATGTTTCAGATTGTAGGTTTCAGAACGGTGGAACCTAACAGAAAATTAATGAGTAACGTTACACATAAAAGGTTTCAAGACTTTTCAGAATGGTGAAACATAACTGATATATCATGAGTAACATCCCAGATTATAGATTTCTGGACTTTCCTGGCATATGTAAGTTTCCTGGCATTTTTTGGATTAAATTCCTGGGAAAACCTGTGGCAGAATAGCTGCCACATGTTTTCTTAGGAACCTTACGCAAAATTTTTTACAGTGTGAGATCACTTTTAATTTTATCGAAATCTGTTACACATAAATTTATGGCCCTTTTTCTAAAACTAATAATAACTTTAAATTGATTTGATCTGTGTTGTAAACAAGAAGGTATTGGGGTTTATTTGTTTTCACAAAACCCCTCTGTATTACATCTCCGTTTGGTCCGATTTTGCCCATTAACGAAACAAGACAGAACCCACCGAGTTTCGACGGAAGAAAATGTTCATGAAGGATCTGTTTCATTGATTTATGATAAACTTACAAAATTAATTCCACTAAAAATGCATCTTATATTGGAAGGTTTCCCTTAAATGAATGATATTTAAACTAAAATTCACAAAATACCATTTCTATAAAACTCAATTTTAGAAATTGTTAAAATGAAATTTTAATAATACGTGTAATCAGTTAAAAGATATTAAAAGATCTGTTATTTTTATAAAGCTATCAATTAAGGTTTTTATGCTAATATTCCAAAATGGAAAAAGCAAAATTTATCCTACTTTGATTCAATCGTGTAGAGTTCCCCCCCCCCCCCCCCCGTGATATCTAAACCCGACATCATTTTCACCATATCAAAATTTATATGTGTACCTTTCATATCTGTATTCATCTTTTTTTAAAAATTGGTACTTTAATTTTATCATTTTGAAATCATTTTAATTCAAAACTTGAAGTCTGGATTCTATTAGCTAAAACATATTACTAAACTGTTTACATTCTTTTAAGTATAAATGAAACCAAAATTAGCTGGGTTTTATAAAAGACGATATTCTTGACACAACACGTATTTTAATTTTAAAAAAATCACTTTGAATGAGAAAATGGCAACAGAAAGATATCGTAATCAGCTGTTTTCACTTTGCTTTAAACAGAAATGGAATACTTCTGTCACAACAATTAGGTAAATGGTGTTAAAAACTATAAAAAATTAATATTTCAAAAACAAATTAAGATACAGCTTTGAAATAAATTGCATTTAAATGTACATTTTTTTCCTATACGACGGCGTAGACATTGAAAATGTGTGATGTTTTCAAGTTTACAAATTTTCAGTAGCAAAAATTGCAAAAACGAAATTGAATTTCAAATTTCAGCGTGGCCAGTCGCAAAATAACGTATACGTTACGCAAAAATTTATTGACTGACATTTCATGCCGTTTAATTTTATATACCAGATAGGAATAGATTTGTGCACAATTAAGAAAGTTACCATGCGCATAAAAAATTAAAAAGTAAAAGCATAAATTAAAGAGTAAAATTTTGTCCTGGGGAGAATTTTGTATTCTGGGGGTCTTAATCGATGCCGATAGGATTTTTCCCCCAGAAATTACAACATAAAGGACAATGAAATGGGTAGCATTTCTTGCAAAATATACCTAAAAACCGTTAAAGTTTGCAATTTTATTAAAATGTGCTTTTACCACAATCTGGGAAGCTCAAATTAGATTACATAAGTCTTTTTAATGCTAAAAACTTGGGAAAGCGTAATGCGATTTATAACTGTAATATTGAAAAAAGGTAAAAGTAACATTGCTAATTCACAAAGAATAAAATTTAAGTTTTTTAAAGTTATGTTACAATTTAATTTTGTAAAGTATCAACATTTAAAAAATGCTAATAACTCCTTATTTGAACTCATTTATATTTATGTCATATATTATGATATTTTAGTATAATTTTAAGATAAATCATATCCTATTATCATATATAACTTAGAAAATCGTGACGTTTCGAAAATAATACCTGATAAAAAAAACTAACATCATATTTAATAGCTAAAATAACATATCACACTTAAAATTTACGGAGTAAATTATAATTTAACTTTTCTTAATATCGTTTAGCAAAAATGACATAACTTTATTTCATGACAAAAATCCGTGATCGGTATTTTTTTTCCAGTAAAAAGCCATTAGAAGCATGTTTTAGTAACATATGCTATTCTAAATAAATTTCATTTAAGTGATTCATATGTGAGAATAACTTCGTCAAATTAAATCACTAAATCACACATGATCAATTATGGGAAGAATGAGACAGAGATACAATTACAACAGAGGCTATCGCGTGTTCAAAATCGCTTGCGCATGTCCGCTAGGCATCACGATTTCTAACACCCAACAGCTTACCTAACTTAATGTTAAATTTAAGATGGTGGAATATCTAATGAAGTAACACATTTTCGGTAGTAAGTCTCCTTTTATTTCTTTTTATTTATAGCTCAAAATAGTGAACATTTTTTATTTTATTTTTATTTTTATTTTTTTTAAAATGGTGTTAAGGGGAAATATTTGTCACTATATAGTGAGTATTTGAAACTTAAACCTATTCCTTAATAGGATATATTTTATTATCCGTAGGAATTAAAAAACAAGACATATATATATATATATATATATATATATATATATATATATATATATATATATACAGGGTGTCCGAAAAGTCTGGAAACGGTCGAATAACTCGAAAAATACATATGAGATTGAAAAACGTAAATATACGTGTTAAATATTTTTAAATAAGCTACTCAGTGATACCAAATTTGACCTTCGTAACCGACCCCCTGGGGGTCAGAGGGGGTCCAACTTTGAAATCTTAGATTATAACCCCCATTTTTTATTGCAGATTCGGATTCTACGGACAAAAATACGTAACTTTTGTATTTGATGTTTATTTCGAATCGTCGTTTATCACGGTGTAATTGAGCATATTAAATCGATACATATTTCGGATTTTCCAACGGGATTTTCCCTAATCGAAACTAATTGGGGAGAATTTATGACATCAAATTCCTCGTCTTTTGCAATAATAGCGTTTCCTGAAAATAACCCGTGCCGATTATTTCGGTAGTGCTACACAGTTAAAAATTTGATCCATTTGCTGTAGCGTCACTCCACAGCTTTTATAGAATATTTCTTTCATGACCAATGAGAATGTTCCATAACACAGTAAAGTACGCTGTAAAAAAATTTTACCCTTTTGCTGCATCGTCACTCCACCGCTTTTATAGAAAACGATTACTTTACTGTGTTATGGAGCATTCTCATTGGTCAAAAAAGAGATATTCCATAATAGCTGTGGAGTGACGCTGCAGCAAATGGGTCAAATTTTTAACAGTGTAGCACTATTGAAATAATCGCCACGGGTGATTTTCAGGAAACGCTATTCCTACAAAAGTCGAGGAATTTGACGTCAAAAATTCTGCCCAATCAGTTTCGATTAGGGAAAATCCCGTTGGAAAAGCGGGAATATGTATCGATTTAATATGCTCGATTACACCGTGATAAACGAAGATTTGAAATAAACATCAAATACAAAAGTTACGTATTTTTGTCCGTAGAATCCGAATCTGCAATAAAAAATGGGGGTTATAATTTAAGATTTCAAAGTTGGACCCCCTCTGACCCCCAGGGGGTCGGTTTCAAAGGTCAAATTTGGTATTACAGAGTAGCTTATTTAAAAATATTTAACACGTATATTTACGTTTTTCAATCTCATATGTATTTTTCGAGTTATTCGGCGGTTTCCAGACTTTTCGGACACCCTGTATATATATATATATATATATATATATATATATAGAGAGAGAGAGAGACAGTTTATAAAACCTATTTATGTGTATATACACAGGTATATAATGCATTATATGCAAGGTACAGTTATTTTATTTTTCTTTGTATTTTATTTATTTATATATTTTGCTCACTTATAACATGATATATGTGTATATTTTGATAAAAACATAAAAGAATAATTTCTTAATACCAGAAAGTCAGACTGTTGTACTTTTATAATTCGAAAAAAAAAAAAAAAAAAAAAAAAAAAAACTGGGGATAGTAAAACAAAAGTATTATTTCGATCATTTCATTAAATAAAAATCGAAGAATTTATTAATTATCATCGCCATTGTCTTCTTCTAGTATTTCCCATTCTTTCTCTATCTCTTCGTGGAAGATTACAGTGTAATATGCAGGAAAATGTTTTTTAAAAAGGGCCTTGGTGGCAAATTACTGCTAAAGATTGAAATTTATCTGACTATAATTTTTTATTTCCATATATTTTAATATAGTACACAAGAAAGTTATATTCCATTCATCTTTCTTAATCTTTTTTGTCTTTTTCTTTAATTCATAAAAGCTTCTTTAAAACTACTTTTATAATTCATATCAGCTTTATGTTTATTTTTACTTTTATTTGGTAATTAATAAGGAATCAATTTGGTAATGAATCAAAAGATTTCGTGTAACCTACTTATTTTTATTTATTTATTAAAGTGATCTTACTTTTAATTCTTCTGTATTAGTTTAGTATTAATATGTCTGATAGTATTTTTGTTGAAGAAGTTATATGAAGGTACTTGTAGAAAAGGTGTAGTGTCATATCTCATAATAAATGTTTTATTAAACGAATAAAGATGTTATAATGTGAACTATCTTATGGCAAAACTAAAATGGTGAGATTCTAATTTCGCTTGAAGACATGATACGTTATTTTTTAGATCACAGGCTATCATAGCCTGAGAGCTTATGTGCCCGCCCGTTCTGTATGTATGTTCGTTCGTGCGTAACGCGATAACTCATGATAAAAATATCCCATCCACTTGAAATTTTGTATATAGGTATATCCTGACAAGGCGCTTCCCTGCTTAGTTTTTGGAGTTCATTCGATATGTATAAGAGGGGGAACGGGGGGCTCATGCCCCTCCCCTTAATTGATATAAGTGGGTTTTTCATGCAGAATTAAGTTTTCGTTCAAAATTTAGATATAGGATCATTCTGGTGAGGCGATTCCGTGACTGTTATTAGGTGTTCATTGAATAAGTATAAACAGGGGGAACGGGGGCTCTAATGTCCAACCCCTTATTTTATATAAATGGGTTTTTCAAGCAGAATTGTCAGATTTCGTTCAAATCTCTGAATAGTTTTAGAAGTTTAATGGTTAAGTATAAAGGAGGGGGATGACTCCTCTTAAATTATATAAATGCTAAATGGGTTTTTATTAAGAATTATCCGATTTGTTCTGAATTTTCGATATAGATTTTTTATATCATAAAGCATGTCCTTAATAGTTTAGGAGATTCAATGATTAAGTATAAAAAAGGGGAAAGGGGAGAGCTGTTTCCCCTTCTTAATTTTTTTTCTAACGGAATTAACCCTTGAAAATATAAGGCTCTAATGTACAATTAGCATGCGTAGCCTGTGAGTTCAATGCCATCAGTTTAACTGGGCAATATTATTTTTATTATTATTGAACTACTCACACAATAATGATAATATTTAATAGTTAATAATTAAATGTTTATATTTTTTTAGATTGTTTGTTACTGCCTGTTAATATTTTAAACAGGAATCTACGAAAAAGGAAACAAATGATAATAAAAAATATTAACAAGAGAAAACTGCGACTTCAATTTTATTGAAATTTAAGTTTAGCAACATTTTGCACGCGTATCATCATATAAGTAATTCTTTCATCGAAATAGAGACATTGTAAAATGTTATTTAAGCTTCATACTATTTAAGTATTGCATTACAGTCCTACTTAAGCAAATATATTATAAAGCCATCCAAATATCAAAATTAAAGTATTTTTTTTTTAATGTTGTAAAATATGATACTTAAAAACTATATTTATATTTATCATGTTATTTATCACAATTTTTAATACCTTTCAAATAAAAAATAATAAAATATATAAAAATTGACTAAATAGTGTGATTGTTAGTTCTATTGTCATTCGTGACTATAAACGCACTGTAAAACAGTTGTGGTAACGTTACTCCATAAAATTGGTGGCAGCTACGATTTATACTTCATTGAGTAATTTTTCACTTACATAAAGGTGTAATAAAAACATGCATTACTGGTGTAACATTGCAATGTTACACCAATTATATCGGTTAAAATACTCCACCAAATTGGAGGCAGCAAGGCTGCCACCAGTTTTATGGAGTAACGTTACACAAATGTTTTACAGTGCGTGCTATCTCTTGCATCAAATGATGGCAAACCATGTTTAAAACTGCTGTTATCATATCATTATTAATTGGGAACTGAAACAGTGATAACGAATAAAAATAGGTGAGCTCAATTAATAAAAATTATGAATCATCATTTACAATGTACGTAGAAAAATATAGAAATGAATCAACGGATGTTTGGCGACAGGAAGTAAACCCGTCTTTATTATAAGTCAAGTATATCCAGGTGTCATGTTGTAAAGAAATTGCTGTGAAAGTAAAATAATAGTCGGATGTCATTGTGCCGCTATTAACGATGAAAATTAATAGACTACTAAAAGCATACTATTCTTATAATATATGTTTACATATTTTGCAAAGAAATGTATAGACTTAATCGTTTACAGGGACAATAATGCTTAAGAAATCCTACGGTTATCTTTTCGTAAACTACTGAAACGATTTTAATAATTTTCTAATAGATTTGATAGTACCTAAACTATAAATTTGTCGTTTTGCAAGACATAAAAGTAAAAAAATATAGTAGTTAATCGATTTCGCAAACAAAACATTTTGTTCATATTTTATTCTTTTTCTTTAAATTAAACCGTTATTTTTTGTTATTAAACCGTTATTTTTTAATCGTTATTTTTTGTATCTAATTAAATGCTTTTAAAAGTTCAAACTTAAATTTTGAGCTCAAAATCTGCATCGTTTTGAGTAATTAAGTGCGGAAATTTGAAATGTGTTCGAGGGGTGGGTAGGGTAACATTTTAACTCGTGAACACTGTTCAGTTGCCGCTTCTTAACCCCTCCATCGATTTAGAATTTGAGCTCAAAATTTAAATCTAAACATTTGCAAGCATTTAATTAGATACAAAAAATAACGCTTAAAAATAGTTGTTTGTTACTCTAGAAGTTTAAGGCGCCCTCTATCGGTATTTTTTGAAATTAATCTTTAAAATTTATTTTCAAGGAAATATTGACATAAAGAATAGTTTTAGCGAAAACGGCAGACGAATCGACCAATTTTTCCGATTTTTAAAATAATTTGAAATTTGAACCTCCCCACCCCCATTGAACACAGTTCAGTTTGCTCTACTTAACCACTCCCAACGATTCAGATTTTCATCTCAAAATTTAAGTTTATGTCTAAGCTTCTAAGAAAATTTTATGAGATGCGAAAAATAACGGTAAAATATAGTTGTACGTTACTCCAAAGTCTAAAGCGCCCTCTATCGGCATTTTTTGAAATTTATCTTCATAATTGATTTTCAATAAAATACCGACATAAAGAATAGTTTTAGTGAAAACCGCAAATCAATCGACCATTTTTTCCGTTTTTTATAATCATTTGAATTTAAAACCCTCTGAACACAGTTAAGTTTGTGCTACTTAACTGCTTCCAACTATTCAGATTTTGAGCTCAAAATTTAAGTCTAAGCTTACGAAACCTTTAATGAGATGCAAAAAATAACGGTAAAAAATAGTTGTTCGTTACTCTAAAGTCTAAAGCGCCCTCTATCGTCATTTTTTGAAATTTATCTTTATAATTTATTTTCAAGACAATACTGACATAAAGAATAATTTTAGTGAAAACCGCAAACGAATTGACCAATTTTTCTGTTTTTCATAATCATTTGAATTTTTGGACCCTAAACTTTAATGGCGCCTATCTCCTTTGGAAGACTTTGGGACCCTTGGTTGCCTATTTAAATATTGTTTGTCTTGATGTGTACTATCACCCCTTAAAGTTTGGACCATGAATTTAGAAACACCCTGTATATATATAAGACCATTAATAGTAAACAATATAAAGTAGAATGAATCCCAAATGCACGACCATAATCCTGATACCGCACGTGGTATATTAAAGCTTGAAGTATTCATATATCATATGACAAAAAAATGGAGATAATATAATAATAAAAACAAAAAACGATTTATCGTACACATCATAGTATTAAATTAATAATTAATTAAAAGCAGAATAATGTAATAAAAGAAAACTTAAACCATACACCATAGTGTACCCTATTATTAATTAAATCGATAACATTTATTTTGTTTATGCTATGCTAAACTCAATATCTTAATTAAGGAAGATTAAAGATTAAAAAATAGCTTTTTAAGAAATGTACCCTGTACATTTACTAGTGATATAGAACACTCATTTATTAAAAGTGAAGTGCAATTTAATAATGTAAATGATTAACATCTATACTAATAAAAGAACAAAACGCTCTGTCTGTGTGTCTGTGTGTGTGTCTGCAATGGCTAGCAAAATCTACAGCATGTACGAAGCTCAAAATTTTTTTGAGAGTAGCCCTAAATCTCTCCTGATGCACCTGAGCTTCAGAATTTCGAAATTCCAATTATTAACTGAGTAATTTATTAAAATCGAGAGGTCACTCTCATAAAAAAATCATCTTTTTCCAATTTTTTTCTCTTTCGTTTGTTTACGGTTGGCTGGTTGTGTAAAAATTTTCGCAGAAGTAATAAGAAAGCTGTGACAGAACTAAAGAAACCCATTGAGGAATGAGATAAGTGGAGGTGAAGTAAGCATCAAAAGAGTTTTGCAATATGAAACCATTTTTCGCTCAAATTTTAATGTGCCAAACAAAAGGACGTGGAAGGGATTTTGTATTATAAGACGAATTGAAAGAAATGAATTACAATTGAAGCGTATTTTAAGAGGAAATAGCAAATTTTTAAAATGGTCTTTGTTCTATTATTATTTATTAAAATAAATGTTCGCTTTTAAAATTAAGGAAATTGGAAAATTAGCAATAATTAAATAACAAATTAATTCTTTTAAAATCATGTATGAAAACTTAAGTAATAAATATTAATCTAAAATATAGATTTCTGACTGCAGACGATTTTAATGTATTAACAAAAGAATGTTATATTTTCAAGAAAAACGTTAAAATAATTTTCTATATTGATAGTTAAAACACATATGATAAAATAATTAATAATTTTTTACCGGTGAAGCGGTAGATTAGTTCCCCAATCCGATCACGGAAAAATAATGTTCGTGTATATGCAACCCGGCCCGAACCTAAAAATTTTCTTTGAAAAAACCCGAAAAATGACCAGAACGAAACCTGAAATCGATAAAAATATTCCAATGAACTATACCCGATAAGAGTAAGACAAAAATAATTTCCGTGAATGTAAACCTGATTCGAACCTAAAAAATTCCATTTGAAAAAAACCTGAAATTTTATGCAAACTACATCTGAATCCGATAAAAATATTCGAAAGAACCATAACCGGATTCGAATAAGAGAAAATAATTTCCGTGCACATGAACCCAATCCGAACCTAAAATTCCATTTGAAAAGAATACCGGAAATTAGAATCGAACCAAATATGAATCTGACAAAAATATTCCACAGAACTATACCCGGATCTGAACAAGACAAAAAATTTATTTCCATGAACATGAACCCAATCCGACCCTAAAAAACTGAACTAAATCTGAACATGACAAAAATATTCCAGAAAAGCATATCCTTATTCAAACAATGCAGAATAATTTCCGTTGATGCGCAACCCAGCTTGAACCTAAAAATTCCATTAAAAAACCGAAATCTGAATTGAATGACATCTGAACCCGAAAAAATATTCCAAAGACCCAAAACCGGACCCGAGCAAGACAAAATAATTTATCTTGATATGAATCCGACCAGAACCTTAAAAATCAATTTGAAAAAATACCTGAAATCTGAATCGAACCAAATCTGAATCCGACGAAAATATTCCAAATAACTATAACCAGATACGAACAAAACAATATAATTTCCATGAGCATAAACCCAATCCGAACCAGAAAATTTGTAAAAAAAAATAATAAATCCCGAAAATTGAACCAAACCTAATCTGAACATAACAAAAATATTTCAGAGAAGTATAACCTCATTGGAACTAGGTAAAATAATTTCCATGAAGTACAACCCGAACCGAACTTAAAAAACTCATTTGAAGGAAAAAAAAAACCACGAAATCTGAATTGAACCGAATCTAAACTGAACAAAAATATTCCAAACAACCATAACCGTATCCGAAGAAGACAAAATAATTTCCATGAACATGAATCCAATCCGAACCTAAAATTCGGATGTTCTACAAAACATAATGCACTCCGTAGCGGTGTAAAGTGAAACTAAGTACTTAGCGCGAGATGGTTAAAATATTTCGTTTATAGTTAGTGTTAAATTAGAACTTGGTTACGGTTAGGTAACAGTTAGTTGCAATTACGTTCCGGTGAGCCTTATTTTATATTTATTTTCCGGTTAGGTTACAGTTTGGTCATGATTAAGTTACAGTTAGGTTAAGGTTAAGTTGCGGTTAGGTTGTGGTTTGATTATGGGTAGGTTATGATAAGGTGACGGCCAGGTTATATTTATGGTATATTTAAGTTACAGTTAGGTTGCTGTTAAGATACAGATAGGTTACAGACAAGTTATGATTGCGTAATTTTTTTTTCCAACCACCTTCGTCGTTCCAAGCCCAAGCTCGCACTCTGATTGGTTCTTGCTCTCGGCACAAATTTCATGTAACTTGGCGATAATCATACTTGGCGTAGCGATAGTTGCTTCCGTCGAGGAGTTTGATTTCCTTCCGAACCGAGTACAAAGTACCTTTTCTCTTGCAGCATTGGATTGGATGAACGTGTCTTACTGAAAGCTGCACTCTTTAAAAGTTTTTACACACAACTTTTTACTTTGTACTCAGTTTACTTCGTACTCGGTTCGGAAGGAAATCAAACTCGACGGAAGCGTCTATCGCTACGCCAAGTATGATTATCGCCAAGTTACGTGAAAACAGTGCCGAGAGCAACAACCAATCAGAGTTCGAGCTTGGCCTTGGAACTACAAAGGTGGTTGGAAAAAAAATTACGCGTTATGATTACAATACAATTAGGTTACGGTTAGGATTTTGTTCACAAAATGAACATTACGTATGTTTGATAAAAAATATGCACCTATTTTTGTAAAATGGCTCTGAAATTATAATACTATATATTAACCTTTTAGCTAATCATCGAGAATCGATTTCATTCACGGTATAGTCAGATTTAAGAGTGATATAATTAGTTTGAAATTCAAAATATTTCACTTGGGATATCTATGTGAAAAAAGTATTTAGTTAAGCCACTTAACAGTAATTTTAAGGATAAATATCAACAGTTTAACACGAGAATCACGCAATCGTTGGACACATATTCCCTCCTGTGTTTCCCATTGCAATCATTTTGGGTACTTTTGCAGCTAAATATTACTTTTTTTTTACCAACTTTTGACGCATTCAGGGGGCACGTATTTAATATAATGTACACTGTAAAAAATTTTACCCTTTTGCTGTATCATCACTCCCCCGCTTTTATAGAATATCTCTCTTTTGACTTATGAGAATGCTCCATAATAGGCTGAAGTAATCATTTTCTATAAAAGCGGTGGAGTGACGATGCAGAAAAAGGGTCAAGTTTTTAATAGTGTATTTACACATATTTCGAGTTAAAGATAAAATCATAAAAATTTCAAGTTCGTTTAAGATTATTATTACGGACCCGGGCAACGCCGGGCGGGTCAGCTAGTTATTAATATAATATATATAACTAAACAATAATCCATACATTGGTGTTATTTAAACTCCATAGAAATTTTGTACCAAATTTACAAATAAATTTCCCACTCTCAATTTTTTTAAATTTATTAAATTAACCTTTGCGTATTATCCATACAACACCGCCCTCCTCCGTATTCTAACATCTACCTACCCAACCAACCTATTATATGCATTTTTTTATATATTTTTTACATTTTTTATTTTTTATTCTTATTTTTTATGTTTTAATAATTTTTTTGTATTTTTTTTTGCGCAAAGTGTTAATTAGTTATTAGATCATGTACTTACTAATTGTATATTAAAGAATATGTGATTTTTTTAGGAAAACCATTAATTATAGCATCATAAACAAACTTTTTAATGTTTGTATTAATTAAATGAGAAGAACATAAACATTTTATTCTATATAAATGATTAAGGATTATATTACGATATACAGAATTATGAAGACAGGATTTAAAATTAGTAAATGTATTAACATTAAAATTAAATTCTTTCCGTTTGTCATATGTATCAGTTATTAATTTGTTTTCTTTTAATATAATTTTAAGATCTAAAAAGTGAATGGTATCATTAAAAAGCAGGTTTTTTGTAATTTGTAGATTGGATGTATAATCGACGGGTAATTGAGATATACTGGTATTATCAGTATCAATTAAAATTATATCATCTATACAGGGTGCGTCATAAATATCGAAACAATAGGCTATCTCCTTAAATATTGCCCCTAGACCCATACTTCCAACTGCAAAGTTTCATAAAAAAAGATGAAATTTTTGATAAGATAAGTTTCAACTCCATGAGGGGGGGGGTCTATTTTAAAAATTACGAAAATTAAATTTTTATACGGCCCCCAGAGAATAAAACTTCCAATTAGGAAGCTTTTTCTTATCCATTCCTGAACTGAACAAAAAAAATTCATCTTGATATCTTCAAAACTCAAAGAGTTATGCCAATTTTAATAAATCGCGAGATTTCAAGGGATCAGACACAAATTGAAATGCCTGTAATTGAAGAAACAATGTTGCTGTAATGGGTCCAGGAAACATTTATTTTATTTATTTATTTATAGAGTTAGAATTTTGAATGTTTTATGATGGTTAGCCATATAATTTGTAAGCATTATCACATCATAAGACTTTTTAATATTTTTTTTTTTCAAAAAATTTAAAGTAAATTAAAATTGTTATAACTCAAAAAATTATTTGTGGCGTTGAATTTTTTTCTTTTGATTAAATGAAAATGTCTAATTTTCAATTTTGATTCAGCATTTTAAATAATATATATATATTTAAATAAAAGTATTTAAAATAGCAATATAAAAAAATGCAATTTTTTGTAAACAAAGCATATTTTAAAAAGTAAATTTTCTGAGCTAAAACCATCTTTCAGCACGTTCGGCATTTTTTTTCTTTGAGATGTTAAAAAACTATTGAAATCGCGGGACTGTTACCGTAACCGACGGTTATTGATTTATGTTAGTTTAAAAATGAGAAATACCGAAATAAAAATATTTGATTCAGAAAAGTGCATTTAGTTTTAAACAAACATGGGCTCCTAACGTTTAAACACTTTTAAAATTTTTATAGGTGATTAACTTCGTCCTGTATAGTTTCGATTTCACATTTTGTTTAAGTTTTGCCATTCTCCCCCTCTTTAATTACTGTTTAAATGCGTCAGTTGATGTAAACCTCATTTTTTATGACGTCGATTTCAAATTTTTTCCTTGTGCAAGGACTCACAGACAGACATTTTGTAAAAACATATTTTTCGGTATCTCTGAGCTCTAAAACGTGTGAATCCGTCGAAAACCGAAATTCAAAATTTTCATGAATCCAGTACTTTCTTCTTGTAACGATAGAAGAAAGTAAAAATAGGTTTTAAACCATCATAAAATTTTAAGCTGAATAGTAAAAAAGTAGATTTTTGAAAATATTTCTATGTAATTTATTAAAATATATTTCCAATGATTCCGTTAATAGATGTGTCATTATCGCTATTACTATTTTTACTAAACTTATTGCCTGCGGCAATAAGTTTATAAGACATTTTTAATGAGAGTTTAATTAATATCACTTAATTTAATAACACTTTTAATAAGTGTTTAATCAGACGGTCCGGCCAATTGGTCATGCCAGTTATGAGGTTGGCGCCAAGGTCGAGATATTGAAGACATCTAGCATATTTCAAGGAAGTTTAAAGCAAAAACCTATACGCTTTTATTTTATATCTAAAAGTTAAAGTATTGTCTTGGATCGACATTTAACCTATTTTTAAAGCACTTTTATTCAATGTTTTCAGAAGAGAAGCTTAAAGTTCTGTTGTTCAAGTTATAATATACATAGATGTTCAAGTTACAATATGTATGATAAATTACATTTATATTGTTTACATTAGGATTAATATAATTGTATTTTTTATTTGGGCATGTACGTATTGAATTACGTATTTAGACAATTACGCTACTGGCATTTTGCAACCTGATGTAGACTGAAAAATTCCATTAATTCTGTGTAAATACTATTACCATACAACTTAATGAAATGTAAGTTCCTCAACATACTATTTCACTTTTAAAAACTGAAATTATTTCATGAAGACTTATTCTAATGATAATATGAAACAGTAAAACGTGATAAGAAGGAATTTTCAGGGATCAAGGAAAAGTTAAGTTTTAGATAAATTAGAAAGGTTTAGCGGATCATTCAAGTTGAAGTTTCAATTTTTTCACTGTCACCATGAAATTCCTCCGTTAAGGCATTATTTAGTTATGCACGAAATTTTTCTTTGCCGACAAAATTTTCATGGTCGTTGTGGTGAAAAAGAATACCATACAACTACACCTGCTAATTATAAACCTCTATAAAAAGTTATTTTCCTTCTTGTCCCTAGCAATTCCATCTCAGCATATTTTGGTACATTATTTACTTATGTATATTACATTTTTTTAACAATGAATGACGTCAGAGGCATAGTAAATCCGAAATTTATATCGTGAATTTTAATTCACATTGCTAACATGACATAGAACCAACATAGTGAAAAATTATCCAGGCTGGGGTTCAAACCTAGGTCATAAGTTCAACGAGCCAGCACTCTACTCCAACATCAGAGGGAGAAGTGCCAGGCTAGGTATATGCTAATAGTTCAGAGAGTTGTTGCACTGATCCAATGTCCACGTTCAAACCCTGGGCTGAATAATCTGCACTTTGATGGCTCTACGCCATGTTAAAAATATAAATTAAAATTCGCGATACAAAAATCCGATTTAATGTTAGTTTACTGTTACTTTGAAAATCAAAAGTACAAGGTAGAATAAACTTCTAAAACTTTTTTTTCTTTCTTTTTTTTCTGTTTTTCTTTTTTTTTCTTTTTTTTCTTTTTCTTTCTTTTCTTTTTTTTTTACACATTTTTGTTTTAATAGGTAGATTCTTTTGAGTATTCGTTCTTTAAAAAATTTCTATTAATGACAGGATTCAGTTATAGACAATCAACACCCCTCAAGAAAGTGGTACTCTGTGGATCCGCCCCTGCACTTGTGTGTATTTTTCTTGAGAATTATTGGGATAATTTCATTAAATCTTTTTATAGTTTTGTGAGTAATTAAATTGTAAATTGAATGTTTGGTAAGAAATAAAAAATAAGATATTAAGTAGCTACACAATGTTTTTAAACGAATGAATGTAAGATTCTTTTTATAGATTATCACATCTATTGTTTTCTTTACTTATAGCACTAGCCAAATTAATATTGTTAGAATATTATAGTTTAACTACTGACAAAACTAAAAAGCGTACAAACCGCTTCATTAGTTCCCAAGAAAAAATACATCAGTGTCCAGATCTCAGACATTTCACAATCAATTTCAAAACTGCTATCTCTCCTTTAAAATGTTGTGTATATTTAAAAGAATAAATACTGTATGAGATATTTTATTGAAATGAATTTTGGATACAAGAATGCCATGTGAATTATTTTTATGTAGTTATTATGAAACAAATGGCCTAAATGTAAGATTGCTTCACATTTTTTAAGGACGAATATTCGCCTTACGCTAAAAAAAGGTGTGATGAAATTTTAGCATTTAATACTGACATAACAATACACATAAACTTAGCTTTAAAACCTTCCTGTTACAGCCTTGAAAATATCGATAAAAGAATACATATATTAAGCAGCTAAAGATATGCGTGCTGTGTTAAATATAAGCATGTTTAATACATTACTCGTATATGTTCTCATTGCACCAAAAGAGAATAAAATCACTTGTTTCATCTTTTTCATTCCCTATTGTATAAACACTGACAGACAAAGTATATTCGTGACAGAATATATTTTTTATCTTCTCTACTTTTTTATAATACATTTTCATAAAATGAAGGTAATAAAAAAATTTTATAAAAGGAAAAATATAAGCATAGTAAATTTCCTCATTGATGGGGTTTTTCTGACTTGCATTTACGGTGGGGAGGGGGGGGGAAGTTAAAATCTTTTAATTTTTGGACAAGAGAAGTGTTGAGCTACAGCAATAGAGTATATAAAAACAAATTTATTATTAAAATATAATTTAAATAAATCAAGAAAAAACTAAACGCCACGGATTTTAGTAGTTAAAATGAAAAGCATGGAAAGATGGTTTTGTAAAATACGTTTGAATAAAAAAGAACACGGCTAACAAATTTTGCTTTATATTTGTAAATTTTTTATTTGTGGTTTTATATTATAAGAACTTAATATTGTACAATTCAGGAAAGACAAAATTTATTAAATGATGCAAGCTGTTTTCTGCAATATTTAAAACAATTTTGTATTGTAGAAGACTAAACAGGCTCTCCCATCAAAATCAACTAAAACTTGCACAACATAGATTGCTTGAAGTGCACAAAAAATGCCCAAAAGACTATACTTACATATCCATAGTTTTCGAGAAAAATTTAAAACAAAGTAATTCGGTGCAAACAAAATAACTTTATAAGATACATGATCATCCAGCAATTCCCAGGCCATTGAATAAATAAAACGTAGGATGCGATTTTATAGCCGCCACGATGGCCAGCTTAAACACTTTCGCATTTCTTCCTAGGAGATCTCTTACAGGAATCTTCCTAACAGAATTGGTCTATCAAGACGTAGTCACTATAGAATATGATATTGTTGCTCGTGTTCGTGCTGCGTATACTTTTGTAGACAGCACGCTGCAGCAATCTGTGCAGTCAGCCATTCCACGGTGCGCGAATGCACACCTCAATATGCGTGGTGGACATTTTCAAGATTTTCCTATAAAAATGTATGAAAAAAGTAGTGTTCAGGTTTCAAATAATGTTTTTTTTATGCATGGGATATGACGCCATAATTTTCTTTCGCATTTTATCGAAAACTATGGATCGTAGATTTATAGTTTTTTAGACATTTTCTATGAACACAAGATGTGGAATCTAATTTCTTGGAATTCGGGTACTCTTGATGAGATCCCTGTATAGTAAAAACAATTTTTTGTGCATCACTAGTAGTTTAATAATGTTACCTTCCAAAAATCATCTTGTTAAACAAAGATATCTTGTTATACTTTTCATGATTAGATTTCTTTTCTCTCTTTGATTAATATCAATGTAAAAGTGACCACACTGTGCTGAATGATTATGGTGCACTTTCCTTTATTTGTATATAAACACTTTTTTATTTATTTAATAATTACATATAAATATATATTTAAAATAAAACAAAATTATAAAACATATTTTTTTATTGATGTAGTAATAAATATTTGCTTTGCTTGTAGATTATATTTTAGAAATTAACTTTGTTCTCACTTTCAATCATCTTTGTCACAGATAAATTATTTGCTATAACTTTTATGTTGGGGAAAGTATTTTATTCACTTGCGATTATTCATAAATTTCATTAAAATATTTTGTGTAAAATAAATTGCTTTTCGACAAATTTTACAGATATTCATATTAACGAATCGTAACATTTAAATGATGTTCAGAAAATTGTATTTTGGAGATAAGAAAGATTAGAAGCAAACATTAGGGAATAATCGGTGATCAACGATAAACTTACTTTTCATACCATTGTTAGAATAAAATCCCTATCTCAGAGTCATGCTACATAAGCTGCATTGCGTGTCCAGATTAGCAGCAATCGCGTGTATTTTTCAACCGTTAGATTCAATTTACACAGCCCTTTCTTTCTATGGCACACAAAATATGTTGTGAATTCAATAGCATGACATTTTTCTTAATTTTATACACCCATAATTCTGCAATCCAATTTTGCAAGAAATCTTAAATAATATTTGTAAATGAAGAACAAATTATCTTACTTAAAAAATGAAATACAAATATAAATTCAGGGAAATCAAATAACTTGCTATGTACAGAAAAATATCAATGTCATTAAAAACAATGTGTATAAAAAATGTTTTTGAGTACGCTATATAAATAAGTTTCTTTATTCTCCAAGAAGGATTACAAATGTATAACATAACCTTTCCCGTGTTGTGAAGCAATTCGAAAAGTCACCCATTATCTTCAGAAACTAGATTTTCGGCACTTAAGGGAAGAATATGTGAAATATAACATTCTTTATCTGTTCGTAATTTTCGAATACATTTCAAAATAGCTTTTATGCTATAATTAGGCATAATTTTCAACACTGTATCAATATGAAACATTAGCGTTTCGGTTGCTATCAATTAGTAAATTATTTTAAGCAAACTGAAGTATGTTCAACAAATATCTTCAAAAGAGAAACATGCTAAATTAACAGTAAAGAGTAAACATTATTTTCTTACTGTAGTATGGATAATTTTTTATACGTAGTCAAAAAGGCTTATTTAAGAATTCATAGCATATGCATGCATGTTGATACCGTATTCAGAAAACTCATTCATACATCATGAAAACCACTCTGAAACGTTTCAAGAAATTATGAGCAGGAAAAGATTTTTCGAAAATGTTTCTTAAAGTCTTGAAAATCTATACGCTTCTGAGATTTCAGAAAATAAAGTATTACTTTTCGGAATTGTGAGTAACTGAAAAGCACTGTATTGTATTGCATTTATTATATTTTCTGCACAATTATTGTATTTTCAATTCTTTTTTCATTATATTACATTTTCTTAAACTTTCTTATTAGATAAAGGAACATTTCTTTTTTTATGCAGCACAATTTATAATGAATAAAAATTTCGATGTCGTTATTTTTTGTGTACTATTAAACATTAAAAATACGCGAATAATCCATAAAAACATATACTACTTCATCTCATCCAAAAAATGAAAAGGATCCATATATGTTGCAGATAGTCGATTTTAAAAGGAATTTTGTTGATTGTCAGTCAACTTTAGGCTTATTGCTTTAGAAATTATTCCTTAAAAAGAGGACTTTTGAACGGAAGGTGGTCTCAGTTATTTCTATCGCATAAAGAAAATCCTGAAAATCTCGCGCATTCACCGACACCGGACCCCGTTGGTATCGTACTCGCGAACTTCTTCCCAAGTCTTCATATTGCGGCCAGCATGCAGCCATTGGTATAAACGGGTCTTTGGAATCATAATATATAATATGTCATACGTACATGCATGCATCTGTGTTATACTATTTTCAGGTTGCTTTGTGCCAAAGAACTCAAGTACTGTATGAAAAAGGATTTTTACCATTTGACAATCCAAAATTAATACCATCTTTATTATAGAGACAATTTATAAAAATTTACTTAAATTTTAAAAAGTAGACACAATTCACAATTGAAATCTATATTTCTCGTATTTCTACAGTGTAATCTATCGATAGAATAGTATGAGGCATTTATCACATTCCAATCATAGTGATATCGAGCCTTTATAAAGGTATTATCATGCATACCCTAAAGAGTTCAATTTTTAAGATTACAAACTTTCACAGGGTAATATGGGCATGAGCAATAACGCCATTCCTAGAATTTTACATCTTCTCTGCGACATTTAATTAAAACATACATGCTGGAAAACATGTTTGTATTAATATCCTCGGCTTATAGAAGTAGCTTCAAAACACAAGCCTAATATATATTGCATTTTTATAATAAAAACAATATAAAATGATGCATCTGTCATCTCGTGAAATTCTCTTTGCTTCTCTCACAAATGTTTAGCATAATTATTTCGTCATCAGAAAATTATCAATGTATGAATTAATCGATGTTGTGGGGAATACTGCTTTGTTTCGCAGCAGTTATCTCGATGCACTTCAACTCAATACAGATCATAAGCATTATGAAATAAACACAGATGAGAAAGAATCAATATTTGAGAATTTATTTCGAAATTATTCATCTTAGAAATTTTATAACCATACAAGTCTCTTTGTCTGATGTTTTTGAGATGAGACTAATTGCGCCACTCTCTATTTCACATCACCATTATGACGCTTGCGGTTTAGCTCTAATTGATTAACTATTCTGATTTTTGCACTACTCGGAGAAGTTGTTAAATGATCGTAAATGAAATAAGTCTTTATGAAAATTGAAAAAAATTGCGATATTTATCAAAACGTCTAGTTACAGTAATCTGCGATTCTCTATATCGTAATGCTTGAATTTGCAATGTGATATATGCAAAGGTTTTGGCAAACAATATTTTCTATTGATTCATTATGATGTTTCTTCATCTAAAGAACGTTCTAAAAGTCATTTCACAACCTTTTATTCTTCTATGATTCTTCTATGACATGAGAAGATTTCGCATTATTATACAATTATCAGAAGGTTTGATGAGCTTGTTAAAGTTTGTTCTTCCTTAAAATACAAATTCACCAGCAATGTAAGGAAACTACACCCTTAAACTATAAAACTACTACAATAAAAATGCTGTGGTAATTGGCGAAATCTTTGACGATTTCTTCAACTATTAATTTCTACCATGCGGCTAACACAAAGTACCGCTTTAATAAAATTCAAAACTTTATTTGAATTCATAATTAATATTGTTTTTACATAAAAATGCTTGGTTATGTTAGAGTGGAAATAACAAGCTTAATATATACACATATATATAATGCAAAAAATCTTTTAAAATTAATTTTAAAAACATATCTTTTTAACATATATTGTGTAACATGGATGACCGGTCTGAATACCTTAGTTGAAATAGTAACATAATTGAAGCTTTCAAGTTACACTTATTTACGTTTTTATATTTTAACTATGTAAAAACACATCTTCTTTTTAGGTGTGCAAAAAGATAAAATTTTGACGCACAATCCATAAATTTAAAATGTTATTTGAAACTTAAAACATATCAAGTAGTTGAAAGACAGATTTTTTTCTATCTATTTTTCCGAGTATTATTGATACACAATTTGTTCAATAGTAATTGAAAATCAGAAAGTCCGATTAAAAAAAAAAAAGTGGGGTAAGGTAACTATTTTTATTTGAAATTCACTTTCATATGATAGTTTTCACTATATGAGCTCATTTGTAATGGATTTCAAATGTAAATTTTATGTTAGGCCATTTTGAAAACTTGTATCGCGAAAGATTAATAAACTTCCTACTTTCTTAAGGTATCTTGTATTTTAAATCGATAAGCATTCTACGTCTGAATACCTAAATATTGCAATTAGAATAAATAATCATATTTAAATTTTAAAACACCAAAACAACATTAAGAAAATTAAAATTATTAATAAACTACACGTTTTTGGTTTAAACATAGCAACTTATTAGGAATATACAGTTTTTCTTGATGTAAAACTTTAACTCTGAATGAATGATTTTTTAAAAGCTATATTGATGTTTTTACTGTTAGGTTGCTATGTTTATAGATCAAAAATTAGTTATTAATAATTTTAATAAGTTATTAATAATTTTAATTAGTTATTAATAATTTTAATTAGTTATTAATAATTATTAATAATTTTAGTTTATTAATAATTTTAATTTATCTTAATGTTGTTTTAGTGCTTTTAAATTAAAGTCTGATTTTTTATTTTAATAATGGTATCTAGATATTTTTTGAAAAAGAAAAACTCTTATTATGTGCTTCTTTTAAAATACATGTTTTTTTAATTGTACAATGTACATGTCTTCAAGAAAACCAAAATACAGATTTAAGCATTGAAAAATTTTCACATTTTTACAAAGAAGAAATACCGGGTGATCCAGAAGTCCCAGGAGTTTTGAAATGCTAATAATTAACAAACTATAAACAATAGAAATATGCGGTTTTCACAGAAATGCTTAGAAACTTGTGGGATTTTTTTTCGATGAAACAAACATATAATGTTAGTTACACTTTTTGCCAACAGGTGGCGCTAATATTGATAGTATTATTTTTTATGGTTTGATACAGATCACTAAAAAGAAAGAATTGGTGTCCAAGGGTTACAAATTTTCATTATGACGCTCATAGCTTAAAAGAACCGCCGTGAGCTGATGTAAAACAACATGCACAGCATCTTCAGAGCAAAAAGAAATTCCATAAGAAATTTCAGTTCATCGTGAAATTACAAGTGTACTGCACTCACCATGAGCTGATGATTTCCATTGAGTTTTGGCATCGAATTCTATCTCATTTACGATTGCAAGAGACGTTTGGGGTTTCCTGCTTTTATTACGATCTTCCTATGAACCCTTTTCTCAAACCTTGTTTACAATAGCTTTCACATATGTAATGGCCATGGAATATTTTGCAGTTTTAACTTCACGTATTGTGCGATAAGAACACTACTCGATATGCGAAGAAGGCTTGTCTTAACATAGCAGTTACCACCAGACATCAGCGCCACCTGTTGCTGAAAATTTTAACTATATGTATTTAAAAAAAATTCATTCTAAACAAAAATCCCACATGTTTCTGATCATGTATCTGAAAACCGGACCTTTGTATTGTACATAGTTTCCTAATTATTAACATTTCAAAACTCCCGAAACTTCTGGATCACCCGGTATTTTAACATTAATAACGCTTTTGTAAAATTATATTATGTAATACTCAATAATTGGATACTAATCAGCTGACCCTTCAAGAAGATCAACTTCCCCTATTACACATATACTGAGATAAGTTCTTTTTTATTGACTATTTCAACAATTGTGATTGGGACTGTTTGTTCCTCCGGAATTATAGAAAAAATGATGCAGAGATTTTGTCTCAAGGCCTAGTGACATAAATGAATCCAACATTGCATTATATAAAATTATATTGCATAATATAATTTTACTGCCCTTAAAATACAGTCTGTAATAAGAAAGGGAAAAAAAGCCTGCATAAATTTGTTGTACGAATCAAAACAATGTATAATGTATTAGTTGGTCGCTAGTTTGCCTGAGGGATACACGCTTTTTCGTGGTTCAGTCATATTACACTCATTTGATCCTGTAAAATAAGAGCTAAAAGAATGGCTTGTGTAGTTTTTTATAGATAATAACCGTTCCTCGAATTTAGTAAAGTAAATCTTGACTTATGTGAAAGGCATTGTTGTTTATCAATTTCATTAATTCTTAACGACCGGAAATGGGCAATATTGCCTGCATATACATGATTTTTTCTGTTCAAAACGTTTTGGACAGGCTTATGCATATACATTAAAGTTATTTTCTTTTTCTTTCATATTTCTTTCTTTTTCTTTTATTTATTGAACACACTCCTATCAATTTTTTGTATAATGATCTGCGAAAAAAACTTGTAAAGTTAAAATAACAATTAAAGTAGAAAAAATTGAGAAAGTATAAACATCTGAATAAAATTATAGAATAATTTTGATAGAAAAATCTAAGTTTCCATAATCTGATATGCTTACAAGAGTTGCCATTAAACATCTGTGATATTGGCTACGGCATCCTTTAAAATGAATGTGAATGCTATTAAAGGTTTAATTACTTTTGCATGCAATCGCATTCTCTATAAAAAAATCATTTATCTGTGCTTATGATTACAGATTCTGGACGCCGATTTCTGAAAAGATAATTTATTTACTAGTTATTGCCTTGAGTTATGATTTAAGTTTAAAGATTTTTATTAAAGACGATAGATTTCTCTTAAAATATGTCCACAGTCTAAAAATATGTGTAAATTAGTTTTACATACATATATGTGTAAATTTCTAAATTTACACACTTGTAATAAAAACTTATACCCCTTTTGCAAAGTTTTACCTTTTTATGAGTATTTTAGCTTGCAAAACTAAGTGTAAATTTTATCACTTGAAAAACACAAATAAATGTGTAAATGGTGCAAAATGCATGAATTTACATAAATTGCTGTGAATTGTAACTTACGCATAGTTATATATACACAGATAAGTGTGTAAATTACTAAAATAACCCGCTTGTAAAAAAAAAAAAAAAAAAAAAAAAAAAAAAAAAAAAAAAAAAAAAAAAAATTACACATTTCGTGCAAAAACGTACCTGTTTTATGTGCATTTAGCTTCTGGCATTATAACATTACGTCATATTAGTTGTTATCCAGGTATGATAGTTATTATCCATATTTACACATATTTTACCTTTATTTAATCTATATTTATACTGTTGATAAACTCAGACAAAAGTGTAAATATAGATATTACCTGAATTTACACCATTCAATGTGTTACAAAATTTATATGTAAAGGAGACGTTAAAAAACGAATGGAGTGCTTAGGTATAATTCATGGCTACCCTTTTTATTTCAGTATTTCCATTGTATAAATAGCAAGCTGTCATTACGTTGCTGTAATGGCATTTTTAAATAAAGAACTAAAACATTTATTTGTTTGTTTATTTTTGTAAGAAGCTCTGACCAGTTCCCTCGCCCTCCCCCCTTTCTGCTAGATTAGCAGCAAAAAAAAAAAAACATTAAAAATAAATATAATTAAAAATTTCCTTAACCAGACATGCCAACCTCCGGCTTTTTAAAAATCAAACAATTGTACTTCTAACCAGAAATTTATTGAATCAACGAAATTAAGTAAATTTCAAATGGCCCTCTGAATTAATCGTAGGCATTTCTAATTAAATAAATTTTCTGGTTTAAAGTACGTTTTCATGATTTAAAAAAAGCCGGAGGTTGGCAACTCTGCCTTAACCCTTAACTGCAGTTAGCAATCTCACAGACCACTGTTGTTTTTTTTTATTTTATTTTTACAGTATTGGGGGATAGAAACACTTTACTATGAATAACTCGGAAAATAATTCAGATCTAGTTTCTGATTTAAATGTAGAATTTGGTTGATTCTAGTGAGCAGTGTTTCCAAAATTTCTAAATATCAATTCCAGTGTTAGTTACTACTTTTGCCAAACGGGCTATTCGAACCTTTAAAATGAAGCTAAAAAGATGCTGTAACGGCAAGTTGAGAACATTTGTTAAATAATATGTAAACAATTTGTAATAATACCATTAATGTAGAATAGTTTATCTGTATCAGCTTGAATTCCAGAGCGGTTCTTGTTATTCTGATTTTGTTCATTTACCTACCTTTTGTGCAGTTGTTGAGTTGGGAAAAGGTATATCAATGTGAAAACTATTAGTTCTTTTTACTACCGTTCAATGATACGGGAATATTTTTTTTAATCATTTATGATTCGTACATGAAGCATGAAAGATTTCAGAAACTTAGCTATAACTAAAAGTAGTTACGAACGAAGCAAGTTAAAACCATTTCTTCATATGCCAATATTGGAAATTTTGATTTGGAATTCAGGAAATAATTTTAAACTTTCTGACACTTTTGAATTTTTGTAAACATTTTAAAGCATTTAATTTTATTTCCCTAGTTATTTTATTTGCATTCGATTCATTTTAAGTAAAAATAAAGGTATGTTTTTAAAAATGATAATATTATGTCTTTTTTGAATTGAATGTTTCGCTTAGCTCAAGTAAAACTTAATATAAATTAATTATGAAAGCAAAATAGGAAAAGTAGCTAAATTGCCTTAAAAAAGGAGTGTTTTGGAAATTTTAAATTTTAAATTTTAAATTTTAAATCAATTAATGTATAATAAACTATATATATACTATAAATAATATATATACTATATAATATATATACTATAAAGAGTGTACTTTTCTTACGGTGATGGAACGTCCGCAAAATTCAAGCATATCCTCTAATTTAGAAAAAGCAGTTCATGCAATCCTCACAGTATTTTTTAACGAAAGATATTTGTTACATTTTAAGATTACTATAAATTCATGAAACAAGATAATTAATTAATTGGTTGAAACTTAAAAGTTCTAAACTATATCTTTACGAAATCTTTTTAAGTCTTAGTAAAACCGTTATAAAATATTATCCCCCCTAACTTTCTAAATAATGAATTTCTGTAGTGTTAAAATGTAAATTAGAAATTAACAAGTAAGATATCTCTTTCTAAAACTAAATTCTGATAAAACATTCTTAAATTAGTGAATGAATGCTTTATTTATAACAGAAACCAAATATTTAAACTTGAGATTGTCGCAAAATGATTTCCATGTGTCAAATATATAAAACTGGCAGATTTTCTTATTTTTTAAATAATCATTTATTATTTTTTTTCTAGAACAAAATTTTTCTAGAAATTATTTTCCGGAAAATCACATCGGCAGCTTCTGAAGAAGTCGGAGGTGCGGAAAATATCGACCACGTGGAATGGGCGTGTTATAAGAGCACATTCTGTCAGTCAACGCTTCGTTTCTATAGTAACAATAAATTTCACCAGTCAATCATCCGCCCACAAAATAGGTAATAAAACAATCGATCTTATGTGTAGGCGTTCCTACAGTTGCTGATATTTGAGATATAAATTTCTGCTATGTCATCGCGCGGATTTAAATACAGGCGTAGTTTGTCTAAAGGGAAGCTCCTTCAGTTCGAAAAGAAAAATCCTGATTTCCTTCAGTTTTTTTCCTACTTATTACATTGAAAGCTTTTACTTGAATAACTTATACTAAGAAAAGTTTCTCAAATTTAAGATTGAAATCCTAAATACGGAGATATGAAATCATAAAAATTTTAAATTAGCAAATTTCAAACTGCATTCAGATGAATGCATGAATATATATATATATATAACCATTTCTTGTCTTACAATAACAAAATAAAACTGCCTGTATAACGTAGTATATTTGTAGGGATCAAATCCACTATGATTAGAAATTCATTTTAAATTAAAGTAACTAACGAGAAATGTTTTTCTTTGAGATCTGTCATTTATTATAATATCTAAAGCGCCCGTTGATTATATAGAATACCTTAGCAATGCACTGTAAAAAAAATTGCAAATTTAAGGTACTTTACCGTGAATTCGGCAGTAAATTTGCTAAAAATGTCCCTTTTTTTCAGATTAACGGTCAACGTCCGTAATACTTTGCATTTTACGGGTAAAATCCGTTAATGTAACGGCAAAGTCCGTTTATATAAGGATAAAGTCCGTTTTTTACGGACATTGTCTGGAATCTCTGCTGCAGCTTTTTTCCAGTGTGAGTTCTTGTTTAAAAAGAAGAGAACTTTGTAAACATTCGGAATTATTCAAAATACACGAGGGAAAAAATGCAGTAAATACAGAAATCATAAAAGTAATTTAAATAAATATGTAATATATAGAGTTAATGATTTTAGGGCTCAAGTACCTTTGAAAATGTAAAGACATTTTATGTTTCTTTTATGTTAAATTTTTTAATGTTTAAAAATCAATTATTTTAAATAATTTATATTAAAATTTCATTGTTTAGGTACATTTTAAAAGAATTCTCCGACAGTTTAGATAGACAAAATACACGATAGACAGTTATGAGGAAAATCCCTTATCATTCAGCACCTTTTAAGGAGAAACTAAAAATGAGCTCACTTCTACCGCCAATATCTTTCTTAATTTTCGAGATATTTGACTGGATATTTTTATGAGTTTCTCCATAGAATTTATTATTAAATTGAGTAAAAAGATCATTGTTATCGTTCGCGTACGCGGAGATTAAAATTATTTTATAATTATTTTATACAAGTACTCATATTTCAAAAAATACTTTATGTATTTGTATTCCAATTACATTACATTGTTTCAACTAAATTTCGGCAATTTTTCTGAAACTAGCCTTAAATTTGATTAAAGACCCTGCATCATATAAACTAAAAACATGCGAGAATAATATCTCCATAAATATACATGCAATGCTTACTGTAATAAGTGGACATGTTGTGCAGTATCCACATATTTGTATCATACTGTGATATCTCGTGCATTTTAATGCACAGGGTGATCCCAAATATAATTTTTTTTGTCGGTCCCTTAAATGCCTTCCTTATCAAATAGACTTTGATAAATATGACATCAAACATAATCTTTATAGTCCCGAAGTTCCAGTAGAATCCGATAAGTATATTTTTGAATATTCAACAAAATGTCTAAAATTGAAAGTGTCTGGCCATTAATGGTTATACAGTGTACAGGGTGATTCGTAAATATCGAAACAATTGGCTATATCCTTAAATATTGCCGCAAGGTATTTCTTCCAATTGCAAAGTTTCATAAAAAAGGTCAAATTTGATAAATTACAACACCATGGGAGTTTATTTGAGAAAATGCCAAAATAAAATTTTTATACGGTCCACGTAGAATAAAATTTCCAATTAGGAAATTTTCCACATCCATTCGTGAATTACACACAAAAAAATACTTCCATACCTACAAATCTCACAAAGATATTAAAATCCAAAATTCTCCAAAATTCGTGACTTATCACTTAAGCATACCTCAGAACGACAATATTTTCACTCGTTTTGAATTGAAGAAAGGGATCATCCACAAATTGTCCGTTATTAACCCCCTGACCACCGAGCAAAAGGGCAAAATTGTAATGTTTTTTCTCTGCAATTTATTTTAAATGTTAATAAAAGAGGGATTTTCTATTATGGTATAATTTTTTGTTACGTATATGCTTATAAGCCTTGGAAGTATCAATCATAACTTAATTTATTAAAACTGGCTTTTATTTGTAGAATTATATTAATTTAAATAAAGCTTCCATTGCAGTGAAACCTGTAGCCTAGTGAACGGGTATATCCGGTCTTGGCAGTGGAAAGGTTAAATGTCGATTTAAGACAGTGCCTCTGTAAAATAGCAGCATATAGATTTTACATTAATCCTGCTTTGAAAATATACTAATTGTCTGTACTAAAGGTCTGCACGCGTCGAAATATCTAAGTCCTGCAACATACCGACCCATAGAATTTTTTTTTTGTCCCGGCCTGAAAAATGTTAAAACCATAGCCCGGTTCCGGCTAATTGAAAATCTACATAGATTTTAATATCGATATCGTTAAAAATTTCTCCGTAGTTTTCAAACTGAAAGTACTTATTATTATTATGTATTCGAATCGTAGAAAACTAGAACTTAGAACATTACTCAAGATTTTTTTTTTATACTTTATTTCTTTCAATTAGCCAAGCCTCAAATTCTCCACTTTGCGGTCTACATGCATCTACCCTTTTCCGAACAGTAAAAGAACTGATTAGTGAACTTTGAAACACTGACTCTCCATATTTTGTATTACGCATTTTCTCTGTCTCTTCGAATATGTGAAATATGCAGTCTGAGAGAGACGTTCCTTTTCTCTCTCCCTTAAAATTGTTACCCTTTAACTATTTAATCTAGAAATTATTATATCGTTTTATTACATTAAACATACACAATTTAAAGCAATGACATCCGTGTTTAATGTGTGCACTGTAGTTACAAAACCCAGTTACTAATGATATAATTAAGTTTTTAACAGCTGCAAGCCCAACGCTGTGGCTGAAATGGATATTTCGTGGTTCGTGTTTACTGGGATATGGGATGACCATAAATGAGGTAAGTGAACAATTTCCTTATCTCTTTATTAGTTCATGCTGTCTTAACTAGATAAATAAAACAGAGGATCCTCCGCACTCCAGTATTTGAAATATAATAAATAATATATACATTTAATAATAGATTATGAGACTGATTCTGTCGCAGTGCTACCGATAATAAGTGAAATCATTTTATTACTGGTTTATTATTTTGTGCTTACATAATATATATATACATATACTGAAATTGAAATAAGTGATATAATGTTTTTCTTTTCTGCTATGTTTTGAAAAAAAAAAAAAAAAAAAAAAAAAAAAAAAAAAAAAAAAAAACGTAAGCTATTTTGAATTCGAAGCAGAAAAATTTACACAAATAAAATAAAAATATATAAGACATTTACGTCTATATATCGTTACAAAATGAGTATCATAAATAATACTGTCATTGAAAAACTTAATGCAAACAATTATCATATGTAGAAATTCAGGATGGAGATGTATCTCCAAAAGGAGGACCTCTATAGTGTTATTATTAATGAACCCCCAGATCCCATCACAGATGCGTTTAGAAATAAAAATCGCAAGGCACGCGCAATTATTAATTTATCAATAGAAGATGACCAAGGTCATACATGTTAAAAATTTAGAGAGCGCGCGTGACATCTGGACTGCCTTGAAAAATGTTCATGAAAGAACGAATTTAAGCAGCAAATTGTTTCTTTTGAGGAAGTTATATTCGTCAAAATTAAATGAAGGTGGCAACTTCATACAACACCTGAATAATATATATGAAATACGCGATCGACTCGCTGCCATAGGCGAAACTATAGATGATCAACATCTTGCGGCATTAATGCTGTGCTCCCTACCTCCCAGCTACGATGTTCTCATAACTGCACTGGAGGCTAGGGATGAGCGTGATCTTAGTGCTGCGTTTATACGCAGCAAACTTACCGATGAATACTTAAAAAGAACTGATAATAAAATTGAGAATGAACCATCTCACACAGTGTACAAAGTGAAAAGTGCCAAACCGAAAGTAAATAAATTTTGCAGATACTGCAAAAAGAATTCGCATAATATCGAAGAATGCTGGCACTTAAAAAATAAAAACAAAAGTGGTTCAAAACCACCACAATACAACAATAGATTTTCAAACCAGTCACAAAAATCGGCTCTATGCTCTCAAGGCAGTGCAGGTGCTAGTACAAACAAAAAAAAAATATCGAAAAGGAAACACCCAATAATAAATATGTTACATTTTTTGTTGGGGATAATGTAAAAAACTTATGGGTAATTGATTCTGGGTCCTCAACTCATATTTGCAATGATAGAAATAAATTTAATGATTTTTATAACAATATTTCTAGTGTAACAATTGCGAATGGTCAAGGGTTATACTCTGAGGGTTACGGGACTATACAATTAGATACAGTAATGTCGGATAACACTCACAGTACGATAACATTGAAAAATGTATTGTATGTTCCAGAAATAGAAACGAACTTGATTTCTATAAAAAGGGCCACAGAAAACGGTTGTAAAGCCATATTTGAAAAACAATCTTGCAAAATAACTCACGAAGGTGTCACATACCTCGAGGGCTATGTAAACAACAATTTGTATGAATGTAAAATAAAACAAAATACATCTCACAATATAAATATCATAAATGAATGCGAAAATAAAAATTGTTTGCAAATATGGCATAGAAGATTAGGCCACAGAAATGTTAACCATATTAAGGAATTAGTAAACAATGTCATGGTGTTAGGGATTGAAATTGACAAATGTATACACGGCGATACATGCGAAACTTGCATCATCTCTAAACTCACTAGTGATCCATACCCCAAAGCCGCTAGTTTTCGAGCTACGGAGCAAACAGAATTAGTGCATTCTGATCTGTGCGGGCCCATGCAAACAGCGACAGTTGGGGGAAAATACTATTTTCTGACATTCATAGACGATTTTAGCCGTTTTACTGTCACGTATTTATTGAGAAATAAAGATGAAGTTTTTCCGAAATTTAAGGAATATGTAGCAATGACTACGAATAAATTTGGTAGGAAAGTAAAAGCTATCCGTTCCGATAACGGAGGTGAATATTTAGGAAAGGAAATTGATAGTTATTTAAAAAATGAGGGAATCGATCACCAGCTTACAGTTCCATACTCTGCGCCTCAAAACGGGGTTGCGGAGCGTAAAAACCGTACCTTGACGGAAATGGCTCGCTGCCTACTAAAAGATAGTGGTTTAACTAACTCATTCTGGGGCGAAGCTATCTGCACCGCAACGTATTTACAGAATCGACTCCCAACCTCATCCAACGACCGTACACCCTACGAAAAATGGACTAGTCGTAAACCAGACCTTTCGAACATAAAAACCTTTGGGTGTCGCGCATTCTCTACTTTGCGGTCTACATGCATCTACCCTTTTCCGAACAGTAAAAGAACTGATTAGTGAACTTTGAAACACTGACTCTCCATATTTTGTATTACGCATTTTCTCTGTCTCTTCGAATATGTGAAATATGCAGTCTGAGAGAGACGTTCCTTTTCTCTCTCCCTTAAAATTGTTACCCTTTAACTATTTAATCTAGAAATTATTATATCGTTTTATTACATTAAACATACACAATTTAAAGCAATGACATCCGTCTTTAATGTGTGCACTGTAGTTACAAAACCCAGTTACTAATGATATAATTAAGTTTTTTACAGCTGCAAGCCCAACGCTGTGGCTGAAATGGATATTTCGTGGTTCGTGTTTACTGGGATCTGGGATGACCATAAATGAGGTAAGTGAACAATTTCCTTATCTCTTTATTAGTTCATGCTGTCTTGACTGGATAAATAAAATAGAGGATCCTCCGCACTCCAGTATTTGAAATATAATAAATAATATTTACATTTAATAATAATTATAGCTTTCTGTTTTTTCATAATTATATTTTTTCATTTTTGAGGAAGCACAAAGGGCTGCTGTATATTTTTTTATATTAATGAATCTATATTTATATACAAGTGTTTCAGTTCCACCTTAAACCCTTAATCCATATTCCATGTGCTGGAGAATTTGAAAAATGCTTTTCAGTAAAATCATTTATGGTGGAATCTCACGGGAAAGAAAAAGAATACGGTATAGTCAAGTTCCCTTCTTAGGAGGTATACATGTAGTTTATTTTTTTTCTCGTGTATTACTATATTCATTTAGCATGGATCTTTTCCGTTTAAGACAGTATTCGATCATAGGAAGGTTCGTTTTCGCTGGTTTTACTTTTTTTTTATTTACTATTTTTTTATTCTAAAGTTAGCTATTATTTTTTATTCTAAAATAATTGCGATTTAAAAATATATGTATTTTTTTTTTAAATTTTGGGCTAAGAGAAATTATACTAATTTCTAGCATGGATTAGGCTAGTCAGAGACAATGATTTAAATACGGGTTGTGTCGAGACTGGAACTGAAAATTTAGCCCGTACAGATCTAGGAAAAAGGAAAAAATATATATGCCTGGTCGAGACTTTAGAAAAAAGGCCTGGCCTGTCCCGGCTCTACACTCTAAAAAATAAATGTGTAAATTTACACATAAAAATGTGTAAATCGATGATACAAAAACGACATGTCTATGTGTGTAAATTGGTGTGTAAATTGCCAAAATACACGCCTAATGTGTAAATTTCAAAATACACATTTTAATGTGTAATTTGATAAGTCCAAATGTGAAAAATTATCTGATAACTCTTGAAATACACACTTTAATGTGTAAGTTGCACTGAAATACACATATTTCTGTGCAATATTTTTACACATATATAGGTGTAAAATTCTGTTTTTACATATATTTTTGTGTAATAGGAAAATACCCACAATATTGTGTAATATGCAAAATACATATGTTTTTGTGTTATATACGGAATGCACAGATTTGTGTGTAATTTTCTGTTTTTACACATCTGTCTACGTAGCATAGAAAATACACATTTTTGTGTAATATTTAAAATACACAGGTTTTTGTGTACATAGATATTTACCTTATTCTTTGATGTGTAAACTGCGAAAAAAGGTTTTCAAAATCGCAAGATAAAATTACATGAAGAACAAATTCGTATTTGCTTCACGTGTTTCTAAGTACGCGTTCGTAATTATGTACATTGGTAGCACCTATAGCTGTTATTTAATCCGTCCGTCTGTCTACCTGTGCGTTCACATATAAGAACGCAAAAGCTACACAACCGAATCGTTTGAAATTTAAAATACATAACTTTTGCATAATTTTATCGAGTCATTTAAATTTTTATGAAAGTGAGATGCATAATTCAATTATAGAGACAGTCAAAAGTGTTCCCTTGCATTATGACCAATGGGAAAAAATAGTTTCAAGTGCATCTTAATAATGTTACACACTTTTGAACATAATAAAATTGATATGCATCTAGGAAGTACATACTACAATATAAATTCTGTATAATCTGTTGTGCAAAGAATAGTTTTTATTAATTTACAGGGCCATTACTAAAAATCCCATTACATTATGGTAAAGAAGGATACATTGTTTGGGACGCGTTTTAATTATATTAAAATATTTCACATTTTATGAAATTGATGCTTATGTTTCTGAGATTCGTTAAAGATTACTTATTTTATAATAGAAAGCAGATATATAGTGTTTACAAAGACAAAGAAAAAATTTCGGAAACTTAAACAGTATCCGAAGTACTGTCTACTATTACACCAAGATCTGAATATTTTTGTAACTTCTTTATAGTACGAAATGCACCTGATTTGCTTTGTTCAACGTGCATTTTCCAACTTGTTTCTTTCTAAGAGATTTGTAATCTTAAAACAAGAATTATTTAAGCTCAATCAAGAAACAGGGTCGTCTCAAATTGTAATCTATTATCTTTCTGTTATTATAATCTATTTTCTTTAATTATTTTTCTAAATCTATTTTCTTTCTGAAATTATAATCTATTATCTCCTTCTGTTTGCATATATACAACGTGATGACAGAAAGGATTAATTCATTTTACATAAGGGTTTACAAGCAGTAAAAGAAAACTTAAAAACAATTTTTTGATTATTTAAAAAATAACTTTAATAATAGATTGTAGATATTACATTCTTATTTATGAAATTATACATTTAAATCAATAATAACTCTTGATACATGATTTAAAAAACGGTCATTAATTGTTTATATCTTTCAGCAACTGAATGCTGTACTCTATTTTGCCTATAATGTGAAATCTTTATGTTCGTTTTTTTCAAAAAAATTAATTACTGGCTGGATTCTGTTGCCAAGGCCACTATAACACTGATACTATCAAAAATAGTACAAGGGATTAGAATTATTACTATGCAATTTTTAGAATAAAATGTGGTGAAAATTTATTTTTATCAGTGTATTAAAAATACAGGTTATTTTTTTATAAGACACAATAAAAAAAGAATAAAGAATGTGAATCCAGTAATAGAACCTCAAAAAAGTAATAGATTTTATAACAATAATTAGAGCCAGAATTTAATGAAGGCATACTAATAAAACAAAATATTTACTTCAAATAAATTTAACAAATCAGCATAGTAATAATTAATGAAATATTTTGAGAATTGTTCACTGTTTAAATAAATCATTGTAACTATCACAATATCAAAATTTTAATTATTTTAGATACATTGTTTAAAATTCTAAATGTCAGGGAATTACAGTTATCAAATTATTTATACATTGGAAGGTTTAGATGGGTAAAAGAAAATATGAAAAAAAAAAGTTATTTTAGCACAAATTCGTTTATTTCCCTCTATTTTTAACAGTTAACACGTTGAGCGCCACTCAGTCTCCGGCGACAGATGTGGCACAATAGATGCAGTTAATTTTTCAGAATACAATTGATTTTGAACAATTTCTGTATTTAATTGTTTTCATTTAAATGGGAATTATTAGATTTAATTGAGCGCTTCCCGCCCTCAATAACACACGCTTCTTAAATTCTTAAAAATAAATGAATTTTTTCAAATAGTCATAAGTACATAAAATTCAAAATTTTCGTTCTAACGAAACATAAACACATGCAAATTTTGCAAGGAAAGAAAAATGACAGTATTACTTTTTAAAATGAAGACAACTCTTAGCAAATTCATTCAAATTTTCCTGAAAATCGATGGAAATTTGAAATATTATTTTCTGTGTCTTGATTAAAATCATAAAAAATAATTTAGATTTTAAATCATGTAGAGAGGAATTAATGAAATATACATATATAAATTAAATTGTTAATAAGTATTTTTTATTAACCAAAAATATTGAAGATTGTCTATTACTTTCCCATATAGCCTATATATACCTCATATGCATGTTGTACATATCATATATTTCATATTCATACATTTTATAATGTGATGTGATTCATATATGAGTTAAATCTCTGTTTAAAGTAGAAACTATTGGAATGTGATAATAGATGTTTAGTAATTATGTTAACACTAGAACCGCGGGAAAATCCATTCACGTTTTATAAAAAAAAAATTTTCACCGGAATTTTCATTTAAAATTGTTTAAGTTATTTATTGAATTTTTTTCTCAGCATTTTATTAAGAGTTTTCTGGTTCCAATCGGCATTTCTCCATATGATACGGGTCAAAATGACCCGTCGTCGCGGTTCTAGCGTTAACTATTGGTTAAATTACTTTTAAAATCCAAAACTTTTAAAATTTAAAGAAACGTAATTTTAACCGCATAGTTTTAAAAAGGAAAAATAAATCTGATTTAAATGCCATTTAAATGAATAATTCGTTGGCATGCGGCCTTTTATTTCAACAAAATAAAAATTAAATTTTCTAAAGTTTATTGAATTGATAAAAGTTAAATTAATGTTAGTTATTGCTTTTATAAAATGTTTATGTGAAATTAACTAAAACTATTAACTAAAAGCGAAAACTGAGAAAATATTTTTTTCTTACCTATTTCTTATTAATGACCTTATTCCTCTGTGTTAAATTGGGATAATCCAAATAGAAATACGTAGATTCTTTCGTAGAATTATGTCCGAATCCAGTACAATGACATTAATAAACTCTTTTAAACTACATTACTGACACTGTACCTTTTTCGAACTGTTATGTAAAATATCCTTTGGCCGCATTCTTGTAACATTTTAGTAAAAGTTTTAAAATTCATGCGAACTATATACGTTTATAAAAGAACAATATATCCGAACACGATGAACGTTCTTTATTCCAAAGACCAACTCTTGTGATCTTCTGCAGGTGTATTTTTTACATGCAGATGTTGTTTTCCATTTATTTATACAATACTAGATTTGGAAGTTAAATGCACGTTATTTTCATAAAAGTGACTCTAATTAAAATTTTCTGTTTAAATTTTTTTTATGCATTTCACTTTTGTTTTTATTCAATTTCAAAAAGTTTCCTGTTAAAATGAATTGTTAAGTTTCTTTTTTATAAATTATTATATTGTATTAGTTTTAATTTGGGTTATGAATTAAAATATTGCCTTAATACATGTATCAATTACAGAGCAATCCAACTATTAGCGCAAGTTAGAATACGGACAAACAAACCGTATTCTTAAGCATTTTCAACAATGTTGTAAAGTATTAAAACGACTAATAGGTTGAAATTTAATTTTTAGAATTTTATACCCAAAAGACGATAGCAAATTTTAATTCTTTTGTATAGCCCTGTATTTTGTCTACTATTTTTGCACAAGGTTATGTCACTATTTAGCTATGATTTAATTAAAACAAAAACACGTTTAAATCTAGTGAACTTACATTTCCAGGGGTTATCTTACATAGGCAGCCATGTATCAAATTCTTTCGGTGGTCCTTTATGTCATTTTTTTCATATATATCTTAGTTTATAAATGCAGTTCTGTGTAAAAATGTAGAATATTTTTTAAAACCACCTTTAAACTACTTCAGTTCATGTATTGTAATCTGTGCACTTTCTGCTGTGTTACCCTGTACATGATCTACAGCATTTGTACACAGAACGCAATATGCAAAAATCAATTTAAAAACTCATATCTCAATTAACAAGAAAGAAAAAATATGCGTTAAGGATAGATTACGAAACACTTTCCAACACTTCCTGAAATCTTTAACAAAACTTCATTATTTAGGAAATTAAGGTGTTAATGTACATAGCCAAATATGTATTTCAATACTTTTGAAGAGCCCTGTATTTAATCTGTCTGTTGATATATATGTACTATATAGTAAGAAAATATAATAAGAATAATATAATATATACTATATAATAAGAATAAGATTAGTTAAGCAAGAAAACGCTAAACTTTCGTTAAATTTACTTTTTAGCAATTCATTACTAATGGATGAAAACTTACTTAAATAATTTTGTTCAGCCCTGTAGTTTACCTAGTACCTGTATTACAGTCCAATATTTACCTAAAATTTATTTTAAACTAAGACACTCTTAAAACTTCTTAAATAACATTTCCAGAAGTTATTATCGAATTGTGACCATGCATCCAGTACTTTACATGACCCTGTATATCATTTTATCTATATTCTACAAACATTTCTGAGTAAGCGGTTCAACGTAAAAATGTATAACTTATTTAAAAACCACCTTTTAGTAAATTACGCCCGTATTCTGTAACCTTTACGAGTTCTTTTGTGTAACCTTGTATATAAACTATAGTATTTATACACACCATGTTATATGCATATATTTAGTGAAACTTAAAAACACATATCATAATTAAACCTCTAAGCGTTTGGTCCGTAAAATTCCGTACACTAAGCTCCAGGTTTCACTGCAATATAAGCAATGTTTAAGATATTATAATTCTATAAATTTAATGAATTTTCAAAGCACTGAAGAATGATTAAGGCTCTCAAGGATTACATTTATATTCCTAAATAAGATTTTTTATGTTATATTGAAAGAATCATATTTTATTAGCCTTTAAAACAAAATGCAGAGAAAACAACATTACAATTTTACCCATTTGCAAGACGCTTGGAGAGTTAAAAATGCATTTCATCCATCCATCAACCATCATCGGTAATACACAGTACTTCAAATAGAATATACTATTTGAAATCTTTTGTGTCTCCCTGTAAATGCTATGTACTTCATATTATGACTCAGCGTATCAGCATATCAATTTTATTGTACACGAAGTCGTGTAACATTATTAAAATATCTCGCAAATAATCCCCCGCCCTTTGTTCTTGCATAATGGAATTCTTTCGTGTGGCCCTGTAAATGAATAATAATTATCATTTATACTGCATTTTTTAAATACATATTTTAACGTATTTTGCAAATGCATATAAATTTAAATATGTTTGGCAGGGCGGTACACCTTTAAAACTCATTCGAAAATATTTTTTCCCGTAGGTTGTAATGTAATGGTAAACTTTTGACTATCCCTGTAAATAAATTAATCATGATAGAAACTCCATTTTCTGTAGGGTTTGTGCTAACGTGAACATCAATAACATCTAAAATTTTCATGTCAATTCGAGTATATTTACGAGAGTTAGAGAGCGTACAGATGGACAGACAAAACGAATGCATAAACACTTTTCAATTTTGTCGGAAAGTCTTCTAATACATTTAGAAACTGTCTTTTAAAATTTACATATTTATAATTATGTAAAACACTCCAATTCGCGTAAATACACGTAATCTTTTACATTTACACACTTCTGTGTGTATATTAACTAATAAAAACTTACGTGCGCATTCTAATAAACAAAATACGCATAAAAACAGGCAATTTTTTGTACGAAATGTGTAAATTTTAAAACAAGTGGGGGATTTCAGAAATTTACACACTTCTCTGAGTAAACATTATTATGCTTAAATTAGAATAACACTCCAATTCGTGTAACAGGCATTTTTGTAATTTACACACTTATCTGAGTTTATCAAGTGATAACAAATTACACACTTACTTTCAGACGCTAAATACACACAAAAACAGGTAAATTTCCGAAAAAAATGTGTAATTTTTATTACAGGTGTGTGATTTTACAAAATTACAGTGTAGGATACAGACTTCTTTTAGTGACCTCGCCAGAACTATAAAAATCCTGAAGTTGTGAGGGCTAAACTTTTGAAAAAAACTCCAGGTTAGAAAAAAAAACATGTTAGAAAAAGCATTGTTTGAAATAACTGACGGATATTTAAATAGCACAGAAAAGAGGGGGAAACGTCAAAAGTTAAATTGAATCGGAAGTTTAAGCTACAAAAAAAGTTATTTTTTCACATGCAATTTTTAAAAAATCATTTAAACATTTTATTACGAGTCTCTCTTTGTTTAAAACTTTAAATGCGTTTTTCTACATGATCGCTACTTTTTATTTTTTTATTTTAACCATTACTCGTCATTAAATTATTAACTCAAGAATCGTTAAAGAAATAAGATGCAAACTTGAAACATGTCTTTTTTTATTATATTCAATAATTTTGTTTCGGTAAATTTGAAAAAAATATTTATTTTTCAACATATGATTTTAAAAAATATATAAGTAACATTATTTAAAAAATGTATGTATTTATATATTTTTAAAATTTATATTTAAAAAAATCCCGAAACTAAACTAAAATTATATTTTTCTCTTTAATTAAATGAAAAAGAATTGAAATCCGATGGATAATGTTTCGAATTATAACGATTTTAAATGATCAAATTTTAAAAAATACTAATTATTTAAAAAAAAAATAAACTTTATGAGAAATTTTAAGATGTGATTTTGTTTGTAAATTATGCAGTTAGCCATCATAAAAAAAAGAAAAAAATCAAAACTCTAACTCAATAAATGTATTTTTTGCATGGTTCCCAGAACTAACACTATTTGATGATTTGTATGCATATCTCTGAATCAGTCATTTCAAAAACAATATAAGTCACAGAATCAGAGCTTTTTTTTGAAAAAAAAAAAATTTATATTCACAAATCAATCAATTTTTATGGATAATTTTTGATTGATTATAGAGTATGGACTTCAAGTTTGTAAATATGGAACAAATTTTATAAATTATTGATAATAAAAAGAAAACGAACAGAAAAACTCTTACGATTCATGTTGTTTTATCTAGAAACGAAGTTAGGTGGTATATAATTTAATAAAAACATTCATATTAAAAATATTTTTAGTCTAAATTGATGAAGATAACATTTATATACAAACATTTTTATGTTTTATTATAATTTTGAAGCGTAATCATATTCTGCATCATTCTCAATTGGATACCTTCAACACTGGCAGTTGGTCAGCTAAATATGTTTTCACAAACAGCATATGCTGTTCCAGAATTCTATCCTAATGTTCTGTACTTAAGAAGGGAAAAGGAACAATTATAAATTCACTCCTAGTCCAATCAAATGAGCCCGTTTTGGGGCAGTTTTCCATAATAAATGTTACAGAGATGAAAGTTTCTACAGTTGTTCTTTGATAGCTATTGATGCGGTCATTGGTGTTCATGATGTTCATTGGTTTCATAGGTAAAAAGTCCCCATCGATAGAAAGAGAGAGGGGGGGAGGGAGAGGCAAAAATAAGCCCTCATCTTTTTTAGGTTTTTGAAAGTATTTCAAACAATATGGGTTTTCATAAAAAATGCTCCAGCTTAAACTAAGGAGCATAAAATTCTCTATAAATGACATGCATACGTAATGGAACCTCGGTCATCCGTCATTTACGGAACCGGAACCTTGACCGTTTTCATCCAATCATATTAGGAAAGTTTTCCATAATAAATGCTATAGAGATGAAATATGGAACATTTGTTCATTGATGGCTACTAATGACTAGGAAAAAAGTCCTCATGAATAGGAAGTGAGCGGGGGGAGGAAGGGCAAATTTAAGTCCCCCTCTCTTTTTCAGATTTTTGAAAATATTTCAGAAACTATGGGGTTTTTTTAATTACTCCAACATAAATTAAATAAAGTGAATATTTATATTAATTATCATCTGTGATATTGGTACGGAGGGACCTCTGTTGTAATTTTACTTCTATAGTATCAAAAATTATAAAGAGATAAGTAAAAATCGCTTACCTCATTCGTGGTCATCCCAAATCCCAGTAAACACGACAGACGCTATAAATCCATACTTGCAAAGCGAAGTAGAAGCTGCTGTAATATACTAAAAAATTATTATTAGTGGTGCATTGTGTAATGTTTTATCAGTCATTTCAAGGTGAATATATTCCTTTGATTTTAATATTTGATATAATAAACACACAATATAAAATTCTCTGGGTTATACATATTTAGATAGGAGAGAAAAAAATACATCTCTCCTTCTGCATATTTCACATTAGAAGATGAAAAGAAAAATACGTAATACAAAAATATGATGAGTCAAGTGTTTCAAAGTTCAATAATCAGTTCTTTTACTGTTCGGAAAAGGGTAGATGGAAGTAAACCGCAAAGTGGAGAATTTGAGGCTTGGCTAATTGAAAGAAACAAAGTATTAAAACAAAATCTTGAATAATGTTCTCAGTTCTAGTTTTCTTCGATTCGAATACACAATATTAAAGAGCATGAAATTTCTCCAAGTGACATATATACCCACTGGAAACTCGGTTATTCGTCAGTCACGGGAGAGGAATCTTGACGGATTTTCCGCAAAAAGTCATTTTCTTTTCAAATTTATTTACTCACTGTGTATTAAAATTTATATTTTATGTTCTATCTAAAATGAAAACAGAAAGCAGTTTAACGGAGGAGATCAAGTTGAGCAGCTGGAAATTAACAAAAGCTTTGTACTTCCAAAATCAATTAATGTAATACAACAATTATTGTCTATACTTTCATAAAATACTAAATGTTTTAAAAACATTCAAATATATATATTCAACAATATTAATTAGTTAAATTTTAATGACAAAATTGATGCTTTAAAACTATGAATGGATTAACAAACTTGACCGACATTTTCTGCGCCTTGTTTTATGTATGAGTTTTGGTACGATTTGTGCAGAATTATGGTAGTTATCGCGCCAAGGAAAAGGTGATGTATGCTGTACGTACATCATGTGCTGATGTATGCCGTAATAGTCTGTTCACTAAGCTCCAGGTTTTCACTGCAATATCAGCGATATTTAAAATAATATAATTCTATAGATTCAATGGATTTTCAATGCATTGAAGAATGATTAATACTCTCAGATATTTCATTCATATTTGTAATTAAGATTTTTTTATAGAGTGTGTCCACTCTCAAAGGTGGCCAGTGATTAACTTCTAAACCGTTAGTCATAGACATATAGTTCCTATTTCAAAAATGTTTTAAAAAGGGTAAAGGATTGTGTTTTAAACGATTTAGTTTAAAAAAAATTATTACAAAATTGCGAAAATTAAATTTTTATACGATCGCCCGCTCTTATAAGTGATATTTAATTTTAAAAAAATCATCACTCTAATAAGCAATACAAAAAAAGTCCCATTCATCTAACATTGAAATTGACCGAGTTATAAAACTTTAAATTTCATGACTTGAAACACTTTACTGGAACTGAAAACGGATGAGTTGGACTAAGCTTTAAGGGAACGTACACTTAGTGCTTTAAGTATTATAAAGGGCGTGCGTTCATTTCTAACGGCTAATTCCCGAATCATTTGTCACGGACATACGTTTAGTTCCAATAACAAAAATGTTTCAAATGAGATAAAGAAATATTTTTGAAGCAATTTAACTGAAGGTGCTGCCACCATAAATGTTTTACGGCAGTGTTAATTTTCATTAATTAACTTCCAGATTGGTTATAACAATTGAAGACGTGAGTTTTAAAACTATTTTTATCCAGAAAATCAAATTTTGGGAAATCGTGAAGAACTTTTGAATGCGTTCATTGGTTTTCATTATAAATTTGGAGTCTGCAGTGTTACATTAGCGCAGATTGGCATAGACTGATCGAGAAAACAAATACGATAAGAAGAGTTTTGAAATTCACGTTCTCAATTGTATTTTTACATATGTTTTATTTGGTAAGGAAATGAAGATGTTTCTTTTCGTGATTTTATTTTACAAAGATGAGTTATTTTGATAACCTTTTATTTTACTTATAACATTCGTATGTATATTTTTCTAGTTCAAAATTTATTCAAATTTTAACTCACTTCCAAATATCCGATCGAGGTTCAATTCGCATACTTATTTATATCCAATGACAACGTTATATTAATACAATTTTAGGTGCGTACCAATTATTTATTGTATAGGACTACTCTAAAATCTATTAGGTTAGGTAATCTAATAGAATTTTAAATATGTATCATTTTGTAATGAATTGTGACTGTTGCTTTTCATAATATATCGTTTTCACTATTCGTTTCCCAGGTGTAGGTTTAGCAAACTGCCATTTTTTATTCTCTTCTAACTATTTGATTTCTTCGTCGGCGGCATCTATTCATTTGGTTTTCATATGAACACCTTTGATGTTTTGTATTTTCGCCCACATCTTTGTTCAAATACGCGGCAGACATTAGGGCTGATTCCTAGCCTGCCGGGGGGGTGGGGGCTCCTCTACTATAGCTTTCAATCTTCGGGGTTCATCAACTGTTTGTTGTTGATCTTCGTTTTGATTTTCTGCGTCATTATTAATGTTTATTTCAATCATTTCGGGGGAGGTTTGCGTGTTACATTTGATTTCATGAATGTTGTTTATCCCATTTTCAAGAAACTTCCCTGTTCGAGATATTATTATTTTGTTTCCATTTGTATGCATTCTATATCTTTTGCTCTCATTATCATAACCCAATAGAAGTCCTTCAGTGGCTTTTTTATCAAATTTGGATTGCTTCTGTCCTTCTACATATACGTATACTTTCCACCCGAATGTCCTAATATGCGATAAATTTGCCTTTCTACCGCACCACAGTTCGCAAGGCGTTTTATTATCTTCATTTGTTTTATTATTCAAACGGTTTATTAGGCCCGCTAGGGAGGATTAGATGACTAATGATTGCTGTAATAAAATAAAAAAATAAAGAAGTCAATTCGAAAACAATAAAATAAAGCTTTTCAATTTTCCTTGGAGTTTTTTTATTCATATTAATATTAGGGAGGGGCATTTAAATGATGTTTATCGAAAATCTGCCGAAATATGGAAGATTCTTCCCCCTGTATCTGCTTACTTACTTCTAAATTTATGATAAGGAAGGGTATTTCAGTGATTAAATAAATATCTCGATTGTAAGCCCCCCTTCTCGTACCCACAAATTTAATTTATTTTGCTTTTGAAAGAGGTGGGGATGGTTGCTATCGGAATTTTGTGCTAAGTATCAGTTTAAAAATTTTACTTTCTTAAGATATTACTAATATCTATCTCCATTCAAAGCGTCATATACATAACTATAGAGGTTGAAAATTATTAGAATAATTGTGATTTTTTTTCCGCTTTTCTTGCCTAATATTGCATAGCTACCAACATCTTCCGCTTTTTTGGCCCGGAAAAAATGTATAGAAAATTTTATCATTTCAATTCGCCGTAATCTGCCGATTAAGTAAGTCAAAAATTTCTATTTAATTATTCTGGACCAAAAAATCGGAAGAGGTGCCAGCTATGATATTGTATATACTTTCAATGCGTCATGAAAGGCAATTTGTTTTGTTGATCTAGTCAATGTAGCACTCCTTTAAAATAGTTTTGGTGATATAATTTTGTTAAATGTTGCCATTTTTTAGAAGAAAGATATTTCACCCAAAGTAATCAAATTGTTTGTATTGCATAAAGTGTTTGTATGATTAACAAACAAATGAAAAATAAAATTTTAAAATTCTCTACTTGCTGTGCTAGCATTTTCTTTATTTTCTAGATTTGGTATCAGTATTATTTTATTCTTAAAACAAATCTGTCTTGATTAGTTTATATTAATTGATATTTTCTTCGTTTATCAAAGGATTATTGCGTGATTATGGTAAAGAAAGCGATATATCTCCTAGAAAACTAGCTGTGGTAATGTGTTTCATCCAAGAAAATAACTATACATAGCACGAAATCGCTAATAAAGCAAAAATTTCGCAGGCATTTGTGTATAGAATAAAAAGATTTTTGAACTCTAAATGTGAATATAAAGATTTTGGATTAGGGAAATGTGGAATTAAAGGAAAATTTACTACAAGAAAAAAATTAACATTGCTAATACTAACAGAAGAGCAACTAGTCATGACCGAAAAATATCTTAGCAAGCGTATGGAGTAAATGTATGTGATTCTTCTATTCGTAGACAACTTATCTCATCTGGAATCGATGCTCGTCATCCTCGAAAAAATGCTAAAATCAGATATTTTATGAAAAGAAGACACTTGTTTGGGCAAAAGTTATGCAAGAACTGGAGCAAGGGGGAAAATATCAATTTTCCTCTAATTAATTAGTTGAACTTTTGTTGTTCATTCCTTTTCTTCATATCAGGTTTTTTGCATGCTGACTAAAGATAAAGAACTGTTTATAAATTTCTTTATAGTAGTTCTTTATCTTCCCCATATGTGCATGTTCCCCAGTCTCTCTTGCATGAAAAAAAAAAAAAAAATCCCTGTCGGCTTGGCCTATAGGCGGAGGTAGATTTTGAATAGTTTTCATTTCAACAACAAAAAATAGAATATGATTACAAATAAACCCAATTTAACAATTATATTTGGCCACTTTTGAAAACTTTTTTATTTTCATTTTTCTGTAAGAAGTTGTTTTATTAAAATCAACTTAAGTGAAATTCGGCTCAAATGCCCATTTTGACAACATAGTTTGAAATATATTCTGACTTTATTAAAAAAATCGACCAATACGGCACATTACTCAGTTCCTAAATAGCAAAAAACTGCTGATTGATTGCGTTTGAGAGTAAAATTGAATTTAAAAATGAGTCATAAAGTAACTAATCTGTTATTTGAATGCATCCAGAATTCTTTCATCAAGATCGCTTCGGGAAATTTTGTGCGAAGTTCCCAATTTGACAGCTTTTTGCAAATATATATTTAGCCTTTATCAAAAAACTGACCAATACGGCACATTACACAGTTTCTAAATAACAAATAACTGTCAATTGAATGCGTTTGAAAGCAAACTTGAATTTAAAAATAAGTCATAAAATAACCAATTTGTTATTAGAATAGACCCTCATTTCTTTAATCATGATCGCTTTAGGAAATTTTTTGCAAAGTGACCACTTTGAAAGCTTTTTCTAAAAATATATTTAGCCTTTATAAAAAAATCGACGAATACGCACATTATATAGTTCCTAAATAACAAAAAACTGTCAACTGAATGCATTTGAGAGCGAAATTGGATTTAAAAATGAGTCATAAATTAACCAATTTGTTATTTAAATACATCCCCAATTCTTTCATGATCGCTTTGGGAAATTTTGTGCGAAGTGCTCATTTTGGCAGCCTTTTTTGGACTATATTCTGCCTTTATCAAAAAACTATGCAATCCGTCGCATTATATAGTTCCTAAATAAGAGGACCTGTAAATTGGATGCGTTTGAGAACAAAAATAAATTCAAAAATGACTCGGAAAAAACACAATTTGTTATATTTTCGCAATTTCCCAATCACGATCACTTCGGGAAATTCTGTTCAAAATACCCTTTTTGGCAGCCTTTTTTGAAATATATTCTGCCATTACCAAAGACCTGGCCAATACGTTACATTATATAGTGCCTAAAAATGAGGATTTGCCATTTCGATGCGTTTAAAATCAAAAAAGAATTTAAAAATGAGTCACAATATAAGCAGTTTGGATTTGAGATTTTTTCTCCAACTCCTATTTTTGTTTATTTCTGCTATAAGAATTGGTCCTATGAAAAACTTGTTAATATAAAAGTTGTAAATATTATTAAGAAGAGGTAAAATAAATTTAATTATATTTGATTGCTTAAGAACTGAGTAAGTTATAGAATTTTTTATTTTTCCACCCCCTCCCTTTTTCTTTTCGCTTTTAATTTTTTTCATCGGTAAAAGTTAGTCGTGTCAAAAACTTGTAAGTACAAAAGTTTTAGATAAAGTTAAGAACATTTATACAAAATTTATTTGGATTTGATATCTTGAAAATTGCGGAAGTTATGATTTTTTTCTCTCCAAATCCCTGTTTTTTTTATGCCCCTTGACCCCATTTTTAATTTTATCAAAAATCTATGATGCATAAATTTTTAGCCCATTTTTTAGAAGTATTTTTTTTTTGTTTTCACAAAAACCGTCTCTATTTCCACCCCCTTGGTCCGATTTTGCCCATTAACGAACTCGACTGAGATTTTATAACCCTTGATTTTATGTAAAAGTTTGAAGAAGATCTGAGCAAAATTATAGAAGTTATCGTGTCTAGAAGAAAGTTAAATATATATATATATATATATATTTATATATAGACAGATAGACAGATAGATAGATATATGTAACGTAAAAATTAAAATAATCTATTTGGCGTCATTCCATCTAGAAGATCAACAACTGATTCAGCAGCCGTAGTGTCATTTACCAAGCGATGGATTTCGGTCTTTGAGAATTTCCCCGTAAAAAATTACATCACTCCGTTTTGAATTCATTTTTATTGGAACACATAAAATACGTGAAGTTAGACCAGCAGTCACCTTGGCACACATCGAATACTCCAAACTTCGTGACTAAGCTACCTCATTCCAGCTTATAATTTATCGGGAAAAAAGTTAACGGGCGCCCCAGCAGTTTAAGAGACAGATGCATTCTGCCTGCTCCAAAAAGTAGAATGAAACCCCAACACTCACACGAAAAAACTAGCTCCTCCTCAGTCTGCGTCAGTAAATTAAAAATTCAATTAGGATTAACTTCGAGGCTACGCGTCAGAAATCATCACTTCTGATTGGTATACGATGCGTGGCCTTCCCGTAGGAACTCAGTAATGTCTCGCAAATAGATTAACCTGCTAACATATCCGCGCATTAACACAGAGCAGACGATCTTAATAAAAAATAAAATTAAAACCTCGATAATATTCTAAAAAGTCAAAATATTACGAAATCGTTTCCCGCACTTTTTGAGAAACAAGCAATAGATTATTAATAAATTAAATAAAATAAGAAAAACAATTTTAGCTGTTAAAATATTAATGCATTACGAAACTAAGATTAAAAATATGTTCCACAAATTTAGAATTAAAAGCTCAGAGAGAACAAAATGGCGCAAAAGTTTTTTTTATTTTATTACAAATCCCCCCTCCCAAAAAGACAGATGAAAATGTAGGTCTGAGACCTGCAAGTTCACTGAAACGGAGATGATGCAGACTTAGATCACGAAGTTGTTGATAGAAGTAATAATATTTAGATACTAAATAAAAGAAAAATTAAATTATTTTTTTTTATAAACATGGAATTTAAATTTAGGAACACTAAGGCGATGCGTGGAATAACTTTAAATTTACATACATTAAAATAGGAATCAACAAACATACAAGATATGATCTTGTTTAGCAGTACACATCAGAAAGTAATTTGAAAATATAAGCAACTAATCTTAATATATTAGCATGAAAAATAAAAAACAATAACGTTGAATTCATTCTTGACAATAACAAACTTAATGTGAAGAAATTCACTAGAAAGTTCTAGAAATCAATGTTGAGAGTTTGTTTCAAAAAAATCCTCAAAGAGTCATATTTGGAGTGGTATAGTCCATTATTTCTTTTCAAGGAGGTCTAATTATATCGTTATTAATTGTCCAAATTCAATATAATAACACATTTTATAGTATAGTAATATAGTAATAATAAATTTTAACAATATAAATAATAAACATAATAAGGAAAAATATCAATAATAATAAATATCATAATAAGTATAAATAAATCTCATAATGCGTATAAGTAAATCTTTCAATAAATAATAGTAAATATCTCAAACGAAATTCTTTAAATTCTAATTGTATACTTAATCTCGTTTATCTCATCTCATATTTTTGGGGATGAAATATAGAGAGAAGTGAAATAGAATAAAGAATATAATCAATTATGTAATCATTTACTTAATCTTGTAATTCGAGTACAGGATTTATAATGATATATAATAGACATATATAATAAACCGGCAGGATATATAATGAACCGGCGTTCAATTTTTGAATAAGAATTATCGAGCTTAACAACTACCAACTGACCCTTTGTCTGAGAATTGCTTCACAACGCTGCTTGTGCCAACACCCCCTATTGTCAAGGCCTCCGCAGCGAATTCCAGAAGTTTCAATATGGCTGCCCCTACAGTCCGAAGGTCCGACTCCTTTTTTACCGGTGACCTTAGTCAGTGTGGGTCAGTCCTGTGCCTAGTACGGCATGTTTCAATCTGACGTTTCGCCATTTTCTATTTTGTTTTGCGTTGTACAAAATTTGGATATTATAAAGACTAAAAGTAAGTGTTATCTCTTTTTCCTTATATCACTGTTTTAACAAAGCTTTAAAGATAATTTCTGTTAAACACACTTATAAGATTAGTGATTACCGATTTAGTTTTCAAGCTATATGTATTGCAACAGTGGTTTTCAAATCATTTACATCTATGGTGAATTAGTATTTTGTTTAAAATAATTATAAAAAAAAATATAATTTTGCTTCTTATCTGAATTTTTATCCTGTTGATTTTAACTTTCAGTATTTCCTCACGGGATTTTGTTATTATTTATATGTAATATATCTTTATCAGAAAATTACTGCCCTTTAGCAATTGTTTATTTCTTTGTTTATTAAGTATTTTTCTAAATTCCAGTTTATTAGTTTGAATCCGAATTTACTTATTAAATTATATAATTTTTCTCGCTATCAGTTTAAAAATAGTTTACTATAAGTAATCCGGGTGCGCTGTTTAAATTAATTCATAAAATATTCAAAGAGTTTGTTTATTGCTATTACGGCTTTCATTAGCATATTAATTACCTTCAGCTGTTAAATTGCTTTTGATATTTTGACAATTATCTTTTCCTTCTTTCTACTATACTTTTCTATACTCTTAATTTGAAAGTTATTTTTATGGAAACAGATTTTTTTTTCTTTAATATTAGTAGATATTTTTTAGTAATAATAATAATAGTAATTTAAAACTAATTTATAAATTGATAAAGAACAGACACTTTCTTTAATAATAATAAGAATAGTAAAGTATAATAATAATAGCAATTCAAAGATAATTTATAGATTGATAAGGAATAGATTTTTGTTCTTTAATAATAATTTATAATAATAATAATTTTAAAATAATTTATAGATTGATACTGAACACATTTTTTTCCTTAATAATAATAATTCTTTAAAATGTATACTTTAATAATTTATAGATTGGCAATTGACAGATTTTTTTCAATAATAATTTATAATAATAATTGTAATTTAAAAATAATTTATAAATTAATAAGGAACAGATGCTTTCTTTAATAATAATAATAGTAATGTAAAATAACAATAGCAATTTAAAGATAATTTATAGATTGATAAGGAATAAATTTTTTTTCTTTAATAATAATTTATAATAATAATCTTAAAATAATTTATAGATTTATACTGAACACATTTTTTCCTTGATAATAATAATACTTTAAAATTTATACTTTAATAACTTATAGATTGGCAATTGACAGATTTTTTTCAATAATAGTTTATAATAATAATTGTAATTTAAAAATAAATTATAAATTAATAAGGAACAGATGCTTTCTTTAATAATAATAATAATAATGTATAATGATAATAGCAATTTAAAGATAATTTATAGATTGATAAGGAATAGATTTTTTTTCTTTAACAATAATTTTTAATAATTATAATTTTAAAATAATTTATAGATTGATACTGAACACATTTTTTCCCTTAATAATAATAATACTTTAAAATTTATACTTTAATAATTTATAGATTGGCAATTGACAAATTTTTTTCAATAATATTAATAATAATAATTTATAATAATAATTGTAATTTAAAAATAATTTATAAATTAATAAGGAACAGATGCTTTCTTTAATAATAATAATAATTTAGAATAGTAATATTAATTTAAAAATAATTTATAAATTGATAAGTTGTTGCATCTTTTTTTTTTTCTTTGTTCCAATGCCACTTGATATTATATTTAATATTAATTTATAAGATTAAACAATCTTATAAGGAAATACTGAATAATAAAAAAGTTAAAGCTAGAAAGCAAATAAAATATACCTCATTTATTTATTATTATTTGCTTTGATTTAAAAAAAAACATTTTATATCTTACATATGTATAACTGAAATTATTACATAATAGTGATATTAAGACAATGACATAAGTAAATGAGATAACACTTAGCATTCTGTCTTTAAATAATTCTCATCAAATAAAAAAAAGTAAACAAATAAGACACATGGGAGTGAGTGTGAAAAGTGTGTGTGTGTGTGTGTTGGGGGGGGGGGGTGTATTTGAAATGAAAAAACTCTTCTCACACAACATATTATTTAGTACATTTTTTTCCCCAAATCTTTTTTTTTTTTTTTTTAATCAAGTCATCAAATTACAGTCATGTAAACGAATTTAGCTTCAGGATTATGAAGCTAATTTAAAATATAAATTTTAATACATTTTTTAGAAAAAATGATGTACTGTTATAATTTTAACCTTAAGTTTTTTTGCTGAGTTTTTTTTTCTCTTTTCTTTCTATTATTTTCATTCTTTCTTTTCTTCAATGTATAAGTTCATTTGATGTTTTAATATAGATTTTTTTTTTTTTTTTTTTTTTTTTTTTTTTTTTTTTTTATCCTACTTATTTAAAATAGTGTGATATTGATAATGTAAAAGAAATATTCTATTTCTAAATTAAATCACATCTATTTAAAAATCCAAAGCTCAAATCTAATGCAGTTTTGCCTCTTATAAAAATTTGTATTTTAAGTCCTTTTTAGTATATTTTTTAAACAATAAGTAACCCTCTTAAATTACAACTTATATTTATAGGAAATGACAATTATTTACTTGATTACACATTCAATTAACTGAAAAAGTAAACACTATTGCTAAAAATTTTGAAAATTACAAGAAATGCAACTTTGTGTGAGCTTGTGTAAATTCATATTATGGACGTGGGAAGTCGGACATCGCGATCGGCCATTTTGAAACGGTGTGAAGGCCTTGACTATAGGGGGTGTTGCTTGTGCACGCGCCATTTTCGCCGAGCATAAAACTAATTATAAAATTATATAAACTTTTTTACTGGTGGTAGTTTTGGGGTCTGGGAGTCATGATCGGTGTAGATCTGCAAAAATTTTTCAGAAATTCCAACATGGAAGAGAAAGCAATAGGTAGTATTTCATACGAAATCTACCTAATATTTCATACGAAATCTACCTAAAATTTCTATTTACAGTCAAAAAAGTCATGTGTTTCGATACTTGCAGTGGCGGGGTGAAGTCGTTCATCATTAAAGCATGGAAGCAAAAATTCACAAAACTTCATTGAAATATTTTTCATTTCTGTAACTTGAATCTGTTCTTTTTTAATTAGATGTTGAGATTATACTTTATCTGAAGAGACTAAATTTCAACACTATCTAAATTATATTCTGACAAATCCATGTAGTAACCCTTTTCGATTTTAATGAACTCATATTTGCTCAAAAAATTATCTAATGATGTATGTGTTTCAAATACTCATGAGCTATAACATTAGGGTTTTGTTCTTATTCGTATTGAATCCTTTTAAATAAGCTATAATTTTTATATGTAAAATTAAATATGACTGTATATTAGGTATATATATTTTTACCAGGCTTTGTATGTTTTTTTTTCTATTCATACATCTTTTAATCTTCTTTGCAGTTTATGACTATTGTCATATGCACTCATATATGGTATTGTTCAAATCTTCAAATTCAGAGTTTAAATGCAATTTTAAACATATTCAGTACTTTTCGTTATAATATATAGTATAATACATAAATCTGTATAATACATAGATATGTATATAGATCTGTATAGTACATAGTATGTAGCAAATGTTCAATAATTTAATTGTATCAATTTGAATTTTTCAATATCAACTGCTCGTTTTTATACACTCAAGAGCTAGAGCATTATGACCACCTACCTTATAACGAGCTGGTCCATGTCTGACACGCGAAAACAGCTGCAAATCGCCTTGGCATGGACACCACAAGTTCTTAGTAGATGAACGGTGATAAATTGCATTAGTTGTTCAAGCAGCGATCGTACATATCCGGGATATTCCAAAATAGTTGTTTTTGAGTCATGAGCTGCCTTAAATAACACCAAAAATGTGCCCTGTCGGATTAAGATTCGTCGAGTTAGGTGACCAGGACTTTTACTGGAATTCAGTATTATATTTTGGAACCAATCGAACACAATTCGAGTCATGTGACATGAGCACTGTCTTGCACGAATACTCTATTTCCATTTCAGAAGACAGATAACATGTAATGGCACTAGTGACCCCAATGATGTTCAGATAGTCCGTGGCGTTCATGGTCAACAACCACAGATCCCAGAGACGTCCATGAAAACGTACCGCAAAGCTTAATGTCACCAGAACTGGCTTCTATATGACCTGTTGTATAACGGGGATTAACTGTTCGCATAGAAGATGGCGTACCCAAACACGGCCATTGGCGTGTTGAAGGATGAATCGAGTTTCATCCGACGAAGTAACTTTGTCCCTATATTCCATAATCTAGTCATGATGTTTCCAGGCCTAGTGTAAAATATTTGGCGATGATGCTTGGTTAACAGGGACACATGAGTAGGAAGTTGGCCCTGTAGTCTCACATTCAACACTGTCAGCAGAACTGTGTGATCCGAAAGAATTCCACTTGAACCGTATTGTCTTACGATGTAAATTGAATAAGTTTCTGGTGCCGATTTTGCATTACCAAAGAAGTATGTCTCCAATGTCCATTTTATTTGATAACGCTTGGGCGTTCAATTCGATGGCTTCTAGTAATGGTTTGGTCGTCATTCATCCAATTTGTATAAGTACTAACAATTATGTATCCCGACCAACCCATGAGATGTGCAGCTTCGAAGTTACTCGTTCTAAGTCGTCGGTGATGGAGTTTTGCCCTGTACCAAAGTAGTTTAGATCAGCAGCATTTACCCTCACAAGCAGACGTAAGCTCATAAAATATTCCTGAGACTACCTGGTAGCAATTAAACACCATTTCCACCGGATTACACGTTATCTAAGCGAGTTTATTACAAAATGTGCTGATGGTCATAATGTTTTGACTCTTCAGTTTATGTTAATATGCGAATTATGAAAGTAAATCATACCAGTGTTGGGTATGAACGCGCTCACTGAACGAAAACTCACGAGTTTCGCTCACTATTTGTGAACTTTGAACTGAACTTCGCTCACTATTTTATAAACGAGTTTGAACTGAACGGAAACTCAAAAAATAGACGAGTTTGAACGAAATTTACGTTCAAATTTACGTTCAATTTTTTCATAATTTATTTAAAATTTTTCCAGACCATAGTACATTTTTTCCCTCTTTCAAATACCATTTAGAGGCCTACACGAGCCTCAGGACGGGTTAAATCTGGATATCACTTCTCTAGGCAGTATCCTAGTTTTACTTCTTCTGCAGACTCGGGACGCGCCGAACCGGACCTGGGCTGCATACAATTTCTCCGAAAATAGATATATACTGTAAACTCTCTGTACAAGGTGGACTGTGTAAGGCGGAAATATGTCTAAATCGGAAAGATTTTAAACGAACTCATAAACATCGCAGCCTACGGCACTTCTGCATGAATGGAGATTATAAATAGACTAAGGTAAGTTTTTTTGGCCAGAACTCTTCCGTAAGGGTAAATATCAATGTCCTGTAGAAATGTACTCGGGGTCGCGCCGGGTTCGGTGCGAAATTTCAACTTTTTTTTCCGGGCCGGGCCAAGCTCGGGCCTTGTTTTTAGCTATTATATCGGGCCGGGTGGGGCCTTGTTTTTAGCTATTATATCGGGCCGGGTGGGGTCTTGTTTTTAGCTATTATATCGGGCCGGGTGGGGTCTTGTTTTTAGCTATTATATCGGGCCGGGTCAAGTCTTGATTTTAGCTATTATATCGGGCCGGGTCGGGCCGCTAAATTTTCTCTACGAGCCGGGCTGGGCTCGGACCGAAATTTTTATTTTATTATCGGGCCGGACGTTTTTTTTTTCTATGGATCGGGCCTAGAAATTTCCGTCCGTGCATACCTCTATCTTACATATCGAATAATCAAATGATTAGTTCACAAAATTTTGTAAATTTGGACAATAATATCCAAACATAAAAAAAGTGAACTTTTTAGTGAACTTCGTTCACTTTTACAAATGAGTTTGATTTGAACGCGTTCGTTTGAAAATTTTTGAATTTGAACGTGAACTTAAATCACTTTTCAGAAATTGAATGTGAGTTTGAGTTAGTTCGTTTATTTTGTGAACGTGCCCAACACTGAATCATACATAAAATATACGATGATATGAGCGTTAGACATTCAGAAAAATCAAATAGCTGTAATTGAAATACACCAAAATTTATTTTAAAAAAAGCTATATTTCTGATTTTTTAAAGCACATTTAAACAGTCTTCAATAAAAAGTTAATCAGAGAAGCAATAAATAAAAATCCTATTTTAAATTCTAACATTTTTAAATTAACTATATTTCTGATCTTGTAAAGCACATCCAAACACTTAACCGATTTGCCCTTATGCCGTACAGGCAGGAAGATTTGGCTTGATCCATCACTTAAAACTTTTTGATATCATTATTTTTTTAATTTCAATTTCATACTTTTGACTGACAGAAATTTCTAGACTAAATATTACGAATGTTTTTGTTTGAAAAAAGAGTTGGTATTTATTCCATATTTTAAATTTGTTGTGTAAAAAAAGAATCACTCAAGTGGTTAAACAGTCTTCCATAAAAAATCAATCAGAGAAGCAGTAAACAAAAATCTTAAATTATATTTAAATCACCTATATGTCTGATCTTGTAAAAAACCTTTAAAGTCTTCCATAAAAAATCAACCAGAGGAGCAGTAAATAAAAATCGTAAATTATATTGAAATTAAAAAAAAAGTACTGATCTTGTAAAAAACATTTAAACAATTTTCTATAAAAAATTAATCAGAGAAGCAGTAATTAAAAATCCTAAGTTATGTTTATATAGTCGAAACGCCTCAGCAAAAGAATTTTTATGCCATCAGGAGTGGTGGGTAGAAAGAAAAAAATAAAACTAATGCATCTACTTAATTTCGAAAACATTTCTTTCAACAATAACATGTTATTTGATTTTTCATTAAATAGTAAAACAAAATGTGCTTATCAATATTATTCCTGGAAATAAATTAATGTTTTTATAATTTTGTTTCTTCTCCATCATTACAGGGGTGCAAAGCAGACGTGATTATGTACATAACCGATGCCATATTCAAGATAAAGTGAATGAAAAAGAATAAAATTTTGAAAAAGAAGTGATGGAAATTTCAAGAAGCGTAGTGGAAGAAAAAACAGTAAAATAAATGCCATTAGAATTCAAAGGAAATAAAAAGATTTTTTGGTACTACTCTGTTATCCCGTCGACCAATTTCGCCAAATTATACAAATCGCCAAACTCATAAGTCAAATTAAACATATTGACATAATTTTCGTTTTAAATAACGGAAAACAAATAATTAGTGGAATATTAATAAAAATACAAATAAAAAGTCGAAATAAAATTGCTTAATTGCGTTTTAAACTCTTGTACCTTATTTAATGTCACTGAATGCGGCATTCACGATCATCCATAATTGATATTTAATCTTATAATTTGACGATGAATTTTTGGTCGACGGGATAACCTAGTACTACCGATTTTTATAAGTTATTCATGAACCGCATATCAAGGAATTTTACGCATACATATGTCTATATGATGATGTAACCAAGAATTGTGAATAATAAAAAAAATATATTTTTTCAGTGTTCACGTTCCTTTCGTAGTTCTTCTTTTGATAATATCCCATGGTGTACTTATGCCACTAATGATGTAACATGAATGTAGATAATTTATCATAAATAACTAGAAATAAATATCGCAGTAAGTTCCCCCCCCCCCAAAAAAAAAAAAAAATATTTTCATTAAAATTTTGTTACATACCTTTTTATTTATTACAATATTTTGAATAGTCAATGTTACATTCCCACATTACAAACATTCACATTAAACAAACTTCACGTTTTACATTAGTCAATGTTACATTTTATATAATTAGTTAAAACTTATTTACAACAATCAATTTATTTTACATTAAAATGCTTAGAAATGCAATCATATTCATGTGATTTTTTTTTTAACTTATGCAGATTTTAGACTATATCTTTCCCATTTTTTCGAGTTAAGTAAACCATCATTTTTTACTCTGAAATATTTGATTCAATTCATTGAAAATTGCTGTCCGTTAATTTTGAAAAGGTTGGTTGATTTTTGTCGTCCGATTATCTACGCTAATGGGATAAAGGACCAGGGGGAGTGCCCTCCGTGGGGGTCTTTCTAAGGGAACCTAACCCGTATTTACGCAAGGTTCGAAGAAAACCACGGAAAACTCCGAACGGTTAGGCCGACAGCCGCGATTGGGTTCGAACCCAGCACCTGCTGTCTACCAGTTGAGAGGTCCGAACCTCTCGGCCACTGGTGGGGCTAATTTTGAAAAGGAAATGAAACTCTTTTTGCAGTTTAGAAATTACCTAATACTGATCCACCATCCCTTTTAAAAAGGAATAAAAAAAAAGAAATTAGGTGTTGTCAGAAATTGTTACAAAATAATAATAGGCATTATGTAACTCAGCTATTCCCACTATACATTTAAAAACATGTAATATGTTTATTCAGATAACGGACGAAGTATAAACCAACCAGTAAAACAAATAAAAATAATAAATATAATATGAAAAAAATCGTTTTATCCTCCTAGATTCTGAAGACGTGATATTTTCGAACTGTGGTGGATATAAACTAAACTATTTGATTTTTCTTTTACATTTTTACTTTTCTTCTATATAGCCGAATGTTAAAACCAACAAACTGAAGCAATGGTGCTTATTTCTTCATAAAATAAATGCTACAATCATCTGAATTTGCAAAATGCATTCCATACAGTATGTTTAAGAAAATAAAAAATCCTCATAATTAATCAACTTAAACGTTTTACAAAAAAAAAAAAAAAAAAAAAAAAAAAAAAAAAAAAAAAATGTAGGATTTGTATAGATCATTTTATTAACTAAAGGTCTTCAATTTGTTCCTGCTTAATTTAGGTCTTCAATAATTAAATCGACATTAGAAAGTTGTTAGTAACTTTAGATTCGTATTTGTGAAACTAAATTATCAGCCCTCTAAAGGATCAATTTCAGATTTTTTTTTTTTTTTTTTTTTTGTCATTTATGGTGTTTTTTTGTTTGTGGAAAATCAATGAATGTGCATTCGCAGTTTTATTTTTCCTTCGAGACTGGAGAGAATATACTTATGTTAAATACTTATGTTTCTAAAATGTTAAGAAAATGGAATGACAATGATGGTATTATTAACAAATTTACATGAAACTAAGTAAAAGCTTTTTCTTGTACATTTTATAAAGCGAAATTTATTTCCTAAAATATGATATCAATGGTGCATTCGGGAAATTTAAGTGATACATATTAAATATACGGGTGACCTTCAAGGAGTAAGGCAGTTACTTATCGAGCCTTCGTTGTCTCTAGATAAGTTTATAAACACTAAATTCACGAAATTAAAAAAAAATATTTACAATTATTTTCCGTAAATTTTTACTTATATACATCGGGTTGTACAAATTGAAGAAACTGCGATTATGTCTTAAAAACCACTGACGATAGACATATACTTCCAATTACAAAAAATATAAAAATCAAGAACAAATTTTAGCTATGGCATTTAATTTAGAAAGTGCATTATACACATTTTTGAATACTAAATACAGTATATTTCTTTATATGTTTCTTTTTCCTACTATTACGTTGAGTAAAAAGTTTTCCAAGAAGAGAGATCCCTTCGCGCAATCCGCTACCACTTGTGTGGTTGTTAGCTATTCCACAAACTAATTTTTGCATTCGAAAGCTAAATATAGGAACTACATGACTGTGTAATTTGTTTGTTCAAAATTTATTAGCGTTTGCTAGAAAAAAAGTATTTAAAATGGGGCAGTGGCGTAGCTAGGTATTTTGGGGCCCGGGCAGGAAGAAATTTTGCGCCCCCCCCCCCCAGAAAAAAAAGAAAATATTTTCATTATTTTCCCTTGAGAGTAGAAAATACCTTTTTTGGGGGGAGAGGGGGGGCTTGTAAGGAGTCTTCATTCTTCCTTGTTTTTAACAATTCAGCTGATTACACAAACATACGAAGTTAAAGTGTGTGGAACTCGATTATTAAAGTTTTATAATTTTCGCAGAATGTAAATTTTCCATGTGGGTGATAAAAGTCTGGGCGTCGATTCGAATCAGGGATTTATTGGCTAAAGCCGCCAATGCTCTTCCAACTGAGCCTTCCCGGACGAATATTGGAGGACTCATTTCATCCAACCAACTTAACAATCACACAATCTGGTCTAATATTTTGAATCAGATCAACAGAATACATAGAACTGCAGAAAATGATGCATACAAAATTATATTAGATTAATTTATAGCACGATTATTCAATCGGTAAACCTCGTACATCACAGATCCCTGAGCTTGTGCGATTCTTGACAAATTATAAATCAAGAGCTAATTAACTAATTAAACGAAAGGTTCCTGCCGAATTGACACATTCGTGCCCAGATGGATAAAATATTACAATCCCGAACATTTCCCGACGAAAGCAGAAAAACCGGTCGAAAAGAAGGAGAAAAACGGGTGATTACGTCATCGAAATAGTTTAGAACTGGAGAGGTAATTTAACTATTATAAAATGGAAAACACAGTTCAATTCGAAATCGCTTCTATAGTCAGACCGTTCAATTTTACAGTTTTCACTTAAAAATGCATTTGTAAATGTGTCAAAACGTTTTGCGCTTGTTGAGCGGAGCAGTTGAGAACACCCGTAATAGTTCACAAAATATGTAGGGCGTCTGATAGCATGATTGGTACAAGTGCTGACAGCGATAAAGAATTTATGTTAGCGTAATATTTGGGAATATACTTTTTGGTGGTTCTTAAATTCGCGGCTCAACAACGCGAAAGCTTGATACATTTTCTGAATAATTTTTAACTGTAAAGGTATAAAATTGACAAGCCTGACTATTGAAGGGATTTGGAATCTGAATAGTGTTTTCCATTTTTGGTAAATAAAATACTTGTATAAACTTGTAGAGATATAAGTGACTCTTGTCACGTGGTTGCACATTTTTCTCCTTTTCCTTTCCCATCTTGTCGTTCCCGGAAATTTGATACAAAACGCTAACTTCCTTAAATTGCTTCTATAAAAAAAAAAAAAAAAAAAAAAAAAAAAAAAAAAAAAAAAATGGATAACATTATTCGATTACATAGTTTCTGAATAAAAACACTTGCTAATCTTATGCATTTTTGAAAAGAAATGAATTCAGAAATGTTTTAGAAAGTAGATCCTTTGGTTTTTAAGAAAATCTTTAACAAAATGATATAGAACTATTTTCATAAATCTACTTTTTACTGTACAGCTTCAAAAGTTATGATACTTTAGCTTTTTTTTTTTCTTTTATTCTAAGCCATATTCATTCTTTAATGAATCTTTATTGGAATTAGAGATCTGCACGGGCCGGAATTTCCAGGCTCGGGCCCGGCCCGGCCTGTTGTAAAACAAAAAAGTTCGGCCCGGCCCGTTTATATTTTTCATTTTTAGGCCCGACCCGTACAGAAATTAGTGAAAACAGGCCCAGCCCTTTATGGCCCGACACAATTTTTATTATTTTTAAAAAAAATCAGATTTTTATTTTATAATTAAGATTTTTTTAAAGAATACTGCATACATATCTATGGAATGATTTTACATTACATTTTACAGGAAATACACGTTACGAACATTAATGATTACTTAGATTTTTAGACTTACAACATTCAAATAAAGATTCATTAAAAAATTAATATGCTTAAAAAAAAAGAAAGTTAAAAACATTGTAACTCTTGAAACTGTGTAATAAAAGTAGTGAAAAAACACCGATAACACTAGCGATAATTAATAATCAGAATAATACACTTTGTAAAAATCACCATTAAACGAAAAAACAAAGCAGCGTGCGTTTCGAGCTATTCTGTTCCCTTACGGACTTGTTTTGGTTCAACTGATGAAGAGCTGTTATTGTTGTGGCTCAAACGCGTCCTGCTTTATTTTTTCGTTAAGTGGTTATAAAAGTAGATTTATGAAAACATTTCTGTATAATTTTATTAAAGATTCCAAATCCAAATTCATTTTCATATCTAAAAGAGATACTTTCTGAAACAATTTTGAATTCCTTTTTTTTTTTTGAAATGCATAAGATTAGCAAGTATTTCTATTCTGAAACCATGTACTAGAATGGCGTTATCCAATTTTTGATACAAGCAATTTAAGAAAATACTGTCAAAGTTAGAGTTTTAAATAGAATTTCCGGAAGCGACAGCATGGAAAAGGAGAAAAATCTGCAACCATATGACAAGAATTTATTGTATCTCAACAAGATTATGCAAGTATCTTATTTACCAAAAATGAAAGAGATTATTCGATTCCAAATCCCTTCAATAGTCAATCTTGTCAATTTTATACTTTTACAGTTAAAGATTAGTTAGAAGATGTGTCAAACTTTCGCGTTGTTGAGAAGTGAATTTAAGGAACACCCAGGAATATACATCCAAAGATTATGTTAACATAACTTTTTTATCGCTATTAATAATTTACAAATCATGTTAGCCCTACACATCATGAGAGCAAGTAAGTCTAGTTCAGGCTCAGCTCCTCTATACGTAGAAAAAGAATGAAAGACTGACCTCGACCCAGCACGAGTCTGCTAAAAAAATATTAAGACCAAGTTATACACAATGTAACTGTCCTATTCCGATCTCTACACTATACAAGTTACACTTCTGTATTGGTGTTTTCAAACTAGTGTCATCAACTAGTTGTCAAATTAGCACATTTATATTAATTCTCGTTAAAGATATATTCATTGAAAATAACTCATATGTTATCGTCTCTGCTGAAATTTTTTATGGACCGGGCCTGGCCCGGCCCGTTGAAAAAATTGTTCTAATCCTGCCGGCCCGGCCCGTTTGAAAATTTGGAAGCATTCCGCCAGCCCGGCCCGGGCCCGTGCAGACTTCTAATTGGATTGTTGAAAGTCTAAGAATATGTAATCATTAATGTTGGTATTGTGTATCTTCGGTAAAATATACTGTAAAATGTATGTAAATATGTATGCAGTATTCTTTAAAGGAATCTTAATTATATTATAAAAAATTGATTTTTTCAAAATAGTAGAAATTGTGTCGGACCAGATCGGGCCAGGCACTTTTTAATTTTTCACCGGGCCGGGTCAAAATAATTGTTCTTCGGTCGGGCCCGCGCATGGAAATTTCGGCCCGCGCAGAACTTTTTTTTAAAATTAACTATAGTAAATTTTTAATGAATCTTTATTTGAATGTTGAGAGTCTAAAAATCTAAGTAATAATTACTATTGCTATTGTGTAATTCCTGTAAAACATAACATACTGTAAAATCATCTTATAAATATGTATGCAGTATTTTTTTTTTTAAATCTTAATTATGTGATAAAACCCTGAATTTTTTCGAAATAGTAGAAATTGTGTTGGACCTGATCGGCCTAAAAATGTAAAAATATAAACGGGCTGGGCCGGGCTGAGGTCGAACTTTTGAATTTTACATCGGGCCTGGCCGGGCCAAAATAACTTTCAGACGGGGCCAGGACCCAGCACGGAAATTCTGACCCGTGCAGACCTCTAACGTAGGCAGCTAGGGCCAGTGCAAGAGATTCATTTTGAAAGAGATAAATTTGAATGGATGTTTTTAGTGGTTATAAATGCGTGCGTAGCGCGCTAGATCTACACTGTAAAAAAACGGACAATTTTACGGAAATTGTACTGGTAATCGGGATGCCAATACAATTTACTGTTTTTTAACGGAGACATTTCTGAAAATTTCAGAAAAATAACCCCTAAAAAAATCTCAAAAATTCCGTTAAAAAGCAGTAACTTGCACTGGCGTCCAGATTTCGATTAAAGTTTCCGCAAAATTGTCCTTTTATTTCTTTACAGTGTAAGCTGCCGATGACAGTGCAGATACATACCAGAAATTCATTTCTAAAAGGGCCATTTCTTCGGGGTTTTTTTTGTTGTTGTTGTTTGTTTATTTGTTTTTTAATTTCAGTATGAATACACGTTTTAAACATTCGCGGTTCATTTGGAAAAATCATCCGGTGGGTGACTAGTAAATAAATGAAAAATGTTCTTTTCATATTAAAAATATGACTACAAGTTACCAATAGGCCTTTTTATTTATAAACTGGAGGCTAAACAGTTAAAAATCTTCTTAAATAATTAACAGTTAAGAATTACTTCATTTCACCCACTTTCATCGAATTCCTTCAAAACATTTACATACACACGCGCACACACAAAAGTAAAAATCGATAATTTTTATTTATTGTCAAAATATGTGAAATAATTTGGTTTAAAGCTCCTCTGAATTTGGCGCCAGCTTAAACCTTTCGCGCCTGAATTCAGGTGCAGATCTTAAATACAAAGTGTGTTCAGCCATCCCTTTAGAAACATTTCGTTCTTCATTATTTGGATATAACAAAGTATCATACTAAAGAAAATTTTCATTTACCCGACATAAAAAAAGAAAAAAAAAGAAAGAAAGATAGAATATTTTTATTATTATTTATTGTCAAAGTATATGAGATAATTTCAATTTAAACCTCTCTCAATTTGGCGCCCCCTGACCTCGGTGCCCGGGGCGACCGCCCCCCTTAGCTACGCCACTGAATGGGGCTATCAAGTCAGCAGATCAGAACGATTATGTACTTTGAGTTCCGTAAAAATTTCAGTATGAGTGAATGCTACAGAAAAATGTGCGAATGTTAAGACATCAACACTCTTTCTTATGATATAGTCAAAGTTTTCTTACAGATGTTTAAACCTGAAAATTTTGACACAGAAGATGAACCAGGTTCTTGCTATCCTATAGAAGTTTATTGTGAGTAGTTAAAGCAAATCACTGATGAAGACAAAAACGTTTCAACATGAACTGTTGCGTTAGAGCTTAATGTTTACCGGAAAAAAATAGATAATGCTCTGAAAAGCTTAAATTTAGCGTTTAAATTCAACGTTGGTACCTCATCAATTGACTGCTGAAGACAATTGCAAGAAAAAAACTGTTGTTTGGTTTTTCTCAGAGATCAAAGGAAAGAGAAAATTCTGGACAATCAAAGGAAAGAGAACATTCTGGACAGAATTGGGACTTGCGATGAAAAATGGGTGTACTACAGCTATACAAGATGTAAAAAAGAGTGGTCAGCACCTGGGGATAGCAGGCTCGGTTGCAACTCATTTCCAAATTAACAACAAGGTACTTATCTGTATCTGGTGAGAATGTTGCTGTATTCTGTACAAGAAGAACTTGATAAGCTTACAGATTATCAGCAGTGCAATATACCAGAACAAGCTAATCAAAGTTCGTGATGCTATTCTCTAAAAACAAAGAAATGAGTTTAGAAAAAAAATGGTTCTCTTTCATCAAGATGACGCTCAGCCACGTGTTAGTTTGATGACCGAGTGGACGCTCTACAAGCAAAAGTGGGATTTGATGCAACATCCACCATACAGCTCCGTCATGACGGCTTCGGATTTCCGTTTATTTTCACATCTGCAGCTGCACCTTGATAGAAAAATCTTTAATTCAAATGCATAAATGAGGCCGATCTCATTCTGGATTCGTACTTGCCAATCTTTTTCACAGAAGGCACTGAAAAATTGGTAAAACGTTGGCAGACGTATGTAGATATGAACGTAAGTTGCTACCATCATTAGCTTTGATATTTCATATGTATTGGGTTGTTCGGAAAGTTCTTTCTGTTTGGGAAAATCAATTCGTACCGGAAAATTCTATAACTTAATTATTAGACATTGTTTCCGATATCTAATACTTAGATATAAATGGATAAATTTTTCCGGTACGAATTGATTTTCCCAAACGGAAAAGACTTTCCGAACGACCCAATATTTATCAATTAACCCTTTTATTCCCATGATAGAACACGTTCTAGAAATTATGTAGTTCAGAAAATCTGATTTTACACCAGAAAAATTCAATGGCTAGTTTCATTTTATTTAAATACGGAATGTTCTATTATTAATTAAAGCAAATATTGTGTTTTAATTTTGAAGTGGGAATTGAAATATGCGAATTAAAATATCTCGGATGATCTCTGGCGGTTTGGGATCCAAAGGGTTAATAATAACAAAATATTTTGGGGGAAAACTTTTTACTAAACGTAATATTTATGTTTAGAAAAAATTGCCTTGTGTCTCAGAAGAACATTTAAATACTCCCACTATTTTTCAAATAAAACTGCAAAATTATGATGTTTTAAATTTTAAAATTTTTAATGATATCCGGTACTAAAAATTCCTATTTCTATGTATAGTGCCAGGACGAAGTGCTGGCACTATACATAGAAAGTATGTATGTTATGTGTAGTGCCTATGTATAGTGCCAGGACCAATTCATAAAATTTAAAGTATCAAAACCCAATAAGTTTTTTTCGTGAAAGAAAGGGACTTTTTAAATGTCCTTCTTATATACAGGACAACATTATCTTGTTATATCTTATAGAAAAATGGTTCGCATAAAAGTTCCATTTTGTATTTTAGTCATACAGCCACTTTTAAAATTAATGCAAGATTTAAAATCTATATTTGAATTGTACAACTTTTGTAAAATACATTTCTATCACTAGAGCCAGTATATGTTAGACTAGCCAATATTATTACGACTTTTCATTCCTAATTTCAGATTGTAATGGAACCTAGGTTCCATACATTGTAGTAGCTACTACAAAGAGAATCATTTAATGCATTAAGAAAAGTCTACAAAAATTTAAATATTCCAATATGGTTTGTAATTACCATTGTCTAAAAATGTGAAAAAATGTCAAAAGAAACATTCAACTGCCACATATTAAAAATGTTATTGCTTCTCTTATAATTAAGCTAAATCGATTCAAAGAATGTCATATTACACTATTGTCAAGAGGTTTTCCTATATGTATAACACTATTTAAGCTGTCCGGTGGTAATAACGTCACGTTAAGCTCATATTATTTTTACGGCTTAATTTTATTTTTTTTTCAAACAAATATAGGATTTCATACATCAAATAATTGACTATATATAGAAGAAAGAATATTTTAACAGATATATATTAATAAAATGTAACGGCAACATTTCATGACCAATACTATTTGGCTTTATGAGTCATCTATGTGGCTAATGACGCCATACAAACAAAACTATAAGTTGGGAAAATGGCTGATAAATTGTTTAATTCTAATGATAATAAATCTACAGCCCTAGAAATTGACAGATTTTTCTTTATTACCATTAATTGTGATTTCAGAATGCAGTAATAAGCATCCGATATTTTATTATTCTGACATGAAAAAATTAGCAGCAATAGGACATACAAGTTTCTCTTTATATTTCTTGGTTTTCAACAATGACACTTTCCTGCATAAAAAAGTAACCTTCTTCGAATGGTGTTCCGGCACTGAAAAAAAATCAGTTGGAGTAATAATGCGGAGTAATAATGTGAGGATGGCATTATTACCGTGGTTTACTTATAGCGCAATATATTTTAAACTACAAACTACTTCCGGAAATGCATCCAAAATCTTCCACAACATTTTGAAATTACACGAAATACATAAACATTTATGTAATAAACAAAGTACTTCCTTATAAATACATAGTGTTCCGATCACAGAACTTATATCGCGAATTTTAGATCGAGCGTTGACGTCTACAAATGCAACAAATTAAATTTGAATGGTCTTTGATGAATCAGATGATTCAGAGCCCTTCTGCGCACAACCACCAGTGCCATCTCCCGGATTCCTTCATAGTTACCTGTAATAATAGCAATATATATATTATATATTGCTATTATTACAGGTAACTGGGGTTATACTGGGGTAATAACTATAATATATTAGTAATATATTATAGTTATTACCCCAGAACACTTTACTATATAGTCATTAATCACCGAACATATTTCATTTCATATATTTAGTCGAATATTTAAAAATATACTTTTCGGATTTTAGTGGAACTTCAAGATTATGAAGAATACGCCTGACATCAAATTTACCAAAGCTCATTTGTCCAGAAGGACAATTATTAGGCCAACAAAAAAAATCAAAGAAAAATATTAATTTTTGGGATCACCCTGTTAAATAAATATATACGAAATGATCAATTGCTATAGATTAAAAATATGTGCATAACTTTACCGACCTTATGCAAATTACAATAGCTACTTTTAGTCAAGAGATTGGTTCATTTTCTGAAAACAAATAACATTATCCATCATAGGCAATATGGTTCAAAGAGGGCATGATCTTGCGAAAAAACCTTGACTGATATTTTATCCTCCTGAGCCTTAAATATAGATAATGGAAACTACACTTCCCTGGTCTCCTTAGACATAAAAGTTGCCAAAGAATCCTGGCTAACTGGAGCTCTGTTTCGTCGTATCACAATCTTCAAAAAGGTCGCCCGCAGGAATCCTGCTAATGCCGCATTATCTGGCTACTAATAGCTAATATAATTCTAAAAGAGCTAGAGAAACATTGATTCTTCCTATATGCCTTTGCTGATGATTTCAGCTTTGCCTTCTCGGGTTTTTTGTGTTGACATTGAGAGAGAGAAAGATCGGGATTTCTTCCTCTTCCTCCAGCTGCTAAGTAGCCTACACCTCCAATTCTCCACAGGCAAATCTCAAGAACTAACGTTTAGAAAATCACACGACTTTCAACGTCCAGCCACTATGTGAATCGGTGGGCAATCGGTGAAAAGTCTACAGACACTCAGACTACTTGGCTTTACAATAGATAAAAATAAGAGCTGTGTGGAATACGTTAACAACATCAGAGAAAAACTCGCAAAACTCCATAACCATTCACTCAAATTAACACACTGTAAAACATTTGACCCTTTTGCTGCATCGTCACTCCCCCGCTTTTATAGAATATCTCTCCTTTAATCCCATGAGATTGCTCCATATTAGGGTGAAGTAATCGTTTTCTATAAAAGCGGTGGAGTCACGATGCAGCAAAAGGGACAAATTTTTAACAGTGCACCTAAAACTCGGGCCATTAAACCGCAAAAGCTCAAAGTTTGGTACAACTCAACAGTGGATTGGATCATCTTTTACTGCGTATGTATTTTTTGAGGCAGCCTCACCAAACAGTTGAAGAATATACTTACCTCTATTCAAAGGATGTTCCTACACCAGATAAGTAGGGGATACAAAACGATTTTCTTGGACACCCTTGCAATTATAACAGGGATCCCTCCCATTACAATCACAATTTGAATATATAAAAAGCAAGATTTTACATCTAGAAAATGGCACAACACAACAAGTACATTTCACAGATACAGACATGCAAGGAGAGGTCAACAGCTGGATTCTGAAAAAGAGACGTCGCCCTTGCAAATAAACCCGAAATAGCACCCTTACAAATCAATCAGATATCCAACTGTATACACAGATGGGTCCTGAACGAATCAGGTGTGGCATCAGCGACCTTAACTTTGTATACCAAGTAGAGAAAATCACAATCCTACGAGTACGGGAATAGATCTCTGGGAAACTAATCAAGAGAGGCTAGTCGAGGTCGAGAGCAGATATAGACAGGAAAAAAAGCTACAATGCGACACGTCTATACCACAATGGCCATAGATAGTCAGAGATTGACACGCTCAAGGAGCGCGGCCATCAACACCAACTCCACTAACGTCACCCTCCACTTACAAACACCCACACCCTCACCCTCACACACAACAACAGACACGAACATGGCAGGCCCACACACAAACAGTACACCTAACTCAACAATTACTCAAGACGACTCTCTTAAATGCAATCAAATAAATCTTCATGGCGGAAGTAGGGCAACGATTGCCTGGCGGGTCTCGCCGAAGCGCGGGGCGTCCAGGTTATACTACTGCAAGACTTCCACCAACACAAAAAAACTGGGAACATCACAGGATTTAATCAAAAGAAGTGGAACATAACGAAAACACCATCCAACAAATCAGCGGTAATCACCAAACTAGGAACTAAACCTATGACAATACTCGCGAAAGAATTCACCACTGCCATAACATTATAAAAAAAGACAACCAATTTACAATAATCAACGTATACGCTCCCCCGTCAGCGCACTTCCCGAATGTACTAACAGAGATCGAAGAAGCTCTGAAAAAAGCTTTGGGCGAAGTGCTGCTGACGGGGAACTTCAACGCACACTCCACAGCCTGGGGATAAGAAGACACTGACCAAAGGGGCAAAGAACTCACAGACTTCCTCCTGCTACACTCCTTGTTCGTCCACAACCCACCAGATGCCAAACCCTCATTTAGAGCCTCACGGAGAGCTCCGGACGGGAGGCTGAGGGAATTAAGGGGCTGGCCAGACTTAACCATAGCCACGGTCACCCTGGGCAACGACATCAGTGATTGACAAGTCAGCGACGAAGCCTCACTTAGTGATCACTGCTACATTACTTACACAATCAAAAATCATAAAAAGATAGACTAGCAGAGACATGGTCTCCAAACCAAGGTGGGAAAACATGCCAAATTTGATAAATTCATTAGAAAAATAAGAAACAAATTCATGAAAGAACTCAACAAAGTGACAACAGAAGACCAACTGGACAATATTACACTGAGACTGCAAAATGAAATCACAACTATAGCTTTCACGTGCTACAAAAAGAAAAAAACACCAGTGATCACTGCTCCACCGTGGTGGACGGACGAAATCAAAACAGCCAGGAACAAGGTTAGGGCTCTCAGGAGGAGGTATCAAAAACAAACTGACGAAAACCTAAAACTACAACAACACACAGTTTTCAAAAAAGAAAGGGCCAAACTCAAAAAACTGATAAATAAAACCATATCAAAAACATGAAAGGATTATTGCAGTAAAACAACGGACACCTACGGAACGCACTACAAACAAGCGAACAACAAAACCACGGGACCAGTGAAACTCGTTGACATACTAAAACAAGATGGCACAACAACCATCAAACAAACATTAACACATTTCCTAGACAACCTGTACCTAACAGACAGTTCAACACCACATACTATAAAGGCAGACAAAAATCCATTGGAATACGCAAAACCACCAGTAATAACTAAAGCGGAACTCAATAGAATAATAAGAAACATCAAACAAAACAATGCGCCAGGGTACGACTACATAGACTATAACCTAATTAAAAGAATACACACAGCAGCTCCACAATTACTACTAACTCTGTTTAACACGTGTCAAAAACTAGAATACTTTCCCAAATCATTTAAGTTAGGCGTAGTCGTACTATTCGAGAAACCAGGCAAAGACCCAACAAACCCAAAAAATTATCAACCAATCTGCCTACTACCAGCGTTAGGGAAAATGCTAGAGAGAATAATCCATGGAAGAATTAACTACCAACTATACAAAGAAAAATATTGGAGTAACAAAAAATACGGGTTCAAACAAGGGACCTCAACAAAACATGCACTAGAAAACCTATTAAAATCAATTAAAGAAGACGGCAATAACAATTATCAAACACTCCTAATAGCCATGGACATCAAAGGGGCCTTTGACAACATAAGAGGGCCAATTCTAATAAATAATTTAAAACAGTCTCCCTGCCCGGATTACTTAGTGAACTGGGTAGTGAGTTTCCTCCAAGAAAGATTTGTTTCATAAGAAGAAAACGGTATCAAGGTGACAAGACAAATTTATGGCGGTTGCCTCCAAGGCAGTTGTCTTGTCCCGCTTCTGTGGCTACTAATCGCGGAAACAGCTCTCAAAAAACGCTGGGGGAAAAATGTAAGAATACAAGCCTTTGCAGATGATTTCATAATAATTCTCAGGAGTAGGTCAAAAGACAAACTAAAAAGTCTAGCAAACAGAATATTAAGAGAATTTAACGACTGGATAGAGGAAAACTACTTAACATTAAACAAAGAAAAAACTGAATTACTATATCTAAACAGGGGCCACTCTTGGAACCTTCCAACAGCAGACCCAAACAGCATAGAGGGAATAGAGTTAAATGGTCAGGAACTACATGTCAAGGAACAAATTAAATATCTAGGGGTCATACTCCATAAAAACCGAAACTGGGAACCACACTGTCAAACACAAGCCGACAAGGTTAGAAAAAACTTCAAAAACCTAGCATACATGAAAGCTAAAGGATGGGGGTCTTAAACATAACATAATGAAAATTTGGTACAACACAGTAGTTGAGAAGACGCTAACCTACGCGGCCCCGATTCGGGGGCACAGCCTTACGAAGAGGTGTAAAGAAATCCTCTCGAGCTGCCAAAGACACTTCGCACTGGCCATCGTCTGGGCCCAAATTGAACGGCCCCAACCTCGGCCCTATATGTACTTGCTGGCCTGATTCCAATTCACCTTAAAGTAAACTATGAAGCGGCATACGGCACAGTCTCAAGATTAAGGAAGAATGCAACAATACACAACAAAATCATCTTTCACAGAGAATACACTCAGAAAGTAAACATATGGCAAAACCACCCGGCAGAAACAATTGAACCACGTATAGGTCAGAACCCAAAAGACACATGCATTTATACAGACGGCTCAAAATTGGAATCAGGTGCTACAGGCTCGGCTTTAGTAGCTTTCAAAAATAATAAAAAAATAAAGACTTGGTCAGTGCCTCTAAGAAGTTGTTACAGCGTCTTCTAAGCCGAACTACTGGCTATACATAAAGCAGTGGAATGGGGCAATTCATTGTGTGAGCCATACAGTATTAGGTCGGACTGCCAATCAGCAATAGATTCATTAATCAAACCATTTAACACCAGTGACACAGTCAACAAAATACAAAACCTAATCAAAGATTCAAGAAATAATTTTAAAATCAGCTGGGTGAAGGTGCATGTCGGCATCCAAGGAAACGAAGAGGCCGATGTGTTAGCCAAACACGCAGCACTAAACCAGAACAATGAACATGTACATACTACCTGAATACATACACATACTACCTGAAAAAACCTATTTCAAAACTAAAAAGAACACTAAGAGAATTAACAACTGAACAGTGGCAGTTCGAATGGGACTATGGGGACACAGGCAGGAAAACTTACCTGTACTTCCCAAAAGTAGACAAAAATAGATTAGTTAGCGACTACCTACTCTCACAACTTTACACAGCTCATGGAGCATTCCCAGAATACCTCCACAGATTCAAGAAGGCGCACACACCGGACTGTGATTGCGGTTCGGAGGGTACGCCCAAACACTACCTGCTACACGGCCCACTCACACAAGCAGATCACCTAGCAAACATATGTTATTATATGTTTAAAAAAATTATAAAATGGCCTAGGATTTCTATCGCCACAAAAAAAATTATAAAATAGTGTATTTTGTCTTATGTCCCAGCAGTGTACGGTAGTCGTGCGATATCAGCAGTATCCAAGGCCCGAAACAGGTGCCCCGCAGGAACTTCCTGCATGCACGACGCAAGACATCGCGGATCTGCAAGTCGCACACCATGATACAGTAAAGAGCTTCAGCCGCCTACGGCACTGCTAGTCCGTCCTATATGTTATTAAAGGAAAAATGGCCTAGGTCTAAAAACCTACGGTCAACAATAAAAAATCGTCAAATGTTAAAATAATGATATGTCTTATGATCTCAGCAGTAAGCGGTAGTCATGCAGTAACAGCAGTATTCACGGCCCGAAACAGGTGCCCAGCAATAATACCATTGCAAACACGTCGAATGACCTCTCGGATCTGCAAGCTGCAAATTATGACAAATCAAAAAGCTTCATCCGCCCCCGCTTAAATGCTTGTCCGTCCAGATCTAAACAAGATAAGATATATATTTAAAAAAATCAAAAGGGAATTCACGGGGAGTGCTTGGGTTAAGTGAACTCTCTGGTTAATTTTAGGTTAGAACAAAGGTTATCCAAACTGACGGCAGCTTGTGGCGGGAGTGATAATTAGTGTAATACTAGCTTAGCCACTCTAGCTACAAGCTCAGCCATTCCCCCACCTATCAACAGCCAAAACGTTAACTATCTAATCCTCACCTCCATAAAAGCCAAATAGACAGCAGTTACAACTTAAAAAGCTTAACGTTAACTAGTTTCTCAGGTAAGCAGTACAATAAACAATAGTATTGTTACTAACCCATTTACCTTCCAGGATTCCCTCCCGTTGGACTTGGCTCCCGAAATTTTCAAGTTGACCTAATCGACGCAGGGACTTAAGGGACCCGTACGGTCCGAAGAGATTCGGGAGCACCAATCATGTCCACTGCACCAGAACCGTACAGGTTGACCTCATAGACGCAGAGACTCAAGGGACTCTGCCCGGTCCGACACCGTTCTGGAACCCCCTCCCTAGTGGGTTAACGACTCTCAGTCTTTCAAGTTGACCTCATTGACGCAGGAGCCCACTGGACCCTGTGCGGTCCGAAGAGCAATGTGAAGCAACCTACTAGCCCACCTACCCCGAACCGCACACGTTGACCTCATCGACGCAGAGACTCAAGGGACTCTGTGCGGTCCGGAATGTGTTCGGGTTTTTTTCCCTTGTTTTTTTTCTAGTGACAGTACGCCTCTTCATTAGGTGCATTTGGACTCTGTCCGCACGAGCTACCGGACCCGCTCCAATGGGACAGCTCATGAAGCACTTTTTTCTTCTTTTTTTGGGTACGGTAGAAAGGCGGGATCTCGTCACCACCAGCAGCGATTCGACTGCATTGCATTTCGGCCCAAAAACTCTCCCTTCTCTGGCACTACTTAGCATTTCGGCCGTTTTAGTTTTGGTTATTTATTTTTCTAAATCTCCCTCAAAATTGTTCCCCCTGTTGCCTGCTAAGGACATGCCACCGTCTCGGCTCAAAAAATTTTAACTCCAGTCCCATTTCACATGGCACGGCAGGTGGGAGTGATGTGCGGCGCCAAACTCAGTACTTTCACAAAGGCAATAAACTACTAAATCCAGCAACCGTTAGCCACAATCAGCCGACCTCGGCACTTGTCTGCGTAGATCTCCCCCCACTCTGCCGGCTAAAATTCCATCATATACGCTAATGGCGCCTGGTGCATGTAAAATCCGTCGTGGGTGCAAAGTCCTCCAAGTTATCTGTGAATTATACCTCTGGAGGTGCCTTGCCTGGTGAAGGTCTCGTCATCTGATCAAGGCTCTAAATTACGAGACCATTTTGCGAAGCCATTTGCAGTTCATCATTTATTGCCGCTTCGCGGCAATTAGGCGGTCGTCCGCCCCGATACCAGGTATCTAACCCGTTAAGCTGAGATTATTAACTCGGCAGGAAGGGGCCTGGTCATCGGTTAGAAAGAAAGAAAGATCTCTGGGAAACCCTATCCCTTCACCAGGATTTCTAGCGATATTTTGTCCAGTTTACAAGGCCATTTTTACCCATCATGTTAAGCACCCCATAGTCTTAAAAATCAAACAACTCTTAATGGTCTTAGTCCATAAAACTTTCCTTGGTCACGTATCGGCTCACATTGTTACTGAGGGCAATGAATGGGCTGATGAATTGGCAAGGCAGCAAAAGAAATTCAAACAATAGAATTTAAACTCCCCGTTCTTTTCTAACATATCAAACGAGTCCTAAAAGAAAGAATTTCTCCCAGCTGTTGAGTTTAGTCTGTATTTTTTTTTCTCCTGACTGAAAACTTATTTTTTTTTCTTTCAGACCTTAATAAAGGCTACCGGGAGGGTCACTATGTTCTAAAGGCATAGCTTCCTTGTCTGAGCTGTCCCTTTTAGTCATTCAAATATGTTGATAATTTACAATATGTGCATTCATTTGTGAAAGAATAGTGCGAATATTAATGGAGAGATATAGATTTTACTTATAACTTATTCATTAACTTTTTACATTAACTTTACATTAACGTATCCGATATTGTTTTTAATGAAGATTAGGACACTATTTTACAGCAGGGCCAAAATATATGTTTAGGAATAAGTTAGATTTGATGACTGTTATCACTGATTGTAAAAAGATAGCACAGGCACCTCCATCCACTATGAAACACGAGGTTGAAGTTTACTGCATAATAATGTTAGAATTCATTTAGAGAAGCCCTTCTATCAGAAAAAAACAATTTCAGAAGTATTAAAATATAACAAGGACATGTCAATCATGCTGACATAAGGTACCCTGGGGTAATAACGCCACGTTAAGGTTCTACCAATTTTCACGGCTTAGTTTTAGATTGTATTTTTCAAACAAATATAGGATCTGATACAGCAACTCATTGACTATCTATATAAAATAAAATAATTTAACAGATATGTATTCATAAAATGTAATAGCGTTTTTTCTTGACCAATGCTATTTGGCGTTATTACCCACCTATATGGGTAATAACGCCATGCAAACAAAACTATGAAATAAGATGGAATAATTGCATGTAGATAGCCCAATTCTAAAAATACAAACTCTACAAACTTAGAAATTGTCAAATTGCATTCTAAGCTATTAAAAAGGTTCAATTTTTTATGAAAGTGTAAGAAAAATAAAGGTGTGGTTTGGGAGGGGGGGGATGAGGCAAAAGAATATCAGACAGTGAGCTTCTTTTTGCTTAAAAAGGACCGCTTAAATAGAAATATGAGAAACATTGCACAGTTTTAACTGTGTTTATTTGAATCAGTATTTAGGATGTAGCTCGGCCACTGTAGGGAATCAACCGGGGTATTAATGTAAATGATTGGCGTTATTACCCCGGTATAGTTATTGCGCAGTGCATTTTAAATTACAAATTATCTCGAGAAGATATCCAAAATCTTCAACAATATTTTAAAAGTACATGAAATGCACTACAAATTTATGTAATTAACAAAGTATTTCCGGATAAAAAGATAGTCTTCACATCACAACACGTATCTCGCAAATTTTAGATCAAGCGTTAATTTTAGTTGTTTGTAAAAACAATAAGACCTAAAAATGAAACAAATTAACTTGAAGCTGTTTTATGCGATTTATATGACTCAAAACCCTTCTGCGCAGAGCACATGGGTGTCATTTTCCTGATTATTTCATAATTATGCAAAATATAAGCACTTGGCGTTATTACCCCGCCTGGCGTTATTACCCCAGGGTTCCTTATAAAAATATAAATTAGTCGTTTTGAATACTAAGGACTATTGGAGAAAAATGGAGGCTTGAATTGATAATATGGATTATTCTGAGTTCAAAAATGAACAAAGTGGTAATATTCCTGAAAAGGCCAAGACTCTAATTAATAAAGGGAATTGGCCTAGTGAAATTAAAAAGAAACAGTATGTAAATGAAACTGTCTTTACTTCACGTTTAATTGGTCATTTTAAAGACCATAAAGAAGACACCTCCCCCAGCCATATTGTAACTTAACATTCTGCTCCTATCTACTACGTTAAAAAAGCCTTTGTTCCATATTTGAAAACTATTATCCCGCCATCTGATTATGTTGCACATTCAACTTCATATTTTATTAAAAAGATAAATGATATCTCAATTAACACTAGAACGCCCGGAAATTCTACTCAAGTTTGAAAATAATATTTCTCACCAGAATTTTTATTCAAAATTATTTAATTGATTTATTTAACGTAAATTTGCGTGGATTAGATTTAAATTATTTCAAGAAAATTTTTCTGGTTCGAATTGAAATTTAGTTACATGATTGGAGTCGAATCGACTCCATCCGGGCGTTCTAGTGTTAATTAACAGCATTTTAGCAAGTCTGGACATTGTCTCTCTTTATCCTTCTATAAATATAAATGAAATTGTTAAGATTATAGAAACACCTATAGACAATAATACAAGCTTTCATCAAGATATTCATTTCACGTTAAAATCTGAAATTAATCTGATATCACATAATAATGTTTCGTTTTATACAGTAAATATTTCAGACAGCAAAGTGACGGTCCTATAGATAACCCATTTCTGAATATTTAATCGAGCTGAAACTTAGAAACACAGATAATGAAAATTTTGAAATCAAACCGTCCGTTTCGATTTGGTATTTAAATAATATTTTCATAGTTTTGAATCATGGTTTACAGCCTTTAGATAATTTTCTGTTAAAACTTAATGATTTGGATTCAAGGATAAAGTTTACGTTAGACATTGAGAAAGAAGATATTTTACGATATCTTGATATTAAATCAATAAAGAGCAGTTATAAAAATGAATTAGAGTGTACCGTTTGTGGGAAAAGTTGCAGATTTAACAACACTATTTTGTTTCACAGTTACTCACCTTTTTCATATGTAATTTCTGCCTACTGTTTTCAGGTTAAACGTGTCTTTGAAGTTTGCACAGATAAATACCTAGATAGTGAGATTGGTTTAATTAATCAGATTGCTGTTGAGAATAGTTTCACTCTTAAATACATTAATCCTTAACTGCCATGGGCGTATATAAACGTCTCATTCAGATGATGCGTTAACTGCCACGGGCGTACAGTCACTCCCAAAATTGAGTATACACTAGGTGTTCGCTTTGAATTTTGCCTATGAAAAGCTAAAATTTTGTATGAACGGAATGGAAGTTTTTTAGACGGTACTGCATATACAGGGTTGTTATAATTAAAGTTCGCCTATTCAGAAGGCTCTGGAGCCGGTTCTATTGCTCCAAACGAAACAAAATTTCACTAGTATATAGTTGAAGAGATGCGCTCTGCGAAAATCGAAAAAAAAAAATTAGTAAAATTTTTTGTCACTAGGTGGCGCTGCGCCAATTTTTAAGGCGATGTTTGCAGATTCATTATATCAATATCAGTCAATCCAGACGAAACACACAAATTTAAAAGTTTTAACAAACTTCGACGAACTGCGAATTGTTATAATTAAGTTCACCTAATCAGACAGCTCTAGAGCCTAACCTATGACTCCAAACAATATAGAAAAATGAATATCACTTCATGTGATATAATCTGCATCAACAAAAATAAAACATATCGCACAGCAGTAAGGAAATAACAAAGAATAACATGACGCATGCTCAATGAATCCTCCGCCATTTTTAATAATGCATTCCATTCTCAGAATTATGCTTTCTACAGCATTGCGTAAACTGTCGTGTAAGATTGAGCAAATATGAAGTCTAATACTGCCTTTGAGATCAGAGATTGTCTGACATCTGTCTTTAGATACAGAATCTTTCAAAAATCCCCAGAAAATAAAGGAATCCTCAAATATGGGCTTAAATATTAGCACAGCGCCACCTACTGACAAAAATTTTCACTAATTTTGTTTTTCGATTTTCGCAGAGCGCATGTCTTCAACTACGTACTAGTGAAATTCTGATTTGTTTGGAGCCATAGAACCGGCTCTAGAGCCTTCTGAATAGGCGAACTTTAATTATAATAACCCTGTATATTCTAAAAAAAAGGTTGCGAAATAGCCACAATATTGAGGTGAAATCAGCATAAAATAATTCCATATGTAATATAATGCGGAAATGTGTGTCACATAATTGAGTATACACTAGAATAAATTAATTCACATTAACCACTTTTTATTTAAATTGTTTTGCATTTATATTTGTAACGATTCTTGTTGGTTATAATTCTTATTAAGTTCTGCATTGTAATAATTTTCATGCCAAATTAATCCTAAATGAGCAATCGGAAGAAGACTTCAATAGAAGAGCGGAATTTCGTTATAAAATGGTCAACTGAAGGCAGATCTCCCCGCGAAATCGCTTCTTTGATTGGCAGAAGTCATGGGTGTATTCAAAAAATCATTAAAAAATACCACAGAACTGGAACAATAGTGAGTACACTTGGAAGAGGACGAAAACAAATCCTCAACGATACAGCAAAAAGAACAATTATTCGCAGTGTGAAGAAAAATCCAATGAACAGTGCCCCGAAACTTGCTGCATCTGTAAGTTCAGTCATAAAGTGAAATGTTTCTGCAGAAACTGTGCACAGGATTCTACGACATGCAGGCTATAATGGTCGTGTACCTATGCGTAAGCCACTCATCATTGAAGTTAATCGTAAGATGAGACTTTTATTTGCTAAAAATCACATCTCTAAGTCCCAAGATTTTTGGAAATCAGTGATTTTTAGTGATGAAAGTAAATTTAACATTTTCGGATCCGATGGGCGTGTCAAAGTTTGGAGGCAACCTCGGACTGAGCTGGATCCTAAGAATACAATACCGACGGTCAAACATGGTGGTGGATCTGTCCTTGTTTGGGGTTGCATGGCTGCTGGTGGAGTTGGAGAACTTGTGTTTATTGATGGAATTATGGACAAGATGTTATATCTAAACATTCTTAAGAATCATCTTAAAGCTAGCTCCAACAAACTAGGTTTGGGATCGAACTTAATCTTCCAGCAGGATAACGATCCTAAGCATATGGCTAAGATTGTGAAGTTGTGATTTCTGTATAACTGTCGCCAGCAACTGCATACTCCCCCACAGTCTCCGGAATTAAATGTAATAGAAATTTTGTGGTCTCATTTGGAGAAAGTAGTCCAAAATCATCACATTTCAAGTAAGGAGCACTTGAAAACTGTTTTGAAAGAAAAGTGGGCTAAAATTTCAGTGAAAACTACAAAAACTCTTGTAGAATCAATGCCTGCACGAATACGAGCTATTATTCGAGCAAATGGATATGCTACAAAGTACTAATTTATTGTTACAAAGCATTTAATAAAACTGTATACTCAATTTTGAGACACTTGTTTTTGCATTGTATTATCTTTTTTATAATTTTTTTTTTTATAAAAGCTATTTCAATAATTTGCATTTTTTCTTGCTATGCTGTTAGAGAACTAGGCACACTATTATCTATAATATTTTAAAATATTTTCTTATGAATTTGATTATTTTACACACAAATTTAGAAACGATCAGTTCGTGTATACTCAATTTTGGGAGCGACTGTATATACACGGCTTTCCGCATAACCACACGCACCTGTTTGAGAAACGGCAAATCTCGTACGTTTTCCTCGGTGGCTAAGGGGTTAATAGATTAGACAATCAAGCAAAACAAGCAAGACCTAATATTGATTTAACTATAAATAGGTTTATTTTTTGCACATTTAATTATATATATCCCGCTGCTATATGAGAGATTGAGGTATCCATTACCAAAGTATAGTATAAAATTAATAGCTAAACTTCCAACAAAATTGAAAGATTTGATTCACAATAAAATATATCTAGTTCCAAAAGTTGAAAATGTAGGAGATTACATAATCCCATTCAGCACAGAACATCAATTAAATTTATCCTATATCGGCATGACATCTCGAAAATTTAAAGAAAGGCTAAAATAAATATTAAGTAACATTAAGTATAACAAAACAAGCACAGCTTTTTCTAGATCTCTTCAAGAAGAAAATACAGTGTGTCCCACCGAAATAAAGCCACTGTGATTTTGTACCGTAAATGAACACGGAATAAACCCATGAGAACGAAATAAACATATTAAGAAAATCTATATAAAAATGCGTATTTATAAGGAGTAACTCACTCTCTGCCCCACTTGTTCAAGAAAAAATTAATATATAAGAAAAGAGGGTGAAAAAGTGTCAAGCCGAAATAAAGCCACTACTGTCAATAGCCAATGTATCCGCCATGCTTATACAGGGTGTTTCGCTACCAACCGACAAACGTCTAGGGGTGATAGTAGACATAAAGAGAAACATTATTAAATGGGAAACCATGGGGCGCAAACGTCTTCTGTAGGAGCTAGGGGCCATTAAGGTTTAAGGTCCAAAAATTCAAACGCTGATAAAAATGAGAAAAAAGGGTAGATTTGTTTGCGGTTTTCTCTAAAATCATTCTTTATATCACGATTTTTTATTTTTTTTATTTTAAAGGTTAAGTTCGAAAATTGTCGATAGAGGGCGCTTTAGACTTTAGAGTAACGAACAAATACTTTTTGCCGTTTTTTTGTGCATGGGTTTGAAATTGTTCTAAAGTTTAGAATCTAACTTAAATTTTAAGCCCAAAATCGGAAACATGGGGATCGGTTAACTAGCGAAAATTTAACTGTGAACCGAGGGAGAGATTTTAAACGCTCATAAACATTGGACAAACTAATCGATTTTGTTGCGGTTTGCGTGTAGGTCATTCCCTTGGTAATTATTTTATTCAAAATGACGCACAGCTGTGTGGCCTCATTTTTTCATAGAGGGCGCTTCCGACATATCTCCGATATTTCAATGGCATTACTCCTGGATGTTTTACTACCAGACTATCATACTTCCAGGAAGTGTTACGGATGGAAAAGCGACTCGGAATCACATAGGAATGTAACGTTGAAAATGTCTTTTTTGCGAGTTATGGTTAAAGGAAGCAGAGAAAAAACAACAGAAACAAGCAGAGAAACAGAAACACCCTAATATGACATAAAACAGTTTGTTTTAAGATTTTATTAGAAAAGATGTTCGAAATTACGACTAGAAGTAATTCGACATGCTTGACAGTGGCATCGCATGTAACTCCTCACGCTTTGAAAGATTCCTGGAATCTTTGATAGATTTCCGGAAGCTACAGAAATACGAGCTGCTAAGACTTTAAAAGATGGTACGGGATTCTCATACACCCAACTTTTCATGTGACCCCAGCAGAAGAAGCTCATACTTGATACGTCCGGTGATCTGGCAGGCCAATAAACCGGGCCACCACGACCTATCCACCGCTGTCCATATGTTGCGTTGAGGTATCGGTGAACATCATGGGTAAAATGTGGAAACTTTCACGCGCATTACCGTTCAGCTCCATCTACCGCAAGAAAATCGCAGCGCCATCTACTGTCGCTGTCAAGCTTGCCGGACGTTTCCTGGTCGTAAGTTCGAACTGTTTCTGCAGTAAAACCTTTAAATAAACTTGGTTCTGTCATTTTAACATGTTGCTGTTTCTCTGTTTGTTTCTGTTGTTTTTTCTCTGCTGTTTTTTAAACGTATTATGCAAAAAAGCAATTTTCAACGTAACATTCCTGTGTGATTCCAGTCATCTTTGCATCCCTTACACTTCCTGGAAGTATGGTGGTCTGGTAGAGAAACAACCAGGAGTAATACCATTGAAATGTCGGACATGTCTTGGAAGCGCCCTCTATCAAAAAATGAGGACATGAAAGCTATAAGTCATTTTGAATAAAATAATTACCAAGAGAATGACCTACACGCAAACCGCAAGAAAATCGATTAGTCTGCCCAATGTTTATGAGCGTTTAAAAGCTCCCCCTTGGTTCACAGTTAAATTTTCGCTAGTTAACCGATCCCCATGTTTCCGATTTTGGGCTTAAAATTTAAGTTAAAGTCTAAACTTTAGAATAATTTCAACCCTATGCACAAAAGAACGGCAAAAAGTATTTGTTCGTTACCCTAAAGTCTAAAGCGCCCTCTATCGACAATTTTTGAACTTAATCTTTAAAATTGAAAAAATTAAAAATCGTGATATAAAGAATGATTTTAGAGAAAACCGCAAACAAATCGACACATTTTTCTAATTTTTATGAGCGTTTGAATTTTTGTACCCTAAACTTTAATGGCCTCTAGCTCCTACAGAAGACGTTTGCGCCCCATGGTTTCCTATTTAATAATGTTTGTCTTTATGTCTACTATCACCCCTCAAAGATTGTCGGTCTGGTAGCGAAACACCCTGTATATGAATTGGAGTATACGATGTGGCACACCATTTACTAATCCCTGGAAGACAGTAGCATCAATATTATCCCAGGCCTTAATGATGGCAGCCTTCAATTCTGCACCGACATAAACTGTCTGCCATTGGTATTTAAAGCTCTACAGGGGATACCTTATGCAATTTCTTGGGGATTGAGATGAAGGTACATTGGCAAGCCATTCCATGTCATGTGCCCAATTACTAAAAACCCATTCCTAGGAGGATTTTGCAAAGGTTATGAAAGTGTTTTCCTGCAGGAAAATCCACTTTATGACAAGAATTCTCTTTGTAATTGGCAATAAATGAGTTTCTTGGTAATCGGTATCCTTTATGTGGTTTAAAAGAAAAGCCAGTTTAAGTTTACAAACCATGGCCGAAACCTCTAAACACTATTAATGAGTCTCCTCCAAACTGTTTTTTGGAAAATTTCCATTCCTTTCTTCATGTCATGCCAATAGAAAGCAAGGCTATCTGAGTCATCAAAACTATATTCTTTCTGATTAAAATAGAAAATAAAGCCTTTGTGGAAAAATATATAAGGATACAAAACCAACGAATAGAAATGCACAAATAATGCATGAAAAGGTAGCAAACAGCCGTTTCGAATCTACTATCGAGATTCTTTATCAGTGCATGACTTAGCGAGCTAGAAAAAGCAAAACTCAGCAAAGAGACAGAGAAACGCAGGCTTATATGCCCATTACAGGAAAGATAACGCCAAAAGAAAAGCAACCAATGAGAAGTAAGCAGCATGAACAACAGAGTGGAAAAGCAGAGACATCTACTGCAGAACGAACAAACAAAAACTGAGAAGGGAGGAAAAAAAGCACTAAATTAAAGATTTCCAAATGCTTGGAAAATAAGGTGTACTTAAGTCGTGGACTAAGGAGTGAGAATTTTTAATGATGTGGTAATCTTCCCAAAAATTAAGATCAAGAATAGAAGAACATTTATGGATAATGGTGGCTGAAGAAAAGTCGGATCTATGTTGTGAAGAATACCTTTGAGTTGGAAGACTGTCCACAGAAGGTTTGCGAACGACAGTAGTCTGAAAATTGCCTTCATTACAAATAACAAGGACATTTAGGAAAGAAAAGTAATTGTTGGATTCAACTTCAAAAGTAAATTGAATGCAACAATCAATAGATTTCATATAAGAGAGAATATGATTAATATCTGAATTCATTTCAACTAAAGCATAAATATCATAAACGTAAAGATTATAAAACTGAAAGTTTCAAATATTCTCATCTTCCTAACCAGAAATTTGCGGCTTTTAAAAATTTTGTTTTCCGAGCTTCCAACTCCTCAGTTACTCAGTAATGAACTAAATTATCTAAAAGCTATTGCTGTTGATCGTGGTTATTCCCTTAATATTATTGATTCCATTCATAAGGAATTGACGAAATCCACCCACTTTGAAAAGAATTTTAATTCGAACTCTAATACTTTGGTTGTTTTACCATTTTTCCCTAAAATCAGGCAGAAAATTTCAAAAATTTTAAGAAGGTTCGATTTCAATGTTTTTTTTTCTCCTGTTAATAAAATTGCTTTTTCAAATCTTAAGCACCCCGATAATCGCTTTGATAACTGGGGTATTTACCAAATTTCTTGCCAATGTGGTTTTTCGTTTATTGGTCAGACTAAACGTGTTCTCAGATTTCGTTTGCAGGAGCATAAAAGATATGTCAAAAATCAAGAGCTTAAATGCTCTTCTATTGCTCATTGAAGTCCAACATCAATGTCCAACATTGACATTGTTGGTCTTCACAACATAGGTTCGACATTTCTCCAGCTAATATTTTCCATAAGTGTCTTTCTATTCTTGATCTTAATTTTTGAAAAGCTTACCACACCAGTAAAAATTCTCACTCCTTAGTCAATGACTTATCAAGTACACCTTATTTTCCAAATATTTGGAAATCTTTAATTTAATGATTTTTTTCCTCCCTTCTCAGTTTTTGTTTTGTTCGTTCTCCGGTAGATGTATCTACTTGCCCACCCTGTTTTTCATGCTGCTTTCTTCTCATTGGTTGCTTTTCTTTTGCAGGGATCTTTCCCATAACGTGTATATAAGCCTGCGTTTCTCTGTCTCTTTGCTCAGCTTTACACTCTTTATATGTTGCTTTATACGTGCTTTAAACTTTGATATGTTTACACTCATGAATTCTCAAAAATAAAAATAATATGGAAACAAATAAGAAAAATCACGCGTTAACCAAAAACACTTTCCAACACTTCCTAAAATCTTCGTTATTTTAGGAAAAAAATATTAGGGAAAAAAGGTTACTTTCAATAGCCAAACATATATTTCAATATTTTAGAACAGTCCTGTATTTGATCTGTCGATTTATATATATACTATATAGTGGGGAAATTTAGTTTAGCAAGAAAATGCACAACTTATTGAAATTTCTCTTTCAGCAATTTATACCAATAAATGAAAACATACGTGAAAACTTTTGTTCAGTCCTGTAATTTACATAGCAACTTTATTACACGTCAGTATTTAGCTAAAATTTATTTTAAACTAAAACTCTCTTAAAATTACTGAAATCACAATCTCAGGAGTTATCATTCATAGGCTTCCATGTAACCAATTCTTTGCGTTGCCCTGTATATTATTTTATCAATATTCTACTAGTATTTCTTAATAAACAGAATGCAGTTCAGCGTAAAAATGCATAACATATTTTAAAACCACCTTTAAGTAATTTACGTTCGTATTCAGTAACGCTTGCAAGCTCTTTTGTATTGTCCACTATATCCACTATAACACATAGAATTTGTGAAACTTAAAAGCGCATATCATAATTAAAATTAAATTCATCCATCCATCAGCCTTCATTGGATACGTGTACAGTACCTCGGAAAGAATATACTATTTGAAATCTTTTGCGTGTTCCTGTAAATGCTATGCACTTCGTATTATACTATATCGTATAGCATATATGCATACCACTATATTGTATAACTTATATTCAGCGACGTATATCAATTTTATTATTTTGAAAATAGTTTCATATATATGAAATGTGTTACACACAATTTCCCCTTTACCATTATGTAACGGAATTATTTTGTGTGGCCCTGTAAATGAGTAATAGCTATTTTTTTTCACGGCATATTTTACAGAATGCATATTTTAATGCACTTCGCAAACGTATATAAATTTTAATATTTTTGACAGGGTGTAACATCATTAAAATTCATTTGAAAAGATTTTTCCCCTTAGGTCTTAATGTAACGGTAAACCTTTGACTGCCCCTGTAAATAATCTAATAATGGTAAAAACGTCATTTGCAATATAGTTCATTCTAGGGAAAACGTCAATAGCATCCAAAAATTTCACGGTAATCCTAGTACATTTACGGGAGTTCGAGCGCGGATTGACGGACAGAAGGCCACACAAACCGAATGCACAAACACTTTTCAACTTTGTTGGAAAGCATTAAAAATAGACCTTTTTTATTGAATATGATGTCCACGTATAAATGATTCTTTCATGATAATTCGAGATAGTACCTATATTCACTGTGTTTGCTTGGTGCGGAACAACTGATTAGCAACTTAAAGGAATATTGTCATTAGGTCGTATAAATCCCAGAACTTTTTAATCAAATGCAGTACATATGTTATTAATCTTAACATTGTAAGACTAAGTGATTGGGGCGTATGGATTTTTACAGTAATTTTTGGATAATTAGGCATATTTACAGCGTATTTAACCGCGAAAAAAAAAAAAAAATGTGCATGAAGGAAAAATATTCCGAAGGAGAAAACAGTCAATAAACCAAAATGAATAAAATATAATGAAATTTACTTATTTCATTATGTACATTATCCTCGACATTCAAACACTAAGTATATAATTTTCGCATTGTTATTCAGTAACAATCCTGCATTCGTGACTAACCAAATCATGCCTCGCCCATCAAATCACCTGTGAATTTGGAGTTTCAGCGTCCATTCAAATCTATGAAAATTAAACTCATTGTTTATTTCAATATCATACATATTGAGTTATTTGTGGTAACACATAAAAATATTATCGATTTATAAAAAATTTATTCTACATCATACACAAATACTTGGCAGCATTTAAAGAAATTCTCAAGGGACCATCCAAATTATTATTAGTGAAAAAAAAATTAAATTATATCTTTTCTATTAATTTTGTGAAAAGAGAAAATGGAACTTTAAGGTGGAAAATTTTGAATGCGTGTGCAAGTTGACTCCTCCTCCTCCCCCAATTCTTAAGTAAAATTCTGAAAAAAAATTGAATTTTCATGTATAAGCTGAACCAAATTTCCAGTAGTAAAATTGAAAAATTATTTGTAATCAAGAATTAATAATAATAATAAATTTTTATTAAACAAGTGAATTTTTTTTCTCTACCTTTCTTAATTCAATGTTTTAAAACTGTATAATTATATAAAATCAAAGAAACTTAAACTATTTTGAAATCTATTTACATCAATTTAATGATACTTTAAAAAAATCTTTTAACAATCTATTCAAGCCTAATTTACAAGGATAAAAATTAATTTTAAGGGAGTTTCGTTATTTGAAACGTATGACAATTACTTTCTACAGTATGCTGTAGAAAGTAATTGGGATACGTTTCTATTAATGATTATATTTCAATATTTTTATTGAAATATTTTTTTATGAAATATAATCATTATATTATCTGTCTAATTTCAGGTTTAAATTAAAATAATAAAAATAAAAATGTTAACAGCAACAATGGCATTTGTCCAAAGTGATGTCAGAAAGCAATTTTAATCTAGAAAAGTTTTAAAAATTATTTAAAAAAATTATGTTTTATTGCTATTTTACATTTCAGTTTAAATATTTATTTAAAAATTAACCACAGATTTCTTCACTTTTTCAATCATCTGACTTCTTTTTACTCTTATAATATTCTAAATCAAAAATCACACAAAACATTTTTTTTCACTTTTATCATATTTTCAGTATAATATTCCAAAAATAAAAATTATTGATAATCGTTGGTAGCATGAAATGTGAAGTATCTAGTAGAAGTTATATTTTAAATGTAATAGCCCTTTTTTTAATTGAAAGAATGCTTCTCATTTTAAACTTTAAGTTAAAACAATAAAAAATATATTAGACATATCATCAATGATATTTCTCCAAAGTGTTATAAGGAAAACGAATTTTATCTATACAAACTTTCTAAAATAATAAATGTTGTCTATGCATAATAATTCATTTTAAAGTAGCTTGAAATTTAATAGTTATACTTCAAAAATAATATAGCTATGTTTCAAAATTGAAGAAAAAATACCACATTTTGAGCTTTAATTAAAATAATAAAAACAAAATCAGTAATATCAATAATAGAAACAATGACATTTCTCCAGTGGTATACCACGAAAGCAAATTTCTTCGAGACAAGTTTTCAAGAATTAAATATATATATATATATATTTAATTGAAAAATTAGTATCGAAATTAATTGCAGTATTTTTTATTATATTTTAAATTTTATAACATTTTTAGAATAATCTAAATTAAAAATCGAACAGAACGAGCTTATTATTTTACATTTATTATATTTTAAGTATAATAGTTTAAAAAAGAAAAATAATTCACTGGTAGCATGGAATTAAAAACGAAATTTTCTTTTGGTCTATCCATGCATGTTCTTCGACATTCATAATCCATTTTAAGCTGTAAGTTCCTTTCTAATTAGCCTTCGTGTGCAGAAAGTGAATAAACCCCTACATAGACAATCCAATTAACGACGGGTCTCCAGCGCTCCAGATCTCTACGAGAAAGGAGAATAAGGGGGACTTACGAACTTCTCCAAACCCACTAAAATTCATATAAATGTCGCATAAGGAATTATATACTTTAAAGTTAACAAAAAAATGAAGAAAAGTAAACAACGATTCTAGAACTTTTTTTTTTTTTTTTTCGATGACAACATATTTATTCTTTGGTGCTCCTGAGTTATTAATAGCACAATATAAAGATGAAACAATTTATTCTCTTCTTCAGTAGTTATCAAAGGAGAAATGTGTATTTTAAATATTTTAGGGTCATGAGGGGTAATTATGATAACTTTTTACATTTTCAACATTGTAATTTTTATTTTTTTACTTCTTTCTATTCGGAAATGTGGTACTTTTAGAACATAGGAAGTAACTTTGACTCTTTAAGAACACTTCTAAAAAGTTTTAATTCTCATAGCCTTTTTTTATTTTTAAGTTAAAAATATGGTTATAATTACCCCCATCAAAAACTCATCATCACAAAAGTTTGGAATAAATAAGACCACTTGTGGGGAATTTATGACCACTATACAGTGAAACCTCCGAATAACGGACATCTATGGTACCGGAAATTTTATCCCTTAAATAGAGGTGTCCCTTATTCGGTGTTTTTATTGCAATGAAAATTCCAAATAAGAGACAGCTATGGGACCGGAACTTTTTTCTCTTAAATAGAGGTGTCCCTTATTCAGAGTGTCCTTTATTTGGAGGTTTTACTTTATTTCATTTTTTTACTTTCCTACACATATTTGTTTGGAGTAATCAAGACCTTTAGAACTCCAAACTGAAAAATCCAATATTTATTAAATTTATTAAAAATTATTAAAAATATTGGTAGACTTTGTTTCAACTTGCTATTTTGACCACACAAATGCTTCAGAATAGTGATAAAGAATGCCTAAAATGAAAAATACATTACGATGTTATTATTTAAGAGTGAAATAAAATTTTACCATACATAATTTTCTACAATACAGGGGTGTGATAATTACCTTCTGATCATAATTATCCCACCTGACCCTATACATACTGATACTTTAATAGTGCGTAACAATAGTTGATTTTTTGCTTTTATAACATTAATAAGGAATCGAGTAGATCAAGTTCCATAATATGTAATAAAAAAAATATTTTATTTCGTTTACTAAAATGTCTAAGGATAGTTTAATCATGTCACATCATATTACAATAAAAGAGAAATTAACTGATTTTTCGCCATGAATATTTTAGCCACTAAATAATTATTCTCTATTTTTTATTTTTATTTTATTTTATTTTATTTTTTTTATAAAGCCTTCTACTTCTATACTTTCTTTTTAAGTGTTGCAAGAAATTTAAGAGTTTCATCTTAGGAGAACCAGTTTGGATCTCACAAATATAGGATGATATTTTATAATTTCTTCACAATATGATTTTCAGTAAACATACATGCGTTATTTTGTTAACTTCACTTAAGTTCTGAAAAAGAAAAAAAAATGTTTGATAACAATAATAGAATATTCTGAAAATTTTTTAAAACCTTAAGAATGGTTATATATTTATACCATTTTATGAAAATATAAAAAAAGTCATACACACTTTAAATTTTCTGCACATACTATTAAGAAAAAGTAGAAATTTGTCACATTTTGAAATATCGTGTAAACTGTCTGTGTGAAATAAATTAAAAAAAAACAATATTTGAACTGTAATACTGACAATATTGTTCCTTATTTATTTAAAATAAATAAATAAATAAAAGAAAAAACAAAACTTTAGTAAAGGTAATAATAATAATAATAATAATAATAATAATAATAAATCTTTTACAACAAATCATAATGTGCTTCATATACGTTTTCCACAGAATTTTGTTTCTTTATATATCCCACAAAGTCTATTGAAAATAAAATAAAGTAATGAAATCGAACTAAAACCTCAGATATATTTCAAGCGCAAGCGCATCTTTCCGATTGCTTCCAATAGCAGTAATTAGTAATTCGCGTTTACGAAATTATTACCACGCAAATAGCTTTTTATGTTTAACTCATGGTTTTTTCGTAATTACCAGACCAGCAGCTGCTTATTTGATAAGCCAGATGTACACCCGGAAACATAACTGCTCCCTCAAGCTAGAAGTTTCCCTGTAGGCACTATACCATATATGTAATAGGTAATAATAATTCTAAATAGTCGGCACATTTTGGAGAAAATTTGGTGCGTTTTCTGCACGATAGAGGGCAGTGCTGAGCCAATAATAGGAAGAGAAAAACAGCTGTTGGAACTGCTATTCTGTGAAAGAGCGTATTCTTTCAAAATAAATTTTACAGTGAAACTACTAAAAATAATCAGAAACAGGTTTTGCATTTTTATTTCTATAGATTTATCTTATTTCAGGGGAAATTTTTTTTTTCCTTATAACATTCAAAGTCTGCATACTAACTGTCTACATTTATTTTGCCATCTTAAATAAATTAAATTTGAAAAAAAAATTAACAACTATAAAAATATCAAAAAGGATTTTTTTTTTTTCAAAATGCAAGTAAAGGGTACATATAACTACTTTCTCAAAGTAGTAAAGTATAACTACTTTCTCATTAGAGACATAATGGCTGTATTTGACACTGCAACTGCCCTAGACACTATGTTATTGTCCATGGATATCAAAATAACTAAAAAAACAGTTGAGACAGCAAATTTGATTTACAAACTTTGACTTCAATTTGAAAATTACACACTATATGGTCAAAGATATCCGGTATCTTGCGATTTTGGACGTTTCGTTAAATACCTGGAAAAATTGATGAGGAATTATCCTAAAACTTCAGTCGTATAAACAATATAGTAGACGTCATGTATTTCCTCGAATAGTTTTTTCTGAAACCCAATAGAGGACCGTCAAAAATTGAATAGTAATCAACAAATATCTCTTGAATAACCCTGTAAAAACTAATGTTGTAAAAGATTGAAACAGTAGCACATGATTAGGAGGCTTTATGTAATAAATTATGCTCATTTTTATAAGGATATAAATTATACTCGAGGAGAAATTAAAGTGTTTCTAAAAACAATATTGAATTTCGCAGTGCTTTACTTATAATTTTCTGATTTCTTAATGTAAAAAGAATGTTCTTTTGAGGAACCATAACAAACGACATTGTGCACATTATCCTGCAATCAGAATTAAAAATTAATAAATATTGTTTGAAAAATGAGCAAGTTCACGAAATAATGTTTCATTGCGAATGGATTCAAAATATAATGGGTATAATGTATTATCTAAATGTTTAGAGCAACTTTTGTGAAAATCGTAAAAACTTAGCTAGATTGCATTCAAATCTACGCGTAATACTGTGTACAAAACCAACTATAGTCGTAGTAGCATATACAATATTGCTACTATATATGGATACGTCCCTCATCTTTTTCCTTTCTTTGGGAACACTGGATTTTAACATTCCCTTATTCTAAAATCAATCAATAAACAAAAAGCTTTTTGTGCAGAAACGCTCAACCACTATTAACGGGAAAATATGTGTCAATTGACGCGTCGGTTTTACAGAGTAGGGCATCATAACAATAAAAAACTCGGGTAATGAATACTTCAGATCATTTCTTCAACATATATTTAAATAAAACAATGCAACAAACTTTCCGAATAACCAAGGCTGCTAAGTCGGTGGGGAAAATGGCAGACCCCGACTTCGGACTGGCTAATATAGCAGTATTGCCTGTTGGTTGAAATTATGAGGTAACTCAAAAATTCGAAAATTGTTTCGAAAATAAATCTGTTCTAAGGGTTTCGAAAGAAAAGACTGAAAAATTATATTTTCTGTTTTATTCATTTTACAATTTTGCTTTCCGCAAACCCGAAAACTATTGAAATCTAAAGACGAAAATAAAACATAAATTGTACTATTTGGGATCTGAAAAGAAAAGGCGAAATTGCTACAAATTTGTTTTTTCGTGCCCTTCAAATCCGAAAAAATTAGGATGAAAAAGAAGAAAATTTAAAATGAAAATTTTACTATTTCGCGAATAATTTGGTTAATTGCTGCGAATAATTTGGATTCTGCGGATTCGATAGAAAAAACAAAATTTTAAATTTCTCGCTTTAATTTTGCTGTTCTAACATTATTTTTGGTTCTGCAGAGCTGAAAAATACGAAAACCACTATTTATTGTTATTTTAGATACCAACGATTCATTTAAAGAGTGTACAAGTTCAGATTAGTTTGAGCCTTGAGCACGTAGAAACAAAAGGGCGGTGGATTTACTATTTTGGCTTTACTTCTTGTTCCACAGACCTGACGAATCTGAGGGAGAAAAAGTGAAAAGTCCTTCTATTATGATGATATTTTGGGTTCCTTCATTCTTGACTTCCTAAAAGAGCAGAAATTTACAGTTTTCGCATTACTTTTGGTTAGAGGTCTGCATGGCCCAAAATTTTAGACTCCAACCCTTAAACTTTTCGACCCTGAATTTAATTCCAATTTTGGTAAAAAATTATTTTTACGCGAACATATTTAAAAGTACCTATCGGTATCGCAGAAATTACGGTTTACTGAAATTTTACAAATGTGTTCTTTACAGAAACCTAACAAACGTAGTTATTTTTCGTGTTTTTCATATAACAATAACCTAATAAAGATTTTCTTTAAGACGTGTGGAAAATGTCGTATCATAACCAGATTAAAAAAACATAAACATTTAGTTGTATTTTTTATCATAAATTACTAATTCGGAAGAGGATAAGCCAATTTAAAGAGTAAAACATATGTTTGAATTGAAAGAAATGCCAACAGTTTGCTAATAATTATTAAAAATTTCTTATTAATATTATTATTAAATGCACAAACCTAATTGAAGTCATAATAGTAAATATATTGACCTATGCTATCACTATTAGGTACAGGAATTAACAAAAAAATTAAGAAAAAAAATACTCAATAAAATTAATGTCCAATTAATAGGACTTTAGGGTCCAAAGGAATAAAAATTTGGCTATGCTAGTTTACATTTTTAAATTCAGGTCCCGGCTCATAAAAAATCAGTAAAAACAAGCCCGGCCGAAATAAAAATCAATAAGATCGGACTCGAATCAATTTCGACAAGAAAATTAGAATTTTTATTATATATTAGACTATGTTAGATATATAATTAGTTTGTTATATTAGATAGATTTTTTTTAAGAATGCTGCATACATACTTATGGGAAATTCTTAAAGTATGTTTTCAGACTATGATAAATGTTTACAAGTCATAAAAAATGGTAACATTAATGATAATTTTTGTCTCTTAGATTATTACATTCAAACGATGTTGCATCAGAAAAACTAATGTAGTTTAGAATTTAAAAAGAAAGAAAAGAAACGGTCAAATGTGAGTATTACTTGCGCTCAAGTTTCCATAAAATAAATATATGAATTATAAACCCCTTGGAGAGAAGCGACTGATATACGCGTCACTTAAGATTCTCAGAATCCAGCGCATTATTCACATAAGTTATTTTTTATTTTAAAGTTACTTTTTTAATAGAAGCATTTTAGCGATTCAGTTACAGAAAGTTGTCTATTTTGAAGAAGCGGTGGTAATAGATTAAAAACTAAGCAAAGTACTCTCTTCGCGAAGGAGCTATTTAAACTTAAATTTGTACTGAATTATTAAAAAAAAAAACCACGGTTAAAAGAATAATAAGACTTAAAAAACATACAATATAGGATTGGTTAAAGCATAAAAGTTCAAAGCGATATGAAGCTTAAATAATATCAAATATTGCTACTCTATATAACTCTTAAATATTGTCCTTATCTATTTATAATGAACTTAATTGGGTACTGAGAATAAAAGTAGTGCATATTTAACTTCATTTGGCATTTCATAAAACTTAATTCAGCCTATATATATATTTTTCATTTTACAGCGTAGCTAACGCAAAACCCATGTTCAAAGTTTAAACTCTGCATTGTACTAAAGGCGTTTGTGTCAAAAGATGCTCGCGATTTTCGTAAAGTCGCTTTGTTCCGTTCTGCGTTTTTTCAGATAGTTTTTTAATTAATTTTGAAAGATAAAAGCTGCGGCGCCAACTTGGATGGGCCCATGATGCCTTCTATGGACCCACCAAATAATTTTATCTTTCCCACCTCCCGATTTCAATTGATTTAATTTTAAATTTATTTTTTCAATTATTTAATCCATTAAAAGAAATGCGATTTTATTAACATTCTCAAAATAGCTTTCTTTCAAAAATAGTAAGGATTTCTATTAGACTTGCAGGAGAAATGCAAACCCCTTCAGCAGATATATAGTTAAATTTATCGAAAAAAACCTGCCTATTTTGCAATCTGTCTTGATGTTTCAAATTGATAAAGCACTCAGATTTTATTATTTATGAACAGTTTTACTTAAGCCATAAAATTTTAAAGATAACATTTAAATAACCTTGAAATATAAGAAAAAAAATCGAGACAATTTAATTTTATTATTGAGATTGTGAGAACAGAAAAACTATGTTTTCGAAAGCTTTTGGTTATTTAAATATGCCCTGATTATCTTAAGAAATGCTGACTTTCGAAAAAAATTAACAATAACTAAAATATTCAATTTTCTGACACCTGATTTTGAACACTTGAAATTCTCATGGATGTACGTATGAAAATACCCCGAAATGCATCGAGCTTTCTTTCTGACGAAATAAAACTTTTCAATATGCTCTTCAGAATCAATATTTTATCCACAATATTTTATACACTTGTATATCGAATTTGATTATTCAAAAGTCTTACGAAAAACCTATGTATGCTAAGACGCATTCAAATTTTCTTAGATAGGGAAAAATTATTTACTCGACACAATTCTGGTTACACTGAGGCAAAATTTTTCTAAGGAATTACAGGAGGGAGATAATAATACACTGTCAGAAAAATTCGCCAATATACACTAAATTATCCTCATTTTTTCACTAGTAATTTCCGTTCTCCCAGAAAACATATTTGATCCGTGAATTCATTTCGAGCGTCGAAAAAAGAGTAAGAGATTCCGTTTATTCCTAACACACATGCCTATGGGGTCTATTAGTAATAAATTAAAATTTATTTTTAAAATGAAAAACAAAAAATTCTATACATTAAAATGTCTAATTTAGTTTAAAAAGATAAAAATGTTTTCGAATTTAAAAATAAATAACAATTAACTTCTTCATTCATTCAAAAAAACTTACAATTTATTATTTAAAGTTGGATAAGTTGAATAAAGTTGAATTTATATATATACATTAGGGTGGAGCGAAAAAAATTTTTTTTCGAAAATCAAAAACGGGTAGGTGCCAAAAGTTGCCTTTATACTAGTACATTAACTGCGTGAAATTTTACCGCTGAAAAAAAATGGCTTGAGTCTGCGCTTTTGCTCCAAAAATCGAAATTTTGAGTAAAATTTGTCATTTTTTGACATTTTTTCAAAAAAATTAAAAAATTCCTACAGAGCTGGTTAGTATTTAAAAGTGTTGCTTAGACCTTTATATTTATCTGCTTAACATATTTAAACTATAAAACAATATCTGTAGTCTGTATAATTGGAGCAAATCTGACAACTTTTTGTGAAAAATCAGCGTTAACCTCTCTATTGGAGCATACGACGAAATGTTCTTTTGAATGCATTTCTTACCTAGCTGCTTTCAAAACTACTGTGTATATAACTCATAGAGGTGGTTGCATTATCCCACCCGTCTCAACCACCCAATCATCTAGGCCCAGTGTTTTATTTATGTATTGAATTTTTACTTTTTTCCCGAAGACGAGTATAAGTTTTTTATATATCAAAGTAATTTATCTCTTCTTCGTATTCACCGACTTTGGATGATTTGGATTGCTGGTGTGTCCTGCTGCACGTATATTTTTATACCATGCACAACAGAAGAGAAGCTGAGTAATGTATTGGATATGTTCTTAATTGAACCTATTCAGCAGTCTGTTATCTTCATTAAATTTTCATGCAATTAATACATTATGATTGGAAGTTCTGTTACCACAGTATTTTTTCAATCAATTACATTTTATATATAATGATTTTCCTAAAAATTGATTGTATGAATTCAATTTTTAGTATGTCATCATTTACTGTACTTATTACATTGAATATATTTTGAGAAGCTGGCTGCTTAATATTATGACGATTGTCACAGGGGATTGCAAACAAAATTTGCGTGTAAAACAACAATATTTGTAAAGAAGTTTTAGTATGCTTTATGTCGTTTCCTGTATTGTTCCATAGTCTAGTAATTTCTAATAAGATTTTGGATCTATTATTTAGGTGTGTAATACATTTGGTATAAAACATCCCGCGGTATAAACTTGGATTATACATTTTGTGAGTGAACATATAGACGCTGATTGCCAATCTGTGCTTATATAAAGCGGAAAATTTTATTAACTTTATGAGCTGTCTTTTGTGTGAGATGTTTTCTAAACTCCTATTCCCCATTCTTTCTGAGAAATAGCTTTCCTTATGAGTTAGCTTTGCAATCTCTGGCAGAAATTTCTAGTCCGTTCTAAGTATCTTTTTCTCAATTTGAGAAAATAATTTTTCAAAATTATTCTCTATTTAAAAAAAAAAAAAATTGCAATAGGAAGTGAATAGTACGTAGACAAAGATTTTCCTTATTGATCCAGTGAATCCATGTAGCTTAGAACGTTTTATATCGACTTCTCTAATAATTGGCGCAGAGGAAATTCACTGGAGTTGAAGTAGCGAATGATTCAATATTATACACAATTCTAAGCTTACCCCATGCAAAATGGTTCACAGTGACAAATAAAATTCTCCTAATTTTAAATGAGCACTTATAGTCGATTAGAATCCGTACATTCCCTCATAAAGTACTATGCATTATATGTTTATGCCCAGGACATTTCACCATCAAACGTTGTCCACTCATAAAAAGAGGATCTAAATGTTAATAGAAAATTACCTGGATACCAAAACACTTAGAAAACGGCATAAAACTAATGCAAAAAAACGTTATTTACAACAGCGGTTGCTTTACACATGGAGAACAAATTTTCATTGCAATTCTCGCTGACGATCACCATCACATTAAACAGCTCGCTTCTCAACGTATAAAAAATGCAAAAGTAGAATAAATGATGGCATACTTATAGTTGAAATATCTGAAATCATCTTTGAAGCAAATCATTACGTAAAAAAAATACAATTGACTGAAAAAATGTTGTGGTAACAGAACTTCCAATCACTATTCATCAACTGAATGTAAGTTTGATAAATATAATAGATGGCCGAATAGATCCCTTTAATAGATTCCCGTGCATTACTCTGCTTGTAATTTTTTTGTATAAACAGTAAAAATGTACCTGAAGATAGTTACAGCAGCATGTGGATGCAAAGAACAGATGAACAAGGTAGAAGCATCGAAAACATGCCAAATTTTTATAAAGAAAATCACAAATCAATGTATAAATAAAACACTGTACTAAGATGATCGAATAGTTGGGCCGGGTGGTATAGAAAATATAGCCACCTCCACGACGCATGTCCAAGGTAGTTTTGAAAACAAGAGCTGTATTAAAAACAACAATTCGTTGTATGACCCAATAGAATGGTAATGCTGTTTTCTTACTAAAAGTTGCCTGTTTTGCTCCAGCTATAGGGAATAAACATATTGTTTTATAGTTTAAATATGCTAAGCAGATAAATATAAAGGTCTAAGCAACACTTTTAAATACTAACCAGCTCTGTAGGAATTTTTTAATTTTTTTGAAAAAATGTCAAAAAATGACAAATTTTACCCAAAATTTTGATTTTTGGAGGAAAAGCGCAGACTCGAGCCATTTTTTTTCAGCGGTAAAATTTCAGACAGTTGATGTACTAGTATAAAGGCAACTTTTGGCACCTACCCGTTTTTGATTTTCAAAAAAAAATTTTTTTCGCTCCACCCTAATATACATGTATATAAATATACATTATATTTATAAATAAATATTCACATTTAAACTATACATTAAATGAACACATTTAAAAGATTTTTTATTTAAAAAATTAAATGCAAAAAATCGATATTACTCCAAAATAATTTTATCAAATAAAAATTGAACACCCATATTTTACCTCTAGCAATTCACATAAATATATTTTTAATACATATTTTTATGTTATATTAAAACTATCGTATAAAAACTCCAGATACAATCTCATTTAAGACGAAATCTTATTGAAATTAATTTCAAAATTAAAAGATTTTTAACGAAATAGATCAAACTACACCCATATGAAACGAACGCAATTATTTCAAAGCTCCTTCTATAAAACTGCAGATCCGTGCTAGCGCGTTCGCCTTCCAACGCAGGTATTGGTGGTGGTTTGATCCTCGTGTCTGCCGCTTTTTCCTTTTCCAAACTTTCTTGAATTGACGAATATTTTACCTCTCGGAACGGAGAAAAATATAAACGGATATCTTTTCCCGGACTTCTTTTTGTGGAAAATTTACTGGCAGTAAATTTTCCGTGAAAAGAAGAACTTTTTTTTTTTTTTGAGAGTGTAATAAATGTCGAGAACCAACAGAGAGTGTAAATAAGATTTCCGTAAACGAAAATAAAGAGTTATCTGAAGGAGCTATTGTGGCGAGGATATCGGCAAATACCGAACAAAAGACAAATATTATTGGTGAGAAATTAAATAAATTTGAGAAAATTGGGGTTAATGTAAATGAGCAAAAAGCAAAAGGGTTGGTGGATTCAGGATATGAAATCAGTGTCGTTCAGAATTATTTAATGCCGGACGAGAAATTAAAATTGTAGTATGTATTTAAAAGGACTATTTAGTGAAACAGTTAAATCCCCGTTGATTAAAATACTTTTAGCTATTCCGCATTTCGGACAAACTAATGTGGTTTACTAGGAAGTACTTTGGGCTGTAACCGATATCATTAAGAGCCATTATTTTGAAAATCAGACAAAGAGTGATAGTCGTATTTTTTGATGTGCTTGGTTTTTTTATATGTTGAAGTAGATCATATTTAATAAATAATGTGCAATTTTGAAGTCCTGAAAAAATTCCCTCTTTTCTATAGAAAATGCCAAAGTGCAAGGTTGTGAAGGCCATTTTTCATGAAAAGTGAAATGCTGGTATATTTGGAGCACTATACTCTCGCAAGCAACAACATCCTAAAACTCTTTTGGCATAAACTGTTAGTTAAACCCTACTTGCCTATTAAAATGGATTTGATTCCATCAGGTATTGTTATATTACATTGTTATGTTGCCACAAAGTATAGTCAAAATGACGTTGTTGTCCATTTCCCCACTTAATATCCTATTTAAGCAATAGTACACCAAACTTTTTCTTATAGAAAATGAAAGTATACTGCTAGGACAAACTAAATAATGTAGTACTGCACGGAAATATTGTAGCTGTTAGTAGATATAATCTGTTAAATATGCAAATTTTTCAAAATATTCAACATTTCAATTAGCATTATCTAAAAAAAGCGCCACGTTTGAATAAAACATATTATCTCACACAATAATTGAACATATGTACAAAAACATGGAAAATAAAAAGAAGTGGGGCCTCGTGATATTTTTTGGCAAAAAAAAAAAAAAAAAAAAAAAAAAGACAAAATTTTCAAATAAACAATGTCGGTAATAAAATTTCTTCCCTATCAGAGAATGAAAAATCCTAGTTTTCTTTCCTCTTTGTATATTTTTTCCCTATGAGAAAATGAATTATCCCTTTTTTGCCGCAGCTTCTGAAAGCGAAACAGGATTTTTCATTTTCTGTATGGGGTAAATGTGATAATGGACATTGCTTTTCATCTAATTTTTGCCATTTTTTTGCCTGAAAACATCGCGAGGCCCCACTTTTTTTCTTTTTCATGTTTTTGTACATATGTTTATCTATTGTGTGAGATATTTTGTTTTATTCAAACGTGGCGCTTCTTTTAGATAATGCTAATTTAAATGGTGAAGAATTTGAAAATTCTGCATATTTAACAGATTATATCTACTAACAGAAATAATATTTCCTTGCAGAACTATATTATTTAGTTTGTCCTAGTAGTGTACTTTCGTATTCTATAAGAAAAAGTTTGGGGTATTATTGCTTAAATAGGATATTAAGTGGGGAAATGGACAACAACGTCATTTTGACTATACTTTGTGGCAACATAACAATGTATTGTAACAATGCCCCATGGAAACAAATACATTTTAATAAGCAGGTAGGGTTATACTAACAGTTTATGCCAAAAGAGTTTTTGGATGTTGTCGCTTGCGAGAGTACAGTGCTCCAAATACACCATCATTTCACTTTTCATGAAAAATGGCCTTCACAACCTTGAACTTTGACATTTTCTATAGAAAAGACGAAATTTTTTCAGGGCTTCAAAATTGCAGATTATTCATTAAATATGATTTACTTCAACATAAAAAAAATATCAAGGCAATTAAAAAATACAACTATCAAAGCATCACCCTTTTGTCTGAATTTGAAAATAAGGGCTCTTAATAAGAAAGTAAATTTGCATCCTGAAGTGGTTAATGAGTTGTCGGAGATATATCGCGATGAGTCATTGTTAGAATCCCAAGAATTAGAAAGTCTGGTAGTTGGTATTGATAACTTGAACGAAAGGGAATGTATGAATAGACGGAATTTCAATGTTTATGCTATAGAAATTAAATCGGTAAATTTACAAAATCAGGACGAAGAAAAGAAGGAGGTAGAGGGAAATAGGACTAATAAAGTTATAATAAGTAATTCACATATGTTTAAGAACTACCAGTTGGAAAGTAAATATTTAGAGAGAGCTTAGGGTAAAATCGTTAAAGGAGATTTTTTATGTTGTAAATGGCTTATTGTATCCTAAAGAGAAATCGATAAGAGAAACTATAGCGCATTTAGTAGCACCTAAGGTAAGAAGTGAAGAAATTCTAAAATTAACTCATAGTTCGTTATTTGAAGACCATCCTGCGACCAAAAAAAATCTTTATAGATAATCATGCATTCTTTTTACTGGGAAGGTATGGAGAAAGAAGCTAAAAAAATTTTTAGTCATATTCAGAATGGGTTAGAGGGGTTAAAGTGAATGATAGAGCACTTATTTACGATATCGCTTTCAGAGCTTCTATTCAAGGTAGTCAATGTTGATGCTGGTACTCGGATTTCGTTGAACAATATCTAACACATTTTGCTCCATGCTAGGAGTTCTAATCAAGCGTGGTAAGCCCACTCTATGCCTATTACCTTGTAAGGATCCATATTCACACAAATTGTGATGCAAATTCATAAATATCAAGCGGTCCGGTGCATTTCTCTGTGGGTACCATTCGCGACATAATCTTTCTGCTTCTCGTGCACTTCCCTGTGCCGATCCGTAAATCAGGTGCATATCTGCCAGCTCGGTGTTTGTAAAGCATTGCATACTCCAGTGATGGCGATGTAAGATCCAACTACTGCCGGTCTCTCTTTCCCAGCGTTTCAGGTTAAAATGGAGATGCATCTTTAATTTACGTAACCGAAAATGCTATGTACAATTTCTGGCATGAATTATGAATTTAAAAATTCTCGAATCTGAGAAAGCTGTTTTTCTCCAATGCTCTTGTGAACAACACAACCTACCGACGAGAAGACGTTTCCGACCATGGATTGCTATGCAATTCTGAATCCTTGTGATGTCACCTACATCTCCTTTAAGTTTGTCCCATTATTTCTGGGACACCCTGTATATAAACTTTTTTGCTGGTGGTAGTTTTTGGGTCTAGAAGGCATGATTGGAACCTGAATATTCCTCATCGTGCAAGAGTACAACATTTGAATGCTGATACAATTTCTAGACTACATAGGAAGAGCTGTGAGAAACCGGCAGAGACTAAACTAGCTGCGTTAATCACTGCTAGTAATGTGCATTTATAACATTGTATGAACGTATTGTGTATTTTTTTGGTAATCATATTAGTATACGGTTCATTAGAGATGTCAGTTGACAATGTTAAGACACTTTAAAATAGTACTAGATGGTACCTTTGAAGTCTTGACTGTAAACATCTTGAAAGCTTCATTAGAAAAATGATTAAAAAGATAAAAATAATTACTTTTTTAAAGTAAATTTTGAAAACTTGGTGTGGATCTATATTATCCGTGTGATTCCTACATATTCAAGGACTTAGATTAGACGGTGCTTTCACCATAACCTACTCAATCAACGAAGTGAAAGAATTTTAAGTTTATAATTTTAATTTATGCTTTCTTTTTAGCAGAAGTGTAACTCAGGTATTTATTTTTGAAAATTTTCTCAATTTTTGGAACAAACACAATAGGTAGTATTTTCTAAAATTTTTAAACTACTTTTTAAAGTTTTCATTAATTTAATTTTCATCAGACTCATTCTAAAGTTCTAGACATACAATTTCAACCTACCAACGAATGATTTATAATATATATATATATATTCAATTACTTGAATTTTGCAATTAAACCATGAGTACCAAAATAATTCCTTAATAGCGCTTATATGAATATTTTTCTTTCTTCCTGTTTTCTATTCTTTTTTTCTGAAAATAATGAATGCTTTTCTTAGTAATAACACGCACACACACACACATACACATTATATCTAGCTTTTTGATAATGCTCATACAAAATATAACAAAAATTGTATACCAATTCAATTTATTTAAAAGATAATTGCATGAAAAATATTTTAGCTTAATTATTTTAATATAAAACTGTGAAATCACTTATAAAATAATTTATTAGACTCTATAATTTTAAAGACATTACTTCAGATCAAAAAAAGTTTGACATATGGTTCTTGTCTACATAATGCACAAAACTTATTTATTTATATAATTCACCTATATTGCTTTTTACAAATGATTTGATTTCTCAGAGCCTCTACGTGCATAACAGAAATAAGTATATACTATTTGGTGCTGCCACCTCCCGACAAAATGTTTAAATATTTACGCCTTTTCCAAAAATAACACAGGACTAAAAATTTTTTTTATTATTATTTTTTTAGAACTAAAATAAGTTTAAGTAGAAGTCGTCATATAAATCATTCCAATGTGTTTTCTTACATATGCGGAGAATACACGTTAAAGGAGCACAGGAAAAATTTTACTAACTTTGTAAACAGAACTTATATTGGATATGATGTTTTATTTGTTGATTTGTCATTATTGAATTGATGTTAGACTTGGTGATCAGGATAAAACGTAGCCACCGCATCAGGTTTGTAAAACTTTTAAAGATTATTTACAACAATGGATTAAGGAGAAAAAAGTCTCGAATCTGGCATACCAATGGTTTGGAGAGAACCTCAAAACCGTTTCGATGACTGTTATTTCTGCCTAGTAAATACTACTGTAATTAATCGAAACAACCGTAGTAAGTGGACTTATTCTAATTTAGTCTTTGCAACACGCTCGGATCTTCACTAAGAGGAAGTGCCATTTCCAACGTTTTACCATCTAACAGAGCTCAGTAAGGATGAATACTGTCCTACTGATCACCCTTCCGATAGTTATGAAGGTGATTATGAGATGTCGTCCATGCCTCGGAGTTTCAACCAAGATGAGCTAAATGTTCTCACTAGAGATTCCAATCTATCAAAAGAAGTGTCTGAATTACTGGCTTCAAGGTTGAAAAGATTTACTGGAACAAGGAACTAAATTTACCCTTTACCGCACAAGAGAAAAAAGTCTACTACCCTTCTTTTCCCAAGAAATCTTGTTTGTTTCATGAAATTAGAGAACTTTTGGAAAAATGTGTCTTTCTGATTATTTTCCAAATGTTTAGCCCTTATTTATTGGCAGCTCAAAACGGGGTTTGAATCGCGTCTTTTTACACAATGGGAACAAATATGGTTCCATACAAATTTTGCTCACTCAACAAAAATGAAAGAAGAATATAACACAATAGCTTTGGCCTTTGACAAAATAAAGTACCATGAACATCAATGGATGATTTGTATGAATTTTAAAAATGGTAAACTTTCGCCTTGGACAGCAAAGCGGTTACACCAGATATCATTGCTTCTTGTGTGTTTTGGATATCAGTGATAAAAAAAAAACACAGGATTAGAAAAGGGTGGCCTAAGTGAGAAAGCATGGTTGTTGGGGGTAAGGAATGTCATTAATAACCCCTTAGTTAGGCAAGAGAAAATCATACTTCCTCCACTGCAAATCAAGCTCGGTCTTATGAAGCAATTTGTAAACGCTCTTGACAAGGGATCTAATCATGCTTTGCATATATCGAGAGAAGATGCGCTAATTGCGCTATGAAAAAATTAAAACAGGAATATTTGACGGACCACAAGTAATATAACTGATTAAGCATCCTGCCTTCGTTAATTCGATGAATGAGACTGAACGAAATTCCTGCCCTTCTTTTATGGCAGTTGTCGAAAACACTAAATAGAAAACTATGTAGAACTGTTAAATGAAATGAATAATAGTTTTAAATCTCTTGGGTGTGCTATGAGCATTAAAGTGCACTACACAGCCACTTAGATAATTTTCATAAAAATTAGGAGGCACAAGTGAGGAACAGGGTGAAAGATTTCATCAGAATATTAATACAATGGAGGACCACTACCATTAATGATAGGATACGCATATGATGGCAGATTGCTATTTGAGTTTAAAAAGGAAATGCTCTAAAATATATTCGAGAATGTCACGGAAAAGAAGCTTCCGAAGCGTTCAGTGAGAATCGGTCTCATTGATGACGTTTTTCTCTATCTTTGTAAATAAAAATATTTGTATAATAAATTTTTTAAAGTATTTTTTTTTTATGTGTGTATATCATAATAATAAAAATTATCATTTGTATACCATAAAAAAATAAAAATTCTGTATTTAATTTCTCTCTCTCTATATATATATATATATATACACTGGTGTCCAAAATTTAAGCATAATTGGTAATTAAGTAATTATTTTTAAGTAATGAAAGAAATATGAATCGGAATGTGCTGAAACTCCAGGTGTGTTAACAAAATAGTACGCGTCACATATTTTCGCGAAGAATTTTCCCCGAAATCGAACAGGGGACCGTCAACAAATTGAAAAAGAACGAAGATCTTTTGGATAACCCTGTCAAAACTAATGTAGCAAAAGCGTTCAAACTGCACATTATGATTAATTGGCTTATTGTAATGTACTGTGTTAATTTTTACAAGGATAGCATGAATACTCGTAGAGAAATTAAGGTTTTTATAAAAACAGTCCTAAGTTTTTTATTTATAATTTGCAGAGTTCTTAATATAAAATAGTGTTCTTTTTTGAAAAAATGACAAACATCATTGTACACAATACCCTGTCATCAGAATTAAAAAATAATAAAAATTGTATGACAAATGAGCAGGTTTACTAAACAATTTTTTACTGCGCATGCGTGAACGCTATTAAAATTTCATTTGCATATTATGTTAGTTAAATGTATAGAGCAACTTTTGTGAAAGTCTCAAAAACATAGCTTAAAAATTCTGAAAATTATCGTTGATAGAATGAGATCAAAATCCTTTATTCCCTAAATGAAGCAAAAAGATGAGGGGCTGTATCCATATTCCATTGTTTAGTGCCTACACAATATTGCACGTACAACTATATTTAGGTAAAACCCCTGATTTTTTTGCTTCCTTTAGGAATAATGGATTTTGAGTTGATTCTATAGGCTCCCATTTTCAGAATTTTCAAGCTATGTTTTTGAAACTTTTACAGAAGTTGCTCTATACATTTAGCTAACACAATATGCAAATGACATTTTGATATCGTTGACGCATGCGCAATGAAAAATTATTTACTAAACATACTCATTTTTCATACAATTTTTATTATTTTTAAATTCTGATGACAGGGTATTGTGTGCAATGATGTTTGTCATATTTTCAGAAAAGAACATTATTTTATAATAAGAACTCTGCAAATTATAAGCAAAAAACTTGGAAAAATTTAGGACTGTTTTTATAAAAACCTTAATTTCTCTACGAGTATACATGCTATCCTTGTAAAAATCAACACAGTACATTACAATAAGCCAATTAATCATAATGTGCAGTTTGAACGCTTTTGCTACATTAGTTTTGACAGGGTTATCCAAAAGATCTTCGTTCTTTTTCAATTTGTTGACGGTCCCCTGTTCGATTTCGGAGCAAACTCTTCGCGAATATATGTGACGCGTACTATTTTGTTTACACACCTGGAGTTTCAGCACATTCCGATTCATATTTCTTTCATTACTTAAAAATAATTACTTAATTACCAATTATGCTTAAATTTTGGACACCAGTGTATATTACAAATTTTAAATTTTTTTCGCCAAAACTAACCTTTATACTATCTTAATTTTCTTATAATAATATTCCGTACTTGCTTCAAATTATTAAATTAAAATCTTGTTTCTAGATCTAATCTGTTAATCTTTATGCAGACGATATAAATTCTTAATTCGCCTTAAAAAACAGTTTTCCAGTATGCGTAAATTTAAAAAGATGGCTCTAAATTAAAAATATTCTTAATTAAACTTTATTTCTTAATATTCCAAATAAAACTCATTTCTTCTATGTTTTTATCAACCCTTTTTAAGAAAGTCTTATTAAATTTATTCCAAAACCATACCTTTCAAAAAATATCATTATTTTATTTTATCTATTTATTTATTTTCCCTCCGTCAACCTTTGATAGTGTGCATATCAATAAAATCATTTCTTTTCTTTTTCTCTTAAAATTAATCATCTATAAAAATCGTCTGCCTAAGAAATTCTGAGTCGATTATAAATTTTCTGAGTCGGTTAAATAATATTTTTTTAAAATAAAATTATCGTTTGTGGAAAATAGTCTCGTAGCTTGACAAGAATTCTGTTTACATAAAAGAATGATGGTTTGAGGGTTAGAGAATGTTCTAGAATTTTCTTTTTAGATTTAAAAGAGGAAGCTCGAGAGGTGGTAAGAGAGATGAAAAGAAGGATTCTTGGGTGCGCTCTTGCATGAGTACGACTTGATGTAGTAAAGCATGGAATATTTTTTGGATGTTTCAGTAAAATATCGTCTGCAACAGGAGCTTTTCCCTCTATTATAGCTACAGTTTAATAAACTTGTGACGGTATATTCATGCTGGGTGTCATTTATCACATTATATGCAGACATACTCATTAATTTAGATTAAAACAACACAGTTTATTAAAATGATAAGGGCTAAAGGAAAGTGGAGCCAGTCTATAATTTCACTCACTGAGAACACTATGAAAAACTAAATCATACTCACAGGCGTCGGTCTAGCTCAGTCGGGGCACCGTCTAGCACTTGACACTATTTCCTGGCTGATCTACTAAACAAATCTTAATTTCACAGCCCGTGGCTGTGGATGTTTCTTTATTTCTCAAATAATCAAAACTAAACTTTCTTACCAAGGCCGAATCTTTAATCCACTATCTGAACTCCTTTTCGCTTTACTGGAGGCCGTAGCTATTTTCTAATCGTCAGCACCTTACTAAACAATCATCAACTTCGTTGTCTAATGGCGGAATACACACAGAGGCTGCTGGCTACTACCAGAAACACACAGACGCTGGCTGCTGGCTGAGGCCAGAAAACCACCACAAACTCACACCCAAGCTTTTATACGCGACAAACTGAGATACTTCTCATTAACATAATACTAATAACCGCGAGCTAACTGCGGAATTCGAAAGAGCACACACACTCTAGAAAGTTAAAGTAAAAGAGAGGATAGATGTCACTTTTACGCCTACAAAATGTTAAATTATTGACGTCACGATCTCAGAAACACTAGAGTGCCTTTATGACTAAAGGTCACTCCCTCACAAACTGAACTTGCAGCAGCAAAGGAGTGATTATTTTGACATTCTACATTTATTTATTTTGTTTTTTTTTTTCTCGCTGGCCCTGACTTCTGTGCGGAGCAAGGGAAACCAGGCGATGATGTTTCTGCCCCCCTAACTTCAAAATGTCACATATATATATATTAATACATGAATTTACCTTAAAATAAAGCAAGGTATATTTCACAAAAAGTTGTTTATCTTAAAAATTTGAGCTGCTAGGGGAAAACTAATGCGATATTTGAATTCAGAACATCCTATTTATATAAAAGTAGCTCCAAATACCTAGGCACTAAAACAGATGTTGACCAGTGTAATTAAAAAAAAAATAGTTATGTGTTAAATTAAACTTTACAACAGTTTCAATTTTTTGAAAAAATAACACTTTTTTTAAATTCTTGGAGTTGTTTTCTTTTAGCTATGCGGTATTTAACCATTTTCATTAATTTTATTTTTATCAATGTGTCTCTAAAACCCTAAATTTGAAATTTGTTGCTTGGAGCTAATAATTATTTGAATTTTCTTTTGCATTTTCATGCATTATTTAATTCTTCAAACACGGATATTAAGGTTATTTCGCTTATAATTGTTATATAAATTGTTTTCTTTCTTTCTTTTTTTTAATAATGAATATTTTTCTTAGCATGTATACAAATATATTATCTTGATGATGATCATTGAAAATGCAGCAAAAATAGCATGTATACAAATATATTATCTTGATGATGATCATTGAAAATGCAGCAAAAATTGCATATAAAATTAAACTTGGGACTGTTTCGATGTTTTGAGAAAATAACGGTATGTAGTATTTTCTATTTTATTTTATATATTTAACTAAGCGATCCTTAAGATTTTCCATTAATTTTATTTTTATCAATCTCACTCTAAAACCCTGTACTTGCTGCATACAGCGGATAATATATCATATATATTTTTTAATTGCATGAATTTAATTTTGCCTTTTTGTGAATTATTTAATTATTAAATGTTGTACATTATTTGGATTTTATTTTACATTTTTATGCATTTTTAAAAAAATCAAAGCATGGATATAAGGTAATTTCTTTTATACATCATATATGAATATTTCACTTTCCTTCTCCTTTCGTTTTTATTTTTTACTTGAAAAGAATCGCAACTTTTCTTTCTAACAGAAACATGTGCATATTCTTGATAATAATTAAAAAAAAAACTATGAAAAATTAAAAATTAGCAAAAATTAGCTCAATTCGCATTAATATACAAAATATTTTAGCATAAATATTTTAAATATAAAATTGTTATTTTAAAAATACATCGTTGAATGTTAAATTTCATTTATTTATAAAGCATTCTAATAATAATAAAATACAAAACATGTAACTTCGTCTCATAATAAAATATGTCACTACTGAAAGGGATTATTATCAAAACTCATCACAGAAATTATTTTGCTGAGCGTTGGGCACGACCTCGCGTCCTCAACACAATTTCAGTGTCTTGCACTGGTGATTTATACCACTCGGCTAACCAGGCCTGGCTCTTTTTACCTCTACAGGCAAGAGTTTATAATTTTGAATTCCCGCATATACTAATGCTCGAATTTTTAACTTTTGTCTTATAGAAATAGAGATGTGTTTTAATATATATGATGTATATTATAATAATACTGAAGAAACCTGCAAATGAACTATCGAATCTTCTACTTTAAGTAATATTTCTGTGTGTATATATGTGTTGCAGATATCACTATATATTTGGAGAAAATTAGCCCCTAAATGGCATACTTTCCGCTAAGGTGAGCGTGTCAGGCTTCTGATTATCATATACTATTTAAGATTACTGTTATCTGATATTATATGTTTACTTATAACTAGTATTTATATCACTATCTGTGTAATTGTAATTTAAAGGTAAGATTTTTCTTTATCTGAAAGTTAGTCCAAGTTATTTTTAGTTAGATAGTATTGTATGAAAAAATGTATTAATAGGTAGGTATTCCTCTGTCATTCCAAATGAATATTTAAGATAAGGTTAATAAAAGAATTTCACCGGTTATCTATGGAGATTACGAACGTCACGCAAAAGTGACTCTTGAGGAGATGAAGAGATGGTGTCCCTGTTGAGAGAAAAAATCTCCATAGGCTGTTTGAGAGGAAAAAGACAGTTTCTGTGTAGATCTCAGTGTGCGTGGTCAATATTTATCCCTGAACAGAGTTTTCGGATTGGTAATTTATTGAGTTGCGGTAAAGAGCATAAGTTCTGGCGTATTTAGCCGGTACATCGGGAAGATTAAGAGTGATCTCCCATAAATCTGTTTTAACGAACGTTGTGCGGGAGGTATTTAATATATTTAATAAGAGAACCAAGTGCACAGAATGTACTTTCTTCATGTAAATATTGTTTATAATTATAATTGTAAATATTGTTTTGTTATATGCAAATAATGTGTAAATAAATTGTTAATTTTAAAGTACCAAGTTTAATATTCTTTTTGATCATTCTTCGCAAAATGTGCCCGATATCACATAGTTGCCGAAACGTCAGTGAAGGCTTACTTTGGATACAGGAAATTTTTTTGTGTCTGTCTGTCTGTCAGTCTGTCAGTTTGTCAGTCTGTCTGTTCTGCGATAACTTCCGTAAAAATCATCCGATTGGCTTGAAATTAAGTGGGTATGTTAGTGAGGCACTGGGATTAAGCTGTATAGTTTTTTGTAAGATTTGATTCATTCGGTCGGAAAATATAGAATATTTTATTTTGCTCAATAATGCTTTTCTATGACAAATCCAATGATTTTTAATTTTTTTTTCCTTGAGAGAAAATGTCACATTTCATTAATGGAATTCAATGATAAAGGGATACTGAAATTTACCAGTTAAATTATTCGTATTGTTTTGAAATTTTGTCTACATATTTGTCAGATTTTTTAAATTATTACTGTAAATTTTGGAGATTTTTTTATAAATGTGTTCCAATAATATAAACTAATTTGTTTTAGATATTTACTTATTTCAAATGTATTTATTTCATTTTCTTTATTTTCTCTCAATGGTTGCTAAGCAACCATTCATCATAATACTTATTTTTATAATGTTATAAATTTGAATGCGTGTACGAAAATTTAAATGAAGTCAACGTCAAAACTGATGAATTAATGTGTTTGTATTTTTGTGTATAACTATAACATAGCCCAGAAAAGAACATAGGCTATATTTTATTAATTTTATTCACATATTTTCCTTAATAATTCAAAATTTCCTTCTTTTTCATGCAGAATTAATAGCGATTTTTTAGATAAAATTTAACCAATTTCCTTTATCGTTGCCAAAAAAAATCAAAATATGGAATAACTTTTCAACGGCAGTAAGTTTCAATTGAGCAATTTCCATTCGAAAAATTAAACTAAGAAAAAATAAATATGACGTCAGAATTAAAATAAAAATTTAACACTAGAACCGCGGCGACGGGTCATTTTGACCCGTATCATATGGAGAGATATCGATTCAAACCAGAAAACTCTTAATAAAATAAGCTAAATATATGCTGAGCAAAAAATATTTTCAATAAATAACTTAAACAGTTTTAAATAAAAATTCCGGTGAGAAATATTTTTATAAAACATGAATGAATTTTCCCGCGGTACTAGTGTTAATATAGTACTTTGTTAAACATTAAACACGGAAATTTGTTTCGTTAATAAGAATTTTTCTGACAAAAATGGGGGCATAATTAGAAGTAAAAGAAATAAAAAATAATTATATTTTTAACAATTATTTCACCCAATAAAATTTGATGTCATAATTGAAATAAAACAGGTATTTTATAGTAGTCGTAAAATATATTAGAAACATGGATAGCAATAGCGCATGAATAATGACGTCATTGCCGAAACTTTAGTGAAGGCTTATTTTGGCGACACAAATTTTATTGTTTTCCGCCTGTCAGTCTGTTCTGTTCTGTCTGTCTGTCTGTCCGCGATAACTGCCACAAAATGCAGTCAAAACTTCTTTTTTTCGGAAACAAAATTGTAAAACCCTAGATTACTGAGTTTACACTTTCAAAAGTTCCTGATACATCAGATTTAGTGGTTTGTTGTGGGCAGGTATGTAGAAGTATGAGGATAATGAAAAATGCTTATTAAAAGTGTTACTTATCCTTATAAATCAAAATGTATAAAGAAATACAAGATATACAATAACCATTAGCTAATTGATAGAAAGTTACAAATTTAAGTTTAATGAGAATACGGGGGATTCACTATGAGAATACGGGGTAATTTACTATGTTATAATACAAAAACAAAAATTATAGATCATGAAAATTTCAGAATATCCTAACATAACTAAATCTTTAATTTAACGCTTTTGATGGCTGAAAACTTCTTATTCTTATTTTATTCTTAAAAATAATTACGTAATTTGAAAATTTGAAATTACACTTTCTAGGAAGTTGAATATTACCGAAAGTGTGTTTTAAAAAAATGATGTGCAAAGCTGACGTTGAGGCTCCTGATCTACAGATTTACTAGTTATATCGATGAAGGCTGCATACCACCATACATTGAGGTGACAAAAATCATGGGATACCCTGTTAATAGCGTGTCGGTCCTCCGTTTGCCGGCAAAGTTCACCAAAACGACGTAGGATGGACTCCACGAGTCATTGGAAGTCCTCTGGAGAAATATTGTGCCATGCAATCTCCATAGATGTCCATAACTCCGAAAGTTTTGCCGCTGGAGGATTTTGTGCAGGAATTTATCTCTGGATTATGTCACATAAATGTTCGATGGGATTTATGTCGGGTGATCGCGGTGGCCAAATCATCCGCTGGAATTGTTCAGAATGTTCTTCAAACCAATCGCGAAAAGTTATGGTCCGCTGACATGCGCATTGTCAGCCTTTAAAATTCCATTGTTGTTTGGGTGTATGAAGTGCATGAATGGTTGCAAGTAGCCTCCCTGTAGCTGGATGTAATCATTTCCAATTAACGATTGGTTGAATTTGATCAGAAGACTCACAAAGAAGGTCTCCATACGAGCATACTAAAAAAAATCTGAAAAAATTACAGAATATTTTTCTTATATGGATATGTCTCTTTATAATTTTTTTTTGAACCTCAATAGAGCGTCCGTAAAAAAAGTAATGGAATTTTCATTTATTTTTCGATGAAACAGAATTTCAAAAAATGCACTTTTATGTCGATTACACTTTAACTTCTTCACGACGAGAGTTGTTTGCTAAATTTTCAATCTTTTATCACCAGTTTTAAGAAACAGAAAAGTTTTTGAAATTGAGTCACGAATATGCTCTGATCAAATAAACTTTACAATAAAAAAAAAATTGGTGGGAATAATGAAGGATTCTAAGCGACAATTAACAAGCAATTTTCAGGTGCATTAGAATAGTTTGCTTTTGTCGAGGAAAATTCTGCTCGCTAAATCTCGTGTCCCTTGCATATTTTTGCGCCAAATATTCAAAAATATTTTATTTTTTATAGACTTTCGACTGAAATTCCGCCACTAAATTTAACTGATCCTTTATTACATACGTAAATAATATAAGTAGTATTTTTTTTAAACATATTATTCTGAGTATGCCCAGTAAGGAGACCTTCCTTGTCAGTCCATTCCATGTAAACACAGCCCACACCCTTATGGAGCTGCCACCAGCTTGCACTGTGCCCTTTTCACAACTTGGGTCTATGGCTTCATAGGGTATGTGCCACATTCGTACCCTTCCATCTGCTATTACCAAGTGAATTCTTGACTCATCTGACCAAGTCCCTCTTTCCAGTCATCTACTGTCAAGCTGTTATGGTCATGAGCCCAGGAGTGCCGCTGTTGGCGATGTCTTGCTGTTAGTAATGGTACCCAAGTCAGTATTATGCTGCTATAGTCCATTAAAACCCAAATTTTGCCGGAATGTTCTGACGGAAATGCCCCGTCGGACGTCCCACATTCATTCCCATGGTTATTTCACGCAGTGTTGCTTCTTGGTTCACTCTGACAAGTGTACGCAAACATCACTGGTCATTATGTGCCAGCAATCGACCACTGCGTTGAGCATGATGGGAGATTATGCCTGAATTTAGGAGTTCTCGGCACACTGTGGGTCCCGGAATGTTGAATTCCATAATGATTTCCGAAATGAAATGCCTTATGCGTCTAGCTCTAACTAGCCTACTGCGTTTAGAAACCGTTAATTCTCGTCGTGTGGCCATAATCACATAATCAACCTTCTCACACAAAGCATTTATCATAAATGAAAGTCCTGCCCAGGCACTGACCACTTATAAAATTTATAAGCTACACTACTGCCATCTATATATTTGCATATTGCCATTCCATGACTTTTGTCACCTCAATGTAAAAGAACAATCTTCGAAGTTGTGTGGACTAAGAAAGAGTACAACATCAACTTTTGTTCAGAGTAAATAGTTACTCATAAGAGGTTGGGCATATTTGGAGTCTGCGAGGGAGTAACTATTCACTCCTTTATATTTAGATAGTAAGTTTCAATATTTTGAAACAGTGTAATGTCCTTAAAATACACTGCAAACGTCCCCCCCATAAACCATAATATAACGAAATTTTTAAGCATCCCTCAGAATGAAATGTAAGCGATTAACACATAATCATCAATACCGAACATACCATTGTAAATAAGAATAACATACATCATTTACCTGGCAATCTGAGTATATTTATATGAAATAGACACACCAAATTCATAAACACTGTTCAACTATGGTGGAAGGTTAATAAGCCCTCACAGTCGGTGTTTTCCCTTCAGAACTTTAATATTACCTCAGAGGGTTTCAAAAAAAAAAAATATCCACGTCTTCACAGGTAAGAAGTGTCAGTCTAAAATGAAGCATGCCTAATTACCATCTTCAAGATTTATTGCATCACCTCTATCTGCACTTTTCGTCTTCTGCTTATGCGACAAGAAATTGCGATTCATATGTCTTATTCGCTAAGCATTCCTTATCAATCCCTATATACTAATTTACATTGTGTCTTTTATTGAATTTCTTCAGAAATTATTTTCTAACTTGATACTTCCATAAATGTAATTATTATTTAAAAATGTGTCTACATTATTATCAATTTTAGTTCAAGCATTCGGCGATGTAAATTAACTAACTAAGCATTAATCCCAGTATGGATCTTCTTAAATTTCAAACAATCTTCTTCGCTGGTATCTACACAGTAAAAAATACAAACGCTTTTTATTCTAAAAATAAAACTTAACCACAAACAAAATATACAACTTCTTACAAGTTACTCATGATACGAAACGCGTTCCTTATCTTTAGAAATCTCTAAAACCAATATATTTTCGAGATCTATAGAAACATTTATAAAAACAAAGTTTCTTTTCCTGCCGCTCAGAAATCTCTTTTAGCAGTTTTATGATATATTAAAGCTTGAAAATCTTTAAAGTTTGATAAAATATTAATATTTTAACTTAGCTATATTTTTATTACATATATAACAATATTATTGAGGAAGACCGTTCTCACCGCAATATTTTTAGCTTGTGAATAATAAAGATTGCTTACAATTTGAATGGAAGCACAGTCACTACGTGAATGAAACAAATGGAAAACTTTTAAAAGTTTTTATTTTCTTATGTCAATTATTTTCTTTGAATAGCTCTAATTCTCTTGTTAATCTCATACTAGAATGTATAACAGCAAGAGAAAAAGTTTGTATATTGATTTTACGACTTTATTACATAACAGCGAAAACAGTGGCTTTGCTCGCGTAATAGTGTAAGTATGATAAGTGGTATTTGTATGTCTAATTTTTGTTAGAAGAAAACATACTTTTAGGATTAGAAATCCTTTTATAAATTGTAACTTATAAATAAAGACTATGCACAATTTCAAGTTGATAGCCTCTGTAGTATTTCAAAAATCGCGATTAAAAATTTTTTGCTCCTGCAACACCCAGGTGGTAGTGACACTGACATGAAATAGAGTATATATTAGAGCTAGGCCTGTCACATTCTATTTCCAACAATTACTTTTGAAATTGGTTTAATATTTTCCTAGATTGAGTAGAATTTTCATTTATAATATTTTTAAAACACTTTTTGCGCACTTTCACTAATTTAAATTTCGATTTTTAAGAAATGTTCGTTTATATCTAATAAGTAAGTACCAGGCCAAAATTCATGTATCTGGGCCTTTCAGTAAAACAAAAATAACATTTTTAGAACTTTGCTCTTGCACCCCATTTAAGGTAGTGGTGCCGAAATAAAATACAGCCGATCTAGAAACTAGGGCTGCCATCATCAATTAAACACCTTTATTTTTTAAATCTGTTCCACACTTCCTCAAATTGAGTCTCAGTTTAGAGCATTTTTCGAACACTTTTCACAACTTATAAATTCCAATTTTTTTGGAAATGTTCTTAAAAATTATTTATATATAATAATTAATCAGTGCAAAAATTTGAAGTTTCTAGACCCATTAGTAACATATCACAATAAAATATAAAATCACAATTAGATCGGTTTTGTTCCTGCAACAAAGCCGATCGAATACCGTCAAAAATGTGGGGCAAAAATATATTTCCCAAAATTATTTCTAAATCTACTGAAACTAAAATCATGAAAAGATTAGAGGTAGTAGGCATTTATTTAAACCTTGTAGGAAAACTATATAAACATCTATATGTCACATAGTTTTCATTTACGGGCATTCAGCAGAAGTGTTGAGAACCACTGGAAGTATCTTTCGAAACAGAATTTTAAAAGCATTGCTAGTAATGATTTTTCGAAAAAAAAGTCTAAAATTAGTGAGATTTTAACCTTTAAAGGTACAAAAGGTTTGGACCCACATAATGACATGGGTGGCTTACTCTATGTACCATTGGCTTTTAAAGCCTAGATAACAACTTTTAATGATATATTTGTGCAATGCAATTCCCAGTAGTAGTATAAAAGCAATAAACGTCAAATAGTTAAAAGCACATTAATTAAACTACAAGTAACCCATTAACTCCCAAAATATTTTCTTCGTTCAAATTTGAATTTTAGGTTTCTCACCACTCTTAAATAAAAGGGTTTTTTTTTTTTTTTTGTTATTTTATCAAGGAATTTGTCTTGTGAGAAAGTGTATATATTTTTCTTGAAATTTACTGGTGTGAAATACGCTTTCTTGCTACTAAATCTAGTGATCTAAAAATATGCCACTGGGTGTTAATGGGTTAAAAAGACATATACTATGGGATTCACGGCTAGTTTGCATTGAGTGGATCTCTCAATACATCTCTCCTGTCTTTAAAATTTAATTAACACTTGAATGGTCGTGAGCGGTCATTTTGACTGTTACCATATGAATATATTTCAATTCAAATCAGACATATTATAAAAAAGTTTAACAGATACAAAGAAGAGAAACGTTAAATAAAAAAACTAAATTATTTTAAATCAAAATTCTGGTGTGAAATATTTTTATAAAACTTTGTTAAAATTTCTAGTTTTTCTAGTGATAGAACTTATCTGGAAGAACATGGCATGGACCATGGAGGTTTCGCAAATTTACGGCATAGTTTCGAAGCGTGCGGAGTACAATACCAAGTTTAAACTTGAAACAAGAGTTTTATTTTACCTACATTGTAAAAAAAATATATATATGTATATTATTACGTTGAATTTAGTTTTATGAAATGCTAAATGAAGTTTAAATATACACTATTTTTATAGATAGTACCGAATTAAGTTCATAACAAAATAAAATATACAACAGAAAACAAATTAAAATAAACTTAACAAAGAGTTATACATAATATTATTATCTGATATTATTTAGATTTCATATCTCTTTGAAGTTTTATTATATAGACAATTATACTCTTCTAGTATATACAGCTGTACCCAAACCTAGATTGTATGTTTTTTCGCAAACTCATATTGTTCTTTTAGCAAAGATTTTTTTAATAATATTGCACTGTTAATAATCCATGCTATAATTGTACCGAACCCTCTGAGCGCGAGTAATACTCGCACTTGACCGTTTACTGATATAGCTTTTGCTCTACTTAAGAGAAAATTTTCTTAAAGTATTTATTTTCTTAGTCTAAGCAAGAACTTTGCCAATACATTTTTGTTATTCTTTTTTTTTGTTAATACATATACAACTTATTAGTAACACATAACCTTTACATTGCGAAGAATATGAAGTTTTGTTTTGTTGTTGTTTACTGGTGAATTGTTAAACTACTTTTGATATACCGGATGTCCCAAAAATGACTGATGAATTTTAAAATTCAATAACTTGCAAACGGTGACAGCTATTTAAAAAATTTTTGCAGGAGGGTTATGTGTAATTTCAGGAGTTTTTTTTACCGTATTTTTTTTATTATTTCGAATTTCAAACAATAGGTGACGCTGACGGCGATTGTAGGCCAGGTGAAAAGTGCTGAGTGAAGCGTCAACGCAGGCCTTCAATCGCCGTCAGCGCCACCTATTGTTTGAAATTCGAACTAAAATAAAAAATTAGGATAAAAAATCTCCTGACATTTTACATAACCCTCCTGCAAAAATTTTTTTAATAGCTGTCACCGTTTGCAAGCTATTGAATTTTAAAATCTATCAGTCATTTTTGGGACACCCGGTACATTTATCATATCGACTGTAGTATGTTATTGCTAAAACAATTTCTAGTTGTTCTGAGATTATATTACTCATTTTAGATGCAACTTAAAAGAAATTTGGAATAAAACATTTATTATTTTTAGTATATTGTTTATATCATAAAACCGCCTTCATGTACAAAAGTATTTAAGGAGAATTTCAGACTCATAAGCATTTCGAGTTTCAAGTTTTCATGGTGATGACTTTATTTTACTTAATAACTTCACCTTATTTGCAACTGTTCCTGTTTCTTAATATGTTATTCAAAAAAATATAATAACTTTCTTTATCATTCTTTTGTTTTGTGTTGTATATGTTTTGTTTGAAATTGTTACTTGCATTATTATATTATTTTGGAGGTAAAAGAGAAATAAAGTGGATTTAAATAAAGAAAGAATTAATTTATATTATATTCCAAATAATTCTTAATAGTAGACCACATTGTTAGTTACGACCCTTCTGGGGCACACTGGTCCACTTTATGAAACCAAACAATTTTTTTTTTTTTTTTTTTTTATAACTATGTTCTGAAAAAGTAAATTTGAGGCATCTATAAATGCTTAAGGAATGTTGAAGAATATTTTCAGGCAGATTGGATTTTCCATTAAAGAACAAAAAATGTAAAATTCAAAAGTAGTCAACTGTGTCCCAGTGTCCCTTATGTGAGTAACGAAAAGGTTAAATTTGTTATATTTTAGAACTATAGTTATAAAACATATAAATTTTAACTTTTTTGTCACTCAACTATGATTCTTCCGAACATCTTTACATAGCTCTGCATTGAGGTAAAAAAATATCGATTAATTTGAAAAATATATACATCAGGTCCCTTTTTAAATTTCAGTATTTTCAACCAACATTGAAGCATAGTTAAAATTTTCATTTACATATTAATCAGACAGTGGTGATGAATTTCAGCAGCCTAAGCTACCTTTAGAAATCAATGTTTGAGCAACTTGTTGGAAGTGACTAGAGCAAACTCATGTTTCGTAACTGTGCTTACATTTGAATACCACCTTTTTGAAAAGTATTCTTCACCTTATTTAATACTAAGATTCTGAGATTAACCTTCCTACCCTGAATGGGTCTAATCGACCCAGCTCTATAATGCGTTTCATTCGATTCAAACCAGAAAATTTTTCATAAAGTAAATTAAACAAATGACACAAAGATTTAAGTTAAATAAGTATGTTAAATGGATTTAAATAAAAATTCTGGTGTGAAATATTTTAATCAAGTTTGGCTAAAATTTCAACAGGGTAGGAAGGTTAAGTAAGATGAAGATTAATTTACTGAAAATATAGGTATCATTCGGGAGTAAGGATAAGTAAGTAAGTGAATAAGTAAGGACTAGTAATAGTAAGGAGTCAGGATCTGATTTCCGCCACGAAAACACCCACCACTTTTTTTAGAAAAGACATTTTCTTTTTGTTTAATCGTGGAAGAAATCTGCGATAAAAGAAGAGAAAAGAATTGTGCCTTTGCGAACCATGACAACTTCTGTCAGTAACGCGATAGCAAATATATCTGCACTACATATAAAAAATTTCTAAAATCTGCTTTATATGATTAATTGAAACTCATATAAGACAGAAGTTGAGAAGCAGGAAGATTAAACAGAAATATAACTCACATAGCATTTTATATCAAGCGATTAAATGCTATAGATTATTATTACTTTTTTCGTTTAAGTGATTCTTCATTTTTCACTTTAAACCAAATGCAAAGCAGAATAATATGCAAATTAAAATACAGACAACATTCATTACTCAACAGAAATATTGTATCAATTTTGAACTGTAACAATTTTTTTCCTGGGAATGACATGAACTTGTGAACTTCTCAACCGTAACTTTTTACGTGACAATCAGGAAAATAATGAATTAAACATATAAACAATTTTATATAAACTATAATTAATAAGCACAATTTTATTCTTTTTGACAAAAGTCTATACTTTTTAAATTGGAGAACCGACATTAATGTAACAAATTCATTCACAGTTCTGCGATTTGAATATTTTAAATAACGAACACATTAGGATTTAATATTTTAATGAATATATTCATATTTCTAAGGTAAATTTGTTTTTCGTCCCTTGTTTTTATGAAAATTAAGGAGCGTCTAGAAAAGTAAATTAATATTTCATCGTTTTTATGTAATCCAAAAATGCTAGATTTAAAAAAATAACTATAACTGTAAACCGAGAAGAGTATCTTAATATTAGCTACAATGCAAAAATACTGTAGAATTTAAAGTACTTTTATGTACTGTAGGAAGTACTTATAAACATTACGAACAACCAAGTATATTAAAAAGATCATGTTTGACCAAAGAACTATAAAAAACAAACAAAAAAGAAATATGTACTGATTTCAGCAGTTCTTTTAGCTTTCCTGATAACCCACCGCATTCACCACAAGCTCAGCGACTTATGTTAGCATGAATGTGGAGATTAGTAAAATGAAAATAAGTTTTTACACGTATTTTGTTGCTTGGTAAAGAGCTTATAATGCTTACTTCACTTTCAGCGGCGTTTTTGTTTTGTTTATAAGATTCAGTTATTTGTTCATTTCCGCATGAGTTATTTCTGATCCACGAAAATGTGGTAAAACAAAAAGATGATGCGTTGTTTCGAAACAAGAGAAGGAAGCAAAGGTAAAAATTGCTCAAGCAAACACTTCAGGTTCAGAAGATATTTTAGACCAACGCCGTAGAAGAAAAGCTATTTAAAATATTGAGTTATCAAGTTATTTTTAAATCTACGTTTATGTAATAAAACATTTAATATGTATGAAATATATAATTTACCATGTTTATATAAATATGAATTATAATAATTAATGCGGTTCAAAGAAAATAAATAATAAGAATCGTATAATAGTATTAATAGTATTATATATAGTAGTAATAATAGTATTATATTTTGTAGTAATATAGTACATATATACCGGGTGTCCCAAAAATGACTGATGGATTTTAAAATTCAATAACTTGCAAACGGTGACGGCTATTTAAAAAATTTTTGCAGGAAGGTTATGTATAATGTCAGGAGTTTTTTTACCGTAATTTTTTATTTTAGTTCGAATTTCAAACAATAGGTGGGGCTGACGGCGATTGAAGGCCAGGTCGACGCTTCACTCAAAACTGATCACCTGGTCTTTAATCGCCGTCAGCGCCACCTATTGTTTGAAATTCGAACTAAAATAAAAAAATTACGGTAAAAAAAACCTCCTAACATTATACATAACCCTCCTGCAAATTTTTTTTAAATAGCTGTCCCCGTTTGCAAGTTATTGAATTTTAAAATCCATCAGTCATTTTTGGGACACCCGGTATCTATTTTAAAAGAAGGTATTAAAGCCAAAATATTTCTTACTCTGGTAAATAAGTTGACATTTCCTGAGTTTATTTTATTTTAGAGTTAAATGGTTACTTTAAAACAGTATTTCTTTGTAGAGAATAAACGATTAAATATTTCGAGAATTCTGCATTATAGTAACAGAGTGGATTGTGGACCACTGTACTTCCAGAAGTGGGTGGTCCACTGTGCCCCATGTTGAAGTTCAATACATTCTCATAAAAATGTTATTTAAAGCTTTCTTTTAAGAATAATTAACTTAAATATTAAATAAAAACATGTATCTTATCTTTACTAAAAAGCTGTTTGTTATAATTTATCTGTAACATTTAATTAGTAATGTAGAAAAGTACGATGATGAAAACTTTTAGAAGCTTAAAACAAGCAGTCAGGATATTCATTCATTCATTCTGAGATAATCAAGTAATTTTAAAGCTAAAGTAATCAGTCCTGTGTTGTTATGAAAAAGCCAAAAGAAAAGCTTTAAAAAAATGTAAAAATAAGTAAAATGTAAGGGGTGGTCCAATGTAACCCACTGTTCCCTATTTCGTAAATAAATTATTATGCGAGGAACAATCTTTCAAGTGTTCTCTACGTTGTACTTCGCAATTGTAATCAGAGGATAGCCATAATTAACACTTCATTGTAAGATGGACATCACATTCTGTTTAAAAAGTAATAGGTTCTATTATTTTTTCATATTGCTACTAAATTTTTATAATTTATTTTGTTTATTTTTAAATGAATTCAAAATTTATAATTCAACTAAACATCTTGTATTAACTTCTTCGAAAGCCTTTCAAGATCTGTATTTCTTTTAACCCGTCAGCATATGCGCGTATATTTGTAGATTGAGTGAATAATGTGTTTGGTGTAAATTTTTTTAAACGTTCCTTTAATTTCATTTAAAATTCTTCTTCAACTTTTTCTTTTCTTAGAAGTAATATATTAAACAAAACTATGCATCACATATAGTTTAATGTCACTAGTTACGAAAACTAAGCTTGATATTAATAATAATAAAAAAACAGGAACAATCAAACATTAGACATTAAAAAGTATATATTTATTCTTTTCTAATATTTAAATGTTTTAGATGTGATATGCAATACACATACAGACAGGGTCAGTCATAATTAGCAGAACAATAGGGTATCTCCTTAAATATTGCCCCTAAGCACATACTTCCAATTGTAAAGTTTCATAAAAAAGGTGCGTATTGTGATGACATAAATTTCACATCCATGGGGGGGGGGGGTCCATTTGAAAAAATAATAAAATTAAATTTTTATACGGCACCGTTGGGCAAAATTCCCATTCAGGAAATCATTCCTTATCCATTCCTAAATTGAACAAAACAACAAAAAATCATATCCATAACTAAAAATCTCACAGAGATATTAAACTCCCAAATTCTCCAAAATTCGTGTCTTACAACATTTAAACATGCCTCTAAATGGACAATTTTTGATTCATTTTGAAAGGAAGATAGGATTATCCGTTATTAATTGCACCCCTAGAGGTGCCCTAGGGCACCCCATGGAACCTCAAAGGGTGCCATGGGGTGCTTTGGGGTGCCATGTGGTGCAATGGTGTGCCTTAGGCCACCCCTTGTGGTTCAATTCTGGCTCCCTTAGGGGAGTCGCTGACGGGACAAGCGTTTCACCCCTAAGAGTGCCATATGCAACCTTTAGTTTTAACAGTGCATATTTTGCTCTATCTGTTGATTTTTAAATAACAAGTAAATAAGAAAAGAAATAGAGTTTAAGGTAAAAAAAAAAGTAGAGTCAACCTTTTTTTGCACACACATTCATTTTAAACTGACTTCAAAAAAGGAGAAAGGTTATCAATTCGACGCGTATGTATTTTTTTAATGTATGTTCACCGATTACTCCGAAATTATGCAACCGATTTCTGTAATTTTTGTTTTAAATGAAAGAGAATGCTTCCGAATTGGTACCACTTCCTTTTCATCGAAATTGGTTCACTACTTTTTTAGTAATGGTCGAGCGGGTCGAGCGGTCTAAGCGCTTAATAATGGTCGAGCGGTCTAAGGCGCTAGATTTAAGCTCTGGTTTTCGAAAGAGAGTGTGGATTCGAACATCACTCCTGACGTACGTGTGCAGTACTCTTTTCCGTGTTATAACTTTTAACAGACTTCAAAAAAGGAGGAGAAAGTTATGAATTCGACGCTTATGTATTTTTTTATGTATGTTCACCGATTACTCAGAAACTATCCAATCGATTAATTTGAGTTTTGTATTAAATGAAAGAGGCTACATTCGAATTGGTACCACTTACATTTCATCGAAATTGGTTCAGTACTTTTTTTAATAATTAGTCAAAAACTAATAAAATTTGTGATTTCTCGCAAATTAAAAGTAACAGGATGGCTGAGCGGTCTAAGGTGCCAGATTTAAAAGCTCTCTGGTTCTCGAAAGAGAGCGTCGGTTCGAACACCACTTCTGACTACATCCCCACTACATCAATGCATGGTATACAATGACACTCCTGACATGCGTGTATAATTTTCAATCCCGTATTATAATTTTTATTAATTGACTTCAAAAAATCGTTAACTTTTAACTAAAAAGAGAAAAAAAAACTTTTCTACCAAAAATTGAACCGGCTTCAAAAACTACTGCAAAGTGAAAAAATATTTTTTTTTCACATAATAGTAATAAGAAATTAAATTAAGAGCGTAGTATTTACTATGCGTATTATTATATTTATGTACATTAATTTGATTTTTTGGAGTCGGTGACAACCAAGCCAAGTTCAAAATATAAAACCAATTATCCGATTCAAATCGTAAAAGAATAAAGTTAAATTTTTTAACTAAATATTAAATCGTAAAAAAACTCGTAGATACTTGGATGTGTGTGTCTATTGGAAAATTACATGTAACTTGGCTTGGCTGGCACCGACTCCAAAAAATCAAATAAATGTACATAAATATAATAATACGCATGGTAAATACTACGCTCCTAATTTAATTTCTTATTATTATTATGTAAAAAAATTATTTTTCCCTTTGCAGTAAATTTTGAAGTCGGTTTAATTTTTGGTAGAAAAGTTTATTTAATCCTTTACATTTCTGTAGAAAATATTTTCTTAAAATATTCGGTTCATCTTTTTTGGAAATATCAGTTCATAATACAATTTCTTTCGTAGATTTTTTTTTCATCTAGGTCACATAGATGACTGAAAATTTTCCTTTAAATTAGGTAAGATAGTAATTCTAAAATATATTTATTTGTCTGTCGCTATTTCGGATCAAAGCAAAAAAACAAGACGACGAAATGCATTTGGCGATATACCTGGCTGAACGTTCTCGTTTTCGCCAACTCTTGAAGGTTACTGCTGAAAACGTAAGCTATACTGAAAAAGCGTCAGTTCCCGAACCAACACATAGAAAAAAAGATTGGCTCGGCTTCAAAAAAGTTAAAATCATAGCCCGGCCAGGCTTAACTGAATTTCTACATAGTTTTTGTATCGATATGGTAAAAAATGGTCGATATGAGTGAGTTCTGATCAAAAATACTTATTATAGCTTTTTCTCTTATCATAGCTGTAACTTTTACTTTTAGACAAGGTATATTTGTTTTATTAATGAATATTTAGTTATACGTTAACTGTTTTAGTTTTCGTTCAACATCGTTTTTTATACAGTATGATCTTTTACGATGAAATCTCAGAAGAAAGAAAAAAATATATTATAGATAAGTTCATTTCTTAGGATGTATAAATGTAACCTATTTTTTTTAGGTATTATTATATTTATTTTGTATGGATCTTTTCGTTTAACACAGGATTGCGTCATAGGCAAAATTCGTTCTCACTGATTTTTCTTTATTTTTTCTCTTTAAATCTACTAAAAAATGAATGTTAAAGCCTTTATTGTAAAATAATGGCAATCTAGAAATATCTATTTTTTTTAATTTTTGGGCTTCAAATTTTACTTATTTTTGAATGGAATAGGTCAGTCAGAGACAATGATTTTAATACGGGTTGTGACGGGACCCGAACTGAAAATTTAGCCAGGCGCAGATTTAGGAAGAAGGAAGCCAGTCCCAGTTCGGACTGAGAAAACATGTTAGGCTTGTGCGAATCTAGAAAAAATAAGTAAGGTCCCTGGCCTAGCTCTGCCCGACCCAGAAGAAAGACTTTTTTATACGGCCTTACCTGGACGATAAAAAGCCTGAAATTGTTAGGGCTAAAGTAATGAAAAAACTCCTAACCCTCTAAATTAGGAGATTAACCGTAACCTTAAAATGTAAGTCAAAGAAAAAGCAGGACATATATCACCCCATTAGCTTTGATTGCCATCAAGCAATAAAATTCTGAAATACATTTAAATATGAAAAAGGACGGGTGAGTCAAGCCTCCCGTATGGTCAACCACCTCCAGTCTCCCCTACATAACATAGTGTTTCTCTGTGAGGAAGCAATCTTCACGGCATCATACATACATAAATTTAACTTTTTCAAAAAAATGTATAACCGACTCCAAAAAAAGCGCAACAAAGAATTAAATAATTCTATAAAATTCTCTAATGACAAATCGTTATCCAATAATCACACATTGACTATCATGTACCGGTATAAAACGATTAAATTTAATATATAGAATTTAATATCCACCAAACATAGGTTTTCCAGAGAATATTTTTTACAAGAGATTAATTTACATATTTTGATTTAATTTTTGAATATATACATATAAAAAGTAAGGAATTACTTTTTGAAGTTGGTGCCAAAAAATCATAATCGATAATGATATCCCCATTTTATTTATGGCACTAGACATAATATATCCACAATTCTTACTATACTTAAGATAGTTTGGCACCAACTTCAAAAAGTAATTCCTTACTTTTTATATGTATATATTCAAAAATTAAATCAAAAATATGTAAATTAATCTCTTGTAAAAAATATTCTCTGGAAAACCTATGTTTGGTGGATATTAAATTCTATATATTAAATTTAACCGTTTTATGCCGGTACATGATAGTCAATGTGTGGTTATTGGATAACGATTTGTCATTAGAGAATTTTATAGAATTATTTAATTCTTTTTAACGCTTTTTTTGGAGTCAGTTATACATTTTTTTGAAAAAGTTAAATTTATTTCCTACTTTTTAGTTATTTATACCGTAATACATAATTATGTGTACTGACATATGATGGCTCTTTGCAACGCATTACTAACGAACGCACTTTGCTGAGTTCTGATGTATTCGCTTTACTTGTCACCGTTTGATTGTCAACTTTTCAAAAGACACTTACAATATCGGTTAGTATCGTTGTGAATCTTTTGGTTTTCTGGATGTGGTAACTTCTTCAGATCTGGCACGACGAAAAGCTACCGCATTCATGAAATCTTAAAGTCAACATCTAATTCTACGGACATCGGAAGTGGTTATCGAAAGGTGACAATGCCTCAAGTAAAGTGTCCTTACACATAAGCGCGCGGCAAAGCCCTTCCATATATGAGTAAACAGCAAAATGACTCCACATGTATCTATGAATAGTAAAATGCTTTTCTAGTGCAGTCAAAAGTACCCCCCCCCTTCAGTCAGAAAAAGCAAAAAGAAAGATTTTAACAAAAATCGCTCTATGATTCAATAGATAAACAACAACAATTTAATTTCTATAAATGCAGTAAAGGCATCGGAAATGAGCGATGATGTTTCGACGAGGAATCCGAAAATCATAACCTATACTTGGCTGCATCTATAAGAGAGTGACAGCATTCGATGCCCAAATACTTTTTTCACGGACGCTTTTGTGCCAACTAAATTCTTAAAAATTTGGAAAACGAGCTTTTATGGAAAATGATTATTTCAGCCTATCATGGAGCATTCTCATGGGTCAAAAGACAAATATTTTATAAAAGCGGGTGAGTGACGATGCAGCAAAAGGGTAAAATTTTTTACAGTGTATGTATGAGATGTTCCATAAGAGGGATGGAGTGACGATGTAGCAAAAGTTAAATTTTTAACAATGTATCGCAATGCTAGTCATTTTCTATTATAAAATTTGATGATGATTTCCTGGTAGAATTCGATTGTACGCCGAATGATCCTTTATTTCTACACAGACATAAATACATAATCCATATTATTTTACAAATTCGTGGACATACAAGGACAAGATAGCGCAAGGAAATATTACAACACAAGAAAAGTACAACCGGGAGCTACACATAAAGAGTGTGTGCAACGGAGCCAGTGGGATTCGAACCCACAATCTCTTACGCTCTCAAGAGATTAGCAGCGTGGTGTCTTAACCACTCGGCCACAAGGACCACCTTGATGACTCATTTTTGTCCAGAATCTTTTCAATCAATCGTATACTGTGCTCCATGTGTCGTTATATTCACATCGAGGAATCCTACATGAACAAAATCCGAAATCATTCTGGTGTCTAATCCGGTAACCAAATCTGAATCTAAAGATAATTTTGCTACACATATCTATGCACTTTATTTTGCATTGATATGTAGAGATAATTTTTTCCTCCGGAGCAAAATATATACGAAAGGATTTTCATCTTTTCAACAACTTAAGGATGTCGATTCGATCGATGTCCATTTCCGCTTTAGTGGATGCGAGAACTTGTCCATTTAAGCTTTAACATTTCGGAAATGTATCGCATTCAGCAAACTTTAAGGCCCCACACTAGGCACAGAAAAAGACCCGGATGATAATGTGAAGTCTATGGGGGCGTTCTTTTCAAATATCTCGCTCAAATTTTAAAATTTTTACGTGATTTTTTTCGGCATAGGATAGCTGAGGATATTCCACAACCGACCTAGTTTTTACTTTACAATTTTGGTTTCAGATTTTTTTTTTTTTAAATTATTTTAAATTTCAAAACCGGTTTAAACGGTTCTGAAATTGAAACTAAAATTATATAAAACATACATAAGCAAAATCGAAGAAGTAAAAACTAGGCCGGTTGTAGAATATCCTCGGCTATCCTATGCAAAAAAAAAAAAAAAATCATGTAAATATATTAAAATTTGAGCGAAATATTTGAAAAGAATACACCCATATTCTTTACACTAACATCCGGGTCTTTTTCTGAGACTAGTGTAGTGCCTTAAGGTCCACATTGAAATCTACAGACTTCGTAAACGGGCATTGAAAAGCTGACAATCCATCAGTATACGTTAAAATTATTGTGAATAATTACCTTTGTTTTTAAAGACTATCTATTTTCTGACTAATGAGAGCGATCTAAAAACTTCTATGGAGCGTTTTCTTTGGTCAGAAAATAGATAATCTTTAAAAACAGAGGAAATTTTTCAAGATATTTTAAACAAGGTACACAGTTAAAAATTTGACCCTTTTGCTGCATCGTCCCTCCACCGCTAATATAGAAAACGATTACTTCAGCCTATTATGGAGCATTCTCATGGATCAAAAGTGAGATTTTCTATAAAAGCGGGGTAGTGACGATTAGAGTTGCAAAAAGTCGGTTTATTCCCGGGTTTATTTCCAATAGACCAGGTTTATTCCCAGGTTTATTTCCAAAAAAACGAATTATTCCAAAAAATCCCGGGTTTTTTTCCAGGTTTATTCCTAAAAATTCGGTTTATTCCCGGGTTTAAACCGGGTTTTTTCTAACCTTTGCAACGCTAGTGACGATGCAGCAAAAGGGTCAGATTTTTTACAGTTTAAAGTACGCGTACACAATCAGAACGCGTCAAGTTGCTTCTATGATTCATGCATAGCAAAGTAATTCTAAATATTCGTATGTATTAAAATACCCTTTTCAGTCATAAAAACTAAAAAGGAAGATATTATTAAAATCACACCATGATTCCACATGCGTCTATATGAAAATAGTAATATTTGAAGTTAAGAATGTTCTTTGATAAATGCGGTTTTCCAAAGTACAGAAAATGTAAGAATTTTTATTCCAGAACTTGGCGTTAGTCACCTGAACGAGTTTGTTTTATGGGTGAAAGAAGTTAACTAGATGAACTTTAATGGTAAGCTTATCAAAATTTTTCGTCATCTATATTTGCCCAAATGTAAATCTAGCACATAGCAATGTACTTTAATCACTTTGTAAATCCGTCATAACAAACACCCTGATACACAGACACTCTTGCTTTAACGTGTAAGGCTCTTTAGAGATGGATTTTCAGCTTTTCGATATCGAATTCTCATGTCTGGATCGATGTGCATCTTTTACTTTGGTGGATACGAGAATTGTTCCAGCTAAGATTTCGTACTTTGAAAAAGAACTAGCATCTCTGCAACAGTGGTTAGGATCCAGAAGGATTATTCGCTGTTAAGCGAAACAAGATTGACCAATCATAAGCCTTCATTTTTTAGAACTTTTCATTGTTCGAAGGAGAGAGTCTGGAATACATGGAGTAAAAATCTGCTATCGACACTGTAAAAAATTTGACCCTTTTGCTGCATCGTTACTCCATCGCTTTTATAGAATTTCTTTGTTTTGACCAATGAGAATGCTCCATCATAGAGCGAAGTAATCGTTTCCTATAAAAGCGATGGAGTGACGATGTAGCAAAAGGGTTCAAATTTTTACAATGCAAGCAGTGCTGAAAATTTGTATCCTTTAAATGTGCAACGATGCTACTGAATTCCAAAGTGTCGATCACAGCGACATCTGCGGCATTTTCGTGACACATTATCTAGACTAGCAATAATTCTTGCATTTTTAGAAAATGTCCTGCAGATGTCGCTTCTATCTTTAAATTTCATTAGCATTGTTGCACATTTAAGGAATAGAACATTTTAGCGCTTTTTTTAAGTGTTACGGAGGGCGTGTTCAGCACAACTTACCGGTTACTTACCGACCACTTACCGATTGTAGACAAGTACGAAATGAAAATCAAAGCGAAGTGTGACGTCAGCTACAATTCAACAGAATACACTGATAAAAATTTGCTGCATTTTGCTGCAACGCACTCCACCGCTTGTATATAATACCTCTATTCCAACCAATGAGAAAGCTCCATTTCACGACCAAGTTACCGTTTTCTATACAAGCAGGGGAGTGCGTTGCAGCAAAATGCAGCAAATTTTTATCAGAGTAGTTTTCATTGATGCCAAAATTTGCTTTCGTACTGCCCTACAATCGATCGGTAACATTGGTTACTTTTGTAAGTTGTTCTGAACACGCCCTGAGATAGCCGATTTCCACACTATATCCCCTAGATGCTATATTTCCGGTTTCTTGCATAAGAGAACTTGTCCGGGATCCAGGTAGAATTTGCGCTGTTAGCGAAACCAGATTAACGAATCAGAAGCCTGAATTTTAGCAAATTTTTCAATGTTTTAAATAAATTTTCTTGTTAATAAATCTCGTTTCGCAAACAGCGCAAAATTTATGTGAATACTGGTCCTCGTCCAGCTAGGATTTTGCACTCTGAACACTATTAAAAATTTGAAGCTTTTACTTTATCGTCTATCCATCGCTTTTATAGAAAATGATTACTTCATTGTACTATGGTGAATTCTCATTGGTCAAAATAGAGATATTCCATAAAAGCGGTGGAGTGATGATGCAGCAAAAACTTCAAACTTTTAACAGTGAAAAGATCGTGTGTCTATGTAAGTGTAACATAAAAGCATGCAAAAGGAACACTTCTAATTGGTCGATTGCTTCAAAATGAATTTGAAATTTAAAGTTTTTATTTTTAAAAAAGTTCTAATTATCAGATTTTTATGAAATTCGAATGGGACCACATGGGCCTCATACGCTTTCAAACGAAAAAAGAATTATGAAAATCGGTTCATATTTGCAAAAGTTATGCGTGAACAACAAATACATACAGGTCGAAATTATAACCTCCTCTTTGAAGTCGGTTAAAAATCGCCTCTCAACCACAGCTAACGACTGTACATCCTATGAAAAATGGACTGATCACAAACGAGATTTCTCTAATATTAAAATTTTCTGTTGTCGTGCGTTTGCTTACGCACAAAAGACTTGTTGAAGAAAATTGAACAGTGCGACCGAACAAGAAATATTTGTTGGTTATGACAACAGTAGACTTCGAGTAATCGTAATCGATTATAATCGACTAGAAAAACTGTCTAATCGCATTGTAATCCTAAATCACAAATTTTTACTTCGAAATTAATCGCAGTGTAATCATAATCAAGATATGAAGGATGCAATGTGTAAGAATATCTTGCAAGATCATTTGCTGCCTTATTAGAGGAAAAATTGTGGTCTCAACTACTTGTTTCAACATGATAACGATACAAAGAATATATGCAAACTCATCAAACAATGGCTTTCGCACACACACACACACAAAATGCCTTTGAAGTGAGAGCTCAAAAATTCGCTATGAATTCAATAGAAAATTTTTGTAAAAACTTTGCAAACGTGTGCGGAATTATAAATATTTAAATTTAGCAAAAATTTCCAAAAAAAAATACGAGAAATATGCAAAAAAACTTACCATAGATGTCTTCAAACGTTGATTGTATCTATGTCACGTTGTTGCGCCGCAGTACTAAATGTAAAGTAAAAAAAAGTACTAAATGTAAATGTTGTTGATCACTGTATTTTTTATTGTAACACCATTTTTTTCCAAACTTGCATAGATTGCTGGAAATTTGCGTTTTCCTTTGCACTTAATTTTGTCAATTAAATTTGATATTTATTTGTTATTCCATAAATAAGTTCTTAACTAATATGCCTATAAAATGTATAAGTATTTCTTTGAAATTTCTCTTCATATGTATATACTTACAAATGAAGCAAAAAGCTTTTGCTGTTCGCAAACTTTTGACAGCCACTATATAAAAATATATGACTGTTTGTTTTTTGACATTACAAATTGATTTTTTTACATAAGTTGAATGTTAACTGAAAAAAGCTGTCAATCATTAGATCAAAAGATATTATGTTCCTACTTGCTTAATATCTTTAAAAAAAGTGATAATAATAAAGTTTTACTTTCCTAATCTTATATTTCATATCGTGTTAAATTGTTATGTTAATTGTAAGCATTGCGATTTAATTTTCTGCTAAGGTTCTGGAATATAACATTTTTAAAAATTGTTTTAAAGTCTAAGGGATACATAAAATTTAAAAATGCATATTTTAAATATTCATTTTCTAATTTTAATTGTTTTATTTTGATTTTTACTCTTTATTTGATAATGTAAAACTTCTTTTTAATTGTATAAAAAATTCTTTTATGTAGATTGCGAGAGTAATGTTATCTATAAGTACTCATAACTATTAAAAGGAAAAAATATCCTAATAAATAGCAAAATTTGCATATTCCAAACAAATTAATCATTCTTTATTCAATCGAAGTCACTATGTGCGCGGAATCTAAAAGTGAAAATCAGTAGCTTAGAATGTAATTTATCAAAAAGAAGGAATAACTCTTTTAAATCGTTTAACTTTTCTAAGGTTTTATGGTATTTGTAGGTAATTTCGATATTAGAAAAGGATAATTTGTGACAGATATTTATTTAATAATTTCCCAGCATGTAATATTTAGGATTCTGGGATTTTTATGATTTTTGTTCTCTATCATTAAAAAGGTATAACCCCAAGGAAAAAAAGTAATAAATATAATTTAACAAATTATGTAAACAATTTAGAAAATGATTTTTTCCAAGACTTATAAATATATTCTATACTAAAAAAAATATATTATTTTCTTTCCTTTTTCTAAACAATGTTTATTTTACAGTTAAAGGTGAAACACCTCGAAGAGATTATCATTTATACAGTCATTTTCCTCCTAAAGGATTTATTATTTTTTCAAAAACAAAATAAGAGGTGTTAGTTGTTTCTTTTTTTCTGAATTTATTCAATTTCTTATATAGGTATATCCAGCAGCGGCTCGTCAGGGTGTGCTGCATCCGATTTTTCACACCACTAAAATTTAACAGAATCTTTCATGTCATTTATTCGACAAATTTTGTTAATTAAATAAAACTGAAATAACTATATAATTTTAGTGGTGTGAATAAATTGATGCAGCACCCCCTGACCAGCCGCTACTGGGTATATCTACCTATTTATATCTACCCTGTCTATCTATAATATAAAGAAGAAGCAAATCTGTGCGCAACGCACACGTCCTTCTGCGAGTCGCAACAATTTCAAATTTTAAATTAAATTTCAATTTTACAATTTTTGGTACTGCAAATTTTTAAACTTCTGAAGATCGCAGATTTTCAATTTTTACACCGTCGTATAGGGAGAAAAATATAACTTGTTTGAAAGCTGTATCTTATTTTTTAGTTAATTTTTCTGTAGGTTTTTTTTTTAAGAGTTATTTTTTCAGGAACAAAAATAATTATATTCTATATTTTTAAGCCCGAATTCTCATAAATTCTATTTTTTCAAACTTTGTCATTAACCGTAGTATTATTTAATGTTAAAAAAATTAATAACGTGAAAAGTTTTTCAATAACAATAAATATAACAATATCATTAATAATTTTATACAAACTATGTCTGTGTAAATCATAATACATTTTACTACTCTATGCTAGCAATTGTGTGTTTAAAGGAAATTGATTCATTCAAAGATTTAAATTTACAAGATGGTTAAATAGTATTAGTTCGGATGCTGTAGAATTAGCTTTTTAGGAAATTTAAGGTTTCGAGAAAACAAATATCAGGATCACCACCTGTTACAACTGCTTCTCAGACTGCATTCCGGCCCTTTCGGCCCAAGGAAGAGCCACAACTGCACCTCGTTTTCGTTTATTTCCGACCATCTTGAAGCAACAGGAAGACGAATATATCCTTCTACCGTGAGAAAAAGGCTTCGTTGATCAGGGTAAAATTAAAATAGTAAGCGGTTTTATTATTTTTACCGCACTATAAAGTTAAAATTTTTATTTTTTGTTATATTTCTAATTTAGAAAATCTCCTGCATTGATTAAAGGGAGGCAAAAGTGCATAATCGGTTAAATATTTTTAATTAATATTTCATTATCTTATTTAACGTGAGTAGAAATTAAAAGACAGTGAATCAGTCGCAAAAATAAAATATCTCGTTGAAATACAATTTTTAAGACAAATAACCTTTAGGCTCTTAGACTCTGATGAAAGTAGGACGGAGTTATAAAACAAGTTTTTTAATTACTGGATACATGTTAAAATTAAAATACATAAATAGAAATAATCAATCAATTTATCCCACATATGAGCTTTTGTGATTAAAGGTGTTTTTAGGTTAGGTTGGATTTGTGATTTTTATTATTCAGAATATACACGGCATTGAATAATTATAATGAATTGAATATTTTAAAGTGCATAAAGAAGCGTTTTAAAAGTGTATTAAGTGTATAATTTTCAAACATCATATGTAATTAACGATATTTTCTGTGTGAACCTAGGAAACTAACTTTAATTTTTCTCAGTGTACAAAATAATGGCAAAACTTCTGGTTAATATGTTTCTTTTTCTTTCTTGTCTTTCTATTATCTTTTTAATTTTCTATCACTTTTTTAACATATTCATAAAAGAAAAAGGAAATTTTGATTATATAAGATTATGTGTCGATTTTTATGTCACCTATTTTATATTCAATTAATATCATTCCATGCATTTAACTAGAATGTTCTTTATGTTAAAAAAAATGAACTTCGTAAATGTTTGAAATTGTGTGAACCTTCTGTTTATCTTTAAAGTGTCAAAAAACTACTCTGGTATAAGGTTTTATTTTGCTGAAAATATAAGTTTAAATATAAGTCCTAAAACGTATTTCTTTCGTAATATAATTCAATACTATAGGATATGCTGTTGAAGCCCAGGGAGAAAAAACAAATGTATTTATTTATAACGTAATTTGTGTTTCTTTCAAGAATTTCAAATATTATAGAATCCTTACCAACTAGAAAAACACAACACTGAAAAAATGAGAAAAGATAGTTTTTCTACATTTCAAAAACATTAATTTATCAACGATTCACTTTTCATTTAAAAAAAAACTGAAAATGTATGCACTAAAAAAATTATTACCGTTTATGACAAATATGATTTTAAGTTATTCATTTAAAGAAGCTTGCAGTTGCGACTGCATCTGTTTTTCTTTTCGTGTTTTAATATGAAAGCATCAGGTCTGAATTCGCACTGATAAACCTAAATAATCATACTTATTAAACAGTCTATGCTATTACTATTACTAATATTTCCTGTTTAAATGATGATATTTTTTACGTTAGAACTTTATTCTTTTTTACTATCTTCTATCTTAACAAGAAGAAAGTTTTGAATTCGTGAAAATTTTCGAAATCCGGTTTTCAACGATTTTGCAAGTTTTAAGGATCAGGGAACCTGAAAAACATATTTTTACAACTCTGTCTGTGAGTCTGTCAGTCTGTTTGTCTGTATGTATGTGACAAAAATTTTGCGAGCTCTCTATCTCCCGTATTTTTGCACGGAATTTCACTTAACTTTAAATTCTATTAGATCTGAATAGTTTTGTTGAATATTGCTGAACAGGTGGCGCTGGTATGCTGCATTATTCTCAATTCCCTTAATAGTCATACCTCAAGAACTAGAGGATGCACTTTCATAAAACTCTAGATTTAGTCAGTACTTGATATAACATGGTGCTAATTACGTTTTGGTAGAAAATCGCTCAACAGGAAGCGTTGCAATGATGCATTTTTCGTGATTATAGCGACAGCTCTATCTCAAGAACTAATGCACGGAATTTTAAGAAACTTCCGATTATGTGAGATCTTGATATAAACTAGATCGGATTATTTCTGGTGTATATTGCTCAAAAGGTGACTCTGCTATGCTGCATTATTTACACTTTCTACAATAGCCATATCTCAAGAAATTTAGGATCTCAATTCTTTCGAGAATAAATATTCAAAAAAGTAATTAATCAAGAAGGAAATTTTCTCACTACAAGTAATGAAGAGACGATGAATAGGCTCCATCATTCAAGTTATCCCATATATTTGTGTGTTTCAAAAAATATCTCGTCCAGTACAGTAAAATATAAAAGTGCATTACAGTACCGTACATTATTAGCGTCAATGTCAATTTTATAAGATTTTAATTTAAAAAAATCATATACACATTCCTTAATTAGTAGGTCTTGATATTGGCGATAAGAAGCGGAGGTTTCAGTACTTTTATGGACAATTAAGGTCACCAGACTAACTGCATGAAAAATGTTATTAACACCGGAATTATAGTATGTATCTTTCTAAAAGAGAAAAACGCGTTTTTAACGCAAATATTATAACTCGATAAATTTTTGCCGTATAAAAATGGATTTTTGACTGTTTTTCATTTTTGAGCACAGAAAACGTTTTTCTAAATATAATTTAACCTTCCTACCCTGTTCAAATTTTACTCAGTCTTGATAAAAACATTTCACACCTGAATTGTTATTTAAAATATTTTAATATATTTAATTGACTTATTTCTCTGAATCTGTTATTTAACTTTCTTTATGAAAAGAATTCTAGTTCGAAGCGTATAAAATAAATTATAGTTATGGGTCGATTAGACCCATTCAGGGTAGGAAGGTTAAAATAGTTAGGGACCGTATAAAATTCAAACATCATGACTAAAAAATAAAACTACTTGAACGCAAATAAATTTTCATGATGAGGAATAGCGAGGAAAATAACCAAAACATATTTGAAATTGAACATATTCTTCTAAACAGCAACGTATTTTGGGGCATAGAGGGATATAGTGTATAACTTCTGGATTTTTTTAGGGAACTCCGTATACCCTCTGTTTTCTAAATAACACTACTGGGTATACTCTCTGCCTATCTAGACTGAGCGAAGTTCTTTTGAAAAACTTGTGTGTTATATTACAAGAACCGTTTTCGAGTCTTTTTTTTTTTTTTTTTTTTTTTTTTTTTTTTTTTTTTGCCAAATTTCGACATTTTATACTGAAAATCTATTTGACCTGCGCACATATAAGACGTAGTACGCAGTAATGCTCCTCTAATTTCCCAGAATCCAAAACTTTATAAATAACGCATAATTTGGTTCAGAGATATTGATACCTGGAAATTTCTAATAATCGAGAATTTTTTGACTGACTCACACACTCATTAAAATGTTTTCATATAGCTATTACACCTACAGACTTCAAATTTGGTGTGAAGTTCGTTTATACTATAAAAATGAAGAATCGAAAAATATTGTGAAAATCTCTTCAATACCCACTTAGGGTTAACCACTTTTACTTTAACATTACGCCTATTAGGCGAAATTTTAATATGCCGAAAAAAAGGCGTCAAATGTAGAATTCGTGTTAATAGAGAAAAATCAGCTAAATATCAATTTTCGGCTAATTTCAAAAAAAAATATTTTTTAATAATGATGCATAGCATTTATCTTTCAGGACACATTCTCAAAAAAAAGCATCTTTCAAAAATATACATGTCGAAATACGCATATATTTCGAGATATCCGCAGTTGTTGTATTTGTTTGACCCCTCAGAGCCCGGTGAGCGGCTTTCTATTTCTGTCCAGCTGTCTTACTCCGCAAATGTCCGCAGTTAAAAATCGTCTAATCCCAGAATTAAAAGTGTAAACAAATGTGAGTCATTCCTATGATTCAAATAAATAATGATCATGAATGTGTGGCTACCATGGGTCTAGTCACGGACAACCTTGCAATTTCTCGCACTCTCAATGTCAATGCTACAGGTACTCTATCGATTACCGCTGAGTATAAAGATACTTTATCGATTGCCACTGAGTATAAAGGTATTCTATTGATCACCACTGAGTATAACAGTACTCTACCGATACCGATAAATATAAAAGTAGTGCTTGCAGGGGACTATGAAGTAACATTTTGATGTCGTTCGATAGCGACATAAACTTACAAACTGCTGGATACGGGGGGTTTTCAAGATGCAAATTCTCGCTATGCTGTAGTTTCGGTGCATATTTTGAATTGAATTAGAAGAATTACCGCAAGTTTACTCACCAGTTTATATGTTGTGTGTCGAAAAAAGTGTGAATTGTTAGTATTAAAAAATATAGTCTAGTGTTACACTTCACGAACCATTTTTAGCTGTTTTCGCCAATTTTCAGAAGAAAGTCTATTTGACTTACGAGATTGTACATGTTGGTACTGTTTTATTGACAGCTCAAAAGAGTTAAATATAAAGAAATACATTCTTTCAAATTTTGACTTGTGTCAATATTATCAATATCATTATTATTATTTCATAATCAATAACCTCTTCAGACCTGAGCATAAAATAACTCTACAAATATATATTTATTGCTTTTGCATAATCGAAATGACACCATAGATGACAGAAAGAGTCATTTTTATGAAATCAGTACTTTTGGGGACTGGTAATTTAAGTTTACAAATATGGATAAAAAAGTACTAATCCCCTTAAAACACCAGTTTAACTATCAGTAATATAAATTTACGCCATAACAAAATTAAGCTCTTTAAACTACTAAACGATTAGCAAATCCTCAAAATTTTTTATTGTAAAGCATTCAAGTTAAATAATCATGAATATTTCTTACTTTCTAGGCCACAAAATCTTGAAGGTATTTTTGAAACTCGAGTGAAAATTATATTTATTTTATGAAGTAATATTCATCAATACTGACATTTATTGGTTTTGTTTTAAAGCAAAAAACTTTCAGCTGTATAGAAGCAAAGTAAAAATGCAAAAAATTCGAACAGTTTAGTTTTTATGAGGAAAAGAATGGAGGTGCACATTTGTGTACTCAGGTCTGAAGAGGATAAGAATTTCGAATTTATACATTTCGTTTCAAACCTTACATATAATACAGCAGTATCGATTTATATTGCCAGTACTTTATTTTGAATAAACTCTCACATAAAATAGAAAATATCCCATATAGGGAACTCTATATGCATAGATCGATGCATCAGCATCTGTCTTCAACAATGACGTTACAATAAAAACCAGTTCTAAAGATTACTAGTGGGATGCACATTCGTGCTAATGGAAACCTTTATGAAATTTTACCGCATCCTACTCACAAGGAAGGTCTCCATTGGGGGCATACTCAGAATTTTTTGAAAAAAATACGAATTAAATTACTCATGTAGGTAATAAAGGATCAGTGAAAATTAGCGGCGGAATTACATTATTAGATATGTAAAAAAATAAAATAGTTTGGAATTATTTGGCGTGAAAAGCTGAAAGCGACGCGGGATGTGGCGAGCAGTGCATTTCCTCGCCAAAAGCAGACGATTTTAACGAATCTGAAAATTGATTTTAATTGACTTCACTGTTAAAAATCTGCAGCATTTATTGCAACGTCACTCCACTACTTTTATGGAATATCTCTCTTCTGACCAATGAGAATGCTCCATAGCACGGTGAATTGACCGTGTCATACATTGTTGAAAATCTGCTGCATTTTGTTGCAACGCACTCCACCGCTTGTATATAATATCTCTATTCCAACCAATGAGAAAGCTCCATTTCACGTCCAAGTAACCGTTTTCTATACGAGCGAGGGAGTGCGTTGCAACAAAATGCAGCAGATTTTTAACAGTGTATTTTTCAATTTGGAACAATTTTAATCAATTTAAATTGTGTTTTAAATGATAAAATATATTAATTTCATTTTGTTTTAAGTACATATAAACGTATATGACAAAATTACACTTAAAGTAAAGTAAAAATGCAAAACGAAAATTACTTAAACTAAACTTATTTAAATAAATTAAACATAGAAAGTTTTTTCTTTAAAAAGTATTCGAAGCGTAAAAGCGTATTTTTAAAAATTTCGTTTTTTCGCTAACCGGAGATAAATCGCCAAATAAACGAAATTTTTATTATTTTTTTACGGACGTTATAAGGAGGTTCCGAAGAAATTTTTTTTAGAAACATATATAACTATATGAGAAGAACATTCTGTAATTTTTTCAGATTTTTCTGAGTATGCCCGTATGGAGACCTTCCTTGTCAGTATGCTAGATTGCAGTTACAACGTTGGAAGCGCGAGAAAAACACTGTTAATAATTTGACCCATTTGCTGCAGCATCACTGTACCACTTTTATGGAAAATGTTTACTTTACAGTATTATGGAGCTTTCTCATTGGTCATAAAAGAGATATTCTATAAAAGCGGTGGAGTGCGTTGCTGCAAGTTGGTCAAATTTTTAACAGTGAACCCAGCGATCCTACACTGTTAAAAATTTGCTGCATTTTGCTGCAACGTACTCCACCGCTTATATATAATATCTCTATTCCAACCAATGAGAAAGCTCCATTTCATAGCCAAGTAAACGTTTTCTATACAAGCAGAGGAGTGCGTTGCAGCAAAATGCAGCATATTTTTAACAGTGTATCCTATAGAAGTTTGTTGGTGAAGTCATCGTTTAGGCGCCTGATTGGTCGAAAAAAGTCCTGCTCTTATTCTGAGTGGAGATATGCGAGAGCTGCTCGCGGACTGAGAGAGAAAATAAGGGAGTTCAGTTTTGAATCCTGGGAAGATTAAGGCGGATAAATCTTAATCTCTCGAAAAGGGTGCCTGGTCACCGATATATCTCTACACAATGGAGTTATGAATAAAAAGGAGGAGACATATAGTCTATTGTCTATAAGTTGCGATAGAAGTAACTGAGTTGGTTGTCACAAGATGACAGCTGTTTCATTTAATCCGATTTACAGTTTCTAATTAACGCCAGTGAAATCTCCCACCAGTAAATTTAACTAGGAAATTTCGTCCTCTTTTAGAGCCTTAATCATTAAAAATTTCTCTGACAAATGTGGTAAAAAATTCTATTTCTTTTTACTGGTGTGAGTTTTGCAAGTGTTATAATATTTTTACTGACACAGTTTTGGTTGTCACAATGTGGCGGATCTATAACCAGAGAAGTAAACTGTAACCAGTAAAAATGAATATTAGTTTTTGTCATGCTTTTTGATTGAAGATTTCCATTAATGATCCGTTTAATTAAAGAGAAATTTTCTGCATAGTTTTACTGGGGGAAGTTTACCTCGGCGATAATGAATTCCCATGAAAGCGGTTACAGTTGAAGCTTCACTATTTTAAGGATATGTCAGTTCCTCTTTCTTAGTAGTTCCATGCTCTACACGGGAGAAACCAAAGACACAATGCATAATCACGGATTAAAGGAGAAACATTCTCCGAGTTAATAACTGTGTAACATCTAGATTAATAACTTTTAAATTAACGAAATTCGAATGGTGCATCTTACCCACATTTTGTAGTGTAAGTGATACACTATAGAAGTAATACACGAGAAAAAAATAAACGGAAGCTCTACACAAAGTGTGTGCATTGGACCCAGCGGGAATCAAACGCAAAACCTTCTACTCTCGCAAGCGATTAGTGGCGTTGTTTCTTAATCACTCGGCCACGGAGATCACATATTTTTGAATTTATACTATAAAGAGAATTTTAAAAAACAATTTACATAATTTCATCGCATTTCGCAACTTTTTGTTTTATGGTGTTAATTGATTTTTGTACTGAACGGCTTATATATAGCCTGTTTACTGAGCACTGACATATGGAAGCACATTTATCCATTCTGATGGCATTTTTGCCGATCCCACCGAAGCTAGCATAGGGAAGAAAATACGAGCTTCTGATTTGTTGAATAAATTAAAGCGCAGTCGTTGTTTGCAAATAAATTGTTCTGAATGCGTATGTACATATTAGAAGTATGTACGGATATATCATGCTAAAATAATAGTAATAATAAAAAGGAATGGCAATTTAAAAAAAAGTAATATAGAACAAAACTACTAGTAAATATCGCGTAATTGACGCTGTAAAAAAGAAATGTGATTATTGTTTGTAAATAAATTGTTAAGAATGTGGATGTACGTTTTAGAGGCATATATGTGCATATAATGTTAAAATAATAATAAAAAAGAAATTATTATTATTTTAACATGATTATTATTAATACCCAAATTACTATTATTTTAACTATTTTTATTATTTTCTAAAAGTAATAGAGAACAATTGAGAAACATCAAGATTAACTTCTTTAATTATAAATTCCAGAAAATATTTCTTTATCAATAAATGTGAAAAATGAGAAGGAAATTCGTCAAAATCTTCTCTCAAATCATTTTCAAACAGAAATTGATGATTAAATAAACTCAAAAATGATCCAAAGCAAAGTGCTCTCGAAATTATTCATCCAATCAGAAGCTCGTATTTTCTACCCTATGCTAGCTTCGGTGGGATCGGCAAAAATGCATTCTGATGCGCAAGTACAAATACACTGTTAAAAATCTGCTGCATTTTGCTGCAACGTACTCTACCGCTTATATATAATATCTCTATTCCAACCAATGAGAAAGCTCCATTTCACGGCCAAGCAACCGTTTTCTATACAAGCAGAGGTGTGCGTTGCAGCAAAATGCAGCATATTTTTAACAGTGTAACTAATGGATTGTCATCTTTTTGACACCCACTTTCGATGTCTGCAGATATCGATGTAAACCTTAAAGTTGTATGTTTGCGGCAGCTTTCCGGATTAAGAGATGTTGTCTTGACAAGTTACAACATATAGAAAGCCTGAAGGTCTACAGCGATGCTAATCGATATTGGAATTGGTTATAAAAAGAATTTGAAAAAGTACTATGTAAAACACAATTCAACAGCAAAATGACCTTACATCAGAACCCAGCAAAGTGCCTTCATTAGTCAGCTCATTGCAAAGGACCACCATATGTCAGTACGTGTAAAAATGCCTCTATATGTCTGTGGACAGTAAGATGCCAGTGTATAAGGAGCGTAATTTTTTTTTCAACCACCTTCGTCGTTCCAAGGCCAAGCTCGCACTCTGATTGGTTGTTGCTCTCGGCACTGTTTCACGTAACTTGGCGATAATCATACTTGGACTTGGCGTAGCGATAGACGCTTCCGTCGAGTTTGATTTCCTTCCGAACCGTGTACGAAGTAAACCGAGTACAAAGTAAAAAGTTGTGTGTAAAAACTTTTAAAGAGTACAGCTTTCAGTTAGACACGTTCCATCCAATCCAATGCTGCAAGAGAAAAGTTACTTTGTACTCGGTTCGGAAAGAAATCAAACTCCTCGACGGAAGCATCTATCCCTACGCCAAGTATGATTATCGCCAAGTTACATGAAAACAGTGCCGAGAGCAACAACCAATCAGAGTGCGAGCTTGGGCTTGGAACGACGAAGGTGGTTGGAAAAAAAATTACGCGTATAAGGAAGGTTTGGTTTGGTTTATTTTTGTCGTCCGATTATCTGCGCTAGGGATATAGGACCAGGGGGGAGTGCCCTTCGTGGGGGTCTTTCTAAGGGAACCTAACCCGTATTTACGCAAGGTTCGAAGAAAACCACGAAAACTCCGAACGGTTAGGCCGACAGCCGCAATTGGGTTCGAACCCAGCACCTGCCGTCTACCAGTTGAGAGGTCATTACGCGTATAAGGAAAGGACATGTTTACAAACAAACGCTTCTTTCAACCAATTTACCAATTATATTTTTGCTTTAGCGATCATTACAGGAATCATCATGGCGATGTTGACCAATCATACAACAGAGCTTTTAATCGCAGACAAATCAGACCAATCGTAAGCCAATCAGATCGTCTTGATTTCTTGTGTACAGTAGAAGTCTTAAAGACGGACTGGAAATTACTGTCGACCCATAGTAATTTTGCCCACAGTGACGTCAGCTCCCCTTTCTTTATGCATAGGAACACTATTTTCAGTTATCAGATTTGGACTCAATATCTAGTTATTGTCGCTCATATCCGATGTCGTTACTGCCTGAGCATAGGGAGACTCGATATGAGAGTGGCGACATAGGACTAACCGTTAAAACCCAACATCATCCAGCGTATCAAAAGTGGTCAACGCAGCCACGCCTTCCTTGACCCTCTCATTGGATGGGGTAACAACAGGGGGTCACTCAGGATTACAACTGAGATAGAAAACAGGGCTACTAGTTTCAGAAAGATTAGCAGTATAAAAGAATTTAAGGATCTAAGGATCTGTTGAAGTTCTAAAATTTTTGCTGAAAACTTTTTCAGTCGCAATAATAATTCTAAATTTTAGAAAATTTAAGATTTTTTTCAGTTTTAGCATGTTTTTTAGTTTCATGTTTCTTGTAATTACTGACCTACATTTTGAGTTATAGAGTACTTAAGTTATACAAAAGGCAGCTGCGTAGTGTCAAATAGTTTTATGTAATTGGTAAAGCAAAGCAAGTTTTCTTTGTAATGAAGTACTCTTTATGACAAAAATTCACTTATAACAAAATTAAGTAATGGAAATGTTGAAGTGCTTTTTATTTTTAATTTCGCGAATAATTAAAATCCACGATGTTAAAGGACTACTGTATATATATACATTATATCATACATATCATAATTATAGGCTATTTCCTTAAATATTGTGCTTAGACCCCATTGGAACAATTACAAAGTAAAAAATAAAATAAAATAAAATAAATAAAAAAAAGGGTGCAAGGTATGATGACATAAGTTGCAACTCCATGGAGGTTTTATTTGAAAAATATGAAAATTAAATTTTTGCGCTGTATAGTGAAATTTTCAATTAGGGGAAAATAGTTTATATATTATATAAATGTATTTTTATATAACATATTTATTTTAATTATATTTATATACTTTATATTTAATATATTTTATTATGTATTAAATTATATATTAATATTTTAAATATATAAATATAATTTAAAATCATTTATTATATATATATATATAACATCATGCTCTAAGTAGTATTATTATTATAATATATTAATAATAAATAAGTAATATGTATATATACATAAAGGTAAGATACATATATATAATATGTATTATGTATTATATGTTGTATAATATAATATAATTATGGAAAACAACATAGTATATAATAATATATAGATATAGAAATAGATATAGATATTAAGGTATCTGCCTACGTGCGGAGCACTTTTTTAAAAAAAAGAATTTGAAAATTATAATTTTTAGTTCTATTGTGTTACAGAATGATAAGAAAACATAAAATTCTAGCAATATCTTTTTAATATTTTTAAAAATTGGGTTTTTTTTACTGTTTTTTTAGCAAAATTTCACGTTTACGCCAGACAGTGTACACTCAATTCAAAGAAATATATATAAATTTCCTTTATGCTGCACACTTCTATTACACTTACCTGTGCACTGAACTAGGAGTTTTACAATATCTTCAAAAATAGCCGAAATATTTCAAAATATGTAAAAAAGTACTTTTTTTCAGTAGAAATTGCCATTTTTTCATATTCGAGTGCCTATAAAATAATTAAATTTTAACATATAGCTTAGATCCTAGTTCAGAGCATAGTGAGTGATATGGAAAGCATTCTTACAAAATTTCACTGAAATATCTTTAAAACTTCTTATGTAATGAAGTTTATCGCACATGGAAATAACGAAAAAATTGATTTTCGAGAAATCGCATTTAAAGATTTCTTTGTAGGTAATAAACTACAATATTGATTGTTTATGTTTAAAATGCACCACATTTATATTCTAGCCCTTCCTTAACTTTATTTTTAATCATTTTTAACTTCTTAGTAGCTCTTTTTGTTTTCCTGGTAAGTTTTGCTGTGTATAGCGAGGGACGATTTGAATTTTTCATTCCTAGCAAAATATCATGCATACGTCAGACAGCGTACACTCAATTCAAATAAGTATATTTCAATCTCCTTTATGCTGCATACTTCTATTACACTTAACTGTGCACTGATCTAGAAGTTTTACAATATCTTCAAAAATAGCCAAAATTTTTCAAAATATGTAAAAAATTAATATTTTTTAGCAAAAATTACCATTTTTTCATATTCGAGTGTCTATAAAAAATTAAATTATCACATATAGCTTAGATCCTACTTCAGAGCATAGTGAGTGACATTGAAAACATACTTAAAAAATTTATTGGAATATCTTTAAAACTTTTTTATGTAATGAAGCTTATTGAATATAAAAATAAAATAAAAAATAATTTTCCAGAAATCGCATACATGTATTTTCTTGTAAAAATCTAATATATTTAATTTATACACTTAAAATACACCACATTTATATTCAAACCCATTTTCAACTTTATATTTAACCATTTTTAATTTCTTAGTAGCTCTTTTCGTTTTCCCGGTAAGTTTTGCAGAGGATAGAGAGTGACTTGAGTTTTTTATTCGCTCATCATCAATTTTAAAATAGTTTGTGATCATATTTTGTTCAACTGATACTCCTAATTGTTCGAATACAGGTAAAAGTGCTAAATATCCTGAATTATAAATTTAAACTGATAAATTAAAGTGATTTAGAATGGTAATAGATTGTTCTTTCATAAAACACAATTAAAAAAAATCACAAAAATCGCCATTTTGATGTTTATTAAAATTGCCATAACTCCTCTTCTAATAATAGTAGGAATAAAACTAAAACAGATTTGGAATCGTAAAAGATTGTTCTTTCATATAAAACAATAAAAAAAAATTTCGAAAATTTTCACCAAAACAGCCAATTTGATGTAGGCCTTAAGGGAATATATATATATATATAATATTATGTATTATATTGTGCTATAATACAACAATTATATTTATGTTTATTTATTTTCATTTATTTATTTATGTTTCTATTTTTTTAATTTATATTTTAATATTGTTTATAATTTTAACTACGCATAATAATTTATATTATTATTATAATAAACTTATGTATTGATATTTTATATTATATTTACATAATATATTTATATATTAGAATATTTATATCTATCTTATAAAGGCCAAACGTATCTGTGCGTAACGCATCCGTTATTTTCTAAATGGTAATACTTTCCGCTATAATTTCGGTTTTGCAATTTTCGTTACTGCAAATTTTACACTTCTAAACATCGCACATTTTAAATTTTTACACTGTCGTGTAGAGTAAAAAAATATACTTTTAAATGGAATTTGTTTGAAAGATGTATCTAAATTTATTTTTGCGATATTAATTCTTTTGTAGTTTTTAGTACCAATTTTCTAATTGTGGCAACGGAATCACTCCCTTTTATCTTAAATTTGAGGGGGGGGGGATGCGCAACACTTTCCCATGCAATTTCGGTTTTGCAATTTTCAGTACTGCAAATTTTACTCTTCTAAACATTGTACATTTTAAATTTTTACACCGTCATATAGAGAAAAAAATGCATTTTCAATGCAATTTTTTTCAAAGCTGTATCTCAATTTATTTTAGAGATATTATTTTTTAAAAATAATTTTTATCACCAATTTTGAAACGGTGGCAACATAATCATTCCATTTCCTCTTAAAATTGAAAAAAAAAAAAGAAAAAGAAAAGAAAAGAAAAGAAAAGAAAAAGAAAGAAATTAAAATGCGTATACTATTTTATAAATATCGTCTGTTATAAAATCCGATGAATTTCGGTTTTGTTTCGTTTAATAATTTGGATAATTGAGTTTTATAGTATTTTGTCAATTTTAGCTTAAAATAATATTTGTTTGAGAGCTAGGCTGACCAATATAAGATGCATTTTTCACTGTAATTAATTTTGTAGATTTATTATAAATCAATGAACAGTTCTTTCTTAAAGATTTTCTTTCTTCGAATTTCGACGGGTTTCTCCTCGTATAGTGACGTCACAGTGACGTCACTTTGAGTCACTTTGGTCACATCACACCTGTGACCAAAATGTCATCACTCAGCGACGTCACATTGTGACTGAGAGGTGACTTTCATAAAAATCTTTAGAAATGTATAAATATCTTTCAAAACATGTTATTTACTTTAAAAAACATGTTTCTGGCAATTTAAACATCGTCGCTTTTGTCACAGTTTTGTCACAATGTTAACATCAAATAAGTCACAAATGACACATTTTTCACAAATTTGTCACATTGCGACCACTTTGTGAAACGTCAAAAGAGCTCTAAAACGGCCATAACGACTTCATATTTTAGTCACTGTGACTTCACATCGACGTCACGTGACGTCACATCGACAATCGATGGTCACAAAGTCACAATGTGACTTCACAACGACGTTGCAGTGACGGCACCATGCTTTACGGGTAATGTAATAAAATAATTAATTTAATATAATAGAAACATCTAATACTATGTAATAAAAATAAATAAATAATAATAAATATGTATTTTTTTCATTAGTAATTATCTTTTCTCAACCACATAATAAACTGATTAAAATTACATTATCATTTGTAACATTTTTGTGATTTAAGCCATTTACTTATTTAAGACATTATTGTCATGTGCCCTCAGCTGATCCACAAAATATCCCCAAGGGTATCCCCGATTAGAAACTGTCGACTTATAAGAATTATGTAAATTAGGCATTTGTTACCATTTTAGTTTTCATTGCTTACTTATCGACATGTTCAATATTTATCAATTCCTTGTCACTTTTTTTCCTGTAACTTTTTCTCTTTGTCAGTGTTTTCCGGTCATCTTTTTCCCTGCGTCACTTTTTTCCGCTCTTGTTTTTTCTGTAACTTTTTTCCTGTCACTCTTTTCCCTAGATTCCAAGAAGTGAGCATAGTTTGCAGGTTATTAGTGCTCCCTGACATTTTAAATAATTTTAGGTTTGTCGAAGAAATTGTTGTGTTATCGAAAATTTATTATTAATTGTTGCATACTTTATCATACTAGATATATAGATTTGCATAGGAAAGGATAATTAGCAAAACGCAGTTTATTATAAAACATCTGTTCATTTAAATTTCGTAAAATTGTGAAATAATTATTAAAATTTACTATCATATTAATTTTTAAATGTATATTTTAAAGTTAACAATGGTTACTTTAGTGTCTAATTTTAGTCACTTTTTCCGCTCTTTTTTCTGTCACTTTTTGGTCACTTTTTCACCCCTAGATTCTAATTACACGCTTTTCAGTTTTTGTCTAATCTCCTATATAAAACATGACGAATTTTTAAACGGTCACATCTCTGTGAATTGTAAAGATATCAAGATGTAATGTTTTATGTTTAGAAAAAGTTTTCCTAATTATTATTATTATTATTATTATTATTATTTATGTTTAAAAAAAGTTTTCCTAATTATTATTATTTTTTTTAATTTCCCATGAATTGCAATTTATGTCATCTTATTTTGCATCGTTTCTGGTGAAACTTTCCTATTAGAAGTGTGAGCCAGGTACATAAATAACCATTAAAAAATATCACAAATTATCATCCATTTTAAACATATAAATCATAAATTAGCGTTTTAAGACATGGTTCAAACATTATAAGTTTAAAATTTTGAACAAATACACTAAATAGCAGTACAGTAACATTTATTGATATTTTAATGATTTATTTGGTATTTTAATTTCTAAAATAAATTGGTTACTGAAGTTTGAATATGTCAGTGTATCTGAGTTGTTTGAATATATTTTTATTTCGTCACATTTTTTCTTGAAAAATGCAATTCAAAGACAATATAGTTTTTATGATTCCATTTAAGTAAAAGCTTTCAATTTGAAGGTAACGTCCAAAAGAGGGCTATATCTCTAACGTTTTTCCATAAAAAAGGCGTAATTAATATGCATTATTATATAAATGCCATTAAAAATTACAAATAATAATATTAACAATAATATCTCGAAAACTAATTCCCTTTTTGAACTTTTAAGACCACTTTTAAGATTCGCGGATCCGTGATATTAATTTGATCTTTGGTTATCTAAATGCTAGAAAGTAAAATTTGCATATTGTAGGAATATGTGATTATGTATGCTGTATCAAGTGCAAATGGATTATTATTTTTCCATAATGAGGCTTGCAGGTGATAGATTAAAGAAATTCATGTTTCAAAATTAATTTACGAGCCATAGTAAATCAGTAAGGTCATTTTTCAGACAATTGCATTGAAAAGTAGATCTTCTCATAATATAATAATATAATATATGTACAAAAAGTCGGTATACCACAAGATGGTTGTACATCTAGTATATTATCAGACTTATATCTTAATGAAAATAAATATTTTAATAATAAAATACATTTATATAGATATACTGATGATATAATTTTAATTGACACTGATGATACCAGTATATCTCAATTCCCAGTACATTATCCAGCTAATTTATAAATAACAAAAAAAACTTCCTTTATAATAATACAATTAACTTTTTAGATCTTAAAATTACATTAAAAGAAAACAAATCAATAACTGATATCTATGAAAAACAGAATGAATTTATTTTTAAAGTTAATACGTTTACTAATTTTAAATCCTGTCTTCATAATTCTATGTATCGTAATATAATCCCTAATCCTTTATATAGAATAAAATGTTTATGTTTTTCTCATAATAAATATACATATATAATTAATGAAAATATTAAAAAGCTAGTTTATGATGCACTAAATAATGGTTTTCTTAAAAAAAATCACATATTCTTTAATATAGAATTAGTTATTACATCATTTCAAATAAAAATTAACACATTGCGTAATAAAAAAAAGTACAAAAAATAATTAAAACATAAAAAAATAATAAATTAAAAATTTTAAAAAATATATAAAAAATGTATATAATAGAATGACTGGGTGGGTAGATGTTAGAGTACGGTGGAGGGCGGTGTTGTCTGAATAATACGCAATGGTTAATTTATTTAAAAAAGAAACAGAGACAGTAGGAAATGCATTTGTTAAATTGAAAAGCATATTCTAATGGATGTTTAATTGACACGTATAGTTATATCAAATATATTAATATAATTTAATTGATTTACATGATTAAATTGCACTAAACTTTTAATAAGCTGGAGACCTATAATACTATTCTAAGTGTATAAGGTATAAACATTAATTTGCTATTTTTAAATCTTAAATCATCTTATATTAAGACATTGTGTTTTGCTTAGCATAGTCAAATTAAATGTTTTTGTTTTAAATATCAATAGGGAAACTATGGTTTATGGTTTATTATTTCTGTTATCACATTTATCTATTATTAATTAATTTGTTTATATATTATTATCATGTGTACGATAATTATTTTTATTTTTTCCCGTTTCCATTTTTCTATCCAATTTAGTAATTTTGATGTGCCTTGTTTTTAATGTTATTTCTTCATTTAATTTTGGTTTTATGTGTGTTAGTAGCCCCAAATTTGTATTATTTTGCTTTTTTATGGCTAATACGAAGATGAAGTCACACACTTCATTTCTAGTTCTAAAGTATTTGGGTCTTGACAATTCTGCTTTGGTTCTGCAAATCTAATTTGTGTTCATTTTATTTATTTATTTTTTCCCCATGTTCAATGTAGTAATTTTCCATTAAATTCAAATGGTTCATTAATGGTTATATATATATATATATATATATATATACATATATATATATATATATATATATATGTGTGTGTGTGTGTGTGTGTAAATATATGTATCTAAATATATATAAATACTTTTATAAATATAACCAAATCAATTCAGATATTACCATTCAATAAGCCATGAAACCAGTATTTTTACAATCATCTTATTGAAAACAGTTGAAGTTTGAAGTGAAATAGAAGGCAGATTAGCAAAATAATAAAAGGTAAATGGATAAATGGACAGTAGAAGGCTTTTTCATTAAACTACTCATTAGGGGTGCATAATTTAATGAAAAAAGCAAAAGCATCCAACCAGTTTCTGTTATGAGACGTGCTAAAAGCTGAGAAATTCGTCCCACAATGCACCCGACTGGTCGGACTTTATTTACTATTACAAATTAGGAAAAAAGATGTTCATTGAAGAAAATAAAAACAATATTAAATAATAACAATAATAAATTATTTCTTAAAAAAGTATATATATACTGAAACATTTACCAAACCTATATCTAGGATGATCTGTAGTTCAAGTGAATTAACTCAGTTAAGAGTTAAAGTAGATATAAATTACATGTGACTCTGCAACAGGTTAGGTTACAGTTATATGTAATTTAGATAAGAAATTTAAAATTGTAACAGTAATTATATTAAAAAATTAGTAGATCATATATTATAATATTCATTCTACATTTAGAAAAAAAAATAATTGCTACTGTTAGAGGTATTATATTTTTGAACAATTATTAATATTATTGTATTAATTATTTAACTAAAAAATGCTACTACTATTTCAATTACAAACACAAAAAAGATGATGTTTTAGTGCTGCCATCTACATGATTAATATATTAATTAAATTATATACTGATGGTGCTGCCATTTATTATTGAATAAGAGAAATATTATTGGAATAAAATAAATTATTTAAAAGCTGAGAGTTTTTCAAGAATAATTTCTTTAAGACAGATGCAATAGACAACCATATCTTATCGCAATAACTTGATCATTTTTAAGTTATGCATATTAACTTTAGGTAAACATAAATTTTAATTCTATGTGTAAAGTTAAGTAATTTTTTTAATATATATAATAATAACCATTGCGTATTATCCAGACAACACCGCCCTCCTCCGACATCTAACCCACCCATCCATCCTATTATACATATTTTTTAATTTTTTGCATTATTTATTTATTTTTGTATTATTTTTATTTTTTATAATTTTTAAACCTTTTTTTTTACGCAATGTGTTAATTATTTTTCAGATCATGTAATAACTTATTACATATTAAAGATTATAGGAGTTCTTAACAATAACATCATATCGTGCTGCATAAATTAGCCTTTTAATGTTTGCAATATATGGTTGAGGAGAATAAAGACAGTTAATACTAAATAAATGATTATACAGATAATATATTTTTTAACCAAATGTAAAGGATAACCATATCTTATAGCAGTGTCTTGAACAGTTTTTAAATTATGCATTTTAAAATTAGGTGAACAAATATTTTTTATTCTATGGGCAAAATTAAGTAATATATTGATATATACAGCTTTATGAAGGCAAGAATTATAATGAGTAAAGAGGTTTACTTTGAAAGGTAAATAATTACGTTTATCATAAATATCAAATAAAATTTTATTATCAGAAAGAGTAATATTAAGGTCGAGAAAGTTAATTTTATTATTAAGCATATCATTATAACTTTCTTTTAAATTTTTATGGTTTTTGATTGGTAGAGAATAGTTAGATGACTTTTTAGAATATCTGAATTACCTTGGTTATATTTATAAAAGTATATTTACATACACATATATATTACAAATTTAAATTTTTTGTTCGCAAAAATTAACCTTATACTATAATAATTTCCTTTTAACAATATTTCGTACTTTTTTCCAACTTATTAAATTAAAATCTTGTTAGTAGATCTAATCTATTAATCTTTATAGAAACGATATCAATTCTTAATTCGTCTTAAAAAACATTTAATCCAATATGCGTAAATTTAAAAAATGGTTCTAAATTAAAAAATATTCTTAATTAAACTTTATTTCTTAAAAAGAAAAAGAAAACTCATTTTTTTCCTATTTTTATGAACCTTTTTTTCAGAAAGTCTAATTAAATTTAATCCAAAACCATAGTTTTCAAAAACATCATTCTTTTTATTCTTTTTTCTTTTTTCTTCGCTTTTGATGTTTATTGCGTATCAATAGATTCATTTCTTTCCTTTTTTTGTGTTTAATTATCGTCTGTAGGACATATTCGAATTTCGATTTCGGTTATAAATTAGTTAAATGATAATCTTTTAAAATAAAAATTATCGTCTGCAAAAAATTTGAGACTGCTATTTTTAACCTCGAAGCTAGACATTAAAATCTGTATACATAAAAGAATAGTGATTAGAGTTGTCGAAAATTCTAGAAACATTTTATTATTGACTTAAGTGAGGAGGCCCAGAGATGATGGAATATTTTGTCTTTCAATGATTCGGGTTTAGACGACTTGCGGAAGCTATGTTTTTATGATGGAATGTCGCTCTGGGGGAGAGCGTTTCCTGTTCTATATGCCTTTTAATAAACTATTTTGGAGCATGTAATGTGTAATTTAATGAAGTTTCTACATTTACATTTTTTTTTCTTCTCTCCAAGACTCCTGTGATATAAAATGGAGAAACTTGCGGATAGTAGTACTGGCTCCTTATCATAAAATGTCACACACACACATCTATATACATAGAATCATTACACAATACTACAATTTAACATCAAAATATAGAATAACCCATAAAATAATAAACTACAACAAAACAGAGGAATTGGCAAATATTGGAACAAATACGAAGTATTGGAAATGTGGTATTTAGCTCGTTATCAAGGGTAATACTAAATAGACACATTAATTGCGATTAATTTCTGATTAGAAATCAGGATAAACCTAAAATGATTTCTAAATTACCCAATTAATCGCCAATGCAAAATTTAATTCAATGAAAAATACTAGGCAAATATTAAATCAATAATAATAGAATTATCAAATAGATAAACTTACACGATAAAATCGCCAACATGTGAGAGAGAAAGAAAAATAATTCAAATTTGCAATCTCACCTTACCAACAGTTAAGAGGTAACAGTTAAGAAAGAAATTAATATCAGAAACCAAAAAGATGTAGTTAATTATATATTTAAAATAACTATTATTAAAAATATTAAATTATTTAAATAATGTTAAACAACAATGTTATGAAATTAATGGAATAATAAAATGTAAATATATTTAAAACATTTGATGTGGTATTGAGCATCTGCTGCGATCAAATCATTCACTGGTTTGATGCGCTGAATTATAGCCTGCCCATAATCATCATTCCGAGCTCTTGCTGCTTTCATAATTGTACTTTTGAATTCCATGTGTCGCACACTGTGTACAGTATTGCGTTCGCTTGGTGGATTTTTCGCTTGTGTTTCAATAAACTCTTCCGAAATGCACAGTTCGCATATAAAACAATTAGTTCGAAAATTAAACTGAGGAGTTGATGATCTTAAAATTTGAGAAGTGCTAGCGCTTTGTTCCTCAATCTTCTTCACATAAGCAGTAATCATCCGTTCATGTACGTATACTTTTCTACACTTAACATGCACATCTACTGAGGTTTTCCCCTTTAGCAAAACTGCCTTTCCATCCTTTCTTTCTGTACTTGCTTTGATTAACGCTGCAATACCTCGACTAGACTAACTTCCACTGACGGCTCCTCTTCTAAAGGAGAGTCAAAAATAAAACACAGCGACATCGCGCAAAATCTTTTTAGATCTTCACTATATTCACAAAGATACAAACAGTGAATTATCGTAGCAGTTGCATATGGAAACTGAGAGGAATGTGTCCTCCTGATAAGTTAGTAATCTGTACGATGCATATTTCTAACATAGAGCCTCTAGAATTATCTAAAATCTAGAATCTAGTCCTCTAGAATCCTCTAGAATCTAGTAGCCCTATTCTAACAGAGGCGAGACTAGGGTAGGGGGGGGGTAGTATTCCACTGAACGTGGACATGGGATGAAGGGGTGAGCGCTTGACCAACGTTATTTCACACTTGCACCCCTTCAATCAAGGGGATCAGTTAAAGCCTGTTTTAGTTATTTTATTTACATTATTTAAAAGTCAAATGAAGGAATTATTACTATTATTATTTTGTGATAGCAAATGAAGATATTGATCACAGATATGCTCATTTTATTTATTTTTTAGTTATGAAAGAAACAATGAACATCAGATTAATAATATATAGTCAATAATAATATATTTAGTATTATTAAGTGGGAAAAATTTGCCTAAAATGGTTGTTTTTCATGTTTCATCGACGTACGGTAATGTGATTCACGTTTTTCAGAATTTTTTGGTTTTCACACCCATTTTTGCGGCTCTTTCACGGCTAAACTATTGATCGGAGAAAAAAAACTTTTAATACATAAAATGTAGGAAATTTTGTGCTCCTTAATTTATGCATTGATTACTGTTATGTAAAATGCACATTTTTAAAGTTATTTAGAAAAAACGAAAAAAAGACACGTTTTTGCCAAAAAAAATGTTTCCGGGGAGAAATTTTGTTGGATAATGCCAGATTCGTGTTCAGCGACCCAAAAAACATAAAGGGAACCAAAAATCAAAACTACACCAAAACTTGCATTTATTTTTTACCAAATGCCTGGACATTATAATAGCATTATAAATATAGCTATTACTCTACTTATTACAATAATTTATCTTAGAAAAATTGCTATTTCTGTATGAGATCTTTACTGTACCATCTTAAAGTTTGGTATTCAAAATGCTCTATTTCTTCTTCAACTGAATTAAAAGATTCTAAGCTTTATGCTACAAATAAAGCTTTTATTGTTTTCAATATCTTATTTCTTTTAATCCCTTTGAGAGATTTACTAATGTATTTTTATTTAATATTTACTCAAGAACAATTACTTCTATCTTAAAGGAATAGCAATATAATTCTACATATTTGCAAAACAAAATATATAATTGCATATTAAAATAAAGTTTTGAAAATTAGAGAATAATAAACAATTTTACAACTTCTAGTTAAAAAATTAACAGCTATTATTACTGCAGCAAACTCACTGAAACATTAATGCTGAGAAACTCGCTTAATGAGAGCACCAAGTACTTTTCTGACTTCATTTGCATCTAAATGTAAACCAAATGACCAACACATTAAGAATTCTGAAAGTCTCCAAGAAAATTTGCATCCACATATGCAGCGTCCCTCTCTACTACCCTTTGTAATTACATTAATCTCCTGACGCAGGTTTCTAGTTTCCTCTTAGTAATAAAACTTGCATCCGTTGATATTTGCTAGTTGTAATTTTTTCCCATAAGAACAGAAGTTTTCCTAAAACATGAGCTCTCCCTTTCTCCTTCTACATTTAATGCTTTGAAAAATGGATTTTGATATTAATTGCCTAGTTTGGATTTCTTTTTTTATACCTTTTGGTAAAATCAGCATAGCAAATTACGCGGTATGTGATCAATAATGTTAAGTAACGGCGAAAAAAGTATAAGATAAGTGTTTGGGTAATTTTTGTTAATAGATTCTGAATAAAAAGCTATCTCATTTAGAAATTGTAATAAAATTGCTTTAGTATTAAATTGCACTAATGGATTCGTATTCGTAGTATTCGTATTCAAAATGTGATCAATGTTACAGTGTTACAAAAAAATCACACCGTAAATTAAAACCGAGATCATACTATTTTAAAACATTGTTTCCAAAATGTTTAATTTCGTATAAAATTAGTGGTTGGATTCAGAGTTTTTATAGTTATTCAGATTTTTAAAAATAAAATTGGTTATCTTCATGTAATGAGCGGAAGACCGGGGGGGGGGGGTTATTTGTTAGAAAATGGCCATTTCTGCCATGCTGTCAAAAGAAAAAAACAACATTGATTTAACAAGGTTCTTTTTGGGGTAAACTTGTGTGAATTGTTGTCATTGTGTAAAATAAATTTAATTTTTTACTCCTGACTCAAATTTCAGAATATAACCATTGCGTTCAAGTTCAAACTTCCCATCTTCTTTGTAAGGAAAGATTTTAAAATATCATATCGTATAGGAAAAAAAATTTAGAACGAAAAAAAGAATATTAAATAAACAAATTCAACGAATAAGTTTTGGAGGGTCAATACAGAATTGATCATCAATTAAGAAAAGGTTAAAATTTTCTATTCGATGGTTTTGCGGGTGCTTTGTGGAGATTTTTTAAATGAAGCAGTTGAATGTATGTTTCACTTTTCTTTACTATGTAATTAAATCTTTCGCAAACAAAATATCCACATAGGGAAACACTACACTTTTGGCGAAATTTACAAACTCAACTGATAAATAAATAAACAACAATTTCCCTAGGCAGAGGGTAAAGTACAGTACGTGTTTTATTTATTTTTACACAGAGGGACAAGGACAGGAATATTCAACTTTTACTAGCAAAACTGGAAACAATTAAGAATTATACAAACAATTTAAAATCTAAACGTTCTCCTGCCTTGAAAGTCGAAAGGGTTTCAAAAATTTACTTGAAATATAATTTACATTACTTTAGTTACACTAATTTACATTGCTTATTAGCCTTTTGAATTCACTATTTTCAGTTCTGAGGGTAACTACACGAAATTTTGTATCAAATCGAGGAAACGTTTTTCTTCACTGTAGCCAATTTCCATTATAAAAGGGTGATACCTTCATTTTTTATTATAACTAAATCACCTCTCTTAATATTAGGCTTTTCTTTAATCAATTTTTTATTCTCTGTTATAGGGTCGAAAGGTACACATTGTTCCATCTTTTCCAAAAGTGTTGTTGCATTTTTTGCACTAATTGCTGCTTGGTCAATTTTGATGCAGGTACTTCTGAAATATCAACTTCTGGTACTGAAGTAAGAGTAGTACCAATTAAAAAATAACCAGGACTTAAAGTATGTAAATCATTAGGATCAGAACTTAAAAGACAAAGGGGTCAAGAATTTAAACAGGCTTCAATTTGAGCTAAAAGAGTTAAATGTTCTTCAAATGTTAAAACTAAATTTCCAACGGTTCTTTTAAATAAAATTTCATCGATTTAACACCAGCCTGCAAAGTGAGAGCTAATTTAGGAATTTATTTCTTTGTAATTTTAGTACTTAGCCACTTCTTTATTATGCTGATAAGAAGTTACAAATTTATACAATTCTTTCAACTCCTTGTTCACAACGACACAATTTTTGGCAAAATCACTTGCAATTTCTCTTGGCTTCCCTCGTTTGAATATGAATCGCTTCAGATAAGCTGAAAATGCCTGAGTAGATAAATCAGTTATAATCAGTAGTTCAATGTGAACTGCATGAGTAGAAAAACATATGAATAATGAAATATAACAAAAGATTTTACACCTCTATCTTTTTTAAAATTTACATGATATAGTTCTGCATAGCCAGTTCCTGTAACAAGGAACGGACGGACAGGTTTCGCTCTAGTAGAAGGTAAATAAGACATTATTTGATTAGACATAAAAGCAGAAGCACGATCACAAATAAAAAAATTCTTTGCGAACTCTCTTACAGCCCTTCTTCCACTTAAAATCTAAAATTTCTGTCTGATAACACGCAGTGATAGCTGAGGGATAGCATGAAATAAGTGAAAATGTCTTATAATCCACGTGATCCTGGGTTGAATTTTTGGTAAGATATTGGATGAATATGCTATTGTGTGAGATTTGAATGACGAACATGTCGTCTCACCCTATGTATTCCTTCTTTATCAAGGATTGGAGAAAGATTGAAAGTTTGCTATTGCGAGAAAAAACATTTACCAGATGTCATACATTTAATGTCGTCAGAAAATGATGATTTTTGGCCTTGTTTGATTATCACATTTCAGGCACTCTGAATTTCTGTACTTGTAAGAAAACCGAAGATTCTTTTTGAAGCAGGTAAACGGGAGTTCTTAAGAAATCTAAAACACCAAGAAATTCCACGTTTTAGCTTAGTAAATGAGTATTCGAGAGAATAAGCATTTCTTCACTTAATTGCACTGAAGCAAAAAAATATTTTTTCTTTGTTCTGAAAGGGTTTCCTCACACAAAACACTCACTAATTGCGGTCTGGAGATGTGAAAGATGGATCATTAAGCCAATTCGGACCATTCCACTACAGATCATGCAAGGATAATTCTGAGGAAGATAGACCTCTTGATGCACAACCTGCTGGGTTATCTTTTCCTTTTCCAGCAATCCGACGGAACAAGTTTTACTTCCACAATACGATTCGCAGCAAAAGCTTGCCATCTTTATTCGGTTGATAACCAAGATAAAACGATTATTAAATCTATCCAACAATTTATTTTACAAATGTCCAAGCAAAATGAAACTAGAACAATTTTTACCAAACTGCCGGATAGTCAGGACAGCACTTAATTCTAGTTTAGGCAATTTTATTGTTTTTAGTGGTTAAATTCTTGTTTTTGCAGTTAATAATCGAACTGATACAGTCGAATCATTTGCTAAGGATTTTAAATAAACCACTGCACCATATGTCACTAAAAAAGCATCATTAAATGAATGATCTTCAAATTTATTTGCAGAGGGAGTGATTGCTAAATGAGGCACAGTCATAGATGTTAAACATGGGAGTTCTTCCCGAACTTTATCAAGAAGAATTTTTCCCGAGTAATTAAATAGGATCATCCTATGCCAACTGAAAACACCATAGTTCCTTAAGTGGAATTTTTGCAGAAATTATAGAGGAAGAGATTCAACCAAGTGGATCAAACATTTTGGTTATATCTGACAATATAGATCTCTTTGTGATTTCTTTTAATGTTAGTTCTATGGTTACACTAATTTTGAAGACATCGCGATTTGAATACCATTTTAATCCTAGCACTTTTATCGAAATATCGTTTTAAATTAATAAATCTGATTTAGTCTGAATTAAATTTTCAGGAATGTTTTTTAATAACCCAAAATTTATTATAATATTTGTTTTTTTTCTGAAATTCTATCACTATCTCCCATTATCACCCATTCGTAATTTGAATTTACTGCAAAGAGATGATCTGGTTTTCCAAACATTTTTCCTCATCTAACTGTAGATAATCATAGTGACTCGCTGAATACTAAATCTGTTGTTCCTGGTTCGTTCCACTTAAGGTCAACTAAAGTTATGTTCTTTAAATGGTTGAATGCATTAATGTCAGATGACAAAACTAGTTTAATACACGTTATCTTTTTCGTTAATTACTCGCTATGTTTTTCAAAACATAAAAAGTACCTAACCGTGTGAATTGTTTATCAAAATGTGGAGAAAATTCCAATCGCACAACGCCACGTACCTTTTCGGATTATCCTATTTTCAAAATTTAATCTGTCAGTTAGCAGAATTTCTTTTTGTCTCTAATAATTGTATTGCACGCTCACTTATAATGTTATTTGTACTGCCAACATCAATAATACAACGCAATAATTTATTGCCTCCATAATTATCTTTCACACTAATTAGCGCAGTTGTATTCCAAATAAATTTTAGTTTATTTCTCAAGGCAAGAGCTTATTGACATATTTAACATTATTAGATGATTCAAGAACAGTCTCATTATTTTGATTAGAGGATTGAGGCGTTAATTGATATTTATATCTGGATAGTTTGTCTCTCATCTTTCATAATGTAACAAGTTATTATTATTCTTCAAATTACATTTTGATTAAACTCTTTTTTGACTGACAATTGATTATTTTATGCTCTGCAAATAAGCACACAAAACAGAGACTTTTATGTTTTACAAATTGCATTCTTTCGCGAACAGGTAACTTTATAAACTCACTGCATTTAAATATTTTATGGATACATGAAAAGCAATATTTGCACTCAAAATTGTTAGCAGAAGTGTTTATTGCAATTAATTTAGGATAACTGTTTTTATTATAGTTACTGTTTCCTTTAGCAGATTACAATAAACGAGAATAATCTTTCAGAATATCTACTAATTGGAATAATGTTAAAAGTTCGCCATATTTTAACTGACGTTCCCACCATAGCTTAATATTAAAATCTAGTTTTTGCAACATCAAATAAATCAACAGTTTCTGAAAAGCCACTTAACTTCTGATCCCAGAATTCGAATAAACGAACACATTCATTTGTCATATCCACCAAATTGAGTAAGGTACCTATGCCAAATATGGACACCCTAAGGAAATTTTTTTTTCATCCCCATGTACACGTGAAAGGACTCCAAAAATATATGACCATAATCCCTGGACTTTTGACTATTATTATTAAAATTAGCGACCTTGTAACTATTCCGGTTTAATTTAAATGATAAAAACAAAAAATGTATACAAATGTCCATACAAGGAACCACCAGTCCCTATTATGGACAGGTGGCTTCATATTGACCTACTACGCAGGATGTATGAAAGAGCCACACTTCCATGGAATTTTAAGAGGAGAAGGGATAAAAAAAAATATCTTAAAGTATTGCGGGGGAGGGTAGAGCACAGTAAATATCTTCAGAACATGCTCTTTAGAACGGAGGCTCATTTTCGATTGTAGCTCTTCAAAGACCGATGCGAAGCACCTCAGTTACTACAAAATATTATGAAATAATGTAGTTGGTTAACTTAGTTTTCTATTTTTGAGAATCCGAAGATTCATCTGCTATAATCCCAATGTGGGCATAAGGTGTCCATATTGGGAATCGGGAGTAGTTTTATTAAATCTTGTAATAAATAAAGAAAGAAAACTTTTTTAAGCAATGTATGCGATAGCAATCGAAAATATGTTTTAAAAGCTTTCTAAAACACTCCACTTTTCAATATTTAAAGTAATTTTACAATACCTAATAAGAATTTAAAGTTACCTGTAATTACGATCAGCACACCACGAAACAACAAGTTTCCTTATAAATGACGAACAGCGCGCTTTTTTGCACTTTCCTGGCTTAATTATCTTTTCAACTGCTTTTCTTTACAGACATTTAGCGCGATCTCTCTATAAAAATTGTTACTTTTAAAAATATTAGGGGTGTCCATATTGAGAGCCATATTGGGTACAAGTACCTTATTGCTGGGGTGAATCACCTTGCACGACTGATAAATTTAATAATTTTATAATATGACTATATATAAATTCAAGTCTGTTCGAAAATCTTTCAGATAGCAATTCCCACACTATTTTGTATTTTGAGATTTCAAAAGATTGAGATTTTATTATTTTTAAGGCATCAACGTATCAAGACAATTTCAAATATTGAAGTTTTTCAGCAGGCGATAGATTTGCATTTTCATGCATACTTGCATTAAATAAATCTTTGAAACTTAACCATTCATTGATATCGCCATTAAATGATGGTAATGAAAGTTTTGGTAACTTTATTTCGTTCACTTATATGTTCCCTCCTTATATATTTATATATTATATTTGGATTGTCTGGATTTATTTTTCTAGTGGTAGTTGCATGTACGAGTTTTACAAATAGTTCATCTAAGATGTTTTGTTGTTCATCCTTCTCCTCTATAAATAAATCGATGTCTTTTTCTTCACACGGATTAAAAATCATTAAAATTTTTTTTTAATTTATCTCTTTGTCTAATTTTTAATTTTCTTTTTCAATAATTGAAGCTGTCCTAATTTACACACATTCAAATCAGTTCTAGAAAATTTATTTTTTAATCTCGTAACTGAGGATTTCAAAACTCTTTTATCGATAGATATTTTCTATCCATCTTTTGTTTTGCGCTGTACTGTTTGTCACACTTTCAATAAGATTACGTTTTCACTTTGGAATAAATTTTACATACGCATCATTCTTATATTTAATTCTTACACTTATTTCATAATTTTCTGGCTTCTTTGCAACAAATGATTTGTGGAGATTTTTTTAATGAAGCACTAGACTGTATTTTTCTTTTTTCACACTATTTAATTAAATATTTCACATACAATATATATCTGCTAAGTGAGCACTATACACTCTTGTCGATATTCACAGAACCAACTGGTAAAAAATAAATAAATAAATAAATAAATAAATAACCATTACTCTACTCAAAGAAACAAAAAGAGTACGTGTTTTACTTATCTCTACACAGAGTAAAAGAGCTGGAATTTTCAAGTTTCAGTTTCGCAACTGAAATATATGCAATTAAAAATGATATAAGCAATTTAAATACTGAATAATGTTTTTTGCTTCTACCCCATTTATGATTGTAGCTAATTCGGTTCATAGATTATTTGAAGTCAATCGGAATTGGGGAAACTTCTTCATAAGCATTAATAAATTGATTAAATTTCACGAAATCTTATATAAATTTCAAAAGTTGATATAGTCTTAATAGTGATAATGAATTGATACAAAATTTATTTTTAAGTATGTTATTTTCAAATTTTGTCATTATCAAATTCGGAACTAATAATTTCTTTTATTTTAACGTAATGACTTTTTTATATTTAAAGGGTTTTTTAATTAACTTACCTGAATGTAATGATAGAAGCTTTGTAAAAAAATAAATTTTAGGTTATGTTAACAGTACAAAATTTTCTATTGTGACAAACTTTCTTGTTGATATTGAAAAGTTTTAAGTTTTTTTTTCTTTCATTATTCTCATATACCACCTCTAACAAAGTTTCAAAAATAGTAATAAATTGTAATCGTTATAGCTAATTAATTAAAACCGACTTTTTAGCTCACAGGCTATCATAGTCTGAGAGCTTATGTGCCCGCCCGTTCTGTATGTATGTTCGTACGTAACGCGATAACTCATGATAAAAATATCCGATCCACTTGAAATTTTGTATGTAGGTATATCCTGACAAGGCGCTTCCCTGATTAGTTTTTGGAGTTCATTCGATATGTATAAGAGGGGGAACGGGGGGCTCATGCCCCCCGTTAGTTGATATAGATAGGATTTTCATGCAGAATTAAGTTTTCAAAATTTAGATTAGGATCATTCTGATGAGGCGATTCCGTGACTGTTATTAGGTGTTCATTGATTAAGTATAAATAGGGGGAACAGGGGTTCTAATGCCCCCTCCCGTTAGTTGATATAAATGGGATTTTCATGCAGAATTAAGTTTTCAAAATTTAGATTAGGATCATTCTGATGAGGCGATTCCGTGACTGTTATTAGGTGTTCATTGAATAAGTATAAATAGGGGGAACAGGGGTTCTAATGCCCCCCCCCGTTAGTTGATATAAATGGGATTTTCATGCAGAATTAAGTTTTCGTTCAAAATTTAGATTAGGATCATTCTGATGAGGCGATTCAGTGACTGTTATTAGTTGTTCATTGAATAAGTATAAATAGGGGGAACAGGGGTTCTAATGCCCCCCCCCCCCCGTTAGTTGATATAAATGGGATTTTCATGCAGAATTAAGTTTTCGTTCAAAATTTAGATTAGGATCATTCTGATGAGGCGATTCCGTGACTGTTATTAGGTGTTCATTGAATAAGTATAAATAGGGGGAACAGGGGTTCTAATGCCCCCCCCCGTTAGTTGATATAAATGGGATTTTCATGCAGAATTAAGTTTTCGTTCAAAATTTAGATTAGGATCATTCTGATGAGGCGATTCCGTGACTGTTATTAGGTGTTCATTGAATAAGTATAAATAGGGGGAACAGGGGCTCTAATACCCCCCCCCCCGTTAGTTGATATAAATGGGATTTTCATGCAGACTTAATTTTCGTTCAAAATTTAGATTCGGATCATTCTGATGAGGCGATTCCGTGACTGTTATTAGGTGTTCATTGAATAAGTATAAATAAGGGGAACAGGGGTTCTAATGTCCCCCCCCCCTTAATTTATATAAATGGGTTTTTCAAGCAGAATTTTCAGATTTCGTTCAAATCTCTGAATTGTTTTGGAAGTTTAATGGTTAAGTATAAAAGAGGGGGATAACTCTTTTTAAATTATATAAATGCTAAATGGGTTTTTATTAAGAATTATCCAATTTGCTCTGAATTTTGGATATAGATTTTTTATATGATAAAGCATGTCTTTGATAGTATAGGAGGTTCAATGATTAAGTATAAAAAAAGAGAAAAGGGGAGAGCTGTTTCCCCTTCTTAATTTTTTTGTTTCGAACGGAATTAACCCTTGAAAATATAAAGCTTTAATGTGCAATTAGTATTTGTAGCCTGTGAGCTCAATGCCTTCAGTTTAACTGGGCAGTATTCTTTATTTCTACAAATATTTGTAGCATTGTTAGCAGAGTTTTTTTGCTATTAAGCTAGGATTGTATATCCTGTCAGTTTTACGCTCTTCAGTATTTTTGATTAAAACTCTTTTTATCAATAGGGAAAATACGCATTCTCTAACATAGCCATAAAAAGTTTATCAAAAATGCAGAACATTTCTTAATGATTTCTACTTTTCCATGACTGATGTGGCTTCCATCTTCACCTGTCGGTAGTCTAATACTTTCTTAAATTACCTGTCATGATTAACATTTAATTCTTCCTGATCCTATCGATCCACTCGCCTCCTCTATCACTATTAGTCAAATGATGTTTCTCCCGTTTCTCTTTCTGTCATATTTATCTTTATTTATTTTTTATTATTATTATATTTTTTTTATATAAAAAAGGAATGGTCTGAAGAACGTAGTTGATGCTCTAATATTTTGATAATTCCTTTTACTGCTTCTGATTTCCACGTTTTTTCTACCTTTAATTACCTTAAAGCTATTCAATAAATGATCGTTTGAACATCTCATTAAACGTAAAGATATCTCTTTTTTTACTCCGTTTATATTACGTGCTCCCAATCAAGACTTTGCGTTATTCATAAGCTTTAGAATAGGAATCTTCAATCTGCGCCTCACGAAACACGACCCTCAACGGTATTTTTTGTCACCCACCGTATTATTTATAATATTTAGAACAAAACATTTACACTATTATCGACAGAGTTTATCAAGAGGAAAGTCCATAGCTATGAAATTTACCTTTTTGGGGTCAAAAAAAATCTTGTTTTTTCAATTACTTAAACGAAATGATTCTTCTTTCTATGTTTCACTTATTTCTTTATAAAGTAAAATATCAATTTCAAAAGGTTTATTTAACTTTTTTAAAAGGCGCAAAATTTGATAGCTACGGCATGTTTTTTTTCTTTCGATAAAATATAATCAATAAATTTCGAAATCCACAATCTACCTTTTCTCCATATCAACGCAAATGTCGGTGAAGGAAATTTGTTCATTACGTGTAAATCAAAACTGGATTTTTTTTGACCAACTATACGAATTTACACCGATAGCTACCGATGATATATGGCTTTTATGCATCAATATGATACTGTAGTAGACATAGTAGTGCTGGTATCATTCGTTTTCTTAAGTGATAACGGACAGTTTATCCCTACGTTCTACTACAAATAGTACTCAAGAACCTGCATAGAATTTCCGATGATAAAATTAAATGTTGCATTCATCTATAAATATCTACTTTGTGAATCAAGAATAAATTAAGACTTTTAAGTTATATATAGTCTATATGCATTCTGTTTTTTATAAGGTATTTAATGAATTATGGGTGGCATGCGAAAGTTTAAGATTTCTAGATGTGGCTTTCGAAGAGAAAAAGTTAAAGAACCCGACTTTACAAAAGTTATTTTAGTCATGTTGTGCTTTGTGTCTCTTTTTTTTTCATTTATTATTACTTACTATTTATTATTACTTACTTTTTATTATTTACTTATCGCGTATTAGGTATCATAAAGAATGTTCATACACCAACAGAAAAAATATGTGTAAAATGACATCTTATCTTGCAATTTTGTAATTATAAGTTGAATGTGAGTTTTTGCAAAATATAAGCACCCTCATAGCATGCATGTTCACAGTGACGTCACAATGACGTCACTGTGAGTCACTTTGGTCACATCACATCTGTGACGAAAATGCCACCACTCAGTGACGTCACATTGTGACTAAGATGTGACTTTCTAAAAATATTTTCACAGTTCGTCACAATGTTAATGTTAAAGTAGTCACAAATGACACACTTATCACAAATTGGTCACATTGTGACGTCACAAAGTGGTCACAATGTGACGTCACAAAAAAGCCCTAAAACGGCCATAACGACTTCACATTTTAGTCACTGTGACGTCACATCGACAATCGCTGGTCACAAAGTCACAATGTGATTTCACAACGACGTTGCAGTGACGTCACCATGTCTTACGGGCATTTTTCTTATAAATGAAGTAGCGGTCTGCACAGGCCGGAATTTCCATGCCCTTGACCAGCCCGCCCGTAGGAAAATTATTTCGGCTCGGGCCCAGCCCTTAAAGAAATGAGTGAAAACACGCCCGACCGCTCTGGCCTCTTCACGGTGCACGTGAGTTTAAAAATTTTAAAGAATCATGTTCCATAATCGGCGCTCTTAGCCAAGAAGTGTTTATTGCTTATATTTATGTATGTGTTACGGTCAGTTATATAAATTATAGAGTACACAAATTGAAAAATTTAATAAAAATATATTACATGACATAAAGTAGACATGGCATTCCATATTTTGAAATATTAGAATATTAATTAAACATTTTAGCGTGCACTATACATGTAAAATATGATAAAAACTAATTATTCAGGTTTCTTTTATGACAGATTTTTCACTTTCTGACCAATGAGAAGTAGCAGCATCAAGGACATAGCCCTTGTAGTCAGCAGTTTGAGGCTTTTCTTCTGTAACACGCCTTTGATGTCTCAGCATAAAACGTCTGTCCACAAAAACCCAGTACATGGACTTTAATTTTATACTGACAAACCAGAAATGAATCTGCAATGAATTTCAGTTGTTGTACTGAATCCATGCGTTAAACATCTTTGAAGTCTTTTATCATGATTGCAGATTGCAGCTGAACACGAATAATAGCACTACGTTCTTTATGTACAAATAATTCGTAAAGTATGAAAACACGGAGGTGTTCTTCAATATATAATTTTCCTTGCTTTATGTGACACACTGAAAGTGTTAAGTTACGCAATACATTGTTCGTTAATATAGAAAAATCCGTCAGTATCTGTGTTTCCATTACCTGCCAAATTACTCTCCGTCTCATTCAGTATTCTGACTCTATTTGCGTTTTTATTGGATTTGGTTAATTTGCTTAATTCATCATTCTTTCAAAAACAATCTCATCATCATCATCATTTTGTTTGATTATAGGTAATTGAAAATCATTATAAATGGCACAAAAACTGTCTCTACCGTAATAAACTGAAAGACGATAAGAAATGATGATCAGTCATTTTTTCCTGAACTTTGCTGAGACACGTACTTCGTATTCGGGACGTAATTATACTGTTGAAAGGCTCTGTAAAAATACACAGCAAGTTTTATAATAATATCTGGGAAGCTTTAAAAGCTCTCAAAATCTTGCCCCGATGATTAAACTTATACACTTTTCTATGCTTTATTCCATCTATCTATAATCAAGAATTATTTCATTTATTTTAATAATCATGTATTTTTATTATTTCTATTAAATAGATAGTGTTATACACATCATCTCACTTGTTAAACATCAATAACTAAAATAAGCTTTGTCCTGTGGAAGTAGATGGATTAACTGATGTTTTGCTACTAAAAGGTGAGTTGATTACTTCACTTACTTAACTGTAAAATATAATTGATAAAATATAGAGGGTATAATAGTATAATATATTTTATTGTGAGGACTTTCTACGAACTCAGCCTTTTAGAACTAATAAGAGACAAATATTTGTTAGTTTCAACGGACTTTAAAGTATACTACTTCTTGTATCTTACTATTCCTTTACGTCAATTTTAATCAGTTCTTTAATTAAATTGCTACATTGTGCATTCGAGATATTGTAAATTTTGTTAATATATCCAGCACAATTATCCTTACAAATGAAAGCTTTAAACTATTTTTTCACCGTGTTCATTTTTTTATAACTTGCTTGTTCGATAAGCATTAAGGCTTTTTTGTTAATTTAGGTAAAGGTTTGATTTTTTTTTTACTTGTTCTCCAGGGTATTTAATATTATTGTATACGGATTTAGTATTCATGTTTATGGCTATTTTTTAAAAATATTTAAATGGGGAGTTTGTTGTATGTCCTTCATTTTTTGATATACAGGGGAGAAAAAAAATCATATTAAGTATAAGATCCCATACATCTAAAAATTCTTACCTAGTTTATGTAGTATATTCTAATGAATGTTGAAAAATATTGAAACCAAAATATTCATATATATTAAAAAAAAGTAAAAAAATTTAAAATATAAATTTTAAAAAATTAAATTTTAGTAAAATAGTCTGTTTTACAAAAAAATTAGTTTTATTTAATTTTTAGTATTAAGTATTTTGCCACCTCATATATTACAATGAGAAGCGATGGTTTTAAAAGAGATAGTTTTCAAAAGATGGTTTTAAAAATACTGTGTCTTCTTAAAGTCTTATAAAAACATACAATATATACATGTTTAATCTTTTAAATATTCCTTTATTGACAAAATAATCATGTGTTTCAAATACATCCATATAATACCTAAAATATAAAAATATCAAAATACATTGTGAAATTCAAGTGAAGATCTTTTGACAATTTAATGATATACATTATTGTGTTGATTCGTAAGAGAACGGTAGAAGCGATCATTTATTATCTATGACACTAAAGCTCCATTCGGTCGTTTTCAGTACAGATCTATCCATTATATTCGGAAGAACATTACAATCAACAAATATAGTAATAATGTATTCCATCGGTAGGAAAGGCTGAGTATGTTTAGTCTTTTTATGATTAGTGATTGAGATTTCTTCTTAAGTATGAAAAAGATGAGATAATTATAAGCTATGCATTCATAAAAGATCAAATTCATATATTAACCTATATACATGAAAAGTTAAATGCTAAAATAATAAAAGTGAACTAAATTATAATTGTAATTCTATGTTTGGAGTAATTTTACAAAGAAATTGACATGGGTGAGCTGTGAGAACATTTGAATATAATCATGTCTTATTTTTTCATCCGACTGCAAGCATGACGATCAGTGTACGCTTGATATAAACTTCTGAAAAAAAAACTTGGAAGATGATTGTAATTTACTTTTGTGCAAAAATGGCATATATTTAAGCTCTTCGGAACGAAACTTTCAAAATAATTTTTTAAAATTTAAAGACGAAACGGTCTTTTAAATATCAGTCATTTTACCTAAAAATCAAAGTTTTTTGATATTTTATAAACAAATTCAAAACATTTCTTATCCTTTGATATACGGAAGCCCTAACCAATGTAATAACTTTCATCCATTTATGAAAAATTGTACTATTTATTGTAGTACTTTTTTCACTCATAATAAGCAAAGAACACTTTTAGTTTACTGTTGTATTTAGTTGTTCTTTACATTTCGTTTGCGTGTAATGACAGGTTTCTAACCGGTTTGAAAACGATCTTGTTGAAAATGAGATGAAAGTTAAAATTTTCCATAGAAAACAATGTGTTTGTTTTGTATCAAATTTTCTAATTTTAAAAATATATGCTAGTACGTATTTTTTGTTACCATACGTCTTAAGACACCCTATATATAACGTTATCTCACAAAAACAAATTATGACAGTGATAAGTGTACTATCCCACGAAAATATTTTGAAAACTTTCAAACATCTATTTAGCTCTGTTAAACGATTTATTATATACTATCCTTAATTACAATGCAAACACTTTGAAGTATATTTTATCAAAAAATGAACTGGTAAAATTTTAAATTAAAAAGTGTTATAAAATTTACGAATTTGATTTTTTTTAAATATTTAGCTCATAGCATATATACTTACATGTTACTTACTACTCCATCACAGTACACATTATTCATAGAATGATATTCGGGAGGATTTTTGCAGTCAGCGTGGCATGTGTTGGCGAAACATGGAGTGAAGTTTTGCAGGATTTTCTCATGACATGATTCAAGACAGTGAACCATTAGAAGTACTTAAGATAAAAATAAAACAATAATTCGAACAAAAAATAAATCAATGAGTAAAATAAAAATATTATCAATACTTTTTCAATGCTTGAAAATTTCCTTGGATGATAGTATACACACATTAATATAAATAATAAAATAGTAACACTAGTTATAAACAAGAACATTCTTAAATAATATATATTGCCAGAGATTACTAAACATGCGTGAAAGCTTATCAAGGATTTAAGATAATGGTAAATAATTCTTAGCTGTACAAAAAATTCACCAAAACATAAACAAGGTTAAAATTACTGAAAATAAAAATTTTAAACTTAAGAATTAAGATGATTATTTTAATGATTAATTAAGATGATTAAGATAATTTATTAAGATGATTATTTCAAAAATAGTTACTCTAATAATTAATTTCTATTACCAATTTTATTGCAAAAACTATATTTAATCTGCTGAATCCCAGTAAAAGATTAGCATAACTCCCTTTTTCCTACTGAATTCTATAATTATAAGAAATTGGGAATCAAAGTTTAACTCTAACCAGAAATTCTACCAAAGAAAAACATAGATATTTAAATATCATAGGTTATATTTTTAAAATTTAAATCAATTCTTAAATTCTTTAACTTATAAATCATAACAGATAAAAAAAAATTAAATTATAGGTTATTGCTTAGCTAAAATTGCAAAATGAAATGAAATTTTAATTTTATTTTATGTGTTAAAACTCTAGTAGCAGCTTCGTAGTGTTTCAACTTTTCTTACTAAATTATATGAATTATACGAATCTGGGAACCAAAACACACTACCACCAGAAATTCCATCAAATAAAAATACAAATATAAATGTTAAATTGACATTCTGGCTGAAACACCTCAGTAGTTGATCTTTATATCACAAAAATATAGCACTAGTGAAAAATGCTCCAAGGAGCAGTGCAAAAGCAGAATATGATTTTAATTGAGCATTAAAAAGTAATGGACAAGTGCTTCTGTTAATTACTGAGCATGAGGAAGGATAAGGGATCCCTTCTTGGCTACAACTCACTTCAATGCCAACTTTGAAAAAATCATATTTGCGCTTTTTCCATATAAAAGAAATTTGCGGTTCTTTAGTAGAATTTTCCACCGTGCTTTAGATGTTAACCAGGGGTGTAGTCATAAAAATAACATAAGATATATGCTCTAAGCAGAGGGATATTCTAGAATGTGTATACTATAAGCTTTCTTGAAAAACAGAGGGTATATGGTGTTCTATTAAAAAGTCCAGAAGGTGTGCGGCGTATAGCCTGTACTACATCTCTGATGTTAACTGCACTGTTCTCTCTGCACTATACTACAAATCAATTTTCTGTGCAATTATACACTTAGGGTATGCTTGGTGGCAGTGCATGAATGTGATACCTGCAGGAACTAGGTATCTGGCATTATGTCGCCTTCCTTTACATTTATGTCTAATTAAGCTGCATCTTTAATGGTTACGTCTTTACACTATACATTTTTATAGTAACTGCGACTGATTTGTTTTCACGAAAAAAGCGCAAATATGATTTTTTCAAAGTTGGCATTGAAGTGAGTTGTAGCCAAGAAGGGATCCCTTATCCTTCCTCATGCTCAGTAATTAACAGAAGCACTTGTCCATTACTTTTTAATGCTCAATTAAAATCATATTCTGCTTTTGCACTGCAACTTGGAGCATTTTTCACTAGTCCTTCTATTTTTCCATATTCCATAGGGATACTGCACAACTTGTTTTGTATTTTATATATAGAAAACAAAATCTTATTTGTATTGAAATTAAAAAAAGGCTACATACTTTAATACTCTGGTGTTACAAATTAAAAAAAAATTTTAAACAGGTTTTTCTATACCAAAATTCTACGGTGGTTTTCAAAAAAAAAAAAAAAAAAAAAAAAAAAAAAAAAAAAAAATCAGTTTTTTACTAAAGTGAATAAAATAATAAATTCTTTCAAAGAATAGATTTTTCATTCAAATATCCATTATTTTTGCCAAAAACAGGAACTTTTTTTATGCAAGAGTAAAGTTTGATACAAAAACCATGCTTTTTTGTTTTCTTAATCCGTATTTATTACGGACTTATTAAAAACGTACTCTACCGCTTTTATAGGAAACGATTGCTTTACTGTGTTATGGAGCATTCTCATTGGCCATAAAGAGACATTCTATAAAAGCTGTGGAGTGACTCTGCAACAAATGGGTCAAATTTTTAACAGTGCACTGTTAAAAATCTGCTGCATTTTGCTGCAACGTCCTCCACCACTTGTATATATCTCTATTCCAACCAATGAGAAAGCGCCATTTCACGGCCAAGTAACCGTTTTCTATACAAGCAGGGGAGTGCGTTGCAGCAAAATGCAGCAGATTTTTAACAGTGTGCATATCCTTGGCGATATAGTTTACAGGAGTGGTACATTGTTCAAAATTTGAAACTTTTGTTGCATCGCCACTGCATCGCTTTGATAGAATATCTCTATTTTGATCGATGAGAATCCTCGATAATGCATTTAAGTAATCGTTTTCTACTTATCTACTATATCGTTTCCGTATATTTATTTTTTCAATCAGCACCAAGGTGCGCACTTTATTAGAAGACGCGCTCTATTAGATAGCGCATTCTATTAGAATAAATACGGTATATACTTATAGTAAATACACTTTGTTAAAGTACAGGGCCCCAATATTTGACAGGTATGCCAGGCATTTTTGCCATTGATGCCATTGTGCTAAAAACAAAATATAGATAAATGAAAAAAATGGATAAAATATAAATTTGGTATGGTGCAAAAAATTGCCTAATTTAAAATTAAAAATCAAATTTAACAGCCACCAGGGCTAGACACCATGCATAATTATTCAGTAAATGATTCATTAACACTAGAACGCCCGGAAATTCTACTCAAGTTTGAAAATAATATTTCTCACCAGAATTTTTATTCAAAATTATTTAATTGATTTATTTAACGTAAATTTGCGTGGATTAGATTTAAATTATTTCAAGAAAATTTTTCTGGTTCGAATTGAAATTTAGTTACATGATTGGAGTCGAATCGACTCCATCCGGGCGTTCTAGTGTTAAAAAATGACAAAAATCAGCATGTCAAAAATTTCAAAAAAATTCATAATTCGTTAAAAAATTAAGTTAAAAATAAAAGAAAAAAAAGCATTCTGTATTTTTTTATGCTTAATCGAATGGTGTAACTGGTTTTTCTCTCCGATGATCACAAGTACCTTAGATTGATGACTGCCATTCTTTTATTTCATCTTGTAAAAAAACTGTTTAACGTAAAGCTATGAATTTTTGCAGGATTAATTAGCATCGCAAAATCTTTAAAATAAACTTTACCGCAACATTCTATCTGCAATAGAACGTTAGATATACCCATTTATGACCAAGTTTGGAAAATACGCAAGTAGGAGAGAAAGGAGAGTTGAGCACCAGCAGGTGGTGGGTGGTGGAGCAACTCCTCCACCACCTTTTGCTCCTCCACCTACTCCACCACCTACTCCTCCTCCACCTATAGGAGGGAGCCTCCTCCTCCACCTATAGGAGCCTCCTCCTCCACCTGTGGAAAATGTGTGCTATAAGATGAAGGGTCAAAAAGGATTTTTTTTTTTTTGGCGTACTCTAACAAGAGGTTAATTTCGGAGATTTTTTTATTGAACTATAACAGCAAGTTAATTTTGAAGATTAAAAATTTTTTTAGCAAACTCTAACATGAATTTAATTTTAAAGATTAAAATTTTTCATCGAATTATAACATGAGGTTAATTTTGGAGATAGGCATGTTAAGAAAAGTAAATTTTGGTGGTGACCTATAGCGGAGAAAAATCGGATTTTAGGTTGAGATGAAATTTTGGAGATTGAATTTTATGTTTATTATCGAACTATAGGATGAGGTTTAAATGCATATTTTTAGGAAAAATTAAGAACATAAATTTTAGAACTTAATGAGAAAGATTCTTTTTCTACTACTTTTCTTTCGAATGAATTTAAATTTAGGAAAATTTTAACAAAGAGGAGGTATTTTGCAAAGGATTAAAATAATTTCATTCAATTTCGAATTTATCTTTTAGGGAGATTTTCGAAAAGAGAAGCAGATTTTTGAAGAGATTGAAACAAATTTAAAAAAAGGGAAAGAAAGAAAGATTTTTTGGGAGACTTGTCATATTTCGCAGAGTGTGCCCTCAACTTTTATCCGGGCTTGGGACCGGCAATCTCTGCTTAAGACATTGCCTAATCAGAAGCAGTGAATGGCAGATTTACACACTCACATTTTTTTTTTTTTTTTTTTTTTTTTTTTTTTTTTACAAATTTTTTGACGAATTTTAGATTTTCTACATTTTTTCTTTTAGGCTATAATACCCATACGCCAGGCTGCTGATGCCATCGTCTAACAAATATCTTTTGTCGTCAAATGGGCTGAGACATTTTTTCACGTGTTTCGTGGAATAGAGTCGATGTGATTGCTGCCCAATTCTTTTTTTTGCAATTCACATGTTGTCCGTTGATTTTGAATAAGACAATTGATTTTTAGAGAAAGGATTTAATTTAATTACAAAGAATATTTTTGTACATTGTAATTTTCAATACAATTAATAGTAATTTTCATCTATACATGAAGAATTTAATTTAAAAATTTTATAATGGAACTTAAGAAATTTTTTGAAAGGTAATTCTTTTGAGAATTGTCATATTTTGAAAGCTTTTGGTGCGAATTAAGGCTACTGTCCCTTTTGGAGGGAGTAAAGGGTTCCTCTGTCTGCTCCTACCATGACTAAGGGCAACCCTATACCTGCCGTCAGATTATTATTATTTTAATTATTATTATTATTATTTTAAAAGAAGGTTTAATTAAAGAAAATTTAGAGGTGCTGAAATTTTTTCGGTAAACATAGGTTGAAATAAGTTTAAATTCTGAACTTTCACTTAGATTTATTTACATTTTTATTTTTAATTTTAAGGAAAGTGAAATAATTTCGAAAAGCGAGAATTATTTTTTTAAATCAGTTTAAGAAAGAGAGAATTTTTCAGGGATGCTAATATTTTTAAAACTGTAGTTTGATGTAATAGAATTTTTGTCTCAAGTAACGAGAGGTATTCGTAATGTTACACCCCCACCAAATTTTTAATTACTAATTTATTAATAATGTTTATTACATTTTAATTAAATTTTGAATTTTTTTTCATTTAAAAATAAATAGTTTCAAGTGAATATTTGTAGTCACGTGATCGGATCCCGCCCTCCCTTTTTTTTCCACTTGCGTGTTATACAAATGGGATTTCATTTGCAAATCTAGAACTGCAAATAATAATAATTCTAATAACTTTTTGATAAAGTATGGAATTAATCGGAATTAAATTTGAGTGAGAAATTTTCCTTAGGTATACAGAAAATATATTTTCTTTTGACATATAGCAAAGTTTGATAAATTTTTTATTTAATCTTTTACCGTGTTTAGTTAAACTACTCACCCCCTCTTTTTTTTTTTTTTTTTTTTTTTTTTTTTTTTTTATGAGTCAATTAGTAAAGTTCGCTTATTAATAAAAATTTTCCGCTAACAATTTTTAATGTGGTTGGTGAAATATATTAATTAAGTTTTTTTTATGATGATGACAAAATATATCAATTTAATTACATAAATATTTTATACATTTTTAATTAAGTTGAATATTTTTTCCAGCTTTTAGCGAAATATGGAAAGCAAATTTTGAACATCTGTTGACGAATTAATGTTCACGAAAGATACATTTGTCTGATATTCTATGCCGCACCCAATAAATCCAGATAAATTTATGAGGGATTTTATGGAAAGCGCAAAAATATTTTCTTGTAACATGTAAAAATAATTTCGCATACAAGACTTCACTAATTAGAATTTAAATAGCAATAACGGATGAGCGAGTTTCATTCCTAACCGATATTGAGTACAATTCCAATCGCACCTGTTGGACTAATAGTTCAGAGTTTTCTTCGAATCTTGAATATCCTTGAGTAAATACGTTCTTTTAGAAAGACCCTCACGGAGGGCATCTCTTCCCTTTAGGGGCTATATCCCTCGTCGGTCACATAAAAATAACAAACAATTTAAATAAAATTTTCGAATTTATGTTTTAAAATTTTGTGTTTTCGTATTTTTAATTCATTTTCAGATGGTTACTTCTTAAGAAAATATAAGCGTATTTTTAGACTCACTGTATATTATTTATTTAGAGAATTTCTAAACTACCTAAATTATTTATTTAGAAAATCTCTAAACTACCCATATTATTTATATCTTTGACCGCCACTTTAGTAAAAGACCTATTATTTATTGAGAAAATGTATGTATATATTATTATTGGATAACGCCTTTCGGACTCATTTTAACACTCATTATTAATTAATTATTGACTAATTATAAAGGATAATTTTAATTTTGATGAATTTCATGTTATGAGCTTCATTAATAGTTATTAGTATTGTATTTCTAAGATTTCTTCTTAATTAAAAAATTTTTAAACACTATAAGTTAACCCATTTTCGGCCAAAGGTTCGTATACGAAACATTTCGATAAATATTTTTTTTTAACACTCTGACACATTTTTTTCAAGAATTTTATTTTTCTTCTATTTTTTAAGGCTTTTGAAGACATCCATAAAATATTAGTAATTCAATTGGAGTAAACACTTTCTCTTAAAAATTTTCAAAATACGCTAGAGTTTTAATTTGAAACGCCTTTGACAAATTCGACTTTTTAAAAATATATTATTATTCCAATTGAAATGAATTATATGTTTTTAAAATAGATTAAAGTTGCAAATTCTGTATATGAAAGAAGAATAAAACAAAAGTCATAAAAATATTATTCATATTCATATTATTCATTATAAGAAATAATATTTTATATTATTATATAAAATATTATTTCTTATATAAAATATTATTTTTCATGCACGAATCTTTTTTTGTGTCTTAATGTATGTAATTTAAGCATATTTCAATAAAAATAATGCTACATTTTATAAAATTTCTGTGCTTGGCCTAAAATGGGTTAATGATAGTTTTAGGTCATATGAAAGAATAATGGTTTACAGATTTTTGAATTAGATTTATTTTCAATGAATTAAGATTTTTTTTTTTTTTTTTTTTTTTGAGTTTGAAAAGAAATATCCTTTATCGTACTGTACAAATTAATTTTGTAAAAAAATATTACTCATGATTCATTTTACCCGTAATGATTTTATGTTGCAAAAATTAATAAATATTACTTTCTGATACTATATTGGAAAATAAATAATCAAAATCGGAATAATGTGCTCTCAGTTAATTATACATTTTGAAGATTATATAAATATTCCATAACACAATTTAAAACTGAACTACAAAATGACATATTTGAAATACAAATTCAACGGAAAAGAATACATACATCCTTTATTTTAGTACATATTTTTTTAATATTGAATCAAAATAAGAAAGGGAATTACAGTACCTGCTAATAATCCATGACAATTTTCGTCCACCTAACAACGTCGAAAACACACTGCCAATACGGTTGCTTATCGCTCACATGCATTAGGTATGTTATCTAAGATACCGATTTCAATAAAGCGGTAAGATCAAAAGCCCAGCGGTCAGTTTCAATAGATAAGATAACCAGATATTTTTTGAATAAGGATTCTTTGGAGTCTGTCTTAATTACAATATATATGAATTCCTTACTTATACATTTATTTTAAATTTAGGCAAGATTGGAAGTTTATTATCTTAATTATATATAGTAAAAGTAGTTTAATAACAGATTGTTTCGCCAAATAAACTAATTAAAATAGTTGTCTTATTATTGTTTTAAGTAAAACATAATGTTAGTGTTAAGCCACATTAGGCCTTTTACCCAAACTTTAAGATAAAATTACTATTAGTAGTACATTTTAAAGGATGCACTTTAAGGGTGTATTTCGAATCAAACTGCTTATTTTCCGATTTATTTTTAAATTCATTTTTTCTCTCATATGCATCAAACTGGCAAAATGTCTTATTTAGAAAGTACACAAGGTGCCATGACGGTCGATTCTTTGATAAATGCAGAAAATATTGCAAAAAAAAAAAAAAAAAAAAAAAAAAAAAAGCAATAAAAAACGGCATTTTGAACAGAATTTTCCGAAGCAGAAGATTTGGGAAGGAAAAAAGTGTCATACTGAGAAGATAATTGTTCATAAATCAAATTCTAATGAATGGAGCATAAAACGACATCACACGGCACCGTGTACGTCTCTTTAAAAATCCCTTCAGCAAGTTTCATGTTTCTACTTTTAAAAATGTGTCTGAAATTGTATCGGAAAATTTCGAGCTGTTGAAGGTGGAAAAGCGCTTTTTCGAATACACCCTTAACGTTAGACCTCCACTTTCTGTATATTTTTTATTCAAAAATTTGTTTTGTCAAACATGTCTACCTAAAATTTATACTAAGTTTAAGTGCCTTGCAATGGGAAAACCTCTGGAATTTCTAATACATAGGCATGCTTTAATATAGGTCGAAATTCCCAAAGGAACAACACAAATCCCCATTTTATCATAATTTTTTTTAATAACATTTTTGTTTGGATTGATAATATTTAACATACCTGAATCGCATTTCTTATTTGTACTGTTAAAAATAAGCTTTTTCTCTTGAACGATGTATTAACATAACATGCGCAAAATAAATCCCAATAGATTATTTTCACTTTGTTAGTAGATACAATTAAAATTGTTGAAGCTTAGTTCTTTGGATGTACTCGGTACTAATATCAAATATATACTTTTAATAATCATATTTCTTTATCAAAAGTATTTTAAATAATCGTAGTTCAAACTTACTTTTTAACAACACACATCTCATATCATTTTGGATTTTTATTTAAGACGTTCAGAATGAAAACAGAGAAGAATTCACCATTTGGAACGAATATGTGCCATAATAATTAGGATTCTTTGGTGTCTATATTACTTAAAGAAGATTTGAGTAAGGATAGGGATAGTGAAAATACCTATTCTGTACTTTATTATTTTTTTTTTTTATACATAAGTTTAACCAATGAATCACAGAAGAAAATTTTGTTAATTGTAATTTACTATTAGAGAAAAGAAACTTTAGCATTTGAAAAGCAATTATTATTTTTATTATTATTAGCGAAGGGAATTTTAAACACATGACTTCTTTTAAAAAGAAGTAACCCCATTTTTTATGAAAGATAAACTTTTTTCATACACGTTCTTTTGTTCGAACAGGTATGAAACGAATGATGAGAATCACTGACCATTGGGCTAAACAGACCCAATAAATTAGTCACATGTGTATGATTTGTTAGAGCTATTTTCTCACACAGACTATAGTAATTTTAGGAAACTGTTGCTATTTTTCAACTTATTATTATTATCATAAATACACTTCTTTTAGTTTCTGGATTTAAACATTTATTTTAATTAAAATAGTTTAGTTCCACTATTCAGATTTTATAAGACTGGTTAACTTTAGATAACTTCCAAACATATTTTCAAACATCACATTAAGACCTAATGTTTTTAGAAATATAAGATATTTATGTTGATTCCAACTGAAATTTTAATCAAAACTGAGTGAATGACTTCTTTTGTTAGTCATGATTTTTTTTTTTTTTTTTTTTTTTTTTTTTTGCATATTAAATATTTATTTCACGAAACTGTACAATTTACCTTACAAAACTTTGGTATTTTGGTAACAGAAAATGAACTTGATGTGGAACATTCTAAACACTTATAAAATAACAATAATTAAGTATAAAAATTAAAGAAGAATATTAATAAATGAATAACAAAAGGAATTTCAACTATTTAAAATAATAATAATTGTATAAGTTAGTAAAAGAAAATTATTCAGTTTACCCCCTTTTATTTTTGAAAATTATATTGATCCAATATACTAGTTCATCTATAAGCATATACTAATGGATATAATTATATACTTATGCGTATGTATACTCAATAACTGTATACCATTGAATCGTTACCAAAAATACGCAAAAATGTTTTGTAAAATGTTACTTAATAGAAATTAAAAATCACAACTCAAAGAAAAAAGTTTCTTAAACAGTTTATATTAATAATAAAAAAAGTTTTTAAAAAATCACAACATTATAAAAATGCAGATAAAGAAGAATTAAAAAATGTATATACTAAATTAAAAAAAAATAATAAATAAATTTTTTGAAATATTTACAACGTAAGAAAAATGTCCCAAGTTAACAAAAACAAATAAGTTTTGAATAATGCAAGCACCCACATACATGACATGAAAATAAGTTTTACTATCAAATTTGGTAATGTTTTAGTGAAAGCTTGATGAAAAATTTAGTTTTTTTTTACTTTTGAAAATGTATGTTACCATACGCAATTTTATCCATTAAATTCATCATGACCTCAACTGAACTTCACTATTAACCCTACAAATTGACCAATCATTAAATGATTTATACTTCCTATTTTTCAAAGTTAATTTCCAAACATAGCATTTTTATGTAATACATCACTGTTGAATACATTTGTTTGTGAAAATTATATAGATGGGTTTTTTAATATGTACTAAAATATTTCAAAGTTAAAAAAATTTGTAAAAAAAAAATAATAAAAAGTTTTTAAAAAATTATGAAAAAAAAAAAAAATAAAGGAATGATTAAAAAGTTTGACAAAATTTCATGGTAACAAAATGTTATTTGCAGCTTAACAAAATTTTATGTGCTTACTCAGACATGTTTGTCTACATATGTGTAAATATTTGTGCTTATGTATGTATAATTTACAAAATTTAATCAACAAAATAAAAATATGTATCTGTGCAAAATACTTTAAAAATTGACAATATATGCATGAGAATACTTATATACGTTTGTTTACACAATTAATATTTTCTGTTTCACCTAACGCCAGAATACATTAACGAAATAATTGTTTACTATGGCGACCATTCGTTTACTCATCACCTAACCAACCACTCAACTGTTTACCCTAGTAACTGATCGTTTGTCTTGACAGCTAAAAAATTTTATGTATGCACATACGCAGAAACTTAAGTGAAGACAATCGAAAAATCAGACTTTATCTAAGTAGGCCATTACTTATGATTTGATAGAGTGAGACTTAGAGTTTGGAGGAAAATAGGCAAAGATTCTACACGATGATTCACCAGTATAGAATCGACAAGCACAGGTAAATTTAAAATTAACTAAATTCTCACATTAGTTTGCAATTTAAGTAACTTGTAATATTTCTTTATAACTAATGGTTTTCGCACTAATTTTTGATTTATTAAGGTGGATAGCTTACCTGACGAATCTTTTACTATTATCAAGTCATGAAAAATAACTTAAAATTTTATTTTTCTGTTAGTTTAGCATTTCAAATTCTTTAGAATTATTTGAAAAATAATTATATAGCCTAGCAATTTTAAGCATTTAAATTTTAACAAATTTACAATCACTTACATTTACCGGCTTTTTCAAAACACGTCCTTCTAACAGAATGATTTGCAGTGAAATGTCCAATTCTTATCGCGAAACCGGATATCACGTGGTTTTATACTTAATCACGTGACTATTTCCTGACGTCGAATTGGATGATAGAGACTCTTTCTTAATGACGTCACTAGACGATAAGCCTACCTAGGTAAGTAACTTTCACGCCATTTTCACCACTATCTTCGAATGAATTGTCTTGTTTGCTGTTACCTCCTCGCTGGTCTAAACAACTTGTCTGAACTTGTTTCAACTTGTCTGAACTTGTTTAAACTTGTCTACAGTTCCTTTGTTATCTTGTCTAAAATGCGAGTTTATTCATAAGAACTGTTGTATATTTTTAATTTCTAAAGTTGATTAAATAATTAAAATCACCAATTGTCTATTGCAATCAGATCATTTTCGTTAATTGATTTTTATAAGATTTAAAATAAGAATTGATTTATCTATTTATTATTCATAGTAACGATTTTCGAAATAACTTAATTTTCATATGAAAGCGAAAAAGAGTATTTCATCAAATGCTTAATAGAATGCATAATTATATGTATTTAACCTATTATTTATAAATAGTTGCATAATATAATAATTCACCAATCATTTTGTACTATATACGAGCGAATAATACTATACTTATTTAATTTATTTATTTTATAATGCATGGTATGCATACTATTAGGCTGAAATATCTAGATAAATGAATGCCTGTTGTTATCGCATCAAATCGATTTTATATGTATCTATCCGTTTGTGTGCGTGCATGTGAGTGTATCAATATTGACCTGCCCCTAAAGTCGCACACATGTATCGGTCTGTGGGCACGTAGATAAGTGCAAATATAGTAGTAAAAATAAGTGTAGTAAATAAGCATGTAGATAATTACTTTTAAGAAAATTAGAAAATTTACTTATATAAAATTTTACACCTAAGAAAAAAAAATATGTGACAAATTAAAAAAAGATTTCACAAATTAAAAAAAAAAAGTTTTAACAAATTAAAAAAAAGTTTTAACAAATTAAAAAAAGTTTTAGCAAATTAAAAATTTTTTAACGATATATTTTTATTTTTATAAATAAAAAAAAAAGATTTAACAAATTAAAAAAAAATTTAACAAATTAAAAAAATTATCAACAATATTTTATTTATTTATTTTTAAAAATGATTTATCAGATTAAAAAAGTTTTAATAAATTAAAACTTTTTTTAATTTGTTAAAACTTTTTTTTAATTTGTTAAATCTTTTTTTTTATTTAAAAAATAAAAATATATCGTTAAAAAATTTTTAATTTGCTAAAACTTTTTTTAATTTGTTAAAACTTTTTTTTTAATTTGTTAAAACTTTTTTTTTTTAATTTGTGAAAACTTTTTTTAATTTGTCACATATTTTTTTTTTCTTAGGTGTAAAATTTTAGATAAGTAAATTTTCTAATTTTCTTAAAAGTAATTATCTACATGCTTATTTACTACACTTATTTTTACTACTATATTTGCACTTATCTACGTGCCCACAGACCGATACATGTGTGCGACTTTAGGGGCAGGTCAATATTGATACACTCACATGCACGCACACAAACGGATAGATACATATAAAATCGATTTGATGCGATAACAACAGGCATTCATTTATCTAGATATTTCAGCCTAATAGTATGCATACCATGCATTATAAAATAAATAAATTAAATAAGTATAGTATTATTCGCTCGTATATAGTACAAAATGATTGGTGAATTATTATATTATGCAACTATTTATAAATAATAGGTTAAATACATATAATTATGCATTCTATTAAGCATTTGATGAAATACTCTTTTTCGCTTTCATATGAAAATTAAGTTATTTCGAAAATCGTTACTATGAATAATAAATAGATAAATCAATTCTTATTTTAAATCTTATAAAAATCAATTAACGAAAATGATCTGATTGCAATAGACAATTGGTGATTTTAATTATTTAATCAACTTTAGAAATTAAAAATATACAACAGTTCTTATGAATAAACTCGCATTTTAGACAAGATAACAAAGGAACTGTAGACAAGTTTAAACAAGTTCAGACAAGTTGAAACAAGTTCAGATAAGTTGTTTAGACCAGCGAGGAGGTAACAGCAAACAAGACAATTCATTCGAAGATAGTGGTGAAAATGGCGTGAAAGTTACTTACCTAGGTAGGCTTATCGTCTAGTGACGTCATTAAGAAAGAGTCTCTATCATCCAATTCGACGTCAGGAAATAGTCACGTGATTAAGTATAAAACCACGTGATATCCGGTTTCGCGATAAGAATTGGACATTTCACTGCAAATCATTCTGTTAGAAGGACGTGTTTTGAAAAAGCCGGTAAATGTAAGTGATTGTAAATTTGTTAAAATTTAAATGCTTAAAATTGCTAGGCTATATAATTATTTTTCAAATAATTCTAAAGAATTTGAAATGCTAAACTAACAGAAAAATAAAATTTTAAGTTATTTTTCATGACTTGATAATAGTAAAAGATTCGTCAGGTAAGCTATCCACCTTAATAAATCAAAAATTAGTGCGAAAACCATTAGTTATAAAGAAATATTACAAGTTACTTAAATTGCAAACTAATGTGAGAATTTAGTTAATTTTAAATTTACCTGTGCTTGTCGATTCTATACTGGTGAATCATCGTGTAGAATCTTTGCCTATTTTCCTCCAAACTCTAAGTCTCACTCTATCAAATCATAAGTAATGGCCTACTTAGATAAAGTCTGATTTTTCGATTGTCTTCACTTAAGTTTCTGCGTATGTGCATACATAAAATTTTTTAGCTGTCAAGACAAACGATCAGTTACTAGGGTAAACAGTTGAGTGGTTGGTTAGGTGATGAGTAAACGAATGGTCGCCATAGTAAACAATTATTTCGTTAATGTATTCTGGCGTTAGGTGAAACAGAAAATATTAATTGTGTAAACAAACGTATATAAGTATTCTCATGCATATATTGTCAATTTTTAAAGTATTTTGCACAGATACATATTTTTATTTTGTTGATTAAATTTTGTAAATTATACATACATAAGCACAAATATTTACACATATGTAGACAAACATGTCTGAGTAAGCACATAAAATTTTGTTAAGCTGCAAATAACATTTTGTTACCATGAAATTTTGTCAAACTTTTTAATCATTCCTTTATTTTTTTTTTTTTTCATAATTTTTTAAAAACTTTTTATTATTTTTTTTTTACAAATTTTTTTAACTTTGAAATATTTTAGTACATATTAAAAAACCCATCTATATAATTTTCACAAACAAATGTATTCAACAGTGATGTATTACATAAAAATGCTATGTTTGGAAATTAACTTTGAAAAATAGGAAGTATAAATCATTTAATGATTGGTCAATTTGTAGGGTTAATAGTGAAGTTCAGTTGAGGTCATGATGAATTTAATGGATAAAATTGCGTATGGTAACATACATTTTCAAAAGTAAAAAAAAACTAAATTTTTCATCAAGCTTTCACTAAAACATTACCAAATTTGATAGTAAAACTTATTTTCATGTCATGTATGTGGGTGCTTGCATTATTCAAAACTTATTTGTTTTTGTTAACTTGGGACATTTTTCTTACGTTGTAAATATTTCAAAAAATTTATTTATTATTTTTTTTTAATTTAGTATATACATTTTTTAATTCTTCTTTATCTGCATTTTTATAATGTTGTGATTTTTTAAAAACTTTTTTTATTATTAATATAAACTGTTTAAGAAACTTTTTTCTTTGAGTTGTGATTTTTAATTTCTATTAAGTAACATTTTACAAAACATTTTTGCGTATTTTTGGTAACGATTCAATGGTATACAGTTATTGAGTATACATACGCATAAGTATATAATTATATCCATTAGTATATGCTTATAGATGAACTAGTATATTGGATCAATATAATTTTCAAAAATAAAAGGGGGTAAACTGAATAATTTTCTTTTACTAACTTATACAATTATTATTATTTTAAATAGTTGAAATTCCTTTTGTTATTCATTTATTAATATTCTTCTTTAATTTTTATACTTAATTATTGTTATTTTATAAGTGTTTAGAATGTTCCACATCAAGTTCATTTTCTGTTACCAAAATACCAAAGTTTTGTAAGGTAAATTGTACAGTTTCGTGAAATAAATATTTAATATGCAAAAAAAAAAAAAAAAAAAAAAAAAAAATCATGACTAACAAAAGAAGTCATTCACTCAGTTTTGATTAAAATTTCAGTTGGAATCAACATAAATATCTTATATTTCTAAAAACATTAGGTCTTAATGTGATGTTTGAAAATATGTTTGGAAGTTATCTAAAGTTAACCAGTCTTATAAAATCTGAATAGTGGAACTAAACTATTTTAATTAAAATAAATGTTTAAATCCAGAAACTAAAAGAAGTGTATTTATGATAATAATAATAAGTTGAAAAATAGCAACAGTTTCCTAAAATTACTATAGTCTGTGTGAGAAAATAGCTCTAACAAATCATACACATGTGACTAATTTATTGGGTCTGTTTAGCCCAATGGTCAGTGATTCTCATCATTCGTTTCATACCTGTTCGAACAAAAGAACGTGTATGAAAAAAGTTTATCTTTCATAAAAAATGGGGTTACTTCTTTTTAAAAGAAGTCATGTGTTTAAAATTCCCTTCGCTAATAATAATAAAAATAATAATTGCTTTTCAAATGCTAAAGTTTCTTTTCTCTAATAGTAAATTACAATTAACAAAATTTTCTTCTGTGATTCATTGGTTAAACTTATGTATAAAAAAAAAAAATAATAAAGTACAGAATAGGTATTTTCACTATCCCTATCCTTACTCAAATCTTCTTTAAGTAATATAGACACCAAAGAATCCTAATTATTATGGCACATATTCGTTCCAAATGGTGAATTCTTCTCTGTTTTCATTCTGAACGTCTTAAATAAAAATCCAAAATGATATGAGATGTGTGTTGTTAAAAAGTAAGTTTGAACTACGATTATTTAAAATACTTTTGATAAAGAAATATGATTATTAAAAGTATATATTTGATATTAGTACCGAGTACATCCAAAGAACTAAGCTTCAACAATTTTAATTGTATCTACTAACAAAGTGAAAATAATCTATTGGGATTTATTTTGCGCATGTTATGTTAATACATCGTTCAAGAGAAAAAGCTTATTTTTAACAGTACAAATAAGAAATGCGATTCAGGTATGTTAAATATTATCAATCCAAACAAAAATGTTATTAAAAAAAATTATGATAAAATGGGGATTTGTGTTGTTCCTTTGGGAATTTCGACCTATATTAAAGCATGCCTATGTATTAGAAATTCCAGAGGTTTTCCCATTGCAAGGCACTTAAACTTAGTATAAATTTTAGGTAGACATGTTTGACAAAACAAATTTTTGAATAAAAAATATACAGAAAGTGGAGGTCTAACGTTAAGGGTGTATTCGAAAAAGCGCTTTTCCACCTTCAACAGCTCGAAATTTTCCGATACAATTTCAGACACATTTTTAAAAGTAGAAACATGAAACTTGCTGAAGGGATTTTTAAAGAGACGTACACGGTGCCGTGTGATGTCGTTTTATGCTCCATTCATTAGAATTTGATTTATGAACAATTATCTTCTCAGTATGACACTTTTTTCCTTCCCAAATCTTCTGCTTCGGAAAATTCTGTTCAAAATGCCGTTTTTTATTGCTTTTTTTTTTTTTTTTTTTTTTTTTTTTTTGCAATATTTTCTGCATTTATCAAAGAATCGACCGTCATGGCACCTTGTGTACTTTCTAAATAAGACATTTTGCCAGTTTGATGCATATGAGAGAAAAAATGAATTTAAAAATAAATCGGAAAATAAGCAGTTTGATTCGAAATACACCCTTAAAGTGCATCCTTTAAAATGTACTACTAATAGTAATTTTATCTTAAAGTTTGGGTAAAAGGCCTAATGTGGCTTAACACTAACATTATGTTTTACTTAAAACAATAATAAGACAACTATTTTAATTAGTTTATTTGGCGAAACAATCTGTTATTAAACTACTTTTACTATATATAATTAAGATAATAAACTTCCAATCTTGCCTAAATTTAAAATAAATGTATAAGTAAGGAATTCATATATATTGTAATTAAGACAGACTCCAAAGAATCCTTATTCAAAAAATATCTGGTTATCTTATCTATTGAAACTGACCGCTGGGCTTTTGATCTTACCGCTTTATTGAAATCGGTATCTTAGATAACATACCTAATGCATGTGAGCGATAAGCAACCGTATTGGCAGTGTGTTTTCGACGTTGTTAGGTGGACGAAAATTGTCATGGATTATTAGCAGGTACTGTAATTCCCTTTCTTATTTTGATTCAATATTAAAAAAATATGTACTAAAATAAAGGATGTATGTATTCTTTTCCGTTGAATTTGTATTTCAAATATGTCATTTTGTAGTTCAGTTTTAAATTGTGTTATGGAATATTTATATAATCTTCAAAATGTATAATTAACTGAGAGCACATTATTCCGATTTTGATTATTTATTTTCCAATATAGTATCAGAAAGTAATATTTATTAATTTTTGCAACATAAAATCATTACGGGTAAAATGAATCATGAGTAATATTTTTTTACAAAATTAATTTGTACAGTACGATAAAGGATATTTCTTTTCAAACTCAAAAAAAAAAAAAAAAAAAAAAAAATCTTAATTCATTGAAAATAAATCTAATTCAAAAATCTGTAAACCATTATTCTTTCATATGACCTAAAACTATCATTAACCCATTTTAGGCCAAGCACAGAAATTTTATAAAATGTAGCATTATTTTTATTGAAATATGCTTAAATTACATACATTAAGACACAAAAAAAGATTCGTGCATGAAAAATAATATTTTATATAAGAAATAATATTTTATATAATAATATAAAATATTATTTCTTATAATGAATAATATGAATATGAATAATATTTTTATGACTTTTGTTTTATTCTTCTTTCATATACAGAATTTGCAACTTTAATCTATTTTAAAAACATATAATTCATTTCAATTGGAATAATAATATATTTTTAAAAAGTCGAATTTGTCAAAGGCGTTTCAAATTAAAACTCTAGCGTATTTTGAAAATTTTTTAAGAGAAAGTGTTTACTCCAATTGAATTACTAATATTTTATGGATGTCTTCAAAAGCCTTAAAAAATAGAAGAAAAATAAAATTCTTGAAAAAAATGTGTCAGAGTGTTAAAAAAAAAATATTTATCGAAATGTTTCGTATACGAACCTTTGGCCGAAAATGGGTTAACTTATAGTGTTTAAAAATTTTTTAATTAAGAAGAAATCTTAGAAATACAATACTAATAACTATTAATGAAGCTCATAACATGAAATTCATCAAAATTAAAATTATCCTTTATAATTAGTCAATAATTAATTAATAATGAGTGTTAAAATGAGTCCGAAAGGCGTTATCCAATAATAATATATACATACATTTTCTCAATAAATAATAGGTCTTTTACTAAAGTGGCGGTCAAAGATATAAATAATATGGGTAGTTTAGAGATTTTCTAAATAAATAATTTAGGTAGTTTAGAAATTCTCTAAATAAATAATATACAGTGAGTCTAAAAATACGCTTATATTTTCTTAAGAAGTAACCATCTGAAAATGAATTAAAAATACGAAAACACAAAATTTTAAAACATAAATTCGAAAATTTTATTTAAATTGTTTGTTATTTTTATGTGACCGACGAGGGATATAGCCCCTAAAGGGAAGAGATGCCCTCCGTGAGGGTCTTTCTAAAAGAACGTATTTACTCAAGGATATTCAAGATTCGAAGAAAACTCTGAACTATTAGTCCAACAGGTGCGATTGTAATTGTACTCAATATCGGTTAGGAATGAAACTCGCTCATCCGTTATTGCTATTTAAATTCTAATTAGTGAAGTCTTGTATGCGAAATTATTTTTACATGTTACAAGAAAATATTTTTGCGCTTTCCATAAAATCCCTCATAAATTTATCTGGATTTATTGGGTGCGGCATAGAATATCAGACAAATGTATCTTTCGTGAACATTAATTCGTCAACAGATGTTCAAAATTTGCTTTCCACATTTCGCTAAAAGCTGGAAAAAATATTCAACTTAATTAAAAATGTATAAAATATTTATGTAATTAAATTGATATGTTTTGTCATCATCATAAAAAAAAAACTTAATTAATATATTTCACCAACCACATTAAAAATTGTTAGCGGAAAATTTTTATTAATAAGCGAACTTTACTAATTGACTCATAAAAAAAAAAAAAAAAAAAAAAAAAAAGAGGGGGTGAGTAGTTTAACTAAACACGGTAAAAGATTAAATAAAAAATTTATCAAACTTTGCTATATGTCAAAAGAAAATATATTTTCTGTATACCTAAGGAAAATTTCTCACTCAAATTTAATTCCGATTAATTCCATACTTTATCAAAAAGTTATTAGAATTATTATTATTTGCAGTTCTAGATTTGCAAATGAAATCCCATTTGTATAACACGCAAGTGGAAAAAAAAAGGGAGGGCGGGATCCGATCACGTGACTACAAATATTCACTTGAAACTATTTATTTTTAAATGAAAAAAAATTCAAAATTTAATTAAAATGTAATAAACATTATTAATAAATTAGTAATTAAAAATTTGGTGGGGGTGTAACATTACGAATACCTCTCGTTACTTGAGACAAAAATTCTATTACATCAAACTACAGTTTTAAAAATATTAGCATCCCTGAAAAATTCTCTCTTTCTTAAACTGATTTAAAAAAATAATTCTCGCTTTTCGAAATTATTTCACTTTCCTTAAAATTAAAAATAAAAATGTAAATAAATCTAAGTGAAAGTTCAGAATTTAAACTTATTTCAACCTATGTTTACCGAAAAAATTTCAGCACCTCTAAATTTTCTTTAATTAAACCTTCTTTTAAAATAATAATAATAATAATTAAAATAATAATAATCTGACGGCAGGTATAGGGTTGCCCTTAGTCATGGTAGGAGCAGACAGAGGAACCCTTTACTCCCTCCAAAAGGGACAGTAGCCTTAATTCGCACCAAAAGCTTTCAAAATATGACAATTCTCAAAAGAATTACCTTTCAAAAAATTTCTTAAGTTCCATTATAAAATATTTAAATTAAATTCTTCATGCATAGATGAAAATTACTATTAATTGTATTGAAAATTACAATGTACAAAAATATTCTTTGTAATTAAATTAAATCCTTTCTCTAAAAATCAATTGTCTTTTTCAAAATCAACGGACAACATGTGAATTGCAAAAAAAGAATTGGGCAGCAATCACATCGACTCTATTCCATGAAACAAGTGAAAAAATGTCTCAGCCCATTTGACGACAAAAGATATTTGTTAGACGATGGCATCAGCAGCCTGGCGTATGGGCATTATAGCCTAAAAGAAAAAATGTAAAAAGTCTAAAATTCGTCAAAAAAATATGTAAAAAAAAAAAAAAAAAAAAAAATATGTGAGTGTGTAAATCTGCCATTCGCTGCTTCTGATTAGGCAATGTCTTAAGCATAGAATGCCGGACCCAAGCCCGGATAAAAAATGAGGGCACACTCTGCGAAATAGGACAATTCTCCCAAAATATCTTTCTTTCTTTCCTATTTTTTTTAATTTGTTTCAATCTCTTCAGAAATCTGCTTCTCTTTTCGAAAATCTCCCTAAAATATAAATTCGAAATTGAATGAAATTATTTTAATCCTTTGCAAAATACCTCCTCTTTGTTAAAGTTTTCCTAAATTTAAATTCATTCGAAAGAAAAGTAGTAGAAAAAGAATCTTTCTCATTAAGTTCTAAAATTTATGTTCTTAATTTTTCCTAAAAATATGCATTTAAACCTCAACCTATAGTTCGATAATAAACATAAAATTCAATCTCCAAAATTTCATCTCAACCTAAAATCAGATTTTTCTCCGCTATAGGTCACCACCAAAATTTACTTTTCTTAACATGGCTATCTTCAAAATTAACCTTATGTCAGAGTACGCTAAAAAATTTTAATCTTGAAAATTAACCTCCTGTTATAGTTCAATAAAAAAAATCTCCAAAATTAACTTCCTGTTATAGTTTAATAATAAAAAAAAAATCTCCAAAATTAACCTTATGTTAGAGTTCGCTAAAAAATTTTAATCTTCAGAATTAACTTCCTGTTATAGTTCAATTTAAAAAAATCTCCAAAATTAACCTCTTGTTGGAGTACGCCAAAAAAAAAATTCCTTTTTGACCCTTCATCTTATAGCACACATTTTCCACAGGTGGAGGAGGAGGAGGCTCCCTCCTACAGGTGGAGGAGGAGGCTCCCTCCTATAGGTGGAGGAGGAGTAGGTGGAGGAGGAGTTGCTCCACCACCCACCACCTGCTGGTGCTCAACTCTCCTTTCTCTCCTACTTACGCAATTTCAGAAAAACCGCCCAGCGAAATAACGTTTTCTTGATGACTACCCCGGGATAAAAAGTTTGTCTTTTGTTTAAAAAAAAATTAAGTTTTTATCTTTAGTAGTTTTCGAGAAAAGTGCTGTGACACAAAATTTTTGTCCGATTTTCAGAATACTCTAGTACACCTACAGTATGCCATAAAAAAAAATAATTTTTGTGCTATGTTGTGCTTCTTGGTCAGACGAACATTTAAAAAAAAATCATCAAAATTGGATAAGTATTTAGTTAGTTATTGCAAAAAGAAAAATTGAAAAATCCGTGTGCACCATCGCTCAATCATATTATTGTAGCGCGCTGCCGCGCGCACAATGATTCTGAGAGTGATTCTTTTTAAATAGCAAAAATAAATAATTTATAAAATTTAATGTTCTTAAAATAACCGATTTATTCTAATTAATAATCACCACCCAAACTTATGTACTCCTTTATATTTCTAAATTATCATAAATTTTTTTTCAAAGCTACACAAAAATAAAAAATACAGCAGTAAATATTTTAAGAACAAAAAATAATTCCATCTTTAGCAATGAGAACAATTGTAACTTTAAGTTAAATAACAAGGAATCTACTATATCAAACATTAAATTTAACTAACAATTGCTATGAGCAGATAATTCATTCCTTAATTTAAGAACAAAATAGAATTTCTTCAAATAATAATGTAAATAAAATACTTCATAAAATAATTCATCAAAGATAATAATAAAATAAGAATAATATAACAATACTGTAGAATTTTTTTCTCTAATAAATTAACAATAATAACAACAACAACAAAATAAATTAAATAATTTAACTTACATTGTTTTCAGCTGACTTCCAATATCATATTCTAAAATTTATTAAAAACAAAAAATAAATAAAATTATTATCAGGGAGCTCCATTTCTGTCACTGGTAAGATTTACAGGTCGTTTCGTAATATGAATAATAGGTATCATTGTAGAATAAAAACGCCTCCGAAATTCCACTCATAAATCAAGACGCCTTGAAAATAAAACACAGTAGGTTTCTTGATCACAAAGCAGATAGGTTTTCAATAAATCCTAAGCAAATAGTTGTTTCGTACTACTCTATCACAATACACACATCAATTGTTACGTACTACTCCATCAAAGTACACATCAGTTATTACGTACTACTCCATCAAAGTACACATCAGTTATTACGTACAACTCCATCACAGTACACACATCACTCATGAAAGGAAATTCGGGAGTATTTTTGCAGTCAGCGTGGCATATGTTGGCGAAACATGTTGTGAAATTTTATAGTATTTTTACATGACATGATTCAAGACATCGACTTTTCATTTAAAAAAAAAAATTTGACAATCTAAAGACCAGCAAATGAAATTCCACTAGTTACGGCTACGACTGGGTGTCAACGATTGATCAGTATAAACCCCATAAGAAAAATCCCTGTCGGCTTGATCTACAGGCGGAGGTAAATTTCGAAGTTACATGCTCATTTCTACAACAAAAAATAAAATATGAATAGAGAAAAACCCTATTTAACGACTTTAGTTGGCCGCTTTTGAAGAACTTTTAATTTCATTTTTCTGTAAGAGCTGCTTTTATTAGAATCATCTTAACGATCTTCGGCACAAATGCCCACTTAGACAGCAATTTTTGAAACATATTCCCACTTTATGGGAAAATTTACCAATAAGGCACATTATATAGTTCCTAAATAAGAGAAACTGTCAGTTGAATGTATTACAGAGTAAAATAGAATTTATAAGTGAGTCATAAAAAAGCAATTTTTTATGTGAATACATCCTCAATTCTTCATTCTCAATCGAATCGTGAAATTTTGTTCGAAATGCCCAATTTCACAGCTTTATTTTTTTAAATATATTCTGCCTTTATCAATAACCTGGACAATAAGGTACATTATATAGTTCTTAAATAAGGGAACCGGTGAATTGAAAGGGTATGAGAGCAAAAATGGATTTAAACATGAGTCAGAAAATAAGCAATTTGTTATTTGAATACTTCTTCAATTTTTCAATCATGATCGCTCCAGGAAACTCTGTCCACAATGCCATTTTGACTTCATTTATCGAAATATATTCTATCCTTATCTCAAAACTGACCAATATGCCACATTATATAGTTCCTAAACAAGAGAACATGCCAGCTGGATGAGTTTGAGAGCAAAATGATTGAGAATATAAGCAATTTGGAACTAAGATTATTAATTATTAATTATTTTTGATATAAGAATTGGTCCAATGAAAAACTTGTCAGTATAAAAGTTGCAGGTATTATTAAGAAAATGTATGGTAAAATTAATCGAATTTGATATCTTAAGAATTAAAGAGGTTGTGGATTTTTTCTTCTTTCACCCCCTTTCTGTTTTATTTTATTTTACTTTATTTTCTGCAATAAGTGTTGTTCATATCAAAAAATTGTCAGTACAAAAATTTTAGACAGTGTTAAGAGCATTTATAAAAAAAAATTATTCGATTTGACGTCTTGAGAATTGACAAAGTTATGAATTTTTAACTCCCGAAAACCCTATTTTTTGCGCCCCTTGAGTCCATTTTTAATTTTAACAAACAACTGTTATGCAGAAACTTTTGGCCTATTTTTTAGATGTAATATAAACTTTAAACTGATTCGATATCTATTTTAATGAAGAAGTTATGGGTTTTTTCGGTTTTCACAAAAACCCACCCTATTTTTACTCCTATGGTCCTGCCTATGGTATATATATATTGCCCATTAACGAACTCGACCAAGATTTTACGCCCCTTGATTTTGTGCATCAATTTGGATAACATCTGAGAAGAATTAAAGAAGTTACTGATAGTGTCACTCCAAAGATGTTCAAATAATCACAGCCTTTCACAGTTGGGAGAGCAATAAAGTTTAAAATATTTTATTAAATAGAATAATATTCTAGAAAATGCAAAATTAGCCATGATCACATATGTACTTTTTAACAGAGTCCTGAAACTACATGCTTTCAGTCTGGTGACAGAATCAAGACTGAATACTTTTCAAGAAAAAATATAATAGCAAGAAAAAAAAATCAAAATATGTTTGCGTCATCAAAATACAAAATTGCGATTGTTTTAATCATATGACATGTTAAATTATCAATTATTTATTAGAAATAACAATAATTTTTCATTAAATTGACATCAAATAATTATAAAACCAATAGATATCTCTTAATGATTTCAAAATCAATATAACTTGTCAACCTATCAAGAAATCAAACATTAATTTAATACTAAAACAATCACGAAATCAAGCATTTATTTATAAAAACAAATAAATCAGCGTTAATTCACTTGAAATCATTATTTTACCCATACATATTAATTAAAAACTTTCAATTGACACAAATTACATTTTTGTCAAGGACAAATCAATTATCCTTTCAATAAATTTGATTTCTTTTTTAAGGCATTACGCCTAAACATTCGCCTAAATAGTTATCGTATCCATAAAAAGTTATATATGATTAAAAAATACCATTAAAAAATACCAAAAACTACCATTTGTGTATATAAATATATATATATATACTAATGTTAGTTTTTGGGTCTGGGGGTTGTGATCGGTGTAGATTTGCAAAAATTTTTGAGAGATTCCAACATGAGAGCGATCGCAATGGGTAGTATTTCATACGAAATCTACCTAAAATAAGTTGCAAAATTCATCCAATAAAAAAATTCAGATATACTTCAGATTTCCCAGTTCTCTACCGAAGAGAACAACTATTTTTCAAAATATTTTCCAAACTAATTAACTATTAATTCACTACTTTCCAAAAAAAGTGGATTAAAAAATATTAAATAAAAATAAACACCCATCGAGTTTGTTGCGGTTTCTCATTGGCAACACGAAAAATTCCCGTTTTAATACTTTTAATACTCCTATATATTTTATAGAAACTCTTTTATACAGGGTGAGTCTTAAATATCGAAACAATAAGCTATCTCCTTAAATATTGCCCCTAGACCCATACTTCCAATTGCAAAAATTCATCAAAAAAGGGGAAATTTTTGATAGGTCTCAACTCCATGGGAGGTCTATTTGAAAAAATACGAAAATTAAATTTTTATACGGCTCTCGTAGAGCAAAATTCCCTAATTAGGAAATTATTCCTTATCCATTCCTAAATTAAACAAAAAAAAAAAAAAAATTCGTGTCGATATCTAAAAACCTGAAAGAGATATTAAAATTCAAAATCTCCAAAATTCGTGACTTACACCGCTTAATCATGCCTGTAATCGAAGAGTATTTCACTCATTTTGTAAGAAAGTGAGAGATCGTCCACAAGTTGTTCGTTACTAAAAGTCGATTTAAGACAGTGCCTCTTATTTGGACATAAAAAAAGCGGCGTATTGATTTAAAGCTTAACATGTTTTGAAAATGTGTTGGTAGTCTGCACAGGAGTCTGCATGGGTCAAAATATCTAGGTCTGGTCCAAAACCGACCCATAGAGAAAAAAAGTTCGGCGTGATTAAAAAAAAAAAATGTTAAAATCATAACCTGCACCGGCCTGGGAAAAAGTTTAAATCATTGCCCGGCTGCAAATTCGCAAACACTCAACGTCCCAGCGCGCTTGATGCCAACTCCTCTAGCCAAGGGCTTTGGCAAAAAATTGAACTTCGACGTGCATACTTGAATACTGCTAGTATCGTAGTTTGAAATTTGCATTGCAAATATTTATATCCACTTTATATGAATATTTTAGATACGCTTACAGAATTCAAAGATATCTTTTTTTTCTGTAGCAGATTAATTCAGTCTACACAAGTTGTGCTATTGATTACACTAGTTTAATACTGATGCTGTTACAATAGGATTACCGTTAAAAAGCTAGGATGACGCTGGAAAATTTAAAATGCATGTTTTTAGCATTATGAAGGTATAATAGTTGAAACAATAAGCCGCATAGTTAATCAAGATAGATCAACGTAATTCAAAAATATTTACAAACTTGGTTTGTCCTTTTTTTTTTCAGACTTACTTTAGAACTTCAGACTTGCACGCACATTTTCATCTTCTCCCGAAAGCGCTTGGCTACAGAGGTTGGCGTGAAGCGCGCTGGGACGTTGAGTGTTTGCGAATTAGCTGCCCGGCTCAGCTGTGAATTTCTACATAAATTTTTACTTCAGTATGGTTAAAACGTGTTTTGAATGGAAGCGTTCTGACCAAAAATACTTATTATAGTTTTTCGTTTTTTCATATTTATACTTTTTATTATTAAAGAATCGCCAAAGGCTGTGATATATTTATTTTATCAATGAATCTCTATTTATATGTAAATGTTTTACTTATATTTTAATATCGTTGATCCATATTCGATGCGTTGGAGACTTTGAAAAATGTTATACAGTAAAATCTTTTAAGACGGAATCGCACGGGAAAGAAAATATACGTTAAAGACAAATGCCCTACTATACTGGAGATGTCTAAATGGAGTTTATTTGTTTATCAGGTATTATTATATTTATTTTACATGGATCAACAAATTTTCCGTTTAAGGTAGGATTTCGTCGTAGACAGATTTTTTTCACTGGATTTATTGTATTTAAATTGATTTTAAATTTGCTATTCTTTAAAAAAATGAATTTTAAGGGTTTTTTTTTCTTTTTTGTAAAATAAAAGCGATTTAAAAATCGTTGTGTTTTCGTTTGATTGAGCCAAATTTTACATATTTTATGCACGTATTATGTCAATCAGAGTCAGTGATTTTAATACGGATTGTGCCGAGGCCGGGATTGAAAATTTTGTCCAGTGCAGACCTACGAAGAAGGAAACAGTTTTCTGCAATATGAAAAATGCGTTAGGCCCGGCCAGGCATGACTTCGGAACTAAAGTACCGTCTCGGTTCTGACCAGGCCTGGGCAAGAATGCAGATTTTTTTAACAGCCTCTCCAGGACGATAAAAAGCCTGAAGTTGTGAGAGCTAGATTTATAAAAAAAAGATTTATCCGCATCTTAGACAAAACATTGCTTTAAATAACTGATGAACATTTAAACAGTACAGCAAGCAGATAGAAATGAGAAAAGTTAAACTCGATCGGAAATTTGAGGTACAGAAAGGAGTTACTCTACACTTTCAATTTTTTAAAAAGCTTATATTTTATTAAGAGATAAACTTTATTTAAAATTTTAAATTCGTTTTTCTGCATGAAAAGATTTTTTCCCCACTGTTTCTTGTCTTTAAATCATTAAAAGTCTAGAAGTGTTGAAGAAAAAAGTGCAAAAACCTAAAACATGACATTTTTGATTATTTAATATTAGTTTTGTTTCGGCAAATTAAAAAAATATTTACTTTTGAAAAATATAATTTTTTTAAATAAGTATTTTAGTAGTTTGAAAATTAATATTGAATTGAAATCCGATAAATAATGTTTAGAGTTATAACGATTTTAAATTATCCCATTTAAATTAGTACTAATCATTTGAAATTTCTGTGATTTTCTTAGCAAATTATATGTCTAACCATCTCAAAAAAGAAAAAATAATAAAAATTCTAACTCAAAAGATAGATTTTTTACATGTTTCCTACAACTGTTAAAGTAACATTGTTTCTTGAATTGCGCGCATTTCTATTTGTCTTTAATCCCTTAAAACCTGATGAATTTTTTAAAAGGCGATATTCTATCCTGCGAGCTTTGAAGATATGAAGATGCAATTTTTTGTATCTAATTTAAGACTGGATAAGGAAAGTTTTCCTAATTGGAATTTTTGTCCTACGGGAGCCGTATAAAATTTAATTTTTGTAATTATTGAAATATACTCTCCCCCGTGGAGTTGCAACTTATTTTATCAAAAAGTTTGCCTTTTTTATGAATTTTTGCAATTGGAAGTATGGGTCTAGGGGCAATATTTAAGGAGATAGCCTATTGTTTCGATATTTATGATTCACCCTGTAGAATGGAAAGTAAAAAAAAATCCCTGTCGGCTTGGCCTATAGGCGAAGGTAGATTTTGAAGAGTGCTCATTTCAACAACAAAAAATAAATTTGATTACAGATAAACCCAGTTTAACAACTTTATTTGTCCTCTTTTGAAAATATTTTTAATTTCATTTTTCTGTAAGAACTGGTTTTATCAGAATCATCTTAAGATAAATTCGGATCAAATGCCCATTTTGACAACATATTTTGAAATAATTCTGACATTATTAAAAAATCGACTAATACAGTACATTATATAGTTCCTAAATAGCAAAAGACTGTCATTTGAATGCGTTTCAGAGCAAAATGGAATTTAAAGATGAGTTATAAAATAACCAATTTTGAATGCAACCTCAATTCCTAATCATGATAGCTTCGGGAAATTTTCCGCGAAGTGCTCACTTTGACAGCATTTTTAAAAATATATTCAGCGTTTATCAAAAAACTGACCAATACGGGACATTATATAGCTCCTATATAAGAGAATCTGTCAATTGGATGCGTTTGAGAGCAAAACTAAATTTAAAAATGAGTAAGAAAAAACGCAATTTGTTATTTCAATACTTCCTCAAATTTTCAATCACGATAACTTATCGAAATTCTGTTCAAAATACACTTTTTGGCAGCCTTTTTTGAAATATATTCCGTCTTTATCAAAAAAAAAATGACCAATGCATCACATTATACAGTTCCTATACAAGAGGACTTGTAAATTGGATGCGTTTGAGAGTAAAAATGGATTTAAAAATGAGTCAGAAAAAACGCAATTTGTTATTTGAATATTTGAATTCCTATCACGGTCACTTTGGGAAATTCTGTTCAAAATACCCTTTTTGGCAGCCTTTTTTGAAATATATTCTGTCATTATCAAAGAAATGGCCAATGTTTCACATTATATAGTTCCTAAATAAGAGGATCTGTCATTTGGATGCGTTTAAAATAAAAAATGAATTTAAAAAACGATTCAGAAAGTAAGCAGTTTGGATTAGAGGTTTTTTCTCCAACTCCAATTTTTGTTTAATTTATTTTTGTTATACGAATTGGTCCTATGAAAAACTTGTTAATATAAAAGTTGTAGGTATTATTGAGAAGATGTAAGGTAAATTTAATTGGATTTGATAGTTTAAGAATTGACAAAGTTATGGATTTTTTTCTTTTTCCAAACCCCTTTTTATTTTCGTTTTTAATTTTTTTTACCGGTAAGAGTTAGTCCTATCAATAACTTGCAAATACAAAAGTTTTAGATAATTTTGAGAATATTTATAAAAAAATTTAGATGGATTTTATATCTGGGATATTGACAAAGTTATGTTTTTTTTCTCCCAAAAACCCTATTTTTTTTTCGCCTCATGAGCCCATTTTTAACTTTATCAAAAATCTGTCATGCATAAACTTTTGGCCCATTATTTAGAAGTAATATAAACTTTAAACTGATTCGATATCTATTTTCATTAAGAAGTTATGGGTTTTTTTCTGTTTTCACAAAAAGGCCCTCTATTTCGACCCCTTGGTCCGAAAAATTGAAATCCATTGAGATCCATTTAGAAGAATGTTACCTTAGTGTTATTACAGTGTATGTAATTTATCTCAGTCCACACGGAAAAAAGAGTTTGGTTGATATTGCCAAATTTATTTGGTTACATCATTTGGTAAATTGCACTAGTTGCCTGGACTAATATTTGTTTGAGTCAAGTACAACTGTTTGTTTGATTGATCCAAATAATTTAGTTAGTTTTTATTTGGTTGAATAAAGCGTGCTCAATGATTACTTGCTGCGGTATAAGGTTCACGCATGCGTAACAACCAAGTTACCGTCATGCCTTGCAATATTTACTTGCTTCTCGTTCGTTATGATGGCGACCGCTGTCAAATGACGATGTTCTATTATGGAAGGTTTGCAATATGTAAGTAGCTTTGTTCTTATATTTTTTCTTTAATTGTAATATATAAAAGTTAATAAACAAAAATAAATGTTTTATATTGCAAATATTATGAGGAGAGAATGAGGTATAATGGATTATAAAATATAATTATGCTATTGTCTCGCAGGCCTTTATTACCGAATAGGCACGAGAAGCAGGTTCTTCCCCTAAAAAATTTTGAAGTGGCCCAAAATTTACATTGAGTTAATTCTACTTTAAAATGCTAGTTTGTTTTTCAAATTATCAATCTTACAATATATATTAAAAAGTATTTCATAAAAATAGCATTCATAACAAATAAATTTTTCATGTAATAGATTAAATTCAACGACCTGATTACAATTCTTCAGTTTGTTTCTTATTTTAGATGTATGTTTATTTTGTACACTAAGTAATATTGAATTTGGCTTGTATGAGCAACATAAAATATTGATACTTTATTGTCCAATCAAGATGTCAAAATACTGATATTTTATATTGTGCATCAGGGCTTGAATTTCAGGGCGGGATGGCGGGATTCGCGCCCGAAATTTTGAAATCCCGCCCAAAAGAATATCGTAGGCGGGAGGCTCCCGTCCCCCAAAAAATCCCGAATTTCCGAAAATTTTTGCATTTTGAAACTACCATTAACTCACACGATCTTTTTGCAAATTTTGGGATATTTTCGTGCGACTGAATGACATATTTTGCGAGTTTTTTACTGCGAAAAAGCCTTGGAATTCACTATATTTTTCCGAAACCGATCGTCAAATTTCGCATTTTTCCCCGCGATCAATTGACAAGTTTTGTGCAATTTTTCGTCGCGAGAACAGAGTAATTTCGTTTAGAATTTTCCAAAAAAAAAAAAAAAAATAACACATTCGATTCTAAAAGTTATGAAACATCATTTGACAGCCCGGAAATTCGAATTGACCGGATGTCCGAATTTCCTGGCTAATAACTAATTTTTCGTAGCTTTTGAACCGAGCTGAATTGCATATTTTCACAATCAATTTCATCAATCGTTCGCAGAAAATGAAAACGCAGAAAAATTTGTTAGATTATCGCGATAGAAACGGCAATTTTTTCAATGAATCGCGAAAAAAAAAACTCGACTTTCCTTAAAAGATCGGGATAAAACAGGAATTTCTTTTTAAAACAATCACGGAATAAACAAGAATTTCATGAAAGGATCGTGGAATAAACGTGAATTTTTTGAAATGATTGCTGAATAAACGCGAATTTTGTGAAAGCATCGCAGAATAAACGTGAATTTCGTGAAAGCATCACACAATAAAGGTGAATTTCATAGGATTGCTATATAAACAGCACCGTGAGAAAGGGGGGGGGGAAGAGAGCGGTCGCCCCGGACACAGAAATTTAGGAGCGGCGATTTTCTACTACCAGCATCATTTTTTGCCTGTAAGAAGAAAAATAACATAAAATTGAAACTTTGCTTCGAGCACAGTTTTCTCTTCGCACACCCCTGCATATGAATCCAAATTTATCAAAATGCCACTTAAAAAACGCGAATTTCATAAGAGAATCTCAAAGTAAATGAATTTCATTAAAAGATCCTAAAAAAACGACAATTTTGTTGAACAAGCGCGAAAAAACGCAAATTTTGTCGATAATCGAGAAAAAAATGCTAATTTCTTTAAAGGATAGCGGGAAAACGCCAAACTAGTTAAACGGATCTTCAGGGGTGATTCTAAGTGAAAACTTTTATGAAATTCGCAGCAAATTTTCTGAAAAGTTAAAGCAGATTGTGTGACAGAGAGGGGGGGGGGGTATATTTGACTTATTTTTTCCGCCGACCTTTGACATAATTTGCGGATTTTCAGCGATCTTTGGACGAAATTATCGAACTTTTTAGAGTTTTCGATTGAACTTTACGAATTTCTACGGTCTTTTGGTGAAATTTGGATTTTCACGGTACTTTGACAAAAGTTGCAGATTTTTCGCGATTCTGTGAGAAAATTTGCGGATTTATCGCGATCATTTGACAAATTTTGTGATTTTTTTTCGTGATTTTCGTTTTCCCGCAAGGTTTTTTTAATGATATTTTCGTTTTTTTTTTGTGATCCCTACTCAAAATTTGAGTTTTTTCGCCAATCTTTGGTAAAATCTGTGTTTTTCTTTCATTATTGATTGAAATTGACGATCTTTAGACAAAATTTGAGTTTTTTCATGATTATCTGATGAAATTCACATTTTCCCCGCGAATCTCTGATGATATTTGTGATTTTTTTATGAATGATTTAAGAAATTGATTTTTTTGGGCGACGATTTGTCGAAATTTGTAGTATGTTTTTTGTCTAAATTTCCGGATTGATGGCGATTTTTTTTTTAATTTTCGGAAAATACAGAACAGAATCGCCTTTGTATTGTTTAATGAATGCAAAATTCGTTAAAGGATAGCTTAATAAATCCGAAATGTCACAGATTAGTGCAAAACATACAAATTTCAACAATGCATCGCGGAAAAAAATGTGAATTTCGTCAAAGGGTCGTTAATAAACGCTAATTTAGTTAAAAGGCTACTAAAAAACGCAAATTTCGTCTGAGTATTGCCTAATATATGCGAATCAAGTCAATAGGCTGCTAAAAAAATGCAAATTTCATCTCAGAATCATAAAAAGATATAAATTTCGCCAGATGGTCGCTGAAAAAAATGCAGTCTTCTCCTTGGAAAACAATAAACACACAAACTTATCTGTTTATTGTTATAAGTATCATTTTTAATCAGAAATATTATATACTGAACTAACTTTTAAAAAATTAGATTAACCCGAACCCAATCAACTTGCAGCAATCTACACTCAATCTAAAATCAACCTGAACCAAAAACTGAGTTTACTAGACCTGAAAAAAAATTAATTTGCACAGGGAGAAAATTCATCCCTTTGAAAACTAGATAGACTATATAAAATCTTGGCATACTTAAAAAAAAAAAAAAAAAAAAAAAAAAAAAAAAAAAAAAAAAACATTTTGCATCATAATTATTCTGAGTTGTTGATAAAAATTACTTCAGTGGTATTTTGTCATGTCTATATTCGTGTAATTCTTCAAATAGCACATAAAATAACAGTATGTTTTAAAGATTTTTTCTCCCTCCTAAACAGCTAAACTCCCCTCCATTTATAAATGTTGGGAGGGAGACTCCCCTCCGATGGAAAATTGAATTTCAAGCCCTGCGCATACATTTTGAATTCAAGCTTTTAATCCAAATTACACATTTACGATCATAACATGCTAAATCCTTTTTGCATATTTTTCTCGATTGTATTTAATTTTTGTGTAAGGGGAACATAAAAAAAAGTTGTTTGCTGAAACATGTGGGAATTCAACTGAACCACTCTTTTGAATAATATTTGTAAGCATTGGTAAATTTCCGGATATTTTGAATTTGGAAAAAACTTCTTGAATGAAGGGGGGGGGGGGGGTTGACATGACACAGAGCTTCCCATAGCTTCAGAGGTTATTCAGGCCCTAACAATTTATGGAAGATTCTGAAATCTTATTACTATAAAATCCCGATTGTAACCCCCCCCCCCTTTTTTTTTTTCAAAATTAAAAGCAGTTAAATTGCGGATGGAATTTATAATCAAGATTAAAAATACCCTTTTTATCAATAATTTAGAATTGATTAAAATAAATACAGGAGTGACAGTCTTCCCTCTTTCAGCAGTTTTCTGATTTGTAAAAAATAAAAATAAATGCTCCCCCCTCCCCCCTCGCCACCTTCTTTTCTCTGAAATAAATTTCACCATCCAAAAATCTTTAAGAAAAATTCAAAAACTTTTTTTTTCAGATGCATTCTTTTATTTGTAATTCTACTGCAGCAATATTTATTCAATCATCTAATACCCCCCCCCCCCTGAAATATTGCTCACTCCTCCCTCCCACTCTCTGATACCAAACATGCATAACTTAACCTATAAAACTCTTTCATTTTAAATATCTTAATTGACAATATGCTAAACAAATATACTATAATTACAATAATTAATCTATCAGCTAAAATGTTAATTATTTATTTACATTATTTTTTGCATTTGTCAGGCAACTAATCCCCCCCCCCTTTTCTCTTCAGCGGCATTAAAAGTGTAAAGTTCTCTGTATTCAGTAGGTCAATTAATCATCAGAATTTCTGCTCCATCTATAGAAAAGAGAAGAATTTTCTAAAAATGAGAGGGGGGGGGGGGAATCTGTTTTCTTGTATTTTGACTCTTTTTATTCCTTTTTTATACATTAAAATTCTTTAAATATCTTAATTTATTCTGCCATGTTTGTAAATCTCTAACCAGTCATTTAATAAGCAAATTAATCGATAATTAAAATAGTAAATTAAAAAGTAATTTAATATGTAATCAGTCAATTAATTGTTCTCTTCTCCTAATTTCTGCTTAATCTCTCTTTACTTTTCTAACTTACAAACTTTAAAGGTTTAGTACTCTTACACTACTAGTACGCTACTTTTACATTGAACGTGAATAGTTATTTTTGATTTCGTAAACTTTTATCCTTTACCATATTTTATTTTATGTCCAGGGTTATTTTAAGGCTCATCAAATTTATACATTTCCTCATAACCTTATAGGGGGCTGTGCAAGTATAATGTTATCAACTTGTTGGTAATTTTGAACCCTCTCCCCCTTTTTTGATATTGTACATTATCAACATTCAACCCCCTTCCCCTTCCTTCGATTTTTTTTTGTTTGATTCAAATAATATACGATACTTGTTAAATTTATTTTTAGCATACTCTGTTGATTCAAATTAAGAGAAGGCAATAAAATATTGGGTACTTACGTATTAACGCCACCGCAGTTATATTTCGGATTCCTTGTTGCTTTGTTTTTTCCTGATTTTTGATGCCATTTTTTAATGTTTTAGTGCTTTTTTAATGCTTTTAAGCGCCTTTTAGTGCATTTTATTTTTTTTGCTCATAAAAAATTGCAGTGCCCTACTGTTATGAAAAGGTCACTTTTTACATTTTTCAGGACACTTTTATAGAGTTGAATCTAGAATCTAACGGTTCAAAAAGTCGTAAAAAAACAAAGTTATCAAAAAATTTAAAAAAAAGAAAAAAAGGGAATTTTGTTAAAAATCGTGAAAAAACACCAAATTTTGTAAAAAAAAAAAAAAAAAAAAAAAAAAAAAAAAAAAAAAATCGCGAAAAAAACGGCAAATTTTATTAAAAGGTCGCATAAACAGCAGTTTTTGCTAAAAAATCACAAAAAGCAGCATATTTTGCTAAAAAATCTCGAAAAAACGACAAATATCGTGAAAAAAAACAAAACTTTCAACAGAATATTTTGTTTATTGTGATTTTTGGATGAAATTTGCCTTTTATTTGCCGTTTTATCGCCTTTTTTTTAAGTTGCTGTTTTTTGCGACTCATTTTTTGATAAAATTTTCCGTTTTATTGCGAGTTTTGGAAGAAATTTGTCGTTTTTTCCATGATCTTTTGAGGAAATCTGCCGTTTTGTGAAATTTTGTGACGAAATAAGACATTTTTGTGAATCTTGCCGGAAATTAATCGTTATTTCGTGATTTTTAACAAAACTTGTCTTTTTTTACTGATTTTTGTTTACGAAATTACCCGTCTCACGGGACGCGTATGAGGCTACTTTTTGCATTCCGTCGCCGATCTTTTGCGTAATTTATGCGCTATAGTGTGTTTGGATCATCGCTGGAGGGCTGCGTTTTTTCAGATGTGGGCAAGAAGGGCACTAGTTTTTGGATGAGGGCCAAGAGGGACGCTATTTTTTAAACTAAAAGGCAGGATGGGCGGAGCGCCCCCCTGAAACCTTCTATGGAAAACTCTAAGTCATGTGACATCAACACTTCTGGGTTTGACCGCTTCACTTTTTTTAAGCAAGACGGCTATTTTGCTACTTTTGTGCTACTTGGGCGCAAATGGTTCATTTGCCAAATAGGTTTCCATTGGCATTTAAAATATGAAGTTATCGCTGACTTCTTTAAAAATACATGATTTTCAAAGTACATAACTTTAAAATACGTCTATTAGATACATTTAAATTACATGTCCTCTTTTATCTGGTTTAAAATACAATAAGTAGATATAAAAAGATGCTTTCTCAGTATATGTACTTGTAGAAAAGGTGCTTGGCGGAAAAGAAATTTGGCAAAGTATTTTCTGGCAATCCATTTACTATTTCATATACGCAAGCATTTTTCTGCAGTGTAAATACAATTTCTTTAATATAAAGAAGCCATTTTATCTATTTTTATCCAAAAACAGAAGTAATTTGTACATTAAAAAGATAGTAAGGTACCCTGGGGTAATAACGCCAGACAGGGTAATAACGCCAAGTGCTAATATTTCGCATAATTATGAAATAATCTGGTAAATGACACCCATGTGTTCTGCGCAGAAGGGTTTTGAGTCATATAAATCGCAAAAAACAGCTTCAAGTTAATTTGTTTCATTTTTAGGTCTTATTGTTTTTACAAGCAGCTAAAATTAACGCTTGATCTAAAATTTGCGAGATACGTTTTGTGATGTGAAGACTATTTTTTTTATCCGGAAATACTTTATTAATTACATAAATTTGTAGTACATTTCATGGCCTTTCAAAATGTTGTTGAAGATTTTGGATATCTTCTCGAGATAATTTGTAATTTAAAATGTACAGCGCAATAACTATAACGGGGTAATAACGCCAATCCTTGCAATTTTTACCCCGGTTGATTCCCTACAGTGGCAGAGCTACATCCTAAATACTGATTCAAATAAACACAGTTAAAACTGTGCAATGTTTCCAATAATTCTATTTAAATGCTCCTTTTTAAGCAAAAAGAAGCTCACGGTCTGATATTCTTTTGCCTCATCCCCCCCTCCCCACACCACACCTTTATTTTTCTTACACTTTCACGAAAAAAGGAACATTTTCAATAGCTTAGGATGCAATTTGTCAATTTCTACAGTTGAGAGTTTGTATTTTTAGAATTGGGCAATCTACATGCAATTAATCCAACTTATTTCATTGTTTTGTTTGCATGGCGTTATTACCCATATAGGTGGGTAATAACGCCAAATAGCATTGGTCAAGAAATCACGCCATTACATTTTATGTATTCATATCTGTTAAATTATTTTTTTTATATAGATAGTCAATGAGTTGCTGTATCAAATCATATATTTGTTTGAAAAATATAAACTAAAACTGAGCCGTGAAAATTGCTAGAACCTTAACGTGGCGTTATTACCCCAGGGTACCTTATATGTGTGATGGTAAAGATGCGTGAGTGTGTGTATAAATAAAATGTATATATACTTTATAACATATATATAAAAAAAATGAGTGTTTATCAGGTTTGTTTTCAGAGCTGTTTATATATTTTAGCAACATATTTCCCTTTTTGAAGCCAGAATTGCATAAAGTTTTTTTTTTTTTTTCTTTAAAAAAAAGCCGGGGTCTATATAATGGGAAAATATCTAAATAAATACTCAATAGTAATGAAAATAACTAATACAAAAACATCTTTTTTCAATATTAAAACGCTGTTTCTAATTTACACATCCAAAATTTAAAAGCTAGCAAGGTGGAAAATGCTGTTGGCAATATTTTAATCCGGCTAACGTAAAAGTTCAGTGATTTCTACTGAAAAGTTTTAACAAAAAATAAAACTGCTTAAAATTGAATTTTTTAGCAAAATCCTTAATTTTTTTTTTTGAGAAATGAGTTGTATTTTCAAATATGTATTTGTTTCAAGATAATTTCAGTTAAATTAGATTGAAAAGTCAGATCTCTTTCAATCCATATAAACAAAAAAGTATTCATTCTTCAGTGAGTGAAAAAGAAAATTAATTTATGGAGGCAATCATTCACATAGTTAGAATGAATGATCGTGACGTCATATTAACTTGATTTCAAATTCGTTCTACATGTTTGATATTTCATGAAGAGATATTTAGTTCGAAGTTTTTCTGTATTCAAAAAGATGTATTATTTGTTTATCTGTTAATTTAAATAAGAGCTACAACATTAAAAAGGGACGGCGTACTTTTAACGATAAATAAGTACTGAAAATAAAAAAAAAAGGTAATAGATTTGTAGAATAGATCAGCTTCAGTTGACATCCATTATTTATTAGTTTAGTAAATAATTTGACGAAAGTTTTTTTCTCTTTTTTAATAAGAAATAGTTGACAGGTATCTCAGATGTACCCAAAACAGATATTAGCAACAATATTTTGGTTTAATGTAAGTGTGGACATCATCAAAGGCTTTTTTCAGAAAAAGTCAATGACCAAATCCTGAGACCTGGAGACCAAACTGGTCGCCAGGGCGGCTAGTATATATATAACTAATTAAAATTTTTGTACAATAACTAATATAATATTTTGTAGAATAACAATAACAATTTTATATCAACAAAACTTTCTTTTTAAGGAATTTGGAAATAAAACTCAAGTTTTCAAAATATGCAAGGACATCAACTAACTTAGATAAATAGAACCGTAGAAGGGAACAAAAATTTCCCAGATACTATTGCAAGAAAATAATCTATTTGGTCTAGGAATTAATTTGTGCGGTTTTACAAGAAATGACGTAACTAGCTTATTGTTCCATAGTTTCGTTTGTACAAACATGCATTTAAAACTACTGTTATTGCTGTTCAGTCAACACCGACGCTATTACAAAGCCCGGGCGCACTGAGAGTGACGTCACTGACCTCGGTCAAGGGATGACGATCAACGGACTTGTTGCGTTCGTCATTTTGCATCGAGTTCTTTTTATTACCTAATTAATTCAGCCGTGTGTTGAATGTACAACTTAAATATGATATATATGCATTCTAAAAATTTCTCTACCAGTCTTTACATGGATTTTTACAATAGAAAAATATATAATTCTTAAATATCTTTATTTATAGTGGTTCAATAACTATAAAAACGAGCATCTAATTTATAACTTTTTCAGTTTTATTAAGTAATATTTTATTTGCTTTTATTAAAATATATATATTTATTTCAGGAGGAAGACACTTTCTTGAAATTGTGTTTAAATGTTTCATTGACATGCTTTTTTTAATTTTGTAAATGTACAATTTAAAGTTCTTTCTTGAATTCTAAGACATTTTCAAAATAAAATTATGTTTATTTTTTATTGAGTAAACAATTAAAAAACAATAAAAATATGCATTTAATTCATTATTTTTACTTTTTATTAAGTAGCATTATGTCACCCTTTAATGTGTTACATATATAAGCATTTATTTCAGGAAGACACTTTTTTGCATTTTATTCTTTTTAAATCCCCCCCCCCCCCAGATTTAAAAAATGTGCGATTTAAAGTTCTTTTATTGAATATTAAGAAAAGAAATTTTCAATATAAAATGAATTTTATGCAGCTGATTATCGTTACTTCTAAATGAGAATAGTTGCTATGTCAGTAAAGTAATATACACTGGAAATTTTACTTACCTTTATATATATAAAATGCATTTAGGAAATAAGATATTCTTTTTCCAATAAAACTAAAATATTTAATTCCTAAACATCTGAATCTTTATTATACATATTTTTTAATTTAATTAACAACTGAATAATAAAAATATTAATTTAAATCATTATTATTATTTTTATCAAGTAATGTTTTTTTTTTTTATGTCACCATTTCATGCTTTCATAAACATTCATTTAAAAAAAAAAGCACTTAAAAATTTTTTAAGACACATAAAAAAATAAATTTATATGAAACAAAAATGTTTCATACTAAGAGTAATACTTTTTATCATATAGTTTTAAATCAATTTAAAAACATTTTGCTCATGAAATTCACATACATTTTTCTAAAATTCCAGTGAACAAGAAATATGTTATATTAAAAATTCATTAATCTCGCGATACAATTCTTTATGAATTAGGAAAAAATTCACAGTACTTGATGACATTATAATGCATGTTTCAAGTAGCACAAAGTTAATGTACAAAAGAATTATTTATATAGTAATCCTTCAGCTAAAATGTAAAGTTTTTATGTGTTAAAAAAATGACAAAAGACAAGTTATTGATTTTATAATCTTTATTGTACTTATAAATACATATGATAATGGCAAATAACTCAATCTTTCAGAGTTTGCAATTTACGTTTACATATTTTTTTTTTTCATTATTACAAGATTGTCATTTTGTTTGTTACAAAAAATTTTTAACATAATATTGGTAGATGCCTTTGCACCAGTTGGGTAATTTGCTCCACAAAATGGGACACAACAATGACCAGGCACGTTCTGAAATAATAAAAACTCATTTAATTTCTGTTGAAAAATAATTTTATTTTTGAATTAATCATGATAAAATTGCCATTAATCACATGTCTATTAACCTATATTCATAGATAAGTGTAGTTTATTTAAACAAAGACTGATATGAAATGTTAGTGGCTAAAATTTCAAAATTTATTTTCTTGAAAAAGATATAATTTTGCTTTTGTGTGTGTGTGCGTGAATGTTTAAATTGTTTGTTTTAGATAATAGCAATGCTTGAAAAGATAAAAACTAACTTTCAGTTAGTCTTTTGATTATTTTTAACATGAAAGTAATTAAAATTTTTAAATGAGAGCTCTATAAAATTTGTTACATTTCTGCATCTTACACGTACATACATAATTTTTAAATAAACACATTAATTGCATGCACGTAAATTAAATAAATAAAAAATATATTCTTTTAGAGAAATTTTTTATATTTAAAACAGAGAAATTTGAATTTCAGCTTTTTAATTATTTTTATTGCAAATTAATAGAAAAAAATGTATTCAATATTTTCTAATACAGGCATGAAAGTGAGAAATAGGGAAAAAAAGAGGGGGGGGGGAATGCTCATTTATACAATATGGTCAAACTCTTACACTTTTGCATTTTTATTTTTATTTTTTTGCATAAATCTAGAGAATGTCTAAAATTGCTTTAAAGAAGGTGAAATTCCTCTTTTAAGAAGAACTCTTTCATGCCGGTCAAAAATATTAATTCTGGTGTTTTTCACTGATGATCATAAAAAGAAACTGCATACTTGAGAAAACATCCCCCCCCACCCAATTACAATCTAATTTTTATTTCCAGTAGAAATATATATAATTTTGTCTTTTGTATATTTAAATATTTTGCTTTGGATATTCAAAACTCAAGAAGATAAAAATTAACTTTCAATTATTTATTTATTGTTTTGTTTTATTCAGTGCTTTTTCATATATAATGTGTCCCACATTTTTTCTTTTAAAAAAGATTTTATTTTGTATCCAATGCCAGTTCATATATAACATATCTCACAAGTTGGTAATAATAAAATAAGCTTCTTAATTATTTAAAACATAAAATAAACTAAAAATTCTACAAATTAATAAAAGTATAAAATTATTTAAAATTTTCTAATAATTGTAAATGCTTCTGATTAATTAAACAGGAAAAAACTACAATAAAAGTTTGATTTCCTGTAAAATATATATATATATATATATATACATATATATATATATAAATTTGTTTTGGCTTACATTTAGCTATTTCATTTCAGTTATGCATAAGTATATATAAATATATGTATAATTATTTTTAAATATATTTTTTTTCATATATTATGATGTCTAACAAATTTGTAATAATAAAATAAGCTTTTTGATATTTTTTTAACATAAACGTAATTAAAATTTTTAAATAACATCATAATTAGAGAGATTTGATAGAGATAAGATTTTACATACACCTTCATACCTACATGTGTAGTTTTTAAGTATATCAATTTTCTTGCTAAGTTTAGTTCCCTGCATAAAATCATTAATTTGTTAGATAAGTGATTAAGATAATCTATAGATAAGATCTTAAGATAAACTATTTAAAGAAAAGCATATTTTAATATTAGCTGTAATAATTTTTATTGCCTATTGATAAAAAGAATATATTTAATATTTTTTATTTATATTAAAATACCTCTGGTAATTTTTTATTGGCGATTATACGAAAAGTTTGCATAGCTCAGAATGCATTTTTTTTTGAGTTACAATAAAATTTTTATTTCATGTAAAAAAATATTATTTTGTCATTTTTTATGTTTATTTTTTTATGGAAAATTAGAAAAAAAAACTTTCAATTTTTTTTTTTTTTTTTTTTTTTTTTTTTTTTTTTTGCTTAAGATTAGCAACTGACACACACATAATTATAATATTTAAATATGTGCATAAACCAAAACTTAATAGTAGCATTCTGATAACAAATATATTATTTTATACAAGTGTAGCATATTGAAAGAAAAAAAAGGTTTCCCTATTAGCCATAATAGTTTCAACTGCATATTACTAAAAATCAAATGTAAGAATAACATTTTCTAATAATACAGAAATATCTGTGATGATTTATAGTGATAATTATTAGTAAAAACTACATGTAAGACAAAATAAATCAAATATACAATTGTCAAATAACATACAGCCTATTAAAATATTAAATGTTAATTTTAAGCTTTTCATCTTTCGTAACTGATATATCTTTGCATATTAAAACGTAACAGATATGTTGTAATTAATTATTTTACTAAGTACATGATAGAAAATTCACAATTCAATGTAATTTTTTTTAAATGAAAGATACTATAAATAAAATAGAGAAAATTTTTTAAAAATGTAAATAATAAGACTCAAAATGATACAGTTATGAATTTCTCATTAGGTATTTTTATAAATTAATTTATTTTTTTCTCCTTTGAATAATTAATTCAAAAATGTACATTACCAAAATTTAATAGTAGCATTCTTATAACAAATATATTATTTTAGATAAGTGTAGCATATTTAAAGAAAGAAAGATTTCGCCATTAGCCATAATAATTTCATATGATGCATATTACTAAAAAACAAACGTAAAAATAATATTTTCTAATAATACTGAAATTCATGTGATGATTTGAAATAATAATTACAGGTAAAAATTATATATAAGACAAAATAAATCAAATACACAATTATCAAATAATATACAGTCTATTATATTAAAAATTAACTGTATCCTTTTTTCGCCCCTTTGGTGAGTGATATATCTTTGCATATTAAAATGTGGCAGATTTATCATTAATTATTTAATAAGCTCATGATAAAAAATTCACAATTCAGTCTTAAAATAAAAAGAATTTTTTAACGAAAGATACTATAAATAAAATAGAGAAAAGGTAAATAATAAATGTAAATAAAAAGAATCAAATAATACAATTATGAATTTCGCATTAGGTATTTTTATAAATATTTTTTTTGAATAATTAATTCAAAAATTACTTAACTAGATAACATTATTTGTTTTTATTTTTAATAGCGTAAGAAAAATATTATATGAGTCAATCCAATCATATCCTTCAATCCAGATTATAGACTTTATAAATAAATAAATGATAAATAAAATGATAATTAATAATAATAAATGTATAAATTTTTAACAGAAATGATTAATAATTTAGAAATTTACTTTTTTTCATCGTTAAATTCTAGTGTATACTAAGGTACCCTGGGGTAATAACGCCACGTTAAGGTTCTAGCAATTTTCACGGCTCAGTTTTAGTTTATATTTTTCAAACAAATATATGATTTGATACAGCAACTCATTGACTATCTATATAAAAAAAATAATTTAACAGATATGAATACATAAAATGTAATGGCGTGATTTCTTGACCAATGCTATTTGGCGTTATTACCCACCTATATGGGTAATAACGCCATGCAAACAAAACAATGAAATAAGTTGGATTAATTGCATGTAGATTGCCCAATTCTAAAAATACAAACTCTCAACTGTAGAAATTGACAAATTGCATCCTAAGCTATTGAAAATGTTCCTTTTTTCGTGAAAGTGTAAGAAAAATAAAGGTGTGGTGTGGGGAGGGGGGGATGAGGCAAAAGAATATCAGACCGTGAGCTTCTTTTTGCTTAAAAAGGAGCATTTAAATAGAATTATTGGAAACATTGCACAGTTTTAACTGTGTTTATTTGAATCAGTATTTAGGATGTAGCTCTGCCACTGTAGGGAATCAACCGGGGTAAAAATTGCAAGGATTGGCGTTATTACCCCGTTATAGTTATTGCGCTGTACATTTTAAATTACAAATTATCTCGAGAAGATATCCAAAATCTTCAACAACATTTTGAAAGGCCATGAAATGTACTACAAATTTATGTAATTAATAAAGTATTTCCGGATAAAAAAAATAGTCTTCACATCACAAAACGTATCTCGCAAATTTTAGATCAAGCGTTAATTTTAGCTGCTTGTAAAAACAATAAGACCTAAAAATGAAACAAATTAACTTGAAGCTGTTTTTTGCGATTTATATGACTCAAAACCCTTCTGCGCAGAACACATGGGTGTCATTTACCAGATTATTTCATAATTATGCGAAATATTAGCACTTGGCGTTATTACCCTGTCTGGCGTTATTACCCCAGGGTACCTTAAATAAAAAAAAAGTTTTTTTTAATGTAACTATTGGATGTAATGCTGCATTTAACACATTATTTCAGCATTAAGTATTACATATAATGGGTCTACTAGGTCATGTTTATGTATATAGAAAGAAAATCAGTGTGCGTTGATGAACATATCTATAACTCTAAAGAAAAACCTTTAAAAATGTGAATTTATGAAAGATAAAATAGATTTAAAATATTCAGTAACTAAGATCAAAATATAAAATTGAATAAAAGTATTCAAATTTAGATGCTATTTTGGCATTTTAATATTTTTTTTTCAAACTTTTTTAAAAATTAAATTCTTGATAATTTTATTCCGTTACTTTTTTGTTCTTAAATTTAATTGAAAAAAAAATTAATGGCTCCTTTCCACTTACAAATTTATTAATTCACCATTTATTTTTTATTTTATCACTATTCAATACCCAAATTATCCAATGAAAGTATTACAGACTATTGTTAAGGCTAAGGATTGTCAGAAGAACTTACTTTTGGTTTTTCTTAGAAGACATTTATATTTTATATGTAACTGCCATTCCATATTTAAAGTTTCTTGACACTTTTGCACAATGCTATGGTGAAATAATATAAATCGCCATTTTGAATGTTTTTTGCTCCTGCAACTCTCTGTTGATTCTATCACCCTAATAAAATTTGGTTTGTGTTTGTTATATTTTAACAGGTCCTATCACCAGTAGTGTCGTCCTAAAAATGACAGATAGTTTATGCTCTCAGCAGAGGGTATATGCTCAAGTGAGAGGGTATACACTTAAAGTGTATATAGGTTTTTGTAGAAATACAGGGCATACGGTGTTCCTTAAAAAAATCCTGAAGGTATACGGCGTATACCCCGCCATACCATCCCCTACATCCATGTCTATTACCATCAATTGACTTTTGAAGTCGATATGATACTTAGTGACAGGGTTGGAAAAAAATCATGATTTTTTTTTTAATAAAAAAAATCAGATTTATTTGATTTAAATTAGTTTTTTTTATTTAAATCGGATTTGATTTTTTCATAATCCTATTTTTAATTATTGTGTTTTTATGTTTTTACAATACATGGATCAGTTTTTTTTTTTTTTTTTTTTTTTTTTTTTTATAAATAACTAAAAAAGAATAAATAATATTTATAATTTATAAAAATAACATAAGAAATAATTATATAGTTAAAAAAATACTTATATACTAGTTATCTATTGGTACTAAAAATTAAGCATCCAGGCTTTAATCTAGAGCCATTCTATTATTTTGTAATTAAAACATTTAAATAACATTAAAATACGAAATAAATTTAAATATGTTATAAATGAATAGAAAATGATAAAATAAAAAAATAAAAAAACAAATTAAATACAGTAGATTCTCTCAAAACCACCAGCTTGGGACCAGAGGTTGTGCGGTTTTGCAGATTTCTGGTGATTGCTTTGTTTATATTTTTTAAAAAGTAATTTGAATGTAATTAATAATGAAATAAAAAGTATAATGAATGCTTTCAATATACTAAACTATTAAAATAAGTAATAAACTAAAATAATAATTTAGATAATTTTTAAAATGATTAAAATACTAAAAGCAAAGATCAAGTTAATAATAAAAAATGTACAATTAAATATTCATTATAAAGATTAAATGTGTTTTTCCTAAAATATTCAGTGAAACTTGCCTCATAACTTAAATTTACCAATAACTTAACATTACTAATTCACATCAGGATCATAAAATAACGAGGATTTATTTCAGGTTTAGCCAGTCTTAATCACTAAAAGAGCTTGATAAATACATAAATATATTTGTAAAATTGTGATTACCAATGATATCAGCAATATCTTGATTTTTTTCAGAAATAAATTATTCTTTCTTCATGAAAAAAACATGAATTCAATTACATTAACAAAAATTACAAATTAAAAAATATATGGAATTGATATAAAGCTAAAAAAGTCAAACTTTGTATCTACATCTGAACTGAATTTTTCTGTTTGCATCTATAAAGTATGTGCGGATTTTAGAGAGTTTCAGATTTTAGGAGTGCGGATTTAAGGGAGTCTGCTGTATTCATTTAATGCAAGCTATTTATTAAGGGATAAAAATCGCAATTAATTCACTATTTTTAAGCAAATAGGGATAAATCAGGGATGTAATTGTTTGAACAAAAACACTAATCTAGAAGCTTTTGTCTATTTCTAATTTATTATGAAATTTTGAATGAACTAGTCCAAAAGAAAAAAATTGTCTTCTACTCCAGCAGATGAAGCCACGGCTGTTGTTAAGTGATAAATAAATTCAATTTCAATATCGCTGGTTCTCTTTTTACCTTCCATTACATAAAATGACTTCCACCAATCATAATATCAGGAATTTTTTTCTCAAGCAATGGTAATTTTTTGCTTGAAAATGTTCTACAGTGGTCAGAAGATTTGGACAATTTTCTTTAATGAATGCCAAACCTTCATTATTTTCCTCTACACTAAAGAAGATTTCATTTTGATTTAAAACAGAAGGATTTAATAAAACCTCAGTAAAATGACAGCCATTAATAGCTTGTTCATATCTTGCTTTACAGTTTGTAATTCTATCTTTATATTATACATTTTCTAAATTTTTCCCAAAATTTTCCTTTGATATGTGCATTCATGTGATATTGAAAAAAAATTGATTTAAATCAAGTGATTTAAAAAAAATCAGTTGATTTAAATCATGCCAACCCTGCTTGCTGAGATTGCTTACAAGTCGTCATTTAGAAAGTTTATGTGGTTTTTGGCATTTTAACATCTTTTAAATTTTGAATTTTTGAGGAAATGTTGTTCGAGATCATTTATCTCTGTTAAGTAACTAGTATGCTAAATTTTATGTTTCTAAGCCCTTCAGTAATACAAAAATTGTCTTCTTAGAGCGTTTTTTGTTCCTACTCCCTGTTTGGGTTAGTGACACCGAAATAAGATATAAGCCTATGTTGGAGCAAGGACTGTCACCATTTTTTAAAAAATCTGTTCATTACTTCCTGAGATTGCTTAAAAATTGTAATTTGGAACGCTTTTTGCTCATTTTCATTTTTTTTAAATTTTGTGTATTTTGTGAAATGCTCTTAGAAATCATTTATGTCTTATAAATATTACCATGCTAAATTTTGTGTTTCTAGTCTTTCAATAACATAGAAGTTGCATTTTGAAAATGTTTTTTGCCCCTGCACCACCCTTTAGTATAGTTACATCTGCATAAGTTATAGCAAGGACTGTTACCACTCTTTTAACATGATTATTTTTTAAATCGGTTTAAAAAATAATCAGATTTAAATTTTTTTTATTTAGATTTTTAAGATTATTTCAGATTTTTTTTAATCGGTTTAAAAAAAAATAATTTTTTTAGATTTTTTTTTTTTTTTTTTGCTCTTGCACCCCTTAAAAGTGCTGTTGGTATTGCATGTAAAAATTTGCTAGCAACAAAAATAGCCTGGAATTGTCAGTTTTCCTATTATTATTTCTTTTTCTATTTTATGTGTTTCATTTGCAGTTTGAGAAAAGTCTGTTCCACCATCAGATTTCCAATCATACTGGCTGTTACTTACGACTCACTTCATCAGAATCACTGCAATACAAAATAGTTACTTGTTTTCCAAGCAACTCTCTTCGAGCCATAGGATAACATGGAGACGCCTGGAATTTGAAGAGATTTTGATCCGTTATGTAATAGCACATTAAAGAGTAGTGACACCTACATAAGATTGAACCTATATTGAAGTAAAAACCGTCGCCATCATTTTGGCATCATTATATTTTAAATCTGTTTGTTACTTTCTGGGATTGTTAAAAAATCTCTTTTTAAAACGCTTTTTGTGCATTTTCGTCCCTTTTTAAATAATATATTTTTTAGCAAATGTTTTTACTGGTAATTTATACCTTATAAGTAAATAACATGCCAAATTTTATGTTTCTAGGTCCTTCAGTAACACAAAAATCACATTTTTAGAACATTTTTGCTTTTTTCGCCCCTTTTGGGTTGGTGGCATCGAAGTAAGATATAGCATATGTTTGAATCGGGCCAAGCACCATCATTTTGGTACTACAGTAGACTCCCTCAAATCCGCAAACCAGAAATCTGCAACTCTCTAAAATCCGCACATATTTTATGGATGTAAACAATGAAAATTTCAGTTCGGATATTGGGACAAAATTTGATTTTTTTAGTTTTGTATCAATTCCACATATTTTTTTAATTAGTAATTTTCTTAATAATACTCTATTCATGTTTTTTTCACGAAGGAAAAATACATTTTTTTTGGAAAAAAATCATGATATTTCTGATATTACTGGTAATCAGAATCTTTTTACCTAATATATTTATGCATTAATCAAGATTTTTTTTTTATTAAAGCCAGGTTAAACTTAAAAAAAAATCCTTATTTTATGATTTTGATGTGAATTAGTAATGCATTTTTATGAGGCAAGTTTTGTTGAATAATTTTGGAAAAATACACGTAACCGTTATAATGAATATTTAATCATACACTATTGATTATTAACTTGACCTTTGCTATTAGTACTTTAATTCTTTTTAAAATTATCTAATTTTTTATTATTTTAGTTTATTACTTATTTTAATATTTTATTACATTGTAAGTATTCGTTATAGTTCCAATTGCAGTATTAATTGCACTCAAATTACTGTTTAAAAAATGTAAACAAAGCAACGACCAGAAATCTGCAAAATTCTAAAATCCGCACAACCTCTGGTCCTAAGCTGTGCGGATTTGAGGGAGTCTACTGTATTACTTTTGAAATTGATTTGGTAAGTCCAGAGATTAACATCTACAAATAAACAAACTTCACCTTTTTATAATATAGGTATAAATACAGATGTTGCATTATACATTATACAGGAATATTATATTACTTCTATCAAAATTCTTAATCGGCAATCTTCATTATGATTTTATTTAACATTTTTTATAGAAAGGTACGATGAAGATATTATTTTCAAAATACTGGTAGGAGCAATAAAATTCCCCTATATAATTCAACCTTTTGAATATATTATGTAAAGCTGTATTTTTCACATCATTTAAGTATATAGAATGTATTTCATGCCTTTAAATTAAATTAATAATTCTTTAAATAAGATTTTTTTAAAGTTATAGGTCAAACCTATGGTCAGCAACTAGCAGACTGCAGTCCACATCAGGAATCAGTTTTTCTCATTAGCTGTTCACGCTATGAACTAAACTATAGAAAACTGGCTCAAGACTGCACATATAATTTCTTGCATTATTATTTAAACATATAACTTCCTTTTCTATTTTAGTATGTATATGTAAAAATTACAAATTAAAAGTAATAAGTCATTGCTTTACTTATGTCTTTTTATTTTTATTTTTTATTTTTTTTTTTGTTCAGTGGACCTTAATAACATTTTTCAAAAGTATTCTGACAATTAAAATTATTTGTGAGAAGAGAAATATATTTTTATCTTTTTAGTTAGGTATCATTATTAATAATTAAATAAACAATCAAGGAAATAAAGTTATTTCACTCATGCATTTTTTTTTCAGATATTTTACTTCAATATTTTCTCTACCTCTTTCTAAAGAATATTAAATTTTTAAATCAAATTGCATGTCTCTAGAATTTTAACAATCAGTTGTTGTTGATTCTAGAGAAAAAGTGCCATTGGGCTGTACTTTTAAAAAAGGAGCACATTTAAATTTATCTTGTAAACATGGCCAAATTCTTCTAAAATATATCAAATTACATTAACACAGCTTATTACAACAGTCCTTGTTAATTATCGTATTGCGTATTATAAATTTTTCATGGTATTGATTAGTTCTACACATTGTTATGTCTGATCCAAATCATCATTATATTGCTCATTTAAAACTTATTTACTGTAATAATAATAATTTTTTCATTAAATTAGGAAATATAGATAGTATACAGTTAATAGTTCTTAAATTCGGAAATAAAGATAAACTAATGTATCAAATTTAGTCCTCTCTAGAGAATTGCAATGTTTTTCAATGTGGGAAAGCAGATTCTTCTTAAATGCAAAATTCATTGTTTACATCTAAGAAGTTGTGCTTTAAATAAGAGAATTGCATTATAAAGGTATTTTAATGTGATAACTGAAGTATACTCAATTTTTTTCTGTTGATCGATTGGCAAATCTCGCAATTTTTTTCAGCCAAAAAATGACAATTTTTGGCTTTTTTTATCCTGCAACCAACGTATAAATCTCATATTTTGTTTTTACCAATTGATGAATTTTGCGTTTTTTAAATTTGCAAAAATTTTTAGTATAATTTGTTTGCATATATAATATGAAAAGGGAAAAACCATATTAAGTAAATTTGCAATTTTAAAAATGAACCTTTTTACTTTGCATAATGAATCTGCTAGTATCTGCATGAATGGTGCCGATATTTTAAGCTTAATTTCCCCCCCCCCCATTTTTTAATTTTGAATAGCTGTCTGTTAATTATCAAACTAAGATTAATATTTGTGATTTTATATGTCATTCGGAATAAGTTTAATTGTGGTGGTAGAACAATGTCAATTTGATAAAAAAAAAAAGTTATTGATTTATATGCATTATTAAGTTTCGTTAAATATCTGAGTATCATTTAAATACGTTAACATTATCGGAAAAAAGTGTTTTATTAATAACAGTCATAGTTTTAACTGTATCTTGAGTTTTTACTTGTTCATTTTGAATAATTGTACAGAAATGTGTGTACATTTATCATATATATAGATTAAAAATTTCTTGTTATAAACATTGTTATTTTTTCATGTCTTCTTTTTCTTCATTTTTTCTTAATAGTTATACAATTGTATTTTAAAATGTCTGTATGAATACTGTTCAGAAATGCTGTTAAAGGTGTGGATTTGTAGAATATTTGAAATTAACTATTTAAAAAAGCATAACTTAAAAAATCTTATCTCTCCTGAAATGCTTAAATTTTTCTTCCGATACATCTAAAAGTCCTGAAATTTAATCATTTTATTCCTGATGAATTTTTACAATGTTAATGTCTGTGTTTGACTTCAAAAAAGAGGATAAATGGTTAAAAAAAAAACTATTTTCAGCTGTTTTACACCATATAGAATACACAAAATCTGTTATTGCCCATCCTGATTTTTTGCTATTTAATAATTATAATTCACACATTTCTCAAAAAATTATTACCTGTATGCGAAGGAAAAGGATATTGTATTGTCTTTCCCATCATATTCTTCCCTTAAACTTCAAATCATAGATGTTGTAATTTATAGTGCATTCAAATCAGTGTGTAAAGTTGCATTTAATGATTGCATGCTAAATCATTCCACCAAAACAGTCTATGATATTCCTTCTTTATCAGCAAAAGTGTATTATAAATCATTTACACGAAGTGGTATTATATTAAGATTTCCAAAAACCTGGCATTTTCCCATTAAATTGATTACTTTTTTAAAAGCTATGTTACCGACTATGAATACAAACATACTACTAAAGATCAAACAGTCTTGTAAACAATTGGGGGAAAATGTTTGGTGTCCATGAAAATGAAGATCGCAAATATCATTCAGTTCTGCAAACAGTAATAAGTATTTATGAAAGAAAATGTCAAAGTTAATGCTTGATTTATGCAAAATAATAAAAAGAATTCTCTAATTTTTATGTAAACAATTTTTTGCAAGGTGGGGGGGGGCTTGTTTGTAGAATGGGGTCTTGTTAACCTTAAGTTCAAAACTAATGAATGCAAACTGTATTATGAAAGTTATGTTTTAATTTTTTCATTAGTTTTAATTAGGTGCTACATATTGCAACTGTTTCAGAAAAAGCAATTCCAGTAAAAAATTGGCATATTTTCATGATCAGGACACTTGTACACCAAACACTACCCTCAGTTTAAATGTTGATATATATAGCTTTCAAATTCATGAACAGATTTAGCTATAATAAATATACTGGACTTAGCAAGGTCTCAACAGAATTCGTTGGCTGGTTTATGTAAAAATGATGGCCAGTAAATATTTCAAATACAAAAAGATGTACAAAAATTATGTAGTTTTGTACCCTAAATGTAATTTTCATTAACCTCTTGAAGAGCAGTGTGATATATAATTTTAATAAAGACCTGTATCAGAAATTTTCAAATCAATTGTACATTTTTAACTGGTAGTAAAAAGGTTGAAAAATCCTAGATTTCAAATAATTTTTTTTCCTAAAATTCTGGTGTTATTCAGCAGTACAGAAACACAATTATTTGCCACTGAAAAATTTAAAATTCAGTATCCATGAAAATTCGAGATCGTTTACACGTCACCAGTGTCAGTCACCAGTCACTGACACTGAACTTTCCGTTTAGCCAGCTGTGACTAACACTGTGTTGATGGTGTAACGGGAATCTTATTTCGAGGTCCAGAAAAAACGTAAAAATACACTTGGCAGTTAACATGTTAGTCAAGTTCATGCAGTTTATCTTCATGTGAATAAAAAGAAGTGACATTTGTTTCCTGTAGTAATTTGGAAATCGTGCTCTTCCGAAAAGTTTTGGACTAGGCACTGTATCTATTTTTTTAAGTAATAAAAAATGAGCAATTTCATTAAAACAAAATTCTTTTCCTAATTTCTGTTATTACTACTAAATGCAATTAATAATTACAACACACTTAGCCATTGAACGAAGGTTTAATTTTACAGAATTTCGAATATAAAGATAATTCTGGAATTGTCTGACAAAAAAGTCAAATTATTTTCCCCTATATTTCAAATATTATTTTTTACTAAAATTCCTATGTTAATTAAGCATTGCAAAAACACAATTGCTTGCTCCAGAAAGTTCTTTTTAAAAATCTGACATTTATTTATATTTTTAATGATATTGCTGATGTACAAATACTAACAAGCATAAATAAGCATTTTAAAGTTGTGCCAACCTAATTTTTTTGTTGATATAGCCCCAGGGCTCGAAATGTACCGGAGCAAACCGGAACGATGTTCCGGTTCGTGAAATTATGAAAAATATCGTTCCGGTTCGTGAAATTGTGCTAAATATCGTTCCGGTTCGTGAAATTATGCTAAATATCGTCCAAAAAATGGCTCTTACGCGTCCCACGAAACGTGTAATTTCGTCAAAAAGTTGCGAAAAAAACTCAAATTTCACTAAAAATCGCCAAATAATGACTAATTTCCGGTAAAATTCGTGAAAAATGTTTAATTTCGTCCAAAAGTCGCAATAAAACGGCAGATTTTATCAAAAGATTTCTGGAAAAACGGCAAATTTCGTTCGAAAATCGCAATAAAATGGAAAATTCTGTCAAAATATTTGCAAAAAAACGGCTAATTTTGCCAAAAATTCGCGAAAAAAACGTAAAATTTGTCAAAATATCCCGAAAAGACGGCAGATTTCGTCAAAAGATGGCGAAAAAATGCAAATTTCGTCAAAGAGACACACACACAAAAAAAATTTTAATGCCAGAAGTGAATTTTTCTGTTCTAAAAACTAATTTTCCTGCTTCAAAATTGTGTTTTTAATGCTCAAAAAGCGGATTTTTACAGCTTCACAATCAAGGTGTGTGAAGAGAAAATTGCACCCGGGGCATAATTAGAATTTGAGGCCTCTCCCTCTCCCAACGTTTTCTTGTGACAGCTCAAAAATGTCGTTTGTGGTATGAATTTGGCACTTCCTAAATTTCCGTGCCCGGGGCGACCTCCTCCTTCTCTCCCCCCTCCCCCCTGTTCACAATCATCTTTTGACTGTCCAAAACTTTCTAAATGTGAATCCTGAAAGCACCCGTTTATGAAACAAAAAGAACCCTGTATTCAACAAAAGTATTCTTTTTTTTTATGTCTTTTTCAATAAATCAGGCTCGCCCTTTAACAATCTTTTAACAAAATCGGCCGCTTTTTCGCAATCTTTTAACAAAAATTGCCGTTTTTTCGCGAACTTTTAACAATAATTGCCTTGTTTGCGATTTCCCGAAATTTGTCGTTTTTTAGTGATTTTTTAGAGAATTTGCCAGTTTTTTGCGATCTTTTTACAACATCTGCTGCTTTTTGCGATCTTTTAACAAAATCGACCGTTTTTTTACGATCTTTTAGCAAAATTTATCATTTTTTTCTTTTTGTTCAATTTTTTGGCGAAATTTTTCTTTTTTTTCTCGATTTTTTGACGAATTTTCTGCTTTTTCACGATTTTTGAACCGCTAGATTCTAGGTTCAACTCTATAAAAGTGCCCTGAAAAATGTAAAAACTGCTCTTTTCAGAACAATAGCGCCTTGCCTATTTTAAAACCTGGGGGAAACTAAACTCTGGAACAAGTAGCAAAAATGATTGCAAAACTGATGAAGCTACTCCACCAGCCAAAAAGCAGAAATTGAATCTAGAAGAAAATGTACCAAGTGAAAATGTTGAATTGCCTGACTTTTTGAGAGAAGAAAAACTAAAACGATTGAAAGGTAATAATACTTGGTAATTGTAGACATGGTGGATTAGGTTGTTTAATCTGCAGAAAAGTAAAAGATTTAGGAGTACTTAGTGATAGAAATTTAAGACTTTCGAAAGTATGGCAAAATTGTTCTATCACGCCAAGTGGTAAGGCAGGCTTGGTACAATCCAGTTTGAAAAAAAAAGATATACGAACACAAAAACATTGATGCACATAAAAAAGTTGCAGAAATTTTGGAAAAATCAGCTAAAAAAGAAATTGATAACCACATTGAAAATATGAACAAACCGCAATTTTCGAATACAGAAAAGCTTTTTAGGACTGTGTATAAAATTGTGAAACAACAAAGACCATTTGTCGATCTTCCAGTTGACTTTGATTTGCAGAGATTAAATGGAATATCAATGGGAAATGTTTTGCACTCTGATAAAACATGTGCAGAAATTGCACTACATATTGCGTGTGAAATATAATTTAATCTTTTATCTTTTTGTTTACATTCAGCACTTATGTTCCTTTCAATGAACTTACATCTAATCTTAAACTTTAGTTACTAAATAAATATGACAGTCCACACACATATTAAAACTTTTTTATTAGCATCCGATGCTATTTCTTTCAGACAAGCTAAAAATGTCGTGTCATCAGCCCTGAATTTTCTAGTCAACCGATTTTGATAATTATTTTTTTAAATGAAAGCTATTTATTTGTAGTTGTGCCCATTTTAGTTATTTTTTAATTTATTTCCATTTTTATATTTTATTTTTAATTTTAAAAGCTTTTTCATGACATTTCTTCAAAATGGTGGCAACACAGTTTAGCTTTTCTCTCGATAATAAAAATTTATTTTCTAAAATGATAGCGTATAATTGTGCACTAATTGAGTTAAAAATATATATATTTACTGAGAAATAATATTAATAACGTAAATAAAATGACAGAAAATAATTTATGATAAAAATTAATGTCTAAATCAAAATAAGAGAAATTTCAAATGAAGAAAATTATGTCATTCAACAACCAGATAAAATTGAATTACAATATTATTATGGATGCCTTTTTCATAAACAGTAACTTTTAAAGAACATTTGAAGAGAAAATGACGTCACTATTTAAAACATCGTATTTTTACTCATAACGATATTAGGTACTACTCTGTTATCTAAAGTAATTTTAAATCAATTAGTATATTTAGATAAATATTATAACAGAATCATTAATAAATAGTGAAGATAAACTTAGTTTAATATTGCTTTGAGAAATTTAGCTAGACACATAATAAAGCCGTTTTTAAAAAGGTAATGGAACACAGAGTTCAATAATAAAAAACCTTAACGGAAAAGATGTTGCCAAAACATAATAATGTAAAACTATTTTTCTCTTTAACAAACCGCAACACTTTCCCTTGTTAAAAGAAAAAAAAATAATAATTACACTGATAAATCTAAGTTAAAGTTCAGAGTTTTCTTCATGAGTAGCAGCGACTAATCCATCATCTACATAAAGAGCTACGAGAAGTTTTCTTCCTTCTTCTTCTCGAATGAATAAACATCAATCTGCTTCACTGGTCTTAAATTCTAGATCTAACATAAATTTTCCAAACCATTTATGCCAGCATTAAGGAGCTTGTTTCAATCCGTACAAACATTTCTTGAGTTTACATACATTGTTGGTGCCATCATTACAGCCTTCAGGTTGCTGCATGTAAATTGTTTCATCTAAATCGCCATACAAAAATGCAGTTGAAACATCAAATTGCATAAGATGCATCTTTTCGCTTGCTGCAATACTTATTAGTGAACGTACAGTTCCTAATTTTGTGACTGGACTGAAGGTTTGATTATAATCAATACCTTTTCTCTGATTGAAGCCTTTAATCACAAGTCTTGCCTTATATTTATCAATGGTACCATCTGGATTTTTCTTAATTCGAAAGACCCATTTGCAGGGAAGAGCCTTTGCTTTATCTGGAAGTGGTGTTAGTGTCCATGTGTTGTTTTCCTTTAAAGAATTGATTTCAGAATCCATGGTCTTTATCCAGAAATTACGTTCTTTACAATTAATTGCTTCTTCATATGAACTTGGTTCATCTCCTTCAGACATAAACACTACAGATGCCATCACGTAATCTTCAAAATATTTAGGCTGTTTTAGTTCTCTTCGATCTCTTAATTCTATAGTATGTGATTTCTTTTCATCCTCTTTTTCATTTTCTGAAATAACGTGATCTTCTGAGTCTTCTTGATCATTCTTTCCCTCATTTTTATCTTCAGGTAGCTGCCCTTTAGATTCAATTAAAGGTATTTGTACTGAATCTTCACAATTTGTTAACTTTTTCTCTTGAAAGATCACATCTCGGAAACAAATAACTGTATTATTTTCTTTTATCCAGATGCGATATCTTTCATCGCCGTCATATCCCAACAAATAACCTTTTATTGCTTTTCTGTCCATTTTTCGACGTTTCTGATCTGGTACGTGAGCATAACAGGGTGATCCGATTATGCGCATGTGTCTTACTCGAGGTTTCTTCCCTATCCACAATTCATAAGGGCTTACATTTGGTAGAGAACTTTTACCTGTTCTGTTTAAAATATATACAGACGAATTAATCAGTTCTGCCCATAATGATGAAGGAAAATTGATTTCAGAATTAGAATTTTTCAAAGTTCTTGCCATTTCAACAAGGGTTCTATTTTCACGCTCACTTCCGCCATTCTGTTGAGGGGTATAGGGAGCAGTTAATCTTTGATTAATTCCATTTTTCTTCAGGATGCTTCTAACATTTTCATTATCAAATTCTCCTCCGTTATCACTTAAGATTTCTTTGATGTTGTGTCCTAAATTTTTAGCATGTGCTATCATATTTTCAGTAGCTTGCGCAACTTCTGACTTATGACGAAGAAAGAATACATATCTAAAATTTGTAAAATGATCTTTAAATTTGACAAAGTAACGATATTTTCTAAAGGATTCATCAAAGGGTCCACATACATCTGTTGAGATAAGCTCTCCAGGTTTTGTGGTCTTCTGTCTAGTGCCAAATTTTAAGCGATGTGCTTTGCCATATATACAAGCTTCACAAAGCTGATTATCTAATCCAACTTTGATGTTCATTTGCTGTTCTAGAACATTCTTCACATGACGCTTGTCCTGATGTCCCCAGCGCTCGTGATATAACTGTAGAAGAGAATCACTTGTTGTAGCTATGTTTACTTCCACTGGATTACTCGGAATAAGTACTTCCATATGAACTTTGTATAAACCACCACTTACATTTCTTGTACCGTACATTACAACATTATTGTTGATTTTTAACCAACATTCTTTGACAGTTGATTCGAATCTGCTGTTTTTGTTTCGATCTTGTGCTGCCAGTACTGAAAACAGATTCTTACTAATACCTGGTACAAACCAAACTTCTTTAAGTTCTTTGAATTGTCGCTTTCCTTTTATTTTCATCATTATCTTTAAAGTTCCCTTACCTACAGCCGGTAGTACTTGCCCATTTGCAGTGGTAATACCATGTGGGGTTTCAAATTTTTCAAATTCTGTAAAATAATTACCATAATTTGTAATATGTTTTGATGCACCATTATCAACAAACCAATCATAACAATTTTCTTCAGACGAAAATACATGTTTGTCTAGAGCTATTAATGACATATTTGCCGTAGAATTATCTTTTCTTAAGTACTTATTATTCTGATTGGGCTTTGCTGGCTTTCCATCAGCTATCCACTTTCTACAATATTTTACCCAGTGACCATTTTGATGACAGTAATTGCATTTTCCAACTTGCTTTTTGGTTTTTAAAGGTGTTTTTATCCTACTGGTTTTTACTTCTAATGCTTCATGATTTTGGACATCACTTTTTGACTTCTCTTCTTTATTTTCTCTTTCTAGAGAACATAATTGAGTTGTTAACTCATCAATTGTTCTTTTATCTGCATTCAGAAGTAGCCAACTCGACTTGAAAGAACGGTACTCTTGAGGCAATGTGTCTAGGATCTTGCAAATTAGTAGCATTTGAGGTAATTGAACTTCTTGCTTTCTTTGAAGACCAAAATTTAATTCGCTCCAAAGATTCTTTAAATTCGATAGATGAGCAGCCATACTGTCATCCACTTTCCACTTACACTGAAAAAACTGTAGACATATATTGTATAACTGGTTATCAGAGGTAGCTTCATAAAGTTTCTGAAGCTCTAGCCATACTTCTCTTGCATTATCAAATCTCATGATTTTCTGCATAGTTTCCTCTGTCATTGAATTTGTTAGCACCATCATGGCACAAGTATTTGCCTTTTTATATTTGCCAAGATCGTCTTTGTACTTCTTCAAAGATGCCTCGTTAGCTCCATCGGGTGGTTGATCCGGTTTGACTAACTTTCCTTCAACCAGTTCTAAAGCATTAGCATAATAATTTAAAGCAAACTTGATTCTGTATTTCCACATCGGCCAATCGTTTTCTCCGCTTAATGGTTTTATCTGCAACTTTCCTATATCCATAATTAGACTTTCACTCTTAATGAAATATCTTCTATTTTTTAAATATATGATAATTACCACTTAAAATTCAGTCCACTTCGATCATTTATTTCCTTCTAGGACTTTCTTAGATTCTTGGGAAAAAATGATTTCAGGACTAACGTTAGACAAAAAGAAAACGAAGAAAAACCTACTTTTCTTGCCGATTATGCATTAGGCTTAATGCTATAACGATATACTAAATATTTAAAAACTTTGCTTGAATTTTTACAGAGCACATAGCATGCGGAAAACCCATAACCTAAAGTAATTTTAAATCAATTAGTATATTTAGATAAATATTATAACAGAATCATTAATAAATAGTGAAGAGAAACTTAGTTTAATATTGCTTTGAGAAATTTAGCTAGACACATAATAAAGCCGTTTTTAACTAGTTGGATGTGTCAATCCCAAAACTTTCTTCTATCTCATAAGTACATTTTAATATTTAAAAGAAAAACGTGGTGACCCCAAAGTTACCCACTATCGAATTTCTTCGAACATTTGACCTATCCTAATGAGATTCTGGTATCCGAAAAGCCTAAAACGCAAAATTTAATTAATATTCTGATAAAATGAGCTTAGTAGTGCCTCATGTTGGGTAATATTTCTAATAAAACCTAATAAGCATCTATTTATGTCAAGACCTAACAGAATCTGAAATTTGATGGAATTTCCTCCATTAGTTCTTGAGATAGAGTTATAACAAAAAATTTGCAAAACGTAGCACAGCAACACCATATCTTGGACAATTTATGCCAAAACATAAAAAAGCGTCTAATTATGTTATGGTGTAAAAGAATCTGAAGTTTGATGAAATTCTGTGCATTAGTTCTTGAGATATAGCTAGTTTAAAAAAAGGTGTAAAATATAGCACAGCAGCACCATCAGTTGAATGATTTATAACAAAATGTAATCATCGTGTAATTATGTAATATGTCATTTTGTAACAAAATCTCAAGTTTGATGAAATTCTGTGCGTTGGTTGTTGAGATATTGCTATCGGAAAAATTGTGCAAAATGCAGCATAGCTGCACCACCTGTTGCAAGGTTAATACCAAAATGTAATCAGCGTCTAATTATGATATATATTCTAGTGTAACAGAATCTAAAATTTGATGAAGTTCTCTGCATTAGTTCTTGAGATATAGCTATCGCAAAAATCGTGCAAAATGTAGCATAGCAGCGCCACCTATAGGGCAGTTCACACAAAAACCTTATCAGCGGCTATGTATTTCAAGGTATCTTGGAATCTGAAGTTTGGTGAAATTCTGTCCATTAGTTCTTGACATATAGCTATCATGAAAATCATGAAAAACGTGGCATAGATGCGCCACCTGCTGGCCAATTTACACCAAAACTTAATCAGCGTCTATGTATATCAAGAAGTCACAGAATCTGAAGTTTGGTGAAATTCTGTGCATTAGTTCTTAAGATGTAGCAATCTTGAAAATCATGAAAAAAGTAGTATAGCAGCGCCACCTGCAGGCTAATTTTCACCAAAAACCAATAGGCACTAATTTATATCAAGGTCTAACTGAATATAAAATTTTATTAAATTTCGAGCATTAGTTCTTGAGCTAGAGCGCCCACAAATTTTTTGTCACATACAGACAGACACACAGACAGACAGACAGACAGACAGACAGACAGACAGACAGACAGACGGACAGACTCACAGACAGACATTTTCTAAAAACAGTCAAAACGTGTTCAGGACCTTCTAAAACGTATAAATCCGTCGAAAACCGGAAGTCGAAAATTTTCATGAATCCAATACTTTCTTCTTGTAAAGATAGAAGAAAGTAAAAAGGTAATGGAACACAGAGTTCAATAATAAAAAACCTTAACGGAAAAGATGTTGCCAAAACATAATAATGTAAAACTATTTTTCTCTTTAACAAACCGCAACATTATCCCGTCGACCAATTTCGCCAAATTATACAAATCGCCACATTAATAGCCAAATTATACATATTGACATAATTTGTATTTTAAATAACGAAAAAATAAATAATTAGTAGAATATTAATAAAAAGATTAATAAAAAGTCGAAATAAAAATCACTTAATGACATTTTAAACACATGAATCGTATTTAATGTCATTGAATGTGACATTCACGATCATCCATTATTGGCATTTAATCTTATAGTTTGGCGATAATTTTTTGGTCGATGGGATAAGCTAGTAGTACCCGATATTATTATTATTATTATTATTATTATTATTATTATTATTATTTTTAAATAAAGCTATTTTTCTGTGAGTGCATATAAAATAAAATTTCTGGATTTCGCCGGCACTCATATTACAATTTTAACTGTAGATGTGCGAATATTTGAATGCAAAATTGTAACTGGCAAATTTGACATTCACTTTGTAAATATATTTATTATATATTGATTCAATAATGTAATTACTTTTGTTTTTTTTTTAAACCAAATCAATCGGGCCTTTTAAACATTTCATTCGTCGAATTCGACGGGATTCCATTCGTTTTATTGTTAAATTGCATTTCCTTTTACTTAGAGTCTATAAAAAAGCGTTTAAACTAAAGAAAAAATCCGTTTTCAAATTGTATCTCTTTATTATTCCGCAATTCCAATGTCTCAGAGAGAAATTGCTATTCAATTGGGTATTTCACGCCGTTCTGTTTGCTATTATATTGATAAACACAAGAAAAATGAAGTTAATTCATTGCAATCTAAACAGGGTCGCCCTTCTAAAAAACTTCTATCGATTTTTTTTTTTTTTTTTTTCTAATCGGAGGCGAAACTGAATTCTGCAATGGTAGAATCTACATTCATCTTGTTTTAATCTTTTGTTATAACGGAGATGGAATTGTTTACATACCACATGTTGTTACCGGAAAAGTAAAAAAAACAACCTTTTTAAACTTAAATCGCTGAATAAATGTGAGTCTCCACATCCAGACTTTTAAAATTTAATTTTTTGATATAATGGAGATGGAAGCAGGCGAAATTTTGGCCTTACTGAAGACACGGACCGTTTACATTCCGCATGCTGTTTTCCGGCAAAAGGAAAAAAAATCGCCGTTTTTTGTATCGCAAACATATTATTTTACATGTATATAGCATATTCTGTTCAATGTAACCTTAAAAAATTGATTTTATCAAGTTAAAAATAAATTTAGCTATACTTTGAAAAAAAAAAAAAAAAAAAAAAAAAAAAAAAAAAAAAAATCAAAAATAATTTTGAAAAATAGCGTTCCGGTTCGTGAAATTTCCCATTGTAATTTTGAAATAGCGTTCCGGTTCGTGAAATTTTCCATTTCGAGCCCTGTATAGCCCCAACCAAATTTTGGGTTGGATTGACCAAATCATTTTGTTAACTTTATAATGCTGTTCCAACCAAATGAATTTGGTAATAACAACCAAATCCATTTGGTTGTTATAACCAAAATAAAATGTATTTGGTTATAACAACCAAATAAATTTGATTCTAACAACCAAAAAAAATTTTGTTACAACAACCAATCATTTGGTTATAAAAACCAAATAAATTTAGTTGTTATTACCAAAATTATTTGGTTGGAACAACATTATTAAGTTAACAAAATGATTTGGTCAGTCCAACCCAAAGTTTGGTTGAGGCTATATCAACTAAAAAATTAGGTTGGTACAACTTTATTTTAGTAGTTTCAACAAAACAGTTTTTTCTGTGCATGAAATAGAAAATCTGCCGCTTTGAATAGAAATTAAAAGAGACGCCGCAATTATAAATAATAAAGTTGGTGCCGGCGATTATAGATAATAAAGTGAATAATGAAATTTTGAGAAAAAACGCGAAATATCAATAGAAGAAGAATAATAGCGTTTTATTTAAAATGTATTGTTTCGTTTTCTGCTTCTCCTAAATTAACAATTGTTCTTCTAACCAGAAAAGGATAAATCCTGGTTTATACTAAAAATTAGAGTTGAAATACAAAAATTTTCATTCATAAAAAAATGAGAAAATAAATATTGTTTTACTAAATCATTTAAATAAAAAAAAAATATTCCCGACTTAAAAAAATGATAATAATTATAAAAATTACAAAATAATAGTTATAAAAATTTGCTGAACTCTATTATATAAGAGAAACTGTCAGTTGACTGCATTTGAGAGAAAAATTGAATTTATAAATAAGTCATAAAAAAGCAATTTTTTATTTGAATACATCCTCAATTCTTCAGTCGCGATCGAATCGGGAAATTTTGTTCGAATTGCCCACTTTCACAGCACTTTTAAAAAATATGTTCTGCCTTTATCATAAACCTGGACAATGAGGCACATTATACAGCTCCTAAATAAGGGAACCTGTGAATTGAAAGCGTTTGAGAGCAAAAATGGATTTAAAAATGACTCATAAAGTAAGCAATTTGTTATTTGACTACTTCTTCAATTTTTCAATCACGATCGCTTCAAGAAACTCTGTTCACAATGTCATTTTGACGGCATTTTTGAAATATATTCTACCTTTATCTCAAAATAATTAAGAATATAAGCAATTTTGAATTGAGATATTTTTTCTACAATTCCTATTATTGTTTAATTTATTTTTCATATAAGAATTGGTTCTATGAAAAACTTGTCAGTATGAATATTGTAGATATTTTTGAGAAGATGTATGATGAACTTAATCGGACATTTCTTAAGAATTGACGAAGTTATGGATTTTTTTTTCTTCTTCCGTCCCCCCCCCTTTTTTTTTTTTTTTTTTTTTTTTGGTTTTTTTTTTTTTTTTTTGGTTTTTTATTTTTTTCTGCAATAAGAGTTGTTCCGATCAAAAACGGGTCAGTACAAATGTTTTAGATAATTTCAAGAGCATTTATAAAAAAAAATTAGTTGGATTTCATATCAAACCCAATTTTTGCGCTCCTTGAGCCCATTTTTAATTTTATCAAAAATCTGTTATGCAAAAACTTTTGGTCTAATTTTTAGAAGTAATATAAACTTTAAACAGATTCGATATCTATTTTAATACAGACGTTATGGGGGTTTTTCGGTTTTCAAAAAAACCCTCCCCATGGTCCGATTTTGCCCATTAACGAACTCGACCGACATTTTATGCCCCTTGATTTTATGTATCAGTTTGGAAGAGATCTGAGCAGAATTACAGAAGTTATCGTATCCATAAGAAAGTGAAATTTATATATATATATATATATACAGGGTGCATCTAAACTACTGGGCAAAACTTTAAGAGGTGATAGTACACATCAAGACAAACAATATTAAATGGGAAACTAAGCGTCCCAAACGTCTTCCTAAGGAGATAGACGCCATTAAAGTTTATGACCCAAAATTTCAAATGATTATAAAAAACGGAAAAATTAGTCGATTTGTTTGCGGTTTTCACTAAAACTTCTCTTTATGTTAGTATTTTCTAAAAAATAAATTATAAAGATAAATTTCAAAAAATGCCGATAGAGGGCGCTTTAGACTTTGGAGTAACGTACAAAATATTTTTGCCGTTATTTTTTGCATCTCATTAACAGTTTTCAGAAGCTTAGAGTTGAACTTAAATTTAGAGCTCAAAATCTGAATAGTTGGGCGTGGTTAAGTAACGCAAAATGAACGGTGTTCAAAGGTTAGAATTTCAAATGATTATAAAAAACGGAAAAATTGGTCGATTCGTTTGCGGTTTTCACTAAAAATATTCTTTATGTCAGTATTTTTTTTAAAAATAAATTATAAAGATAAATTTCAAAAAATACTGATAGAGGGTGCGTTAGACTTTGGAGTAACGTACAATTATTTCTGCTGTTATTTTTAGCATCTCATAAAAAGTTTTCGAAAGCCTAGACTTGAACTTAAATTTTGAGCTCAAAATCTGAACCGTTAGGAGTGGTTAAGTAGCACGCACTGAACTGTGTTCAAGAGTTGAAATTGGTATCCACCCCCCTCCTGAACACAATTCAGTTATTCCCAAACTTTGTCTCGTAGACCAGGCATAAACTACTACCTCTCTACATGTAAAAAAAAAGATAAAGGGATGACAAAATCAAATAAAAAATGTATCCATAACATGAGCAAATTCTCCGCGTAAAATAAAAAGATATAATTTACAGTTAAGGCCCTACATCAGTAACGCTCCGAGATAGAACGGCTAATGTTATTTCAATGGAAGAAATTTATCGCTTTCATTCCTTTGCATTTTGCTCAAATTTAATAATTTTTGTTGTTTTGAAAACCTGTAGGTTTAAACTTTGCACGTCATTTTGAAAATTTATTTCTTTTTTTAATTTTTAGGCGATACAAGTGCGTTATTTTATAGTCTTTAAAATTCACCTTTAATGTCTTATTACGAAAAATCTGTTTGACACTTTAAAATTTGGTAAAACAGCATGCAGAGTTTAATTATTTAGCTTTCAGAAAATGTTTTTTATTTTGATTTTTAAAAAAATTTAATCTATGCTATTTGTATAAAAAGTTGAAACACTTTGATTTAAAACAGTCGAAAATGGTGTTTAACTCCGCCTTTAAAAGGGAGACGCCTTAAAAGTAATTAGGGTGAAAGACGATATGGGTTTACCCTCCAGGGAGTCTTACAGGGACGAAGGTGTAAAATCTTGCCTGTGGCTATTATTAAAATGATGTTTGCTGCTTTAGGATGAAAAAATAAAAACATCCTTTCCTGAATGTATGATATTTCAAGCAAGAAGTTCGATCAGAAATGAATTTCAGAAATGATGTAAATACATGTTGATTTCAAAAAGTTTAACTAGGCATACTAATCTCAAATGTACTTTAAAAGCATTATTGATTTCGAATAAAAACACATTTACCATTTTTATTATTTTTCTTCCATATATTTGAAGTTTAATTTCTAAAAAAGATTCTTTAATTGCGTACAACATCAAAGTGAAATATTCGTTAATTCATAAAACATAATAGAATTAACTTTTTGTCATCTGCAGTCGACAAAGGGAAAAGAAGAAAGGGCAGAAAGAAAATAACAATGGTTCTGACATTAAAAATGAATTGATATATTCGTGAATAAATACATTTGTATTAAATTTTTCTTATCATTCTTTTAGACAATTCTTAATGAATTAGTTTAAATGTCCCTTTTCATAAATACTTCATAAATATTTCTATTTTAATCAATAAAAGTTTGCAGTATACCCACTCTAAAATATAAAGTAATTATTATGCAATTCATGATTAAATTGGATAACACTAATTTAAAAGATAGAAATATATTTATTTTGACACTTCTATCGAAAATTATGACTAATTTACAATACTTTAGCATATATATTCTGTTGCGGTAAAATTCACATCCGTAAATGATATATTTATGCTTTATTGTATATAAATTGTCTTTCCTTTCTTTTTCCCTTTCAGAAACATAAAGGAATGATTTTAAAGTTCTTATACTATTTTAACTAAATAATACGCATATATTCCAAAGCCTGTCATAGTCTAACTGATCTAAATTTTAGAATAACGGTTTTTTTCAGTCACGCGAAAAGACAAACTCATTTATACTAAACCTACGGAAGATTTTTATAAAGATGCCATATTTTCATTCCAATTTTTAATTATTATTTTTTTTCTGCATAGTATAGCTGACGATGGTTAATATAGAGGCCGCTTTTCACTTTCTTTGATACTGATTGTAGATTTTAAATATGAGGATAATATCACTTTTGAAAATGGTTCCGAAAATGAAACTGTCCTGTAAAGAAAATTAAAAGAGTAGAAAAAGGCCTCTGAAGAGATCGCTCTGAGCTATTAAAGAGGTAAAAAATATTAAAATGTAGACGAGATTTATTTATAAATTTCGACCGTTGGATTATCGTCGAAAGAATGATCATAAGCTAGTAAATTGTTTCGCTTAATTACAATTTTTTTTAAATACCCGTAAAATAAATCGAAAAGAAATAGAAAATGGCCTTTGTGCAAATCGATATCAACTAGGCAAAGTAAGAAAAAAAAATACTTAAAACACAGACGATAAACTTTTATAAATTTCTTTCATAGCATTAGCTTTAAACCGAAGGCATTGTTTCGTTTAACTGCAGTAGCCTCTTTAAAATAAATGAAATCGTGAAAGATATTCAATGTAAGAGAGAAAAAAAAATTTTTTTTTAATGTAGGCGAGATATCTCTATAAATTTCTACAATGGGATTTCGCTTGACTGAAGTAAGTCACTTTAAAATACCTGTATCGAAATCAAAAATTGTAATACGGCCTTTGTACAGAAAGATCTCAGCTGTTCAATATAAAAAAGATTATTAAAATATAGACAGATATTTTTATAAATTTCTGTCATAGGATTTCGCTTAATTGAAGTAAACACCTTTAAAATACCCGTAAAAAATCGAAAAAAATATAAAGAGGTATTTGTACAGAAATATCTCAGAAATTCAATGCTAATAAAATCATTTAAAAAATTAAAATGTTGACGAGATATCTTTATAAAGTTCTATAATGGGATTCCTCTCTATTCAAGTAAGCCACTTTAAAATACCCGTAAAAAATCTAAAAATTGTAAAAAGGTCTTTGTACAGAGAAATCTCCGATATCTAATGCCCCCCCCCCCCGAAAAAAAGTTTAAAGACAATTAAAATACAAACGAGATAGCTTTAAAAAATTTTAAAATGTGATTTAGCTCTATTGAAGTAAGTAATTATAAAATACCCGTAACAAAATCGAAAAGATATAAAACGTTCTTTGTAAAGAAAGATATGTTATATAATGAAACAAAAATTACAAGTATTAAAATGATCTTTAGAAATGACTTTTAAATGATCTTAAAGATATCTTTATAAATTTCTACCATGGGATTCTGCTTGATTGAGGTAATCATCAGTTTATATTTACTTGTAGACGAGATATCTTTATAAATTTCTAACATTCAATGCTAAAAAAATCATTTAAAAATATTAAAATGTAGAAGAGAAAAATATATATTTATATGAACTTCAAAACTTCATAGGATTTCGCTTGATTGAAGTAAGCCCCTTTAAAACCCCCATAACAAAATCGAAAAAATATAAAACGGTCTTTGTACCGAAAGATCTCAGATATCCAATGCCAAAAAATCATTTAAAAAGATTTAAATGTAGAAAAGATACATTTATAAATTTCTACTATAGGATTTCGCTTGACTTAAGTAGCCTCTTTAAACACCTGTAAACAAAACCAAAAAAGTACAAAACGTTCTTCACACCGAAAGATCTCAGCTATCCAATGACAAAAAAATCATTTAAAAATATTAAAATGTAGAAGAGATAATTTTATAAATTTCTACCATTGGATTTCACTTGACTGAAGTAGCCTCATTAAAACACCTGTAAACAAAATCAAAAGAGTAGAAAACGGTCTTTGTATCGAAAGATCTCGCCTATCCCATGACAAAAAATCATTTAAAAATATTAAAATGTAGGAGAGATATGTTTATAAATTTCTACCAATGGATTTCACGTGACTGAAGTAGCTTTTTTAAAATTCCCCTAAACAAACTCGAAAAAGTACAAAACGGTCTTTGTACCAAAAGATCTCAGCTATGCCATGACAAAAAATCATTTAAAAATATTAAAATGTAGGAGAGATTTTTTTATAAATTTCTACAAATGGATTTCACTTGACTGAAGTAGCTTTTTTAAAATTCCCCTAAACAAACTCGAAAAAGTACAAATGATCTTCGTACCAAAAGATCTCAGCTATCCAATGCCAAAAAAATCATTTAAAAATATTAAAATGTAGGAGAGATATTTTTATAAATTTCTACCAATGGATTTCACATGACTGAAGTAGCTTTTTTAAAATTCCCCTAAACAAACTCGAAAAAGTACAAATCGGTCTTTGTATCGAAAGATCTCACCTATCCCATGACAAAAAATCATTTAAAATATTAAAATGTAGGAGAGATATAATTATAAATTTCTACCAATGGATTTCACTTGATTGAAGTAGCTTTTTTAAAATTCCCCTAAACAAACTCGAAAAAGTACAAAACGGTCTTTGTACCAAAAGATCTCAGCTATCCAATGCCAAAAAATCATTTAAAAACATTAAAATGTAGGAGAGATATTTTTATAAATTTCTACCAATGGATTTCACTTGACTGAAGTAGCTTTTTTAAAATTCCCGTAAATAAACTCGAAAAAGTACAAAACGGTCTTTGTACCAAAAGATCTCAGCTATCAAATGACAAAAAATCATTTAAAAATATTAAAATGTAGGAGAGATATTTTTATAAATTTCTACCAATGGATTTCTCTTGACTGAAGTAGCTTTTTTAAAATTCCCCTAAATAAACTCGAAAAAGTACAAAACGGTCTTTGTACCAAAAGATCTCAGCTATCCCATGACAAAAAATCACTTAAAAATATTAAAATGTAGGAGAGATATGTTTATAAATTTCTACCAATGGATTTCACTTGACTGAAGTAGCTTTTTTAAAATTTCCCTAAACAAACTCGAAAAAGTACAAAACGGTCTTTGTACCAAAAGATCTCAGCTATTCCATGACACACACACACACACATACACACACACAAAAAAAAAACATTAAAAAATATTAAAATGTAGAAGAGATATTTTTATAAATTTCTACCAATGGATTTCACTTGACTGAAGTAGCCTCATCAAAACACCTGTAAACAAAATAAAAAAAATACAAAACGGTCTTTCTGAAGATCAGAAGAAAACGGAGGTCTTTCAAAAGGTCTTTCGGAAGAAAACGGAAAGATCTCAGCTATTCCATGAAAAAAATCATTTAAAAATATTAAAATGTAGGAGAGATATTTTTATTAATTTCTACCAATGGATTTCACTTGACTGAAGTAGCTTTTTTAAAATTCCCCTAAACAAACTCGAAAAAGTACAAAACGGTCTTTGTATCGAAAGATCTCGCCTATCCCATGAAAAAAAAAATAATTTAAAAATATTAAAATGTAGGAGAGATATGTTTATAAATTTCTACCAATGGATTTCACGTGACTGAAGTAGCTTTTTTAAAATTCCCCTAAACAAACTCGAAAAAGTACAAAACGGTCTTTGTACCAAAAGATCTCAGCTATGCCATGACAAAAAATCATTTAAAAATATTAAAATGTAGGAGAGATATTTTTATAAATTTCTACCAATGGATTTCACTTGACTGAAGTAGCTTTTTTAAAATTCCCCTAAACAAACTCGAAAAAGTACAAATGATCTTCGTACCAAAAGATCTCAGCTATCCAATGCCAAAAAATCATTTAAAAATATTAAAATGTAGGAGAGATATTTTTATAAATTTCTACCAATGGATTTCTCTTGACTGAAGTAGCTTTTTTAAAATTCCCCTAAATAAACTCGAAAAAGTACAAAACGGTCTTTGTACCAAAAGATCTCAGCTATCCCATGACAAAAAATCACTTAAAAATATTAAAATGTAGGAGAGATATGTTTATAAATTTCTACCAATGGATTTCACTTGACTGAAGTAGCTTTTTTAAAATTTCCCTAAACAAACTCGAAAAAGTACAAAACGGTCTTTGTACCAAAAGATCTCAGCTATTCCATGACACACACACACATATACACACACACAAAAAAAAACATTAAAAAATATTAAAATGTAGAAGAGATATTTTTATAAATTTCTACCAATGGATTTCACTTGACTGAAGTAGCCTCATCAAAACACCTGTAAACAAAATAAAAAAAATACAAAACGGTCTTTCTGAAGATCAGAAGAAAACGGAGGTCTTTCAAAAGGTCTTTCGGAAGAAAACGGAAAGATCTCAGCTATTCCATGAAAAAAATCATTTAAAAATATTAAAATGTAGGAGAGATATTTTTATTAATTTCTACCAATGGATTTCACTTGACTGAAGTAGCTTTTTTAAAATTCCCCTAAACAAACTCGAAAAAGTACAAAACGGTCTTTGTATCGAAAGATCTCGCCTATCCCATGAAAAAAAAATAATTTAAAAATATTAAAATGTAGGAGAGATATGTTTATAAATTTCTACCAATGGATTTCACGTGACTGAAGTAGCTTTTTTAAAATTCCCCTAAACAAACTCGAAAAAGTACAAAACGGTCTTTGTACCAAAAGATCTCAGCTATGCCATGACAAAAAATCATTTAAAAATATTAAAATGTAGGAGAGATATTTTTATAAATTTCTACCAATGGATTTCACTTGACTGAAGTAGCTTTTTTAAAATTCCCCTAAACAAACTCGAAAAAGTACAAATGATCTTCGTACCAAAAGATCTCAGCTATCCAATGCCAAAAAATCATTTAAAAATATTAAAATGTAGGAGAGATATTTTTATAAATTTCTACCAATGGATTTCACTTGACTGAAGTAGCTTTTTTAAAATTCCCCTAAACAAACTCGAAAAAGTACTAAACGGTCTTTGTATCGAAAGATCTCACCTATCCCATGACAAAAAATCATTTAAAAATATTAAAATGTAGGAGCGATATAATTATAAATTTCTACCAATGGATATCACTTGACTGAAGTAGCTTTTTTAAAATTCCCCTAAACAAACTCGAAAAAGTACAAAACGGTCTTTGTACCAAAAGATCTCAGCTATCCAATGCCAAAAAATCATTTAAAAACATTACAATGTAGGAGAGATATTTTTATAAATTTCTACCAATGGATTTCACTTGACTGAAGTAGCTTTTTTAAAATTCCCCAAAATAAACTAGAAAAAGTACAAAACGGTCTTTGTACCAAAAGATCTCAGATATCCCATGACAAAAAATCATTTAAAAATATTAAAATGTAGGAGAGATATTTTTATAAATTTCTACCAATGGATTTCACTTGACTGAAGTACCTTTTTTAAAATTCCCCTAAATAAACTCGAAAAAGCACAAAACGGTCTTTGTACCAAAAGATCTCAGCTATTCTATGACACACACACACACATACACACACACACAAAAAAAAACATTAAAAAATATTAAAATGTAGAGAGATATTTTTATAAATTTCTAGCAATGGATTTCACTTGACTGAAGTAGCTTTTTTAAAATTCCCCTAAAAAAAGTCGAAAAAGTACAAAACGGTCTTTGTACCAAAAGATCACAGCTATTCCAAGAAAATAAAAACATTTAAAAATATTGAAATGTAGAAGAGATATTTTTATAAATTTCTAGCAATGGATTTCACTTGACTGAAGTAGCCTCATCAAGACACCTGTAAAAAAAATAAATAAAAAATAAAAAAAGTATAAAACGGTCTTTTCACCGATAGATCTCAGCTATCCAATGCCAAAAAATCATTTAAAAATATTAAAATGTAGGAGAGATATTTTTATAAATTTCTACCAATGGATTTCACTTGACAGAAGTAGCTTTTTTAAAATTTCCCTAAAAGAAGTCGAAAAAAAGAACAAAACGGTTTTTGTACCGAAAGATCTCAGCTATCGAATTACAAAAAAATCATTTAAAAATATTAAAATGTAGAGGAGATATTTTTATAAATTGCTACCATTGGATTTCACTTGACTGAAGTAGCTTTTTTAAAATTTCCCTAAACAAAGTTGAAAAAGTACAAAACGATCTTTATATCGAAAGATCTCAGCTATTCCATGACAAAAAAATCATTTAAAAATATTGAAATGTAGGAGAGATATTTTTATAAATTTCTACCAATGGATTTCACTTGACTGAAGTAGCTTTTTTAAAATTCCCCTAAACAAACTCGAAAAAGTACAAAACGGTCTTTGTACCAAAAGATCTCAGCTATCCAATGCCAAAAAATCATTTAAAAACATTAAAATGTAGGAGAGATATTTTTATAAATTTCTACCAATGGATTTCACTTGACTGAAGTAGCTTTTTTAAAATTCCCCTAAATAAACTCGAAAAAGTACAAAACGTTCTTTGTACCAAAAGATCTCAGATATCCCATGACAAAAAATCATTTAAAAATATTAAAATGTAGGAGAGATATTTTTATAAATTTCTACCAATGGATTTCACTTGACTGAAGTAGCTTTTTTAAAATTCCCCTAAATAAACTCGAAAAAGTACAAAACGGTCTTTGTACCAAAAGATCTCCGCTATTCCATGACACACACACACACACACACAAAAAAAAAAAACATTAAAAAATATTAAAATGTAGAAGAGACATTTTTATAAATTTCTACCAATGGATTTCACTTGACTGAAGTAGCCTCATCAAAACACCTGTAAACAAAATAAAAAAAATACAAAACGGTCTTTCGGAAGATCGGAAGAAAACGGAGGTCTTTCAAAAGGTCTTTCGGAAGAAAACGGAAAGATCTCAGCTATTCCATGAAAAAAATCATTTAAAAATATTAAAATGTAGGAGAGATATTTTTATTAATTTCTACCAATGGATTTCACTTGACTGAAGTAGCTTTTTTAAAATTCCCCTAAACAAACTCGAAAAAGTTCAAAACGGTCTTTATACCAAAAGATCTCAGCTATCCCATGACAAAAAATCATTTAAAAATATTAAAATGTAGGAGAGATATTTTTATAAATTTCTAACAATGGATTTCACTTGACTGAAGTAGCTTTTTTACAATTCCCCTAAACAAACTCGAAAAAGTACAAAACGGTCTTTGTACCAAAAGATCGCAGCCATCCCATGACAAAAAATCATTTAAACATATTAAAATGTAGGAGAGATATTTTTATAAATTTCTACTATTGGATTTCACTTGACTGAAGTAGTTTTTTTAAAATTCCCCTAAAAAAAGTCGAAAAAGTACAAAACGGTCTTTGTACCAAAAGATCACAGCTATCCCAAGACAATAAAAACATTTAAAAATATTGAAATGTAGGAGAGATATTTTTAAAAATTTCTACCAATGGATTTCACTTGACTGAAGTAGCTTTTTTAAAATTCCCCTAAACAAACTCGAAAAAGTACAAAACGGTCTTTGTACCGAAAGATCTCGCCTATCCCATGACAAAAAATCATTTAAAAATATTAAAATGTAGCAGAGATATGTTTATAAATTTCTACCAATGGATTTCACGTGACTGAAGTAGCTTTTTTAAAATTCCCCTAAACAAACTCGAAAAAGTACAAAACGGTCTTTGTACAAAAAAATCTCAGCTATGCCATGACAAAAAATCATTTAAAAATATTAAAATGTAGGAGAGATATTTTTATAAATTTCTACCAATGGATTTCACTTGACTGAAGTAGCTTTTTTAAAATTCCCCTAAACAAACTCGAAAAAGTACAAATGATCTTCGTACCAAAAGATCTCAGCTATCCAATGCCAAAAAATCATTTAAAAATATTAAAATGTAGGAGAGATATTTTTATAAATTTCTACCAATGGATTTCACTTGACTGAAGTAGCTTTTTTAAAATTCCCCTAAACAAACTCGAAAAAGTACAAAACGGTCTTTGTATCGAAAGATCTCACCTATCCCATGACAAAAAATCATTTAAAAATATTAAAATGTAGGAGAGATATTTTTATAAATTTCTACCAATGGATTTCACTTGACTGAAGTAGCTTTTTTAAAATTCCCCTAAATAAACTCGAAAAAGTACAAAACGGTCTTTGTACCAAAAGATCTCAGATATCCCATGACAAAAAATCATTTAAAAATATTAAAATGTAGGAGAGATATTTTTATAAATTTCTACCAATGGATTTCACTTGACTGAAGTAGCTTTTTTAAAATTCCCCTAAATAAACTCGAAAAAGTACAAAACGGTCTTTGTACCAAAAGATCTCAGCTATTCCATGACACACACACACACATACACACACACACAAAACAAAACATTTAAAAATATTAAAATGTCGAGAGATATTTTTATAAATTTCTAGCAATGGATTTCACTTGACTGAAGTAGCTTTTTTAAAATTCCCCTAAAAAAAGTCGAAAAAGTACAAAACGGTCTTTGTACCAAAAGATCACAGCTATTCCAAAAAAATAAAAACATTTAAAAATATTGAAATGTAGAAGAGATATTTTTATAAATTTCTAGCAATGGATTTCACTTGACTGAAGTAGCCTCATCAAGACACCTGTAAAAAAAATAAATAAAAAATAAAAAAAGTATAAAACGGTCTTTTCACCGATAGATCTCAGCTATCCAATGCCAAAAAATCATTTAAAAATATTAAAATGTAGGAGAGATATTTTTATAAATTTCTACCAATGGATTTCACTTGACTGAAGTAGCTTTTTTAAAATTTCCCTAAAAGAAGTCGAAAAAAAGTACAAAACGGTCTTTGTACCGAAAGATCTCAGCTATCGAATTACAAAAAAATCATTTAAAAATATTAAAATGTAGAGGAGATATTTTTATAAATTTCTACCATTGGATTTCACTTGACTGAAGTAGCTTTTTTAAAATTTCCCTAAACAAAGTTGAAAAAGTACAAAACGATCTTTATATCGAAAGATCTCAGCTATTCCATGACAAAAAAATCATTTAAAAATATTGAAATGTAGGAGAGATATTTTTATAAATTTCTACCAATGGATGTCACTTGACTGAAGTAGCTTTTTTAAAATTCCCCTAAACAAACTCGAAAAAGTACAAAACGGTCTTTGTACCAAAAGATCTCAGCTATCCAATGCCAAAAAATCATTTAAAAACATTAAAATGTAGGAGAGATATTTTTATAAATTTCTACCAATGGATTTCACTTGACTGAAGTAGCTTTTTTAAAATTCCCCTAAATAAACTCGAAAAAGTACAAAACGGTCTTTGTACAAAAAGATCTCCGCTATTCCATGACACACACACACACATACAGGTTGGCAAGACGTGCAAACTCAGGACTTGGTGTATACACCGCCAATTGGTTACTTCGAAAATAACGGACTTAGAAGTTTATTTCCGGTGAATAGTTGTTATTTATACTCTATTAAATATGAATTAACTTTGTTTTTTGTCAAATTTGCAGAATTTCACAAAATTTCACAATATGTATTTTTGCTATATAAATGGGGACATTGATACACACTTACATACACAGTGAACTTGATACACACAATCAATTGGGGACTTCATTATTTTACAATCAACTGAGGACATTTACTATGTTGATACACACAAACAACCCCGGACATTGTGAAAAAAATTCGTGCTACGATACAATTTACATGTTGTTTCTTTATAAGTATAAATAATAATCTTCAGTTTTTAATCTTAAAATTCATTTTAGTGTTTTTTTTATCTTTTATGTACACAAGAAGAAAGTATTTTAATCGCGAAAATTTTCAATAAAAAAAGTGTCTATTTTCTGTAAATCTCAATTAACTTTGATTATTATTATTATTATTATTATTATTATTATTATTATTATTATTATTATTATTATTATTATTATTAATTAATTAATTAATTAATTAATTAATTAAATGTATTCCTGTATCTGAATCTGCAGATTTAGTGAAGGTACGCAAGTAAATAAAATTATGAATAAAAGTAAAATACAGCAAAGCTTAGCATAAATTTAAAGAGACCAAAATGGTCAATAGAGGCAGCTCTTAATTTAAATGAATAATAATTTAATAAATGTAAAAAATATTTCATTTCGCGTGTCAAAATAAATGATAAATATGATTTAGTATGATGAAATAAAAACAAATAGGCACATTTTTTACGTGATCTATTTAATCCATTAATTTTAGTTATATACATAATAATTTTATTTAAACTTGCGTGCAACAATTAAAAGAAATGAATTTTCAATTTTGAAATTTACGCTACTGCAAATTTTTAAGCTTCTAAATACCGCACATTTTCAATTTTTACACCATAACAAAGGGAAAAAATGTATTTTTAAATGCATTTTGTTGAAAAGCTGTATCTCAATTTATTTTTGAGATATTATTTTTATCGTACACTGTAAAAAAAAATCTGGAAGACTACAAAACTAGTTTTTGTAAAGCTGCAGAAATCTGCATGTTTACTAAAATTTTATTTGTAACCAGGTATAATATTTACCACCCGCATAGTACAAATACATGAAATGTCGTAGTTTCACCTATCAGCCAATCAGAAAGAGCTTCAGTAGTGACGTAATCGCTATTTACGAAGCCACAGAGGCGTGAAATGCATCCATCTTGAATCCGGTATGGATAAGCATTTCTAGTTACTGAGTAAGTAAAGTTTTATTCTGTATGAGTTACATTTTATTACATTTCCTTTTTGCTTCATTCATAATAAGTAAAAATCAAAACTCAGAAAAGACTATTTGATTTTTAGTTATTGCCAAGCTAATCTGCAATTATGTTCTGTTTATTACATATTTATTTTTCGGTGAAATAACTATTCTTTACATCTGTGTTTAATACATGTGAAATTTCTAATGTTTTATGTAATAAATCAAATTTATCTGCTCTTTTTCTAAAATTTCACTTTCCTTTATTGCCCTCTTCTCCACAATGCCAAAATTGAAAGTGTTTAAAACTTGCTTTTAAAAAATATTACTCAATTTGTTTCCTCATAGTGAATAAATTTCATTAATCATTCTTACATCACATTCATTTCATTAAAACTTCATATGTATTTCGCTTTTAAAATTTTGCTTCCGAATTTTCTTCAAAAACTTTTCAAAACTGCTTAATTTAAAAGAACATAAAAAGTACAATCTGTGCTCTGTGTTAATTTATTATCGTAATGAAATATCAATTAAGTCTTTCCTGTTCTTCCCCCCACCCCTTTTTTAACTAAAAGAACGCATAGAATTACACACAGAAAGTATAAAACTCTTTAAAACTCCAGTGGTAGGAGAGGAAAAAGCCTAAATCAGAATTATTTTTAAAAAAAGCTGGAAATTATTTAAATTCATTTAGTTTAGGTCTAGGATGAATGTATTAAGTTCCCCCCCCCCCTCTTGCTAGGTTGCGTTACAATTTTTTTAATTACCATTAAAATATCTATTAAAAAAACCTAATGAAAAACACTGTCAATGCAAATGTTGTAGAACTTAAAATTATAAATAAAATGATAACCGATATTTAACATTTTTGTTTAATTTTCAACAATTTTACTTCAAAGTATTGGCTAAATCGCTAAACAAGAACTTGAAACGCGAAAAGACAAGGTTATCAGTTTACCGTGCTTGTTATTATGTACATGCAACTTTTTTTAGTTATTGATGCATTATTTAGAATGGATATTTTTGAGAAATATGGCTTAATCTCTTCATTGCGGATTATAGCCCAGTGGTGGGGTATACAACAAAGGCCAAAAGTCTGGTTTAATTCCAAGAAATCTGGAAATTGTTTTAATCCTATCGACATAGATTAAAAATTAATGTATCAAGTTTCCTCCTTTTGTAAGTGAGCTTTAGCCACTACAAACAAATTAACTTTAAAAAGTGGATATTTTCATAATTTTTAAAATATTTCAAAAATGACTCGTAAATGATGGGAAATGTTGCTTATTATTTCCGATATTGTATTTAAAATATGTATAGCATTTAATATGATGCATATAGAGTGAACAACAATGCGTATGTATTAAAATTAAGGATATTGAAAATAAAGAGCAAGGATAGGGGGAAGCGGGGTAGAGGAACATGGGTGTGCATAAGACTTTTCTCTAGAGGAATTCAAGGTAAAATAATAGCACGATTATAAATTTCGATGTTTGCGTAAAGGACAAAGATGGTAATAATAAAATGATTTTTGACAAGTATACATGCATCTGTAGTTAAATTCATAAAAGTTTCAATCTTACAAACATTGAAAAAAAAGTATTATAGTCTTTACGTAAAAAATCTTTCACTTTAAACTATGGTTTAAGGTTGGCGGTGTTCGCTGCGAAATGAAATGGAAAACAGCTATCATTTAAGCAACATTTTGCCCGAAAACTACTAAATTATAATTTTCAAAATAGACAAAATAAATTCCTAACGTAATTACCATAACATCGTGAAGGCCTCAAGAATTAAAAATGTATCTGTACACGTATGTAACAAATGTAGAGAGGATGAATGGGTAACTTGGTGTCTCCTTTGGATTAGCGATTAAGACAAAATTTTGAAATAAAATTGCGACAAAATTATGAACATGGGTATTCATTTTATTGCAAATTTTAAATTCTAAGACATTTGAATTGTCAATTATTTTTACAGTATTACTTGTTTTGCGATATTAAGATAATTAAAAAAAAATGTATTTTCTAACGTAAATTTAGAACATGGAGGGGGGGGGGAATTCTAGATCTAAACTGGAGGGATTAAAATAATTTCCAGTTTCCCCTAATTAATTTTTAGTTAAACCTCCTGACCACTGCGGTTAAGCTTTGAAAGAGAATTGTGGCATTAATGTTCAGCAAAAATATTAAATGTAGATGGTCATTTTACTCAGAATTTTAAACTTTACAACATCCGTATTGACAATGTTATTTAAAGTTAATTCTTTTGAGATATTTTTATGATATTAAAAAAAATTACTGTGCATCTATATCTTTTTTCTAATTCTCACCTCGTAGGGGAGAAAAATTAAATACATTCATTTTAGATCCAAGCTGAAGGGATTAAACCAATTTCTTACTTTACCCTAATAACGAGCTCTGCAAACTAATCACTGGGATATTAGTATTTTACTTATTTCTAATTTTTAACTTATGTAAATAAGTCGTCTAATACTCTCCCTTTCTTAAAAAAAAAAAAAAATCCTGATCTGTTACTTTATTGTACCAATAAGTAATAATCATATGCTTTACCCCTCTTCTCACCGAAAATGACGTTATCTCTTCCCCTCTCTCCTTAAAAGCATACAAAGTTTAGTTTTTTACAGCGATTAATTTTCATTTTTTGCACAATTTGTAAGTCTTCAGTAAGTTAAATTGTCAACCGTTTGGAAATTCTACCCTCCCCTCCTTCAATAATAAAAAAAAGAAAATATGGTTATCTTTGTCGCCATGCTTACTTTTTAAAATTATAAATCTTTAAATGTCTATTTTCTTCCTGCTGTATTTGTTACTTTATTATGACAGTAATTAACCACCTGAAATTTTCCCTAAGTCTCTCAACCTAAAATTTTATTACTTAGTAAGGGAGAGTGGGAGTAAAGGAGAGTGGAGTGGAATGGGACAGGAGATTTTTCTGTTTGTTTCATTTATAAATATTTCACCTGTCACGTATTAGATTAAGGAAAGGCATCCCCAATGTTTAGTTGAATAAAGTAGCGAATTTGCACAAACTTGCAATTGTAAAGAGAAAAAGATTACGTCAAGAACCAAAAGTTAATTTGCTTTATAATTTTTTATGCTTTCTGTATATTAATGACTTGTTTATGTATATATGTAATTGTTTCCCTATTTATAGAGCATTATACTATATATCATCCATAATTTAAACTATGTCTAAAAGCAGCATTTCTGTCTATACAAGAAATTTAACGTAGAATATAGTAAGGAATGGGACATGCCAGCAAATGAAGAATTAGAACAAATCCAATTTCTTTACTTTTTTTCTCTTAGTTACAATTTCATTATAATTATAAAATCGTTTTGAAAATTATGTTTCTATAATGTTCAAAAACATTAAAAATGTTTCATTTTGTATTTTATAAATCGAAATTTTGGTTTTTGTGTCAAATTTGATTTTCTCATCTTTGAAAGTTGTCTCATTGTTCCCCACTCTCCCTTTTTTTTTAATATTCAGGTAATTTCAGAGCTTTAAGCGAGTAACTCAGTTGCATGTCTGTTAATTTAATTATTTATAGAGGAAGTTTTATTTTTATGTAAAATTAGAAAAAAGAACTCTTTATGTTTTAAGAGCAAACAAATTAATCTTTGGGGCTAAACAAATATAACGTTATAATTTTTTTTTTTTTTTTTTTTTTTTTTTTTTGGAGGGCGGTTGTTATTTGACATCGATGTCATTTCTGATCATCAATTTTTTCTCTTTTTATTTGTAACATGGTCTTTGGTACAAAATAGCATGTTATCTTTTTAGCCTGTTATTTATTTTTATGAAAATACAAAGTTATTAAAATAACTGAATTATTATAAAATTATTTAATTCTAAAATATAGTATACCCGAACGTTTAAGATTCCTATTTTCTTCATATGTGTATGCATATCGCAGTTCGAGAATCCGTATAAAAATGTACTTGAAATGAAGCTGTGTTTACTAATAAAGAAAAAGATTGTTGTCCTTCTTTTGCTGGTATGAATTTCGATTTGCACCTCACCCCTCTCTGTTCGGTGCAAGTACGACAGTTCTTTATTATTGTTGCGAAGTGATCTGCGTTTACCAGTGTATTTGAAAGAGTTAAAATTCATATTTTAATAATCAACTGCACTATCAATTTTAGCATTTCAGCTTTTAAAGCATATATTTTGTTTATCGGAACTTTAAAATAGCATCTTGTAGTTGCTTAGGGAGTAAAAAGATTTTGGAGAAATAGTTTGAGGTTTTTTTTTCAAACGGCTTACTGTGGGGGCTTGTAGATATCAGAAATTTAATATCAGAATATATAAACATGTTAAAATTGGTACTGATGATATATTGCGATAACTATCTTAAACTGTATGGGAATAGAAAAATTGCCAATTTTAAAAGATAAATGCATAGCAGATATTTATGTACAAATAGATGCAAAAAGCAGCTAATCATTTTTTATACTATTTGCTCCTTAAGCATCTTTTTAAATTTGTGTGTATTTTTACTTAATAGAAGTATTTTTAAGCAAGCACTATACATCAATTTAAAACCATAGATTATAAAACACTTTCCAACGCATTCAGAATTGTATCTAAAATTTCCACCGCTTAAAAAGGTTAAGTATGATGGCTAAGTAAGCATTTTATAAAACACATAATGCATTTGAAAACTTAATTTAAAAAAATGCTATCAGTTATCGGAAAAATATCCGAATTATTTTGTAGAACACTGTATATGATCTATAGATTTGTATGTACACTACATGGCCAAAGATGACCGGTCACTTGCGATTTTAGACATTTTGATAAATATCTAGAAAAATACATGAGGAATTATCTTGAAACTCTAAATGTGTAAATATAATAGTAAGTCATACATTTCCATGAAGTTTTTTTTCCCCCGAAACTCCAAAGGGGGCAGTCAACAAATTAAAAAAATGTTTTAGATAACCCTGTCAAAACTAATGTATCAAAAGCGTTCGAACTGTATATTATGAGTTAGTGGGTTATTCTAATAAAATGTGCTTATTTTTATGTGGATAGCATGTACACTCTTAGAAAAATTAAGGTTTTTATAAAAACAGTCCTAAATTTTTCCAAGTTTTGACGGATTCTATCAGCTAATTTTGAAATAGCTGTAACATTCGATACTAAGATGAATATTAGATTTTCTATAATAATATTCATTATAAATTTTATTTAATTTTATTTAATTTATGTTAACATTTATCTTTTCTTTTTAGATGCATGAAGAAACTGAAGTACATCTTAAAAACAATGTGAGCCTGCTTGACGGCGAAATTTGGGGAAAAAGCTCTATCAGTCAGAAAAATCTCGTGAACATCATTCTTGCGCTTTAATATATTCTGAAGCATTGAAGTTTTCCAGTAGTTTTATTGTAATGACATTTTGACAATCATTGTCTAATAGTGTTTTAGCATACTTATACATATGAGTTTGATTATTGTTATTTAGACAAAGCATGACTTCAAAAATATAAAGTATGAAATCCGTAGACATTTGTATAAATACTAATTATGTAATACTTGCAAAATGTGAGTTGTATAAAAAATATGCTTTTTTATTGCAATGAATTTAATAAATAGTTATTTAATAAATTTACTCATATATTTCATTGTATTTTGTTATTTATTCATATTGCATTTATTGGTTGTACAGATATGGATATTATATTTATATCAAACGACAGTTTATAATATTTTCCAAAGCAATATACATTTTTTTTTCTTTCCAATTTAGTTTCCATAAGATTTCTACTTTTATAAAATTGCTTAGTTATACTGATAATACCATACTGATAAACATTAAAAAGTTCGAAACCTACCCACAATTACTGTTGATGTATCAAAGGTGTATTTTTTTCCATATATATGTTAAGGTGTATATCAACTCTCATATATGTAACTATTTGAGTTAAAGATTCTAATTCCAAAAGAATGTTAACCACATAAGAATTCTGCTAAATTCATACATATTTGATCCATTCTTTGGGATCTTTAAGTTAGGTTAGTTTTAAATTCTTGGTCTTGTCAATAATTTTTTCCTCTTTAATATTTCAATTTGAAATAAAACTCTCAAGCAAATAAAGTATTAAAGACATATGTAAAATATGTAATGTATTAAGTGTAGGCGGTGCAATAAATATATGAAGAATAAGTCGTGGAAAAAGATCACCCCCCCCCCTCACAAAAAGGGGGAGGAGAAAGATTCTAATAATTAGTTATAACTTCACTGCATATTCACCTGAAATAAGAATATATAAGATGTAAAAATATCTTAAATGCGACATTCAGGTAAAAAATACATTAATTTTTTTGCAGATTTCCTATCTGTTTTTGTGCCATTGAATCGGTTATTATGTACTGTTCAAATATATGTACCAGGAGTTAATGAAGTTCTTACGACCATAGAACCGAACAAAACTTCTTTAAAAAATATATATGACTAAATATATATATTTTATTTCTAGTTTAGTTTAGTAGCATATTTACATAAAATGAACAGATAATATTTTCTCACAATATAAAAGTTTTTAAATCATGTATTGGATTAGATGAGGCACAGTGCTTAATTATGTATGTATATATATATATATATATATATATATATATATATATATATATATATATATATATATATATAGATAGATAGATAGATAGATAGATAGAGAGAGAGAGAGAGAGAGAGAGAGAGATAATATAGTCCTTACAATTTGTGAATTTTTTTTGTCACAATTATACCACTAACATTTTTTAGGCATATTTTAAAACTCAATGATGTACCTTACTTTGTTTTTGTTGGCTTTTTTTAATTTAACTAAAAACCGTAAGATCTGCTTCAGCTTATCTGCTCATTTAGTGCTGTTGTTATAATGCCCATTTAATATAAAATATGATTTTGCACCTATTGAAATGTCTAAAGTAAAACTTTAGTGCATAACATACAAATATTTGTGTCAATTGCTGCGGTAATATTGAAACATATGTCAGGCCATATTGTTTATTTTGTTTCGAAGTATTTTGATACATGAGGAAAACTTCACTCTGGATATCTAAAACTCTAAAAAATCAACTTCATATTGAAAGAATTCGTAACAACTCCAATTAATAGAAGTATTAGTATACAATATATTTATATACACGTAAAATTTTTTCTTAATATTGCTGGTAAACCACTGGTAATACAACTGGAAAAATATTTTACAGTTACAAATATATTTTGGAAGTGCAAATAAAATGTTTTAAATACAATACTAAAAAATCATTAGCATTTTAATGTATTAATTCTTGTACTGTTGCAAAGAACTTTATGGGGAGAATACAAAAACTGGCTCAACAACATATAAAACAAAAAAAGGTAATTTTTCTGACGGTACCTTAATAAATTTCCATTTTTTTATAAGTACATTAAAAGTTTAGTTTGCAATTTTGAAAAGTTCTAAGTAAATGTGCCATGAAATCCCTTGCAAATGTACAAGAAAATTCTCAATAAATTTACTACAAATTTGTAAGAATACTAAAAATCTACTCATTTGTAAGAATACTAAAAATCAATAGAAAACTCGCAAAATATTGTTTAGGAAACTCCCTAAAAAATCATTTGTACGTTTAGTAAATAATTCTTAGGAAATTTACCAAAATATATTTAGTAATCGCCCTAAAATATCGCTAGTAAGCTTACTAAACAATATTTAGTACTTTTATAAAAACTAATATGAGAAACTCCCTTAAAAATTATTAGTAAATTAGCTAAAAATTCTTTAGTAAACTCCCTGAACAATCATTAGTAATATTACTAAGTAATATTTAGTAAATTTACAGGCGATTCTTTGGGAAACTCGCTAAAAAGAGGTTAGTATGTTTCCTAAACAATATTTAGTAACAGTTACTAAAGCAACTTTTGTAATATCACACGATTTTCTTGTGTTGCGGTTACATAAAAAATTCTAGGCATCCCAGTTTCCTAGAAAATTCTTAGTAACCTCACAGAATTTTTTTTACAGTGTAGTTTGTAATACCAATTTTATAATTTTGGCAACAGGGGTACTCCATCACTTTTAGAAGTAAAGGGTAAAAAAATTATTTTTATATCTATTTAAACTTGCGTTGCAACAATTAGAAGAGAAAAAACAACAAAAAAAATAAACTGATGATTCAAAAAGAATAAAAATAATATTTTTTTCCACACCGACAAACAGAGACGCAATACGCACCGACAATTTAAAACGTAATACACATCAACAACCCACGAAGTATACACACCGGTAAGCCAGGACCTAAAACACACCAGCAAAAGAGGACAAAATACATACCAGGAAGTCAGGACGTGAAATACAACGGCAACCAAGGACGTATACACACCGGAGAATCAGGACGTATACGCACCGGAGAATCAGGACGTATACACACCAGAAAATCAGGACGTATACACACCGGAGAATCAGGACATATACACACCGGAGAATCAGGACGTATTCACACCAGAAAATCAGGACGTATACACACCGGAGAATCAGGACATATACACACCGGAGAATCAAGACATATACACACCGGAGAATCAAGACATATACACACCGGAGAATCAGGACGTATACACACCCGAGAATCAGGACATATACACACCGTAGAGTCAGGACGTATACACACCGTAGAGTCAGGACGTATACACACCGTAAAGTCAGGACATAAACACACCGGAAAGCTAAGACATAAAACACACCAGCAAGTGAGGACGAAATACCCACCGGAGAATCAGTACGTAATACATGTCGACAGGCGAGGACTTAATAGAGGCTCTCTACACTGTGAAAAAAATCTACAAAGGTGCTAAACTTTTTCTAGGAAACTGGGATTCCAAGAACTTTTCATGTAACGATAACAAGAAAAATTCATGTAACCGACTCTGAAACTTGAATTTTTACTGTTACCTTTACAGGAAAAGTTCTAGGAATCCCAGTTTCCTAGAAAAAGTTTAGTACCTTTGCAGATTTTTTTTTACAGTGTACCACACGTTTAACTTTTATGAAGAATTGTCTCCAAATAAAGCAAGAATCTTATAAACAATTATATTTTTTTCAAATTAAAAACAAAATATGAAAATCTCATTTTTGGTCCCACTTTAGAAAAAGAGCAAAATTTTTGAAAAATCCTGAAATTGTTTTTTAGCTATCTATGTTTATAGTGATTAATGCAAGTTTTTTAAATCTCTATTTGAAAAATAAAATAAAATAAAATAAAATAAATGAATAAATGTCATGTTAAAATCTTGTTCCCTTTTCTGTCCCTTTGACTAAGAATATTTAAAATTCTAAGATATGAAATTTAGGTAATCCTCTGACTATATTTTAAAACATTAATTTTATGAATAACTTTCCTTAATTGAAATATAATGAAAAATGTAAAAAGCTGGATTGTCACCTGGAATCTAGATTGAATTTTTTTTTACTCGTAAATGATTCCGTCTTAAAAAGGTTTTTCGATGCAGAATTTTTCAAAATTTTAAGTCTCCATACTGTATAAATCTATTAATGGGTTTAGTAATAATTCAGATATTTCTAGAGTAAATTTAACGACAAACAGTTAAAATTAGTCGAAAATTTAGTCGGATTGTCGAAACTTTTGGGTTTTATTGATGTATATCCTAGCACGAACACTATTCCAAATGAAATTCTCAGCATGATTAGTTTATTTATATGGACAATCAAAATTTGTTCGTTACATTACGTTCTATGGGAAAAAATCGTTTTAAATGAATTTTAATGATGTTACGCACTGTCAAACATATTAGAGCCTATATTCATCTACAAATTGCACTAAAATATATAAAGTGAAAAGTATAGAAATTATTTGCAGCGCCACACAAAAGAATTTCATTATAGAATAGTAAAGAAGAAATTATTTGCGACATATTTTAATTATATTGAACTGTTTCAAGTATAGTAAAACTGATATACGTTGCTGAGGCCTAATATAAGATATTTCATGCATATTACGAAGTGCACAGATTTACAGGGACTCACCGAAGATTTAAAATAGTATGTTCTATCAGAAGTACTGTATATTATTGATGATGGCTAATGTAAGGATAAAATGTCGTTTTGATTATGATATGCGCTAAATATGCGCTTATGATATGCGCTTAGTTTCACTAAATTTATACATATTATATGGTATGTATAAATGATATAGTTGATATACAGGGAGATATACAAAGATATACAAAGATATTGATATACAAAGGAGCTCGACGCTACTGAAAATAAGCATAATTTACTTAAAGGTTGTTTTTTTTTTAAATAAGCTGAACTGCATCCTGTTTACTAAGAAATGTTTGTAGAATATAGTTAAAATGATATACAGGGCTACTCAAAGAATTACATATATGAGTCGCGAAAGGATACATAATTTCTGGAAATGTGATTTCAGTAGTTTAAAGGGTGTTTCAGTTCAAACTAAATTAAAGTTAAATACTGGCATATAATAATGGTCCTAGGTTAACTACAGGGCTGAACAAAAGTATATATCCATCTATTAGAATTAATTGCTGAAAGAAAATTTCAAACTGTTCCGCGTTTTCTTGTTAAACAAATTTTCCCTTTTTATAGTATCTACATCAATTCACAGATCAAACAAGGCTTTTCAAAAGTATTAGAATACATATTTGCCTATAGACAGTAGCATTAGTGAAGTTGTGTTAAAAATTTCAGGAGGTGTTGGAAAGTATTTCATAATCTATACTCAACGCATGGTTTTTCTTACTTGTTTTTTTTTTCTTATCAGAACTCCTCGCATAAAACAAAACTTTAAATATCTCGATGTAAAAATAAAAATAACCACACACATCAACACTATACGGTGCATTTTATGCATCATTTATAATAAGTATCATTAAGGTGTATTCAAATTCAAGTTGTTTATTTTTTGATTTATTTTTAAATTCATTTTTGTTTTGAAAACATCAAATCCGGAGGTTTTCTTATTGAGAAACTATATATTGTGAGGTGGTTTGTCGATTTATTGATAAAGGAGAGTCTTTTGCCAAAACTGCAGTCATAGTTGGCGTTTTAAACCGAATTTTCTGAAGCGATAGTGTTGAAAACGGAAAAAGGGTCATACTGGGAAGATAACTATTTTTAAATCAAGTTGCAATAAATTGAGTGAAAAATGAAAATACACGGCCGTTTATAGATTTTTTCAAAAATCACGTCAGCAAGTTTCCTGTTTTTATCCTTAAAAAAAGTCTGAAAATGTGTCCTAAAATTTTGAGTATTTGAGCATGGATATTTTTCTTTGTATATATACCGTCTCAAGAAATTTCGGAAATTTCCCCGAAAGTTTGAATAATTATTTTCTATTATTTTTTTATTCAAATGTGCTGGATTGGAACTGGGTTTGGTTAGGTTTATTTTATGACGTCCGATTATCTACGCCGTCTGAACTATAGAAAAAAGTAATTTCCTGAACCAAACTCGCACACAGAGTCGACAAGGAAAATGGAAATGGAGACCTTATGTCGAATACCCAAAAGAATTGTTCACAAAATTTTGAAAATTTAGTCGATAAAAGTCTAATTGAAATATATATATATATATTGTTCCTTTGAAATCCTTTTGATGTTAAGTTTGAACTTAACTCATTTTTGAAAAATTGAGTTCAAATTTAAATTATTTTTTAGCTCACAGGCTATCAAAGCCAGAGAGCTTATGTGCTCGTCCGTTCTGTATATATGTATGTACGTGCGTACATACGTACCCAACTGGATAACTCGTGATAAATTTTTTACAATTTTACATGAAATTTTGGATATAGGTTTATGATAAGACGCTTCCCTGATTACTTTTGAGAGTTCTTTCGTTCAGTATAAGAAGGGGAATGGCAGCTATTGCCCCTGCCCTTAATTTACGTAAATGGGTTTTTCATGTAGAATTAGTAGATTTCGTTCAAATCTTAGATGTTGGATCATTCTAATGAGGTGTCTCCGTTACTAGTATTTGTTGTTCATTGGATAAGTTTAAAGAGGGGGAATGGGGGGGGGGATGATCCCCGTGTTAATTTAGGTTTTTCACGCAAAATTTACCGATTTGCTTCAAATTTTGTATACAGATTTATTCTAAATGACGCTTCTATAGTTTGTTTTTGAAATTCAATGCATAAGTACAAAGGGGGGATAGAGGAAACTACCCCTCATAATTCATGTAAATGGTCTTTCATGCAGAATTAACCGATTTGTTTCAATTTATGTCAGGGGCGGATCCAGAGAATCTTTTGGGAGGGGAGATTCTGAGACTTATGCTTTTTTTGCTATCGTTTGATGAAATTCGCTCTTTTTTCGGGATACTTTGAGAAAATTAGCTCTTCTTTTGCTGCCTTTTGACAAAAATCGCGCTTTTTTAACGATCCTACGTCAAAGTTCGCGTTTTTTTCATGATCCACTGTCAAAATTTGCGTTTTTTTCCCGACCCTTTGACGAAATTCGCCCTTTTTCTGTGATCATTTGACGAAATTCGTGATACTTTAAAAAAATTAGCGCTTTTTCAGCAATTCTATGTCGAAGTTCAAGGTTTTTCAACAATCCTATGTCGAAATTCGCACTTTTTCCGAGTTCCTTTGCCTTCCCTTTTCGCAACCTTTTAAAAAAATAGCGCTCTTTCCGAGAACTTTTGACGAAATTTGAGCTTTTTACACAACATTTTGACAAAAATCGCGCCTTTTCAGGGATCGTATGTCGAAGTTCTCGTTTTTTACGCGATTCTCTCTCAAAATTCGCATTTTTTCCGCGACCCTTTGACGAAATTCGCACTTTTCCGCAGTACTTTGACAAAATTAGCAGTTTTTTGCAAGCCTTTGAAAAAAATAGCGATCTTTCCTCGGACTTTTGACGAAATTCAAACTTTTTGCGCAACACTTTGACAAAAATCGCGCCTTTTCAGCGATCCTATGTCGAAGTTCGCGTTTTTTACACGATCCACTGTCAAAATTCGCGTTTTTTCCGCGACCCTGTGATTAAATTCGCACTTCTTCAGTGATAATTTGACGAAATTAGCGCATTTTCAGCGATCCTATGTCAAAATTTGCGTTTTTTACGCGAACTTCTGTCGAAATTCGCCTTTTTCTGTGACTCTATGATGAAATTCGTGCTTTTTCCGTAATAATTTCACGAAATTCGCGTTTTTTTCGCGATACTTTGACAAAATTAGTGCTTTTTCAGCCATCCTATGTCAAAGTTCGCGCTTTTTCAGCGATTCTTTGTCGAAATTAGTACTTTTTCTGCAATACTTTGCCTTCCTTTTTTCCAACCCTTTGACAAAATTAGCGCTTTTTCCACGACCTTTTGACAAAATTTGCTCTTTTTCCACGATACTTTGAATTAATGTTTTTTTTTTTGCAAACATTTTTTCCGCGACACTTTGACAAAACTCGCGCTTTCAGCGATCTTGTGTCAAGGTTCGCTTTTTTAGCAATCCTTTGTCAAAATTCCTTTTTTTTTTTTTTTTTTTTTTTTTTTTTTTGCGCAACCTTTGACAAAATTCGTGCTTTTTCCGCGATCTTTTGTCGATCTTTTTCCGCGACACTTTGACAAAATTAGGGCTTTTTAGCGACATTTTAATGAAATTCGCTTTTTTTCCTGAACAATAGAATGTCTCTGACGGAGTCGCAGAAATCCCTTCCGGAAAAAAGTCTGAATTCAACACTGGTTTGGGGGGGGGGGGGGGTGATCGCCCCGATCGCCCCCCTCCCGTTGATCCGCGCCTGATTTATGTATACAGGCTCATAAGAATAAGAAGCTTCGCTCATTTATTGTGTTGTTCTTTTGTTAATTATAAAAGGGATACGGGCGATCATCTAACAATGAAGTTAGCTAAATAGAGTTTTATGCAGAGTTATCAGATTTGCTTTAAATTTTGGATGTAGGTTCTTTCTGATAAGGTGAATTTCTGAACAGTTTTGGAGTTTTAATGGTTAATTATAAAGGAGGAAACGGGGGACAACGTTTCTTAAATTACATAAATGAGTTTTTATGCAGAAATATTTGACTTGCTTTGAATTTTCGATACAGGTTTTTTATATGATAAGGCGTATCCCTTATTAGTTTTGGGGCTTCGATGATTAAGTATAAAGAAAGAAAATAGGGGGGTACTTTCTTCCATATTTTTGTTCGAAAGGCATTTCTATATAAGACTGTAATATACAATTAGTCTGCACAGTCTGTGAGCTCTATGCCAGCAGTTTAGCTGGACATCATTCTTTTTATTTTTTTCTGTGCGTGTGAGCATGACTAACACTGGACTAAGCTGTTAAACAGATGTCATATATGAGAAAGCATATGAAAACAAGTTGGGTTCACTGTTGGAATAGATAAAATAGATATTATAAGCACCTTCTAATTGCACAATCTCTTTCTTTTTTTCCGAAATGGTATTGATATACTATGGTTATGAGCTCCTCATTTATGTAACAAGATTAGTTTTGACTGCTCATTGATGACTTGAGAGCATGAATTAGCCGTGAGATGTTTCTTTGTGTATATAATTATACACTATTAAAAAATCAATAATATTTATTTATTTATTTTCATTTTTATTAGTAAATAACAAGTGCATGACATTTAGTTATATTCAACCAAACAGTTAAATTTAAATTAAAAAGAGTAATAGAGAAATAATATTTTTTTCTTTCAATTATTCCTCTAATAGCCCTTTCCACCAGTTATACTTAAAGCCCATGGTATGTTTTTAACAAAGACAACATCCAGCAGTAATATAATCGAATTTAAGGAAACTTGGGGTGCAGGTAGAGGTCGACATTCATAGTTAAACCAGACGGAGATTCACCTTAACGAGTGTCACCGATGTATAGCAGAAAATATTGTTATTTGTTATTTGGAGAAATACAAAGACAAAATTAAATCATGCAGACAATTATCATTTTTCAAAATAAATAGATAAATAAAATATTAAAAATGGAAGGAATTAAAATAATAAAATTAGCTAGATATTAACCAATATTTTTTTTTTAAAATAAAAATTCCCAACATATTTGTCAGGTTTACGGATACTAGTGAGATACTAGTGAGCAGATAACTATTTAGGGTACTGTTGTATTATTGTTTAACTTATATACTGAATTCATATTGCTCATTGTGTACTTGAGATTTTAAGATAGCATTTTTTTCATATCTTAAGTTACTTGAGATATTTTAGTTTGATAATGTGAACAAATCCTAGAGTATCAATCCTTCAGTTCCTCTTTCTAATTAAGAATTTATTTCATAGATAAAGAAATAATGAATTCCCAAACTTTCTGGACGTAAGAGAAAGTATAAATAATATTTCCTATGGTCAAAAATGTAGTTTTTTTTTTTTTTTTTTTTTTTTTTCGTTTGTTCTCTCGGGGTCAGCTTTGTTTTCCTTGGTAGAGTTTTGAGGGAAAGACTTTGAGGTTCTTGGTATATATTGCGTGGAAATCAAGGGTGATCTTCCGATAAATACCTTTAGATACCCTAATGTAAGAGGACTATCATGGTAGATGTAGGGCCGTAGCTATAAGCGGCTCAGCCGTCCCTCCCCCCCTGTAAAAAATTCCATGATCATTAAATGTTCCAAAAATTCAAATGAAGTTCTGTTCAAAAATCTAACTTAATTTTGAGAACTTTCCGCAGTTTTTCAGGGTTACTAAATTGTATCTAAAATAAGTGTTGCAACACTCCCTCATCCTATTTATACATATGAAGCTAACATAATGTTTCATTTTGCGCCAGTTATACACTCAAAATTTTCAACATCCTATACTTTTCTTAGCATAAAATGAAGTTATTACATCAGTTTAATGAGAAATAGTATCTACAATGTGAATGTACACTAATTTATCCTTCTCAGTCAGAGAGCGGGGAAAAAAATTATGAGCCTACCCTCTACATTTTCTTGAGCCCCTCCCTATCGTTCACTTCCAGCTACGGGCCTTGGTAGATGATATATATGTTATTTTTTAATTGTAAATAATATTTTGTTTATATGTAAATAAAAGTTGTAAATAAATTGTCCGCTAAATTAAACTAAATAAGTTAACAATTTTTTTTTTTTTTTTTTTTTTTTTTTTTTTTTATATATAATTATTTCTTAGAATGTACCGGATATCACTTAGTTATATCAGTTGTGGCAGCATATTGTTTAAATTTTTTTTCCAAAATCTACGCGAGTGGTAATCGTGGTTCTAGAAAAATTCATCAGGAAGTGGACTAAGGAAAGGTGCAATATTATTATTTCTGAAGATGATGAGCAAATGTGATTAGATGATGGATACCTTGTAAATATGATACATTTGTTCAGACATCTTCCCCATACAATTCACATTTAAAAATTTATTTTATGTTTATACATTAATGTATGCATTTGAAGTTTCAGAATATTTGCCGAAGTATTGTTCCACCGCCATTCAGAAATTTAAGCAATTAGCTAAAAAAAAATTAAAGTTTAACAAAAATAATGCATATTGATTACAGAAAATATGATATAACTTTTAACGGAAGTAAAAAAAAATGTCATTATATATTAATAATAATAATGATAATATAATTATGTAGACAAGTTACACAACTTGGTTTTTAGATGTTTGTGTTTATAATACTTTATAACGAAAATGACTGAAATTTCGATTTAAATTTACATATTAATAGTAATTTTAAAATCACGTCCCACACATTTTCGTTTGGACAGGAATTTCGAAGTTACTATGAATTGATTTTTATGTATTCCTTCTTGTTATATTGTAAACCAATAATTTCATGAATGTATTTTTTCTAAATTAAAATATGAAGAAAAAGGAGGACAATAGTATTATTGCACTCTTCGCCCCATGTATTTCTCTTCCTCTTTGCGTGAGTGGAAGGGGGTTATTTTAAAAAAATCCCTGTCGGCTTGGCCTATAGGCGGAGGTAGATTTCGAAGAGTGCTCATTTCAACAACAAAAAATAAATTTGATTACAGATAAACCCAGTGTAACAACTTTATTTGTACTCTTTTGAAACATTTTTAATTTCATTTTTCTGTAAAAACTGGTTTTATCAGAATCATCTTAAGCTAAATTCAGATCAAATACCCATTTTGACAACATATTTTGAAATAATTCTGACTTTATTAAAAAATCAACTAATACAGTACATTATATAGTTCCTAAATAACAAAAGATTGTCAATTGCATGCGTTTGAGAGCAAACTGGAATTTAAAAATGAGTTATAAAATAACCAATTTTGAATACAACCTAAATTCCTAATCTGGTAGCTACGGGAAATTTTGCGCGAAGTGCTCACTTTGACAGCATTTTTAAAAAATATATTCAGCCTTTATGAAAAAACTGACCAATACGGGTTTTATACAGCTCCTATATAAGAGAACCTGTCAATTGGATGCGTTTGAGAACAAATCTAAATTTAAAAATGAGTCAGAAAAAACGCAATTTTTTATTTCAATGCTTTCTCAAATTTTCAATCACGATAACTTCTCGAAATTCTGTTCAAAATACCCTTTTTGCAGCCTTTTTTGAAATATATTCTGTCTTTATCAAAAAATTGACCAATGCGTCACATTATACAGTTCCTAAATAAGAGGACTTGTACATTGGATACGTTTGACAGTAAAAATGGATTTAAAAATGAGTCAGAAAAAAAGAAATTTGTTATTTGAATATTTTCTCAAATTTCCTATCACGGTCACTTTGGGAAATTCTGTTCAAAATACCCTTTTTGGCAGCCTTTTTTGAAATATATTCTGTCTTTATCAAAAAACTGGCCAATGTTTCACATTATATAGTTTTTAAATAAGAGGATCTGCCATTTGGATGCGTTTAAAATAAAAAAAAGGATTTAAAAACCGATTCAGAAAGTAAGCAGTTTGGATTAGAGGTTTTTCCTCCAACTCCAATGTTTGTTTAATTTATTTTTGCTATACGAATTGGTCTTATGAAAAACTTGTCGATATAAAAATTATAGGTATTATTGTGGAGATGTAAAATAAATTTAATTGGATTTGATAGTTTAAGAATTGACAAAGTTATGGATTTTTTTCTTTTTCCAAACCCTTTTTTATTTTCGTTTTTAAATTTTTTTACCGGTAAATGTTAGTCCTATCAAAAACTTGCAAATACAAAAGTTTTAGATAATTTTGAGATTATTTATAAAAATTTAGATGGATTTGACAAAGTTATGTTTTTTTTTTTTTCTCCCAAAAACCCTATTTTTTTCGCCCCTTGAGCCCATTTTTAACTTTATCAAAAATCTGTCATGTATAAACTTTTGGCCTATTATTTAGAAGTAATATAAACTTTAAACTGATTCGATATCTATTTTCATTAAGAAGTTACGAGGTTTTTTCTGTTTTCACAAAAACGCCCACTATTTCGACCCCCTTGATCCTATTTTGTCCATTAACGAACTTATCCGAGATTTTATCCCCTTTGATTTTATGTACCAGTTTGGTGGAGATTGGTGAAGAATTATAGAAGTTATCGTGTCCATAAAAAAGTGAGATATATAGATAGATAGATAGATAGATAGATAAACTGGTTCGAATGCAATAGGTAGTATTTCATACGAAATCTACCTAAAAATCGCAGAAAAAAAGCAAGAATCTTTTGAATATCTATTATTTCTTTAAAATATCAGTCCAACCTGTGTCTGAGAGGTTCTGCTCTTGAAGACGGTAGACGGGAGTTGCTAGGTTCGAATCCAATAGCGCGCTTACTGTTCGGAGTTTTCTTCAAAATTTGCGTAAATACGGGTTAGGCTACCTTAAAAAAAAAAAAAAAAAAAAAAAAAAAAAAAAAAAAAAAAAAAAAAAAAACCGGCGCGACGGAGGGCACTTTCTCTAGGCCTATGTCCCACGTCCAGAAATAGGCAATAATAAATAACAACTTTAAATTATCAAACCTACATGTTTGTTGTTGTTGTTGTTGTTGTTATTTTCAACTCCACACCTTGAGTTGAACACAAAAAAGTCTCATGTTCTCATTCTTGTTATTTATGATTGCCAATTACCTGGACGTGGAATATAGGACTATAGAGAGTGCCCTCCAGCGAGGTCTTTTTAATGTAGCTTAAACCGCAATTTCGTATGTTTTGAAGAAAACTATGGTATATTCCGAATGGGGACCCGAAGGGTGCGATTGGGTTCGAACCCAGAACCTCCCGTCAAGTAGTTTCTACCAGAGTTTACCAGCGAAATTTGCAGAGGACAGTAACTGATTATTAGCTACTGCTTGACCAGGTTCTAAAGACCTGTCTTGGCATACTGCCAAAATAATGGATCTTTCCGAAGGTAGGGAAGCATTAAGGGGAGACGAAATTTCTCTCTATTCCCCACAAAAGCAATATTCGGGGAAACTCCCTTTTCATTGCGCTCAGTCCTATTATCAAGAATAGACTCGCTTTACTCAGACCTGTTACTCACGTGACCGGTCTTTAATGCTTGGCTCAGCAGTATCTGTGTTTTTAATTCTTCAAGAATAGATTATTATGATTCTCTGTTTTTCTTTACAATGTGAAAATATGTGTAAATCATGTTTTTGTCAAATGATTCTCTTGCAGAGAAGGAAAATGTTACAAAGTTCTAACAATGTGTTTTCATATATTCATTCGGTGCAGTATTTACAACCACGAAATTTATGAATATATTTCTGTAAAAGAAAATGACTGTAAATGTAAACTCGTGCATTTTGTATGTGTGGGAAAAGAATTTTAAAACTTACAGTTTTTTTTTTTTTTTTTTTTTTTTTTTTTTTGTATCTGTAATACATTATAGCAAGAATCTTATGAATTTGATTTTAGGGTTTCGTTCATCTCATGAAACTTTATTCATCTCTTCCATTATCTGTTCGTCTGTCACAGAGCCCGAACACAAAACCAGTATAAGTCAGAGACTTCAAATTTTGTGTACTTACAGCTGAAAACCTCGTGTCCCACGACAAATGATAAAATTTTGAGAAAATCGTTAATTAACATCATCAGAATTATAAAAATATAATTGAAAATGACGGTCAGAAGCACAAAATATTTATGATTTTTAAATTAAGTTTTTGATGTGATCTTATTTAAAAAAATAAAAAAAAATATGAGTTTCATAGCATTTTTTAAAAGAATGTTTCAACTATATAGCAATCTAAATAATAATGATAATAATAATAATGAGGTGAGATGTTAAAAGACTGAATAATATAAACAAAGACAGACACATACAATTGTGTATAAATCAAATTTTAAACTTATTTTTCTCACTTTTTTCATTTTATTCGAAATAATTTATTTAGGCATTTTTAGTACGTTACGGAGGAGAGGGCGGGTCGGAAAAATGCACTTCTGCGTTTGTCAAGGTCTCAGCAATGAAATCTTGTTAAATATGAAGTAAGAAGGGTTCAAATAAAGCTATGAGGGCGGAGGGCAAAGAATTATTCGAATAGGGAGTCCCACTTTTCCACCCTTCTATCTATTTGTTGATTTTTTTTTTTTTTAATTCTATAGAAGTGCCTAATGCTGAGCTTTGTACATATTATATGTATGCATACTCTCTTAAAACGAAAGAGTGGATTTGGCTGCTCAAGAAAGAGTTATAATTTATTGGATCGTGAATGAGTTGATTTTTAACCGATTCAGTCATCTTGGTTTGATTTTTTCTCTTTCTAATCCACTCATACAGCTTTAAAACTAAACAACTCAACTCAATAATGAAACAGCTCTTTTTCCGCGCTGATTTTCGCCGCTGACTCGTCACGTGACCTTGCAAGATAAGATGGAGACTTCCGGCGTTCGCTAAACAATTTGCTGAAAATGCCTTTTTTACGAAGTAAGTAAGTTTTATATAAGTATTTTATTTTAATTATGCTTTCTTTTAATAACTTTCCCTTCTCTTTTTAACAGACTAAAATTCATAACAGTATCATACCTTGAAATTAAAATGTCGTGTCACACGGTAATATTGAGGACGTGTTTAATGCATTTCTATATTAATAATTGGTGTTACAGTGCTGCTACAAAACTTTCGTGCTTTAATAAAATAAATTAGTATATTTAATCAGAGTAAAAATTGTTAATGCAATGTAAATATCTCGTTATTTAATTGCCTTGTATTAAAGTTTTGTAATTATTATATCTTTATTCATAGAAATTTATCAAAACATTGTATTTACGTCTTGTTTGCAGTGTCTTAGTAAAAACGTGCTCCGGATTACATTATACACATTTCTGAGATTTTTTTTTTTTTTTTTTTCATTCTTAATGTTGAACTTGTGTTACTGTTTTGTTTGGCAATGTTTCATACTGTTATTGGGCAAAATTATTGCATGCATGGTCTGTATTATAATAATCTGCTTAATATTTATAAGTTGTTACATAATGCATGCAGAAATAATAGTTTTCTTGTGCCTGCTTCCCAGGTAGCTTTAAATCTAAATGAGAATTTATAAATAAAACGAAAACAGTGGACAAAAGTTTGTCTTTCTATACTGGTAAATGCATGTATTATTTCCTAAATATTATGCAACGATACCAAAAAGCAAATCCTCTTTCTCTTTAGAAAATACCTTGTAATATCATCCCTTTCCCTTAACATTTTTTATGCATAGCCCAGTGGTAGAATTGATTTTAAAAAAAGTTACTGGTCCCAAAGACCAGTACGCATGAGAGTTTACTGGTCAGAAATAGTCATCAGTAACCCGCTACATAAAATTCTATAAAATACTTTTAACCGTCCCCCCCCCCCTCTTCACACACACACACTCCTACTAGAATGTAAAATAAACCAAACTTCCTTTGCAAAATTTTTGGCATAATAAAATGGAAAATTACTATTTTATAAAAAAGTATGTAGTATGTAAACTAAAACTATAAAATTGTGTATTTTATTTCCGATCATTTATTTAACAGATAGTAAGGATTAATGCAATATTTTCTTATAATTATTTTTTCAAGTATTATTTTATGGTTTGTGTTTGGTACGGTTTTCTCAGGCAGGAAAATTTATTTACTTGTCAGAGATGAAGTGGGTGTGCAGTGGTGTAGCTAGGATGGGTGACATCCCGGGACAGATGTAAAAGGTGTCAAGCCCCCCCCCCCCCCCTCCTCCTCCTTTCTCATCTGTCATATTTTTTCAATCTCAATTCTACATTCTTATAAAAAATAACCTTACCATTCCTTATTTACCTTTTGTCCTTCTGCATAAAAAAAACCGCAGAAGTGAATCATCACTCGACCCATAGTCTGCACAAGTCAATGCCGTGCCTATACGTAGAAGAAAATTCTTTCTTTTAAAGTTTGCTTTTGTTACCCACTCGTTGAATAGGTTGGTTTTTGTTCCCTGGTGCGTATCTTATTTAGACACACCGTTCTGTATAAAACTTCACTTTAGCAAAGAAAAGAAAACTAGCTGTATTGCATCATGAGCTAAAAATATCATTTTATTTCCTAATTAGTCTCCAAAATTTTATAAAATTGTATTTTTTATTTGCAAATAAAGATTTGGTGTCACCCTTTAGAGGATGACACCCGGGTAATTTCCCTAATCAAGAAGAATTTCTTTTACAGCTTGACTAAAATCTTAAAGATCAAGTTGTATGCAGTTCTGTGGCTCCATATTCAAAATCATCATGTATGTTATGACAGATTGCTTTAAAAAATAGGCATTTTTCTAAAATAAAAATATTTTATACTAAATAATTGATTATTAAAAACCTATTTTATCTTTGAAAAATTCCCAAGTTTTAAAAATTTTCTTTAAAGCATTAGATATGTTCACCAACACTACTAATTTCCATCCTATGAATATAAGCATGACCTGGACCCACTATATTTAATGCTTATTACTGAAATAAAGTGTTAAAAGTAGAAAACATTCATATTCAATAATTTCAAACCCTTAAATTATGTAGAAAAAATAAAAAATGTCATTAGATTTCTTTAAAAAAACCAATTGGTTTTTTTGAGAACAAAACCATTTGGTTTAAACCATGGTTTAAACCATGGTTAAAACCAATTGGTTTAAACCGTGCCAACCCTGCGTACCAACCAAAGAAATTTGCGATTCTTATGTGATGAAATTTTACATTTTCTCACAGTAAATTGACGATTTTTTCCTACGACATAAGCACAAAAATTTCAATTTTTTTCCAGTTGTAAATTGATGAAACTCGCGGGCCACAGGTTGTGCATCCTTATTTTAGTTTATTACTTATTTTAATATTTTATTATATTGTAAGCCTTTACAATAGTTTAGATTTCCTTGTTAGTTACATTCAAATTACTGTTTAAAAAATGTAAAGAAAATAATGACCAGAAATCCGCAAAATTCTAAAATCTGCAAAACCTCTGGTCCCAAGCTGTGCGGATTTGAGGAAGTCTACTGTAACAGCAGTATTACTAGCAAAGTGCCAAATTTTGACCTACTTGTGATATCCTTAAATTTGGCAGCAAAAATAATTTGCCATATATAAAAACAATTTAGTGAAATTTTCTATCTTTTAATGCATTTTTTAAAAATGTACAGTATTGTGCATGTTATATTAATAAAACATGCCTTATTTTTTTTTCATTTATATTTAATAATAATAATCTGGTTTATGTAAGTCTGTAATGTTTCAAACGATTTTTAACCGGCTTCCTGGTATGTTAGAATCATAAAAGTTGTACATAATGTTTTTGATGACAATATAGCATTAATACAGTTGCAATTATTAAATTTAATTCATTTTCATTCAGTTAACTCAATATTAGGTGTCACCCCCACAATTCATTGTGGTGTGTCATCGCTTTATTCTTGTGGCCTATAATCTGATAAAATATATGATTTAGAGGACCCTTGGGGGGAGGAGATTAACCCTTTAAATTTACTTACCCAGTCAAAATATCAAATTCAGTTGGTAAAGAAATATCAGCAATTTTTACATTTGTATATATAACATATAAAGCTAGGATTATTTTCAAGATGTAATAATATGCCTTGATTTTATTCACGAGAATAAATTTTGTTTTATTAGCAATGCCAAAAACAAGCTTCTTTGAAGGTTTAAAGGGGGGGGGGGGGTTGATATCTCTAGCAACCAGGCTGTAGTTTCAATTTATCCACAAAAGATCGCCATGACTAGAACTCACAACCAACTACATCCTGTCGATACTCTACTGAAAGCAAATAGTAGCTGAACAAAATCCATCAGATGTACAGAACTTACGACTAAAATGAACAAAGGAACGAAAAACTGACCAACTGAAAAATTAACCAACCATCAATTTGATCGTCTGCTTATAGGCTGGATCAAGTCTTCTGGAGAGGTCTAATCAGTCAGGATGTCGGACTCAGTCAGGGGTGCCCAGAGAGGGGTTTGATGACGCAAGATGCGTCCTATAACTTAGTTTGGGGGGGGGGGGGGGTTAATTTCAGAAAAAGTACATTTTGGGGGGGGAGGGGATTTTAAATTCTTAATATTTCTTGTTTTTACTGTTAAAAAAATATCTTTATTTTTAATATCATTTTTAATTTTTTTCAACATTTAATTTCCAGAAAAGTCCCTGTATTTTCTTTCTTTAAATTCTAGATAAGGGTAATAAGAACTCATTCTGCTATACTCAACTCGCTATCTTTGTAAATCTTGATTCTTAAATTTCACTTTTAAATTTTTTCAACATTGAATTTCCAGAAATGTTTCTGTATTTTTTTTCTTTAAATTCTAGATAAGGGCAATAAGAACTCATTTCATTATGCTTAACTCACTATCTTTTGATGGTGCAGTAGGTTATAAGTAAAATATATTTTACAATTGATATTCTGTTTAGGGGGGGGGGGTCAATGTTAAAGTATGAAGATTTTTTTTGGGGGGGGGGGTGGTCACCACTGGAGTCAGTAAACCTCTTAGTGAGATCATCAGCTTGTTCATTTAAGGGGATCCCCCGGTGTCCCAGAACACAGCACAAATGAATTTTAGGGGAGAGACCCGCAATGCCCCGATCTTATGCAACCAAATTTAAAAAAAAATTCTTCCGATTGTGGAGATTACTGCACCTTTTAGTTCACTAAACTGGAAGGTTCATTGTGGGGTTAGATCTAGCTGTGCTGAACTTAGCCTTCGAGTTTTGGACCAGAGTGAGGAAAGAGTTAAAGTTTATCTCCATCAATGAGTGCAGCTTGTTGTTATATCACGGCAGATCAACGGCCAATTATAAAGGGGACGACAAGGAGGAGAGGGGTGGGATTAATAGTGACAGAAATGTCAGTCCGGAAGTGACCGTTGTCAAATAAATCTTCATCCACACGCAGCGTGGATCTTTATAACTAATATTTTAATTACTAATAATAAACATTTGAAAGTAGTCTGATAAATAAAATATTCTTCTCCATAGCTATCCAAAAAATAAATTTCAAATACTTCTTGAGATTTTGTTTCTTGAATGACAATTTGAAGTCAACATTTTTGGTGATAGATTCAGCAGATAACTAACAGGGGGGGGGGGGGGGAATCACTTATTAAAATGCTCTAAGTAGCATCCAATCTTTGAAAACTCTCTTATTCGACTTCATATTTTGATTTTAATGCTTAAGATAACCTCCCCAATTAAGAATGGGGATTTCTTTTACAGCTTGAAATCTTATGGATTGTATTATGTTATTGCGTTAAATAATCTGCAGTTTTCAAAAAATTAAGATATTTTCTATTAAATATTGAATATTTTTAATCTATTTTATATTAGATCGATTCACATGTTTGAAGCTTTTTCTAAAGAGAAATAAATATATTCACCAATGCAGACTGATTTTAATCCTATACCCAAAAAGTGATCTAAACCTGCTACATCCAATGCTTATTGCTGATATAAAGTGTTAAAAATAGAAGTTATTTATATTCAATAATCTGACATACATAAATTATTAAGAAAAAGAGAAAATGTCATTAGATTTCTTCTGAATTTTTTTTTTTTTTGAAAAATACCAGTTGGTTTAAAACTAAACCGTTGCTTAAACCAAAAGGAGTAAAACAGTTGTTTAAACCATAGTTAAAACCAATTGGTTTAAACCGTGCCAACCCTGGTCTAATTGTTGTAGGTTCTATCTTGTATTATATAAATATGCAAATATATAGAAAAACAACTAAAAATCCACAAAAACCTGTATTGGTTGGGTATTTGCCAGCGCTGATACATTTTGAAAGTAGCAACAAAGGTGAATTTTCAACAATATTTTATAATGTTGCTTTAAGAACTTTCATTTTAAATTTGTTTTTAAAATGGTGATTTATTGTATCAGATGTAACACCATGATTTAAACAAGCAGATAAGTGTAATCGCACAGGATTTATTTATTCTATTTCCATTTTATTCATGATTGGCTGAATTTTCAGTAGTGTAATATTTATAAAGCTAAAATTTTTAGTGTATGGTTCATTTTATGTTTAGACTATGGATGGGAAATTTTATAAAACATTTAATCTGAAAGCTGCAAAATATTTTAATATGTTCATAATCATTCCTTAACATTATATTTATTGCTATTTAACTTAATTTCAATATTTTCTTTTAACACAGGAAGATGGTGATTTCATGGAGGAGTAAAATTCTACTGTGAGTGAGGAGTCAAATTCAACAATCTTATTTAATCTCAAGGATTTTCAAGAAAGTGTCTATTTTGCCTAAGATTTTAAAAGTTGGACAAACCAGTGGACAGATTACAATATGCTTTTTATGTATTTAATGTTTAATGCAAATGGACTGTTATATTTATAAAGGTCCTGTTAAAGATGTTTTTGAAACTTGTTTATCTGATGTTGGAAAGAATTGTTATCAATTAATGTTAGGTTTATTTTGTCCTTGCTAAATAAAATGTTTTTGTTGTTAAATAAAATTAGTTTTTTTTTCTTTCTTGCAACATTCTAAATTGCACATTTGGCTCTACTTTTGACATAAACTGCTGCAGTCTTATACTTTTATATTTATTTAAAAGTTAGTTGATTTAAGAAACATTGAATAAAATCAAAAATTAAATCAAAAATTCTTTATGAAGAAGAAGTAAGTTATTCTTGAATATAAATTCAAGTTTTAACAAATGTTTTAAATGATATAAAGAATAATTGCACATGGTCAATAAATCCATTTCTCAGTTATTTCTGCATTTAACTTCATACAATAAAATAATTGTCCATAATCAAAATTTTAGCTATACAAGTTTTTTAATGACATTCCTCCACATTTCCCAATCGCAATGTGCTTATATAAATGCTATGGGTAACAATTATTTTATCTAAGATTTCAAAGCCATTTCAGATTTCAAACTAAACAATTAAAATATTTTTTTTTTAATTTAGTCAGTTTAAGAAATATGATTTTGATTGAGATTTAAATCGAGGAATAATTACAACAAGGTATCATGGGTTGATGTTTATCCATTTAAAATATTTTCAATTTCAATTATTTAAACACTGCACTGGCCATGTGTGGGGGGGAATATTTTTTTAAATTTAGGTTTTATGTTTTTTAATACTTTCTTTTTCAAAACTGGGTCTGAAACTCCTATTAATATTAAAAAAAAAATAATTAACCAAAATTGCAAAAGTAAAAACTAACCCACTTACAGATCATCCTCAAATATTCTATGCCCCCCCTCCCAAAAAAAAGGTAAACATTTTAAAATCCAAACAAGATATTTGAAAATAACTTCTGCATAGGATTATCTAAACTCTTAACCCCCTGACTGCCCGGCAAAAGGGTAAAATTGTAATGTTGTTTTCTCTGTAATTTATTAAAAATATTAAAAAAATTTTTTTTTTTCCAACCTGATACAAAATACGTTATGTATAGGTGTATAATCTTTGAGAGTATTAATCCTAACTTAATTTTTCAAAACTGGGTTTTATTTGTAGAATTATATTAATTTAAATATTGCTTATGCTGCAGTGAAACCTGCAGGTTAGTGTGCGAAAAAATCAGCCAGCGGCAGTAAGGAGGTTAAGGGGAACAATCAGCTTCTGACATTGTGGTGCTGAAGTTGAGTCGTTGGGCTGATATCAAGTTTATTTTTTCAATATTTTTTTAGTAAGATGCCTAAGATTGGTTTATTTGATTGAAATCGTAAATTTTTAATAAAAAAATAATTGTTATTTACAATTAAATCAGAAGCTAATGAAAAAATTAAAATTGTATATAAGCATATCTGAAGCTATAAGTATCATTGGAAAATATGTAAACTTGAAATTGCCCAAGAAAAGAAAGGAAAAATCCCATAAGCACCACAGCATCAGAAGCTGATATTCTGTTTAATGTTGTTCGGGTGCTGTTGTACAGTTATGCAAATTTAGGCAGTTTGCATGAATAAGTGTTTTCAAATTTGCAATTTTGAGATCACCAGTATTTTTAATTTAATGAATATATGTACTTTTAAATTTAACAAAAGAAAATTCTGATGTTAAAAATTTCTGATTTGACAGAATAATAAAAAATTCATGTAAGCTCTATTTAATTTTGTATAACGATTCAATTGCCTTTTCCCCTAAATTGACATAGGAAACAGTTTCATTGAATTAGAAAGAAAAAAAATGTTTTTATGATTCATTAGAGAACTTTCAGTCATGTAAATTAGAATGTTTTAAGTCTTGTTAATTAAAGACTTGGAAGAAATATTGGAGAATCCATGTTACAGTTTTCCAATCTCTCTCTCTCTCTCTCTCTCTCTCTCTATATATATATATATATATACCCTTGTAATGTCAACAAACAGAAATTTAAATCCGAAATGAGAATTTAAATGCAACACTTGAAAATGTGGCAATAATTCCATGTTATATTGAATTTCATTGATAAAAATTAATCGAGGATTACTGAATTTAGTTTTAAATGATGTGATTTTATTTAGACGATTTAGAAATCGCTTGAAGATTTTTGTAATTTTAAGCAATTTTGCTTTTCTTAAGAGTGAATTTATTCAATTCTACAAATTGAAGGAGTTTTGGATTAACTCTTAAATGAGTTGATTTTATTCATGTATGCATTGGTTACAAATCGCCTAAGTGCTACTGGATTAAATAAAAAATGACAACATTTCACTCCAACTTGAATTGATAACAAATCGCTCAAGTGCTACTGGATTTGCCTTAAATTATTTCACTTCACTCAAATACGAGTTGGCTGCAGCTAACTCAAGTGCTACTCGATTTAATCCTAAAGACTTCATTTCACTCAAGTATGATTTGGTTACAAATCGCTCAAGTGCTACGAGATTCAGTCTTAAATGACTTCATTTCACTCAAGTATGACTTTATTACAAATCACTCAAGTACTACTGAATTTAACCTTTATTGATTTGATTTCACTCAAGTATGAGTAAAAGAGAGATCACTCAATCATGAGTTGATTAAAAACAACTCATTCACTTGAGTTGTTTCAGCTCTTCTTGCGAAGGTTCCTTTCAACATGGGAAAAGAGTGGATTTCAGCTCAACTTGAGTTATTTCAGCTTTTTCGTTTTAAGAGAGTAAATTTTGTACCCAGCACTGCTTGCTCACGTCTGTACATAGGGTATAACTCACACAACTTTATGAAAAAAAAAAAAAACAAGTTGGAAATTGCACGTGAAGCGTAGCAAATGAGGTGCGTTCTTACTATAAGTTTTAGAATATTCAGATCTTGCTGGTATAGTAGAGCGTACTTTGGATACAGTATAGTGGTCGAAATCTTTGTGTTCCTGTAAATATGCAGGGAGTAATTTTTATTATACTTCATTAACGTATATCTTATTCATAAAATGTGAAGGTAGGTTAATATAATTAAAACACGCTCCAAACAATGTTTCCCCGTATAACATTATTTAGTGGAATACATTTGTGTGGTCCTGTAATTTAATAATAAATATTCTCTGCATCCCAGATTGTACAGAATGTATATTTTAGTACATACATCATAGATTCATGTCAATTATATTATGTTCAAATGAGTGTAACACCTTTAAAATGCATTTGAAACATTTTTTCCCATTGATAGTAATGTAACGGAATATTTTTGATTGTCCCTGTAACTGATCTATGCATCCGATTTTCATAACATTTGAAATGACTCGACAAAATTATGTAATAAATATAAGTTTTAAATTTCAAACGATTAAAATGCATTTGAAACTTTTTTCCCCATTGATGTAATGTAAGGGACAGACGGACAGACGGACGGACTGAGCGACAACAATAGGTGCTACGTATTTACATAATTACGAACGCTCCTAAAAAGACTACTATGATAATAATAGGAAAAGTAGTAGATTGGTTGACATGAGTATTTCTTTGCAAGTTTTACCTTTGCGAATCAAATGCATTATATGATGTCTAAAAGAAAATGTCCCAAATTGGTCATAATTAATGCTTTTTACTTGATATATTACGAGGAAAATGTTAGTAAAGAATTTCTTTTGAAAATAATATAATATTAAATTGTCATAATAAAATTTTAATCATTAGTTTTCTAATGATAGTTTGTTTTTGGAAAGAATAGAGGGGGTTGTGGGCGCTGAAAGCAGAGATGTGAAGGTGGGGTACACTTCCTTCATTTCTTAAGGAAAATCCTGATTACTCTCATGGGGAATCTCAAAATGTGTAAGATAAGCAATATGTTTCGTAAAAATATCAATAGTGATAATGAACATCTGTTAACGGAATCTTTGGAAATGCACCTTAAGGTAGTTCTCAAATTCATTGCTCAACAACCCAAATCTTTGAAAAAATGTTTGACTAACTTTTAACTGTAAAGCCCTAAAATTGACAAGCATGATTATTTGAAGTTTTGGGAATGAAATAGTGTTTTTCATTTTTTTCTAAACAAATTACGTAACGACGTATAAGAGATTCTTATCAGGGATTTAAGTTTTTCTCCTTTCTCGTTATGTCGCTTCCGAAATTCGATTCAAAACGCTATCTGTAGCCGTATTTCCACAAATAAATGATCTCTTTAATAATAATAATAATAATAATAATAGTAATAATAAATGGATAACGCCATTCAAATCATAGTTTTTGAATGAGAAAACCTGTCAATTTTATACGTTTCCGAAAAGAAAAGAATTCAGAAATGTGTCAGAAAGTAGCTATTTTGGATTTGTGGAAAGATTTAATAAATCGGAGAGAAATATATTCATAAATCTACGTTTTACTTAACAACTTCAAAGTTTTTCATCAATTTTTTAATTAATAACACTTTTCATGTTCCATTATGACTATGCTTTATTCAAACATGAACCTAAAAATGTAATTCAAGTTACAGTTACAAAATATTTTCTTTTGACAACTAGCCCTTTAATTATATTTTCTAACTTAAAATGTAATTATTTTTTTAGTATTTATAGCATTGTTATGGCTTCAATGAAGCATGTAAAATAGTTCCTTATTTTTCTTTTGTATTTAAAGAATACTTATTTTTGTGATTTAAAAAGAAAAATATAATTAGCAATTATAGCAATCTGTATGAATAACATTAAGTTTTTAATTTTTTTTTTATTGACACACCCAGGTTTATGCTTTGGAGGGGCAAAATTTCCCGTTGCTACACTTCATGCTAACATTATCTATAATATTCCTATAAGTTCAATCAATAAGTATAAAATGTTTCTTTCTTTTTCTCTTTTTTAAATTAATGTAATTTGCTGTACAAATTAAAAAATATATTATTAATGAATATATCATTTTTCTTATTAATGTTAATATCTTAAAGTATAATTCAAGCCATGTAACAAAAATTATTTATTTCTTTTGAAAAAAATTAAAAAAAATTCGTTAAATTTTTAAGCTGTTTTTATGAAAATATTTAAAGCTACCTTAAAACAACAAATAGCGGGCAAATGTTCTTTAAATTTGTTGCTGGAAAAAATTCGAAAGAAACACAATTCGGAATTTTTTTTTCAATATTCTGTTTAATTTTCTTTCCCATTTATGCTCCTGGCTATGTCATTACGGCTCACTTCCGTCCGCAGTTTCTATCCTTACTTATCTTCTCCAGCCCTGGGAAGTACCGGTTATAGTGCAATCATTTTGAAAATTCTCTTCCTATGAATATTACCTGTGTTCGAAACTACAAAGAACTAAATAAGCTGCATTGGGTTTGAAAGAATGGAATTTTTTTTAACATTCCGCACCGCACCACACTTGTATGTTACGCCTTTTTTATTTTACAACATCAGTAGTTTTTAACATCTGTTAAAATTTTAGCTATTAGTTTTTTAACATCTGTAGCTATTTTTCTTAAAACTGCGTTTAAAAGCGAAGACAATTCTTCTGACTTCAAAGGAGCATTATGAATGTTGTTAGTATCATTCATTATATGAAGTTAACTGAAGACGGGAGACTAAGCATCTTAGTTTCACTTAAACAGTTACATTGCAGTAGTAAATATTTAAATATCTTATCCTTGTATTGTGTCGATTGTGAAACGATTTAGAATCGTTTCTTTTTGAAACAGTCTTTTATTCAAAGAGGGGAGAGAAGACACAGTAGCTTTTTCACTGTTAGCGAACGATTGACAACATTTGTTCTGTTCATTGATCTATTCAGAGAACGTTCGAATCCATTATGTGGCAGTATTGTGGATACAAATCTTTTTTAGAAGAATGCAGTATTTTTTAAAATTAAAATCGCTTTGATAATAAAGGAAGTGGCCCTCTCAAAATCAATTATTACCCAATGTTTTAAACTATTAATAAAATTGTAATAAATTACAGTTTTTTTATAAGTTGTGTTAATCATTTTTTGCAAAAGAAGAAAAGTATGAAATTGATTTATATGAATGTAGAAATATATTTCATTAAAAGACGGACCGTTTAAAAAGTTTCATATCATTGTTATATTTTTTCTCTCCAGAAATGGAGAAAACTTCTTTTCTTTAATAAATTTATTTCAAAGTAATGAAATGAGCTTTTTAAAAAATATATTTTTTAGCTCTCTCGCTTTAAGTCAATGGTTTACGCTTGGGGGGGGGGGGGCTTTCTAAGATCTTTCTAAAAAAAGAGAGAAAAACTAATATTTTTTAACTTTCCAACAAAGTTCAGAAGTATTTATGATTTCAGTATGTCTGGCCATTTGACCGCGCTCCAACTCTTGTAAATTTAGTCGGATTGTCCTGAAATTTTTGGATGTTATTGATGGTTACCCTAGTACGAACCCTATTCCAAATGAAATTCTTAGCATAATTAGTTTATTTACATGGACAATCAAAATTTGTTCGTCATATTACGTTCTATGGGAAAAAATCGTTTCGAATGAATTTTAAAGATGTTACACCCTGTCAAACATATTAAAACTTATATGCATCTACAAACTGCACTAAATATGCATTTTTTTAAATATGAGGTGAAAAGTATAGATATTATTCATTTACAGGGCCACACAAAATAATTCCATTACATAATGGTAAAGGAGAAATTGTTTGCGACATATTTTAATTATATTGAACTGTTTCAAGTATAATAAAACAGATATACGTCACTGAAGCTTAATATAAGATATTTCATGCATATTACAAAGTGCACAGATTTACAGGGATACACAAAAGATTTCAAACAGTATATTCTATCAAAAGTACTCTATGTTATCGATGATGGCTAATGTAAGGATAAAATGTATTTTTAAGTATGATATGCGCTTTTAAGTTTCACTAAATTTATACATAATTATATGGTATGTATGAATGATATGGTTGATATACACTGGGCTAAAGAAAAGAGCTCAAGGTTACTGAATATGACCATAATTTACTTAAAGATTTTTTTTAAAAAATAAATTACGTATTTTCATGATGAACTGCATTCTGTTTACTAAGAAATGTTTGTAGAATATAGTTAAAGTGATATACAGGGCCACCCAAAGAATTGGATACATGGATCGCCTAAGGATAATAATTTCTGGAAATGTGATTTCAGTAGTCTTAAGGGTGTTTTAGTTTGAACTAAACTGTAGCTAAATATTGGCGTATAATAAAACTAATAGGTTAACTACAGGGCTGAAGAAAAGTACATAAGTATACTTCTATCTATTAAAATAATTTGCTGAAAGATAAATTTGAGACTGTTCAGCGTTTTCTGGTTAAGTTAAATTTTCCCTTTATATAGTATGTATATCAATTGACAGATCAAACACAAGGCTGTTCAAAAGTATTAGAATACATATTTGTCTATAAATAGTAGCACTTGTGAAGTTTTATTAAAATTTCAGGAAGTGCTGGAAAGTATTTCATAATCTATGCTTAACGCATGATTTTTCATACTTGTTTTTTGTTATCCGAACTCCTCGTATAAAACAAAACTTTAAATATCTCGACGTAAAAATAAAAATATCCGCACAGAGCAATCAACACTATACAGGTTACTAATGCATTTTATCCGTCATTTATAATAAGTATATCATTAAGGTGCATTCAAATCCAAGTTTCTTACTTTTTGATTAATTTTTAAATCTATTTTTGTTTTGAAAACATCAAATCCACAGGTTTACTTATTCAGAAACCATATATTGTGCCGTATTTGTCAATTTATTGATAAAGGCGAATATAAGGCCGAAAATGCAGTCAAAGTTGGCTGAAAAAAACTCTAAACCGAATTTCCTGAAGCGATAGTGTTGGAAACGGAAAAAAGGGTCATACTGGGAAGATAACTTTTTTAAAATCAAGTTGCAATAAATTTAGTGAAAAACGAAAATACACGGCCTATATTATATAATAAATAATATAATATATACATATATATAATATATAATAAAATTTCGTAAGCAAGTTCTCTATTTTTATCTTAAAAAAAAAGTCTGAAAATGCGCCCAAAAATTTTGAGTTATTTGAGCATGGATACTTTTTTTTAATACAGTCTTAAGGAATTTCAAAATTTTCCCAGAAAGTTTAAATAATTATTATTGGAAATTTGAAAAATTGGAAAAATCTATTAACTGGAACGGAAAATTTTTGCCTATTCAGATTTCAACTGTAATGTAGCACACTTTTAACTTACCCTGGAAAATAAATCCTGTCCTTTCCCATCTTGGTCCAACCTATAGAAAAAAGTAATCTTCAAACGAAACTCGGACCGAGTGACGATAAGGAAAATTGAAATGGGAATGGGCTCTTGAAGACCTTATGTCGAATGCCCAAAAGAATAGTTCACAAAATTTTGTAAATTTGGTCCATAATAGTCTAATACATATATGTATATAAATTTATAGTGAATTTTGCTTACTTTCATAAATGAGTTTCAGCTGAGCGAGTTCGTTTGAAATCTTTTTGAATTTAAGCTTGAACTTAACTCATTTTTGAAAAATCAAGTTTAAATTTAAATTATTTTTTTTCTGTGTGTGAGAGTATGATTAACACCGAACCAAGCTTGTAAACAGATGCCATATATAAGAAAGCATATGAAATCAGGTTGTGTTTATTGTTGAAATAGATAAAATAGATATTGCGTGCACCTTCTACTGCACAATCTCTTTCTTTTATTTTCTTTATTTTCTTGAAATGGAATTCTTATGCTAGGGTTATGTATGACCACCTCATTTACGTATCAAGATTAGTTTTGGCTGCTCGTTGATGACGAGAGAGCGAATCAACCAGGACATATTTCTTTATAGATATAAATAAGTACTATAAAAAAAATCAATGTTTTTTATGTATTTATTTTATTTTATTTTTTATTAGTAACTAACAAGTGCATCATCTTAGGATGAAACATTTGAAAGTACAGTCAATGAGAAATTAGTTTAAACTTGATGAAAATATTCCCTCCCATACATAATTTTCTAAATGTTTTCCTACTATGTCAAATTTAAAAAAATATATTTTTTTAAACGGAAAATAATGTTTTTTATTTATTATTATTATTATTATTTTAATGGCACTGTTGAATAACAAGTGTTATTTCTTCATAAAATTTTCTCTTCGCAAATAGTTAAACAATTTTCCAATGCTTGAATTACTTGTGAAAAAATATGTATACGAATTTTTTATTATCATCTTTTATTTATTTATTTATTTATTTATTTTTTCAATTTTTCAATTTGTGCAACATACCTTTTCATGCTGTCCATTTTTATGTGATTTAAAAGCTATTATTAGCAAAAAATTATATTATATATGTACATAAAATGTGTTTAAAATTTTTGTGAGTTGAAAAAAATTCCATTATTGACAGCTGAAATAATCCATAAAGTTCCCAATTTAGTGAATTGATGGCTTAGGCGCAATTAGCCGATCTCCTTATTTCTGTGGGTACGTCTCTGCTTCTCCAGGATGAAAAACAGCATTGTAAGATTTTTAAAAGATTTGAGACTTTTAAACTGGTCGTTATAGTTTATGAGTCCTTATGTTGGATGTTCGATATATTAAGTGACTATTTCCCTCACGTGAAAATATCCTCTTCCTAATGCTAATCCTATGGAAGAAATTCATAAAGATATCTCGTTTGCATTTCAATATTTTAAATATTTTTTCATTGGATGGCTGAGGTTGATCTGTACAAAGGCCGTTTTTTCACTTTTCTGATTTCGTTAGCAGATTTTTTTTTTAAGAGGACACTTTCCCTTTTGAAACTGGTTCCGGAAGTAAAAATGTCCTCCTTTAAAATACCTATAAAAAAAATCAAACAATTCAGAAGTTGCACGTCAAACGTAGCAAATGAGGTGCATTCGTGCTAAAAAGAATTTTTAAAAATATTCAGACATTGATGTCTGAATACTATAGTATGTAATACTATTGATGTAATAGCATTATATACTATAGTATCAGAAATCTTTTGTATGACTCACTCCTTTTGTGTGTCCCTGCAAATACTATCTACTTTCTATTATACAGGAGATAACTTTTAGTACACCTCAACAAAGTTAATCAATTTCATAATATGTATAATAATTTAAGAAAATTAAAACGCACCCCAAACAATGCTTCCTCCTATACCACTATGTAATGGAATACTTTTGTGTGGCCCTGTAAATTAATATCAAAACTTTTTTTTTTCATCTAACAGTAAGTATATTTTTATATATTTTTCATAGATGCACATAAATTTTGTTATGTTCAAAAGCACATGTAGCATCATTAAAATGCAATTAAAAACTATTTTTTTCCCATTGGCCGTAATGAAAAGGAATAATTTTTATAGTACCTGAAATAGAACTATGCATTCAATTTTCACAAAATTTGAAATGAATCGATAAAATTATGCAACAATTACATAATTTAAATATCAAAAATTTCGGTAGGGTAGTTTTTGCGCTGTTATATGCGGACGGACGGACTTAACGACTATTATAGCTACGTATTTATATAACTACGAACGCACCTAAAAAGGGATAGGTGGCCTTAGTTCTCAGTTATCCAATGCAAAAAATACTGAAATGGAAACGAGATATCTTTTTGTATATATTTTTATAGGAATTGCATTAGCAAACACCTTATTTTTACTTGACTGAAGCAGCCTCTGAAGGGGCTAATTATGCGAAAATATCCGCAAATATTAATCCTACTTGAAAAAATTCGAAAAGAATCTCGTTTGTATTTCAATATTTTTAGATGCGTTTTTTTCATTGAATAGTTGAGTCAATCTCTACCAATGCAGTTTTTTATCTTTTCGAATTTTTTGTACCAGATTTTTTTCTTTCTTTTCTAATGAGGATTTTTTCATTTTTGAAATCAGTTTCATAGAAGAAAGCATCTTCATAAAAAAACCTTGCATTCAAAGAAAAAAATAAAAATAAAAATAAAGCGTTCTTTGTAGAGATCAAACTCAGCTATACCATGTAATAAACAAATAAATAAATATAAAAGGAGAAATACTGAAATGCAAATGAGATAGCTTTAAAAAAATCTTCATGGAATTAGCATTAGCGAGTGGATGATTTCGATGAATGAGATAGCTTCCTATGAGCACATGCAATATATAATTAGTATATTCGCTGTAATAACTCTAAATCTGTGGCTTTTTACTGCTTATGACAATGCCAACACAGAATTATGGAGTTATTAAAAATTCCAACACGGTGAGTTACATTTAAAACAATAAATATATCTACAAAAACAATCAATAAAGAAAATATCTATCTGTACATTTAAAAATACAATTAAAGCAAAAATTTTATCCTAAAGATTCATAATAGGCATACAAATGCATTATATATCTTAAAGTTATTATTATTATTATATAACTTGCAAAGCAAAATTATATTGGCAAAATTGATTAAATCCTGAGATTCCAGTTGCTCAGTTTTTGGACCATAAAACAATAGGGAATTATTCTCTGAGTTATCTCATATGTTATTAAAGAGTGCAATTATGTTTCTTTTCACATAAAAAAAAAAAAAAAAAAAAAAAAAAAAAAAATCTGTAAGATATGCAAAATTTTTCAGTTGGATTTATTTTACTTTTATTAAAATCTTTATCCGAAAAATTATGTTTTGTAGAGATAGTATTACAATTCTAAAAATACGTGGGAATTTTGTCCTTGGGGATTTTGTCTGGTGGAAGTTGTTGTCCTTAGGGAACTTGTCCGCGGTGAATTTTGTCCTGAAATTAAAAATTCATCAGGGTGTGGATTAAGGAAAAATACAATGTTATTATTTCTGATTATGACGAGCAAATATGATAAGATAGTGGATATCTTGTAAATATAATATGTTTGTTCAGACATTTTCCCCATAAAATCCACATTTAAAAATTTATTTTATGTTTATACATTAATGTATGCATTTGAAGTTTCAGAATATGTGCCGAAGTATTGTTCCACAACCATTAAGAAATTTAAGCAACTAGCTAAACAAATTAAACTTTAACAAAAATAATACATATTGATTACAGCAAATATTATATAACTAATAAGGGAAGTAAAAAAAGTCATTATAAAATAATAATAATATTGACAATATAAATGTGTGGACAAGGCATTTCAAAAGATGTTTTACTTTTCCTTTTTTTACTCGTAAACATTTTTTTTTTTTGTTATTATGAAACTAATTCGCATAAAAATAACTTTAAAGAACGGAAACGGAAATTTAAGTCTTTTAAATAAAAAAAAAAGTAGAATTTTATTGTACATATTTAAATACTACTCATATTTCTTTCTTTATTATATACTACAGACTTCTACAAGAACATATTCAAAAAACCTAAAGATCCTATTCTCTTTCCTATAAATAATTTTAGAGAAAAATAATTTCATCAAAATCTTACGTATTTTTTTAGTTAAATAATGTACACGAATGATTACATATTTTACTTTTTCTAAACATTAAAGTATTACTATTGAAAATAACTTATCCATAAATTTCTCACAAATGATATGCTTATATTGAAGGAATTTCAATCAATTGCATGCACATTTGATAAAGGTTTAACATACTGAATGCATCAAAAATCTTAACAATCGCAAACGAAGATAAATGAGTTTTAAAAAATCATTTAGTTAACTTTGTTAATTATAATCAAAACTCATTTTTATTTTTTATATGCATTTATTCAGCAACACACTACTAATTAAGTCCGTTAGATGATTAAATCTCATTATTAATGTATGAAAAACCCATAATTTAATAAGTACAATTTAAAAATAAAATATTAAAGAATAGCGGTCGAAGCTGTTTTAAAGGGAATATTAGGTTGTTATAACGAAACTTTAATTGTTAATTTTCTAATGTAATTTGTTTATTAGCACAGATAAATGAGGTACTGAAAGCGAAAAGAGGAAGGAGAACCCCTCTTTCCTCAAAAATTGTCCATTCCCAAATTACTTTATCTCAAAAAGCGACAGAAACAGGTTATTACAAATGCCTGTGGTCAATTTTCAAACACCCTTTTCAAAGAAAAACGAGTTGGTTGTACCCTTTTTTCCACCCACGGTGTAAAAATCTTCAAATGCTTTCTAAACCACCATTCGTTAGCTTAAGGCTATTACTGACAAAATTCTTTGAAACATATATGCAGATGTGCCGTCTAAAAATAAATCTTTTCACCTCAGAATAAAGTAGCCTGGTCAGTTATGTTATCACTGAAAAGACAGCCAGATACAATAATACTATTAACAGCAGTTTAGCTAATGCATTTTGTTTGTAAAGGGGGGTGGGGTACACATCGGATTTACCGAATGTTCACAGTAAAATTACCGAATGATTGTAATTTTTCATTCTTGTATATTCATGCCTTTTTATATTTTAGAGCGAGCACTGTGAAAACAATTGTTGTATGATAAAAGTGCCGATAGACCAAGTTTCATTAGTGCGATTTCTTCGCACTACGATTGTGGTAACACATCGTAGTGGTTTTTGCCAAATATCAAATACTAAATATTTGAATAATATTTTTTTTTTTTTTTTTTTTAAACAAGAAACAATATTTTAATCCATTTATTGTGGTAACACATCGTAGTGGTTTTTGCCAAATATCAAATACTGAATATTTGAATAATATTTTTTTTTTTTTTTTTTTTTAACAAGAAACAATATTTTAATCCATTTATTTCATCAAACGTGCAATGCATTAGGTTATACATATTGGGTGTAAAACAAACTGAATTTTTATTCGCAACTTTATCTGTAATTATGACATTTCAAAGACATTTATTTCAAATTAATTTTGTTTATAATAAATACGATGATATCATTCAAAGTAGATTACGAGGTTTCTTGAACGAAATTTGTCTGTTTTGATTCTTATTATCAGCTAAAAAAGCTTTTCTATTTTGTTTAGAAAACTTTTTTTGTGGAAAAGCAGCAATAGATAATGTACTAAACAAAATGTAAGAACTACATGAAATAATTCTACGAAAATCCTAATTAATCATCATTTTAACACTCTTTATGTTTAATTTTCTTAACTTATACTTTACAAATAGTAAATTAATAATCTAAAAACATTATTAGCCTCCGATGCTATTTCTTTCAGACAAGCCAAAAAATGTCGTGTCATCAGCCCTGAATTTATTACTCAACCGATTTTGATAATTATTTTTTAAATGAAAGCTATTTATTTGTAGTTGTGCCCATTTTAGTTATTTTTTAATTTATTTCCATTTTTATATTTTATTTTTAATTTTAAATTCTTTTTACGATATTTGTTCAAAATGGTGGCAACTCATTTTAGCTTTTCTCTCGATAATAAAAATTTATTTGCCAAAATGATTGCGTATAATTATGCACTAAATAAGGTAAGAAAAAATATATTTACTGAGAAATAATATTAATAATGTAAATAAAATAACAGAAAATAATTTATGATAAAAATTAATATCTAAAGCAAAATAAGAAAAATTTCAAATGAGGAAAATTATGTCATTCAGCAACCCGATAAATGGGAATTACAACGATAACGATAACGATCATAACGATAACACATTTCAATATTTCTTTTCATTACGGACACTGAGATTGAGATTTTACTTTCAGATGACTTCAGTTAGTGAAAATAATGTCACAGTAAAAATAAAATTAGTTTTTTTTTTTTTTTTTTTTTTTTAATAAAATTAGTTTTTTGTGAGTGCATTGCATATAAAAGAAAATTTCTTGATTTCGCCGGCATTCAGATTACAATTTTAACTGAAGATGTGCGAATATTTGCATGCAAAATTGTAACTAGCAAATTTGACATTTAGTTTGTAAAAATATTTATTATATACTGATTCAATAATGTAATTACTTTTGCTTTTTTGTAAACCAAATCGATCGGGTCTTTTAAACATTTCACTCGTTGAATTCGACGGGATTCCACTCGTTTTATTGTTAAATTGCATTTCCTTTTACTCAGATTCTATAAAAAAGTATTTAAACTAAAAAAAAAAATCCGTTTTTGATGAATCTAGTCAATGAAGAAGTAGCACGTCAAATTGTATCTCTTTATTATTCCGCAATTCTAATGTCTCAGAGAGAAATTGCTATTCAATTGGGTATTTCACGCCGTTATGTTTGCTATTATATTGATAAACACAAGAAAAATGAAGTTAGTTCAATGCAATCTAAACGGAGTCGCCCTTCTAAAAAACCTGTATCGATTTTTTTTTCTTCTAATCGGAGGCGAAACTCAATTCTGCAAAAGCAGAATCTACATTCAACTTGTATTTTATTTAAATACAAGTTTGTTTCCAATTACTTTTTAAAAGCCTTACCAGTGGTCGAAAGATTCGAGTCTAAAACTGATAGATCTAAAGTGCTGGGTTTAAACCCATTCGCACCCGTCGGCCTTATCGTTCGGAGTTTTCCGCGATATTCTTCGAATAAGGGTTAAATTCCCTTAGAAAGACCCCCCAAGGCGGATACCCCCCAGGGCCTATATCCCTCTTGTTGATAAATGGCGGACATAAAAAAATCAACCAACCAATTATTTTAAATATTTATAAGTACATAGTTAAAAGTAGAAATTGTGAATAGTTTTTAGAAATGTGTTTTAAAAGGTTTTTAACTTTAGGATTTGGCCAAGTAGTTTGATATTCGGCCAAACCGAATATTCGGCAAGCAGAATATGTATCTTTGATATTTATCCAAGCCGAATATTCGGCCTGGCCGAACATGCAGAATACCGAATGGATGTTTAATATTCGGTGTATTCCTAGTTTAAATATATACAATCTTATAAATCCGAGTGTGTACGTTGCCGGTGACAAATGGGGCTCTGACTGTTGGCTCGTTTGTATAGATTTCCATTTTGGAATTCCATTTTATGCATTTTCAAAACGTTAATACTTGGACAGGCAAGTACTTTAAATTTAACAACAAAGAACAGTGTTAGTCTTAAAATTATTAGATTATTTTTAAGATGTTACTTTATTTGTCTCAGCTGCATTCAAAATGCATTAAATCAAGCATTCGACTTAACCTAATAATATGATATTCGGTATTACCGAATATTCGGTAACATGGCCTAATAGGCAGAATACCGAATGGATGCTTAATATCCCATGTATCCCTAGTTTAAATATATAAAATCTTATAAATTTGAGTATGTAGGGAGTCAAAGGCAGTTGTGGCTCTGACTGTAGGTACGTTTGGATAGATTTCCACACACGTATGCATTTTCGGAATGCTAAATACTTAGGCAAGTATTGCCTTCATTATGAAGGAACCGAGTTACTCTTAAAATTATAAGGTGATTTTTCAAGTGTTATTTGTCTCAGCTGCGTTCAAAGATCGATGAAAATATGAAAATAAATAAGTAAAAGACGATTGCCTTGTGCAGTTTAACAATTAGTTAGTTATTTAAAAGATTAACCGATTTAAGTTAAAAAGCGGTATAAAGCCGATTATGGGAGCTCTTGGCTTCGTTATCCCCTGTCCCCATTTAAATTTGAGGCACAAGAGGAGCAGTCCCAACATCTCTTTAAGCAAGACGACAAATATTTTTTTTTCAAACTTGTCGCATTTTTACGAGAAAATAGCGGAAAAGTGAAATAGTAATCGATTCAGAGCGAAAGAAAAATAATATAGTGCAAAGAGTAGAATATTACTAATGAAAAAAATAATTATTATTACTTTAAATATTTGTTTTTACATTGTTATCTGTTCTGCAATAATTTTTTTAGAATATGTCTAAAAATTCTTAAGAGGGCGTTCTTAACAGCGTCAAATGATGCAATTTTTGGACAAAAGTGAAATTACCGAATGTAAATGATTATTTCGAATGGGGAGGGGGGGGGGGGTCGCACCTTCGCCTTTTCCTGTAGCTAAGCTCCTGACTACTACTAATAATAAAATAAAAATGTAAAAGCTAAAGCAACTGAGACATTATTTTGCCCTTAGAAAATAGAGTCGCCATTTCAGTACGAAAGGAGCTCATTTTGTTTTTATTCGGTAAATGGCAAATAGAACGTTATTCCAATTTGAAAGGTTTGAAGGGTTAGGGCGTTAGAAAACTTTACAGAGTTTACCAGTAAATTTTTCAAAAAAAAAAAAAAAAAAAAAAAAAAAAACAGCAAATGACAATTTATTGAGTTCTAATGCTGATATTTTTCTATACAAATAGGCTTTCTAAGCTCTTGCGTCTCCCCTCCCCCCACTTCTCCGAAGTAAAGCGGAGATAATTTTTACGTCAGTGGGCAGGCTACAGTAAACTTTTCAGTTAAATGCTATTGCAATTCAAATATGTTGCAGTGAGAGTAAATGTTTTATAAATCTTTAAAACAACTGCTCACATATGGATTAAAATATACAGTGTTGTAAAAAGATGCTTCGTATATGTTACGCCTAAACTGGGGGTACCCCATAGGCTTCCGCCCATATCCTAATACCATCACTTAGGATACCGAATATCCTTAGCCTTTATACGATGGCGGCTTTTGCAAACTGGGTCAAAACACAGACAGAAAAAATTTCAATATCTGTTTTACACCTTTAATAAAATTTAGTTTGAAGTATTCTTTCCTTTTATATAATAGTCAGCATATTTATTTCAATTATACATCAAAATGACTTATTCACAACACTAATCCAATCCACCACTAAAGTGTAACATCTTTAATCGATAAATCAACGAGTCAGCTTCTACAGGTTAAGTAAAACTTCAGACAACTTTATGCAATTTCATTAGTAATTTATTCCTAACTAAGAACAGATGAACAAAATAATTTTACATATATAAGTATAATCATAAATTATTACGAATTATCATCTATTAAGGGCTTGGGCTTATGGGGCCCCGCTATATATATATATATATATATATATATATATATATATATATATATATATATATATTTAATCTAATAGTGTAAAGTTTTTTTAATTGTTTGCTTTTGAAGGCGCTTGTAAAAATAGGTCGATATATATATATATATATATATATATATTTTTTTTTTTTTACAGGGACACTATACGTCTAAAGTTCGAACATGATATCATTTATTGTTTCCTTAAAACATTCCAAAACGACGCCAAGAAATTTAGATATGGTTTTCGAATAGGGAATATTACTTCATATGCTAAAATTGTTATTCAGACAAATTTTGCAGCCATACAACAAAAGTTTGAATACATTAGCATTCCTTTTTTCAGTAAAATATTTTGCATCAGCATCATATTTAACATCTTAGTAAGATGCGCAAAATTACTTAACACATTAAAGGATGTACTCTGCTGCTTTGTTCAACAAGTGTGAAAAGTTTTGACACATTTACAAATTTATTTTTTAATGGAAAGATATAAAATTAGAAAGCCAGACTATGGAAGCAATTCGGAGTCGAACTGTGTTTTCTATTTTTTGATGAATAAATTACCTACTGAGTTATAAGCGTTTGCGATCACATGACAAAGATGTTTTTCTCCTTCTTGCTGACCTGTTTTTCTCTCTTCGCGCAGGATGTCGGTTCAAAAAACCCACATTGGCACTGTTTTCTGAAAACTATTATGTTTGACCAAAAAAAAAAAAAAAAAAGAAAAGAAAAAGAACAGGAAAGTGAATAAAACTAGGTATTTTCTAAACAACAATACCTGCTACTTTCGTGGATATCCGAACAAAAATAAAATAAAACTTATGTTATAAAGTTACCCTTTTTAATTTAAGAACTCTGTCATTGTATCATACATAGACTTTTACAGGGTTATATACAAAGCTTGAATGCACTAGGATTTACGAATTCCTAAAAATGTTTTGAATCGGCACTAAATTTGAATTATTTTTTAAATGTTGGAAGTATTACTTTTTACACTAAAGATAGTCATTATATTATACATAAATTTTACAAGAATACGTCAAAACTTTGAATGCACGGTGATGTACTGTTTCTGGACAATTCTCAATTTGGCATACTTTATAATACGTATGTTTTCTATGTTTTAATATATTACATGGTTAACTGAATTCATTCCATCTATTAAAAAAATTGCTTGTTAAAAATTTCGCTTGAGAATAATACTTTTTTCGGTTGTAATTTATTTCAAAGAAAAGCATTCTCCAAATATTTTAAATAAGATATTATAATTTTGGAAGTTTGTGTACTTTATCTATTTTATAAAAATAATATTATGTAGAAACAGGTTTTGTGTAAATTTAAAGTGGTAAACTGATTTTGTGTATTTTTTCCTTTACATGTTTAAAAATTATTTTTTGGGACGGAAACGCATTATATGTATTGTCAGAGAATTTCATCTTTAGAAAATTCTGTCAAAAGCCAAATCACTCTTAGATACAATCCTCTCCACTTAATCGGGTAACGGATAATCGAATACCCCGCTTATTCGAATACAACTCTCCGGAACCGAATTTATCGTCATTGGATCTGTGTTAATTTTCCCCGCTTAAACCGAATAAATTTCGCGAATCTCTCCGCTTATTCGAATACCATCTGGGTGACCTATGTTTGAAAACAGGCGCGAAAAACACGTTTCATATTGAATTTTTCTTCACCTTTGGTCATTTTCGGCTCATTTCCATTGAAGACAAATTATCAGTTCTTCCTGCAACGATTTCGGCTGGCAGGTGTATAATGGACAGGTTAAATGATCTCCCTTCCTTTTTCTGCGAATGAGTAAAATAAGTTGGTCAATGGATTATTTTTAAGTTTAGTCGCGGTTTTGTTCGGAAAAAGGCGTTGCTATGAATTTTAAATGGAAAGCTACCTATGAATTTTAAATGGAAAGAAACCTTTATGAAAAACTGCAGTTTTTGAAGCGTTAAATAAGAAAACAGAAGTCCAGGTAGCAGAAGTAAGGTTCCAATATAAAACACAATGACAAATATGTCAAAAAATAAGAGAGGTAAAATTGAAATTGGGATTGAAAGAGGGAGCATAATTCCAGTTTTCATAACAATATGCACTGGAATAGGTTTAGCGAAAAAAGCGAAATTTTCGTTAATAAATGACGCTATGATTTAGCAGAAGGCGTGTGCTAATGCACAAAAACGCATCCACGTTTTTTGTGCTAGCAAAGTTTTAACCAAATTCCATTGAACTACATTAAGTATAATGTAAATCATACAGTTACATAACTGATATTATATTATTACGTACTTACTTTATATTAGAAATTGTATTTATTTTACTAATTTACGTTATTATATTAACGATTTTATTATGCTATTAATTAATTATGCTGCAGATGGTCGTTTTACCTTTTTATTGCGCATTAAATATCACATTTCTGTGTTCCCCGTTTAATCAAATACCCCGCTTAAACGAATATTTTTTCTGAAACCATCAATATTCGTTTAAACGGAGACGACTGTAGTTTGTTGTTTCCATTATTGGTGTAAAATAAAATTTTAATATACATTGTTTAAAACAGCAGTTACCGTTCACGGATTGTCATATTTAAGAATTCTTTTATGTTTCGGCGTGGAAAAAGCACTATATACAACAATTTTAGTGGTAAATATATTGTTCGCGTTCGATACATCGCACTTCAATTTCGTAAGGCTTATGTATAGTATAAAATGCCTGGAGAGATTCTAGGAGTTTAAGGGTTAAGTATAGAGGGGGAACGGGGGATAACCTTTCTTAAATTAAATTAATGGCTTTTTACGCATAATTATCCGATTTGCTTATAATTTTGGACATAAGTTCGTTATGATAAGACGTATCTTAGATTAGTTATGGGTTCTTCTGCTTATTATAAAGGGGGGGAACGAGCAATTCCCCCCCTCAAACTAGATAAATATGTTTTTATGCAGAATTATCCCATGTATTTCAATTTAAATATAGGTTATTTCTGGTAAGGTGAATTCCGGAATAGTTTTAAGGATTTAATGGTTAACTATAAAGGGGAGATGGAGGAAACCCCTCTTAAATTAAATAAATGGCTTTTTATGCAGAATTATCCGATTTGCTTCGAATTTTGGACATGGGTTCATTATGATAAGACGTATTTCTGATTAGTTATGGGGTTCCATTGGTAATTAAAAAGGAGGGCGGATGATTACTATACCCACCTTAAATTAGATTTCAAAAAATTATGCACACCTATCCGATGTATTCCAAATTTTGGATATAGGATCTGTCTCATAAAGTGAATTCCTGAATAGTTTAATGGCTATGTATAGAGGGGGAACGGGGGACAAACCCCATTAAATTAAATCAATGGCTTTTTACGCAGAATCAACCGATTTGCTTCAAATTTTGGATGTATATTCATTATTAGAAGGCGAATCTCTGATTAATTATGGGGTTCTTTTGATAATTAAATAGGGGAAGCGGGTGATTAATCCTCCACTCTTTAAATAAAATAAATTGTTTTTTTTTCTTTCACAACTATTCAACGTATTTCAAATTTTGGATATAAGTTCTTCCTGATAAAGTGAATCCCTGAATATATTTAAGGGTTTAATGGCTAAGTATAGAGCGATGAACGGGGGATAACCCACAATTAATCAGGACTTCGCCTTATCATAATGAACGCCCAATCAAAATTTGAATCAAATCAGATAATTCTGCGTAAAAAGCCATTTATTAATTTAAGGGGGGGGGTATCATCCGTTCCCCCAGTGTTTACATAGCCATAAAACCTTTAAAATTATTCCGGGATTCACTTTATGAGAAAGAACATATATCCGAAATATGAAATATATCGGATAAGTGAGCATAAAAAACATTTTTCTAATTTAAGGGGGGGGGGATAATCCCCCCCCCAATTTTTAATTTGCAAAATAACCCCATATGTCATCAGTGATGCGTCTTATCATAATGGTTCTATAATACAAAATTTGAAGCAAATCTGATAATTCTGCGTAAAAAGTAATTTAATTTAAGGTGGGTTATATTCTATTCCCCTTCTATACTTAGATATTAAATCCTTAAAACTATTCAGAGATCCACCTTATCAGAAAGAACCAATATTTAAAATTTGAAATACATGGGATAATTCTCCATAGAAACCTATTTTTCTAGTTTAAGGGGGATATAATTGCTCGCCCCCCTTTATAATAAGCAGAGATACGTCTTATCATAAAGAACCTATGTCCAAAATTCTAAGCAAATCGGATAATTATGCGTAAAAAGTTATTAATTTAATTTTAGAAAGGTTATCCCCCGTTTCCTCTCTATACTTAACCATTAGAACTCCTAAATGTCTTCAGGCATTATATACTATATATAAGCCTTATCGAAAAGAACCTATCGGCAAATTTGACACACGTTGGACAATTCTGCATAAAAACCCATTCATCTAATTGAGGACGGATGGGGGGGGGGTAATCGTACCTTCCCAAAACTAATCAGGCAAGCGTCTTTTCAGGATGAACGTATATCCAAAAATTGGACCAAAACAGTTAATTCAGCATGAAAACCCCATTTACCTAAATTATGAGCCCCCCACCCCGTTCCCCCTTTCATACTTAAGCAATGAATCCCCAAAATCAATAATAAATCCCCAAAATCAATTCTTTTTCACTTTTTTTCCGGTAACTTTTTTTCCTTGTCATTTTTTTCCGCGTCACTTTTTTTCCGTGTCACTTTTTTTCCGCTTTTGTAGTTTATGTCAATTTTTTTCCGATAACTTTTTTCCGGTCACTTTTTTTCCTAGATTCGTTAATAAGAGACAATTTTGAATCGTTTCTTCTTTGAAACTACCTTCTGTTTAAAGTGAGGGGGGGGGGGGGAGAAGAAAATCTTTGTTGACCGTTTGAAAAAGATTAACAACATGTATTGCTTGAATTATCTATGTTAAAAACGTTCGAACTTTCCCTGACAGAAATATGGAACCAGTTTTTTTTTTTTTTTCTTTGGAAGGAAGACCAAAGTTATTAAGGGTGTATTTCGATTCAAACTGCTGGTTTTCCGATTTATTTTTGAATTCTCTTTTGCTCTCAAACACATCAAACTCGCAGATTCTCTTATTTAGAAAGTGCACACGGTGCCGTGGAGGTCAATTCTTTGATAAGTGCACAAAATGTTGCAAAAAAAGCAATCAAAAACGGCAATTTGAACCGATTTTTCCGACGTGGGAGATTTGGGAACGAAAGAAAGGGTCTTCCTGAGAAGTTAATTTTTTATAAATCAAATTCTAATGAATTGAGCGTAAAAAGACATTACACGGCACCTTATACGTCCCTTCAAAAATCCCCTCAGCAAATTTCATCTTTCTACTTTTAAAAATATGTCTGAAATTGTATCGGAAGATTTTGGGCTGCTGAAGGTAGAAAAGCGTTTTTTCGAATACACCCTTAGGTACAACTTTTCAAAGATACAACCACATCGGTAATAAAAAAGAGAACCTTCCCTCCCCCCCCCCCCCCCAAAAAAAAAAATGAAATTAATTATCTATGAATGTTTTTAGAAGTTGATAAACTCGTAAAAAATGTTAGATCTTTTATAAGTTGTGCTAAAAAAAAAAGAAAAAAAAAACTAATATAACCTAATAAAACTAATAAAAACTAATATTGCATATAAAATTAATATAAACTAATATTGCATTATTTTAAAATAATCATTATAAAATAATGCAATTCAACATCTGCAATGAATGTAGAATAAATTATGTATATATAATATAATATTATATCATATATTGTATTTTATGATGCAGTAATTATATTATATTTATATTATTTAAGCATATTAATGCATAATATTAATGCATAATAATTTATATTATTATGCATTATGCTAGATTCAATTTTAGCATAGCAATTTAGCCTCAAATAAAATTGATTTTGGTGTATTAATTTTTTATTTTCATTTTTATACGAGCGATTTACTAAAAAAAAAAAAAAAATGTTTCTATTAAGGTTGTTCTTAAATCTAAAAGGACAACTTTGTGACATATGCTTTAATTTATTTTTGTCCGGAAATGCATGAAAATAACAGGTGTTGGTATACCGAAACTGTCTAATTGCACTCAAATTTCTGTTTTTTTTTTTTTTTTTTTTTTTTTTTTTTTTTTTAACACAATAAATCTTTCATAACAAGCCCTCAAAATTGACATTTTTAAGCACATTTCCCGACAAAAGCAGAAAAAGGGTGATCACGTGATAGCTTAGAATTGGATAGGTAATTTAATTATCATAAAAAGGAAAACTAAGTTTAATTCGAAATTGCTTCCATAGTCAAGCCTGTAAACGGAAAAAAAGTGACCGGAAAAAAAGTTATCGGAAAAAAAGTGACCTAAACTACAAAAGCGGAAAAAAGTGACACGGAAAAAAAGTGACAAGGATTGGTTTTTGGGATTTATTATTGATTTTGGGGATTCATTGGTTAAGTATGAAAGGGGGATCGGGGGGGGGGGGGGGCTCATAATTTAGGTAAATGGGTTTTTCATGCTGAATTAACTATTTTGGTTCAATTTTTGGATATACGTTCATACTGAAAAGACGCTTGCCTGATTTGGGAAGGGACGATTACCCCCCCCCCCCATCCGTTCTCAATTAGATGAATGGGTTTTTATGTAGAATTATCCAACTTGTGCCAAATTTGCATATAGGTTCTTTTCAATAAGGCTTATATATAGTATAAAGTGCCTAAAGAGTTTTAGGAGTTTAATGGTTAAGTATAGAAGGGGAACGGGGGATAACCTTTCTTAAATTAATGGCTTTTTACGGATAATTATCCGATTTGCTTCGAATTTTGGACATGGGTTAATTATGATAAGACGTATTTCTGATTATTTATGGGGTTCTTTTGCTAATTAAAAAGGGGGCGGGTGATTACTACCTCCGGCCTTAAATTAGATTTAAAAAAAATTATGCACACTTATCCGATTTATTTCAAATTTTGGATGTAGGATCTTTCTCATAAAGTAAATTCCTGAATAGTTTTAAGGGTTTAATGGCTATGTATAGAGGGAGAACGGGGGATAAACCCCCTTAAGGGTGTATTCAAAAAAACGCTTTTCCACCTTCAACAGCTCGAAATTTTCCGATACAATTTCAGACACATTTTCAAAAGTAAAAACATGAAACTTGCTGAGGATATTTTTGAAGAGATGTACAAGGTGCCATGTGCTGTATTTTTACGCTCAATTCATTAGAATTTGATTTATAAACAATTATCTTCTCAGTATGACCCTTTTTTTCGTTCACAGATCTCCCGCCAGGGGAAAATCTGTTCAAAATGCCGTTTTTGATTGCTTTTTTCGCAATATTTTCTGCATTTCTCAAAGAATTTACAATTACGGCACCTTGTGTACTTTCTAAATAAGACAATTTGCCAGTTTGATGCATATGAGAGTAAAAATGAAGTAAAAAATAAATAGGAAAATAGGCAGTTTGAATCGAAATACACCCTTAAATTAAATAAATGGCTTTTTGCGCAGAATTTTCCGATTTGCTTCAAATTTTCGATGTATATTCATTATAAGAAGGCGTATCTCTGATTAATTATGGGGTTCTTTTGCTAATTAAATAAGGGAAAGCGGGCGATTAATCCCCCAATCTTTAAATAAGATTTTTTTTTTCAAAATTATCCAACGTATTTCAACTTTTGGATATAGGTTTTACCTGATAAAGTGAATCCCTGAATAGTTTTAAGGGTTTAATGGCTAAGTATAGAGGGATGAAGGGGGATAACCCACAAATAATCAGGAGTTCGCCTTATCATAATGAACGCACATTCAAAGTTTGAATCAAATAAGATAATTCTGCGTAAAAAGCCATTTATTAATTTAAGGGGGGTTATCCTCCGTTCCCCCACTGTATATGTCGGACGTTCCTCTCAGCCCGCACAACTTTGAAGAAAGTCCTTGGTAGTTATAGCTGCCACCACCGATATTACTAGGTGATATCGGTCACCCACTGTGAGGATTGTGTAAATGAACACTGACGCTGTCAATTAACTGAATTAACAGTTTATTTAGAATATATGTACACACGAAATACGCTATTTATCATTATATACAATTACAACTCGGATTTAGGTGATCCGGTTCAACATTAAATTAAATACAGTAAAGGTTGGCTGTGTACTATTCCAATTACACCTTCCACCTCACACTCAATGCACGTTAGATTAACTTTATCGGAGATCACTTTCGAATCTCCCAACACATGAATACTCGGCCTGCACTTCTCGGCCCAGAGCACTAAACACCAGGACGTCTGTGTCCCTTGCTCTCCAGATACGCACTGCCTCCGCTCTACAACGCAGAGCACACCCTATCAGGACCTCTGTCCTATACTACTCTCTAGGTATGAACCCAGATACGAACTGAACTAATCTGAGATAAGACTTGCTCTTCTCAAATCACGGTGTTTCCCCAATGTCAACCCCCTTTGGGGCTTATCCATTGGACACATTCCACATTCCTTTCTTGATTAGTGACATGTTACTTGTCAGCTCATCATCCACATACCTCACTGACGGATGAACACGCCTCTCCGCAATCTCCTCTTTCTCACTCACCACCTGTATAGGATTACCCGTCAATTCTCCCTTCAACAAAGAAAGAATGTCACCTTGAAAATTCTAGTACACAGCCGGCATAATATAAAAGAGATTAAGATAGAGAAATAACGGAAATTCCAATCTTTAGCAGAGGTGGTCTCAGAACCTGACAGTATACTTAGCCATTAAACCCTTAAAATTATTCTGGGACTAACTTTATGAGAAAAAACATATATCCAAAATATGAAATATATCGGATAAGTGAACATAAAAAACAATTTATATAATTTAAGAGGATCGGAAAATCACCCTCCTTAATTTTTAATTAGAAAAATAACCCCATATGTAATCAGGGATACGCCTTATCATAATGAATCTATAATCCGAAATTTGTAGCAAATCCTATAATTCTGCGTAAAAAGTAATTTAATTTAAGGTAGGTTATATTCTATTCCCCTTCAATACTTAGATATCAAATCCTTAAAACTATTCAGGGATCCACCTTATCAGTAAGAACCTATATTTAAAATTTGAAATACATGGGGTAATTCTGCATAAAAACTTATTTATCTAGTTTAAGGGGGAGATAATTGCTCGCCCCCCACCCTTTATAATAAGCAGAAGAACCCCATAACTAATCAGAGATACGCCTTATCATAATGAATCTATGTCCAAAATTCTAAGCAAATCGGATAATTATGCGTAAAAAGTTATTAATTTAATTTAAGAAAGGTTATCCCCCGTTCTCCCTCTATATATAACCATTAAAACTCTTCATGCATTATATACTATATATAAGCCTTATCGAAAAGAACCTATATTCACAGGGCCCGACTTAGACAGTGGGGGGCCCTGGGACAAACATTATTAGAGTGGCCCCCTTCTATCTTAAAAATGTTTGTGAATTATACTCAAGTGACTAAAATTAAAATTCAAAGCTATTGTATGTATGCATAAATTTTGTACCAAGTACTGATTTTAGTATTTATATTTCACATCTTTATACATAATAACATATGATAAATAATTTTAACTATTAATTTTCTGATGATGTAACTATTACTTTAAGGGAACGTGGGGCAGGGAAGCAAAGGGGGTAGGAGAAAAAAGACCCCTTATAATTGAAAAAAAAAAGAATTTTGGTAATATTTTGCTATTTTATATCATTTGGCCCTCTTTTAACAATAAACTTTTCTCTCCTTGGGCCCCCCCCCTCAAATTGGGGGCCTGGGGCAATTGCCCCGCATGCCCCTGCCTTAGTCAGGCCCTGTATATTCAAATCTGACACACGTTGGATAATTCTGCATAAAAACCCATTCATCTAACTGAGGACGGATGGAGGGGGGGGGGGGGGTAATCGTCCCTTCCCAAAACTAATCAGGCAAGCGTCTTTTCAGTATGAACGTATATCCAAAAATTGAACCAAAACAGTTAATTCAGCATGAAAAACCCATTTACCTAAATTATGAGCCCCCCCCCATCCCCCTTTCATACTTAACCAATGAATCCCCAAAATCAATAATAATTCCCCAAAATCAATCCTTGTCCCTTTTTTTCCGTGTCACTTTTTTTCCGTGTCACTTTTTTCCGCTTTTGTAATTTAGGTCACTTTTTTTTCGATAACTTTTTTTCCGGTCACTTTTTTTCCTAGATTCAGTCAAGCCAGGCATTCCAATTTTATATCTTTCTGTTACAAAATGAATTTGTAAAAGTGCTAAAGCGTTTTGCGCTTGTTGAGCGGACCAGTTTGAGAACACTAAGAAAAAAGCTAGTAGTAGCAAGTCAGGTGTTTCTCCCCATGCCGATTCATTTAACATAAATCACTCAATCTTCAAATGTGACATATCCTTTTTTATTTCAATGGCTGCATTGCCTCAGGACTTATGTATTGGCGTTACCTATTGAAAGCATTCGTTAATGACCTTCACACATGGAAATGCATCTTTTAACTATGAGCCAACAGATGTTAAAATTTGAGTGAAGTTACATTGAAAATATCAACCATAGTTATATTTTAAATTTAACAAATTAGGATTGACTGAATTAAACAGAACTTTATAGTTTAAAAAAAAAAATAATTTCTGAATGGATATTTTATTCCCATTTAAATTTATTCACATATTACTACATAAAACAATATATTTAGCGTTAAAATAGATTTATTATTTTTTTCCTTTTAAATATTTATTTTTAAGTAATATTCAAATCTAATGTTATTTGTGTTAAAGTTTATTTTTCTTCTTTACTTTTTATATTAACTTCTTTAATCTATATAATTCATGGAAAATTTTCTGCAGAATTTTTCATTTATTTATTTACTTATTTATTCATTTATTTTAATTACCTTTTTATTTAAGCATTCAAAAATCAGATAATACTATGCATTTCCCGAAAATACTTGCTATACTTGCTTATACTTGCTATTATTATTATACAATCGGAAATTTGGAAAGTTGGCTTCCAAATAAAGATGAGATTTATTCATTTTTTTACTAGACTGCAGTGGCATATTCAGGGGGTGGGAACCGAAATTTCAAAAAGAAAAATTAATTATGAAAGTTTATCAAAAAGTAATGAAATCTAAAAAAAAATGAATTTTAAAGGAACTGTAAATATATTCCGTTTTCAGCAGGTTTTCATTAAAAGATTTCTTTTTTTTTTTTTTTGCTGAGTCCACAAAATAACAATATCATCTAAATGTCAGCTATACGCAGGCTCTCTTTACGTGCCGTAAATTTTTACTAGTTAAGACGAGAGCCTGCTTAAAGCGAAAATCCAATCCCATGCAAATTCCAAATTAGCAGATTTGATTGTATAATGTGTGCATTACCGAAATCATAAAACTCTGTTTAAAGCAAAAATATTAACGTTTTTGATATTTCTTTTCAGAATTTTTTACAGTATTTTAGCCCCTTCCGAAATGATAAGTCTAGATTCGCAGCCATACAGTTTACTTTAGATAGCAATAACTTTAGTTCTTGTTATTTAGATATTGCAGCATATTTTTTTTTTTTTTCCAATCTCAAATATTTTTGTTACAAATCATTTTATTAATTTCAATCTGCTCATCTGCGACTAAGTCTGACTATTTAGTAACCAGGTCTTTGAAGTTTTGAATTCTTTTATAAAATAGCACAATCTTCAAAAGTTTTGCTTTTTTCGATATTGTATTTATACAATTTTTTAAGACTAATATATATCTATATTGATTTTATTTTTACACTTTGTTTTCTAATACTTTCGTTTATTATTATTATTATTATTATTATTATTATTATTATTGTTATTATTATTATTATTATTATTGAAAAAATATTAAGAGGGAATTATACGAAAATATATATGCATATATATAAACTGGAAAATGTGAACAATATTTTTCAAAAAATGTTCTTAGTACACAAATTTAGCCATTTTGCTTAGAATAGACTATTATTTCCATCAAGTATTATCTCTCAGTTATGTTATAAGCCGTGTATTAAGCTGTTAAATTATAGTAGTCAAATACTAAATCCTTGTACAACCTTCAATAATAAACACGTGACAAGATGATTAATACATTAAAAGTCTAAAAAAAAAAAAATACTTAGTCTATTTTTAGAATTCTAAAAATAAATATCTAGCATAACTATCTCTTTGAAAAGAGCATGCAAATTTGTTTTGAATTTTATATTATTAAAAATTCAAATACATTTTAAATCTGTTAGTCTGTTTCTATTTTGTGAAAATACGGAAAACATTAATAATACGTAATTAAAGCTCAAAAATATAAAATTCGATAGATTTTTCTGATATATATATATAAAAGTCAAAGCTAGAAAAAAAAAAATCCTTTTCAAAAAACGTAACGGTAACATTTCCCCCCCTTAATCACTGTTTTCCGTACAATATTCACCACTATTACCGATATATCGAGTTCCACCCTTCCATCAAAGTATGTTCCAATGTATCCCACTTTTATAATATTATTTAAAAGATCATTATATATATGTAATGATGAATATATAATAATATGTAAATAATACATTGGTTTTTAAAAAATGTTAATTGAAATATATAAAGCTAATCTTGACTGCAATATAGAAAAAAAATTGGTTTTGCTGTAAAAATACTTTGTTACACATAAAAAAAAATCGCTCTCGAGCACACACTTTTCTTTTCAAGCAAAATGATAACTATTGTTATTTATTATAACAATAATTATCAAGTTTATGCTTTCCATTGCAAGCAGCTATTGACAATAGTTGATGCAATGGAAAGCATATAGACATTAAAAACGTTTATTATTTTTTTCTATATAAAAAAGAAATAGTGAGAATGCAGGAAAGAGACTGTTACTGAATAATTATTTTAATTTTGTACTTTTTGTGCATTTTTTTTTCAATTTCTTTCTTTTTCATTCTTAAATAGCAGTATTTTTTTATGAGAGGCGATTTTGATATAATTTTCTTTGACTTTTGTACAGTTTTAAAATTTTTCTTTCGAAATATTTGTCCAAACGCACAATAACAATTTATCATTTGAACAGAAAAAAAGGCCTTCGAAATAGATTAGATCATTATTTGCTATAAATAGGATGATTTAAATCACGAGTTAAAAAGTTGATAAAGTCTGTGATAAATATAGTAATTATTATTATTAAAGATCAACATAAGTGTTATTCTCTACAATACAGCAAAAAGTGATTCCCAGCCATATAAATGCTCTAAATTTCATTTTATTTTTATTTATTTTTACTTTCATTAGAAGATATAAAGCTTGTTCATTAAGGTCATGAATTAAAATTTAAAAATATACAAATTTAATGTTTAAAAATATAAGTTATATCATGCAAATATCATTCCCTCACCTTTCCCCAACCCATACTACCATACTTTAATGTCTGATTTTTTCCATGCAGAAATAAAAATAATTAAAGACACACTAAGCAAAATAAAATTCCCAATTGGTACTTCACAAAAAGTAATGAATATATATATATATATATATATATTTTTACAATTATTAGATAGTCTACTCAATTATATGTAGTTTCCCCATGTTAGACCATCATTCCTTCACACATTGCTATTATCTCAAATATCCTATCACTAAAGAAGAGCAGCAGTCTATCATCCTTCACAGTGAGGAAGCTAATTTGATTACTTGTCAGTCCAACAACATAAATTGGTGATGCAAGTTTTTGTTAATTTTCTAGAATTTTTTTCAATCAGAAAATCAGGAAGTATTTTTATTAGCAGTCATTCCCTCACACAGAATGCTAAATTTTTGGTAATTTTCAAAATTTTTAATTTTATCATATATTATATTTTAAGTGTTCTTCTTTAAGGAATCAGTTAGTTTTTTCCATAATTCATTATCATTCATTATCATGTCACTGTTACTGTGGTTCTTGTTTCCGCTAGCGAAGACACTTGCGAACTAATGCTATTCCTATGGGGAGGTTATTTTCTAATAACTCATTTGCATTTTGACATTATTATTATTATTATTATTATTATTTTCATATTATAGGTGAGGGTGAGGTCCTTTTCCACATCGCTCTTTTTTTATCTTATTTTTCCATTTTGGTTGCAGATATTCAGAAGATATTCAGAAGTTAGTTCCATTTTAAAACCGGTTTTGAAAATGAAAGTATCATTTTGGAAAATATCTGCTACCAAAATCAAAAAAGATAAAAAGGGGGATATATATATATATATATATATATACACACAAATTTCAAAATGCAAGCAAGTTAATTGAAAATAATCTTCCAATAGGAATTAGAGATCTGCATGGGCCGGGCCCAGGCTACTTTATTCTGAAGACTCGGGCGGGATCTAGTCACTTATATTTCCGGCCGGGCTCGAGCCTCAACTTTTTTCTGAGGGATCGAGCCTAACTTATTTTTTCCGTTCGTAGACGGGACTGATTTCATTATTATTAGTCTTCATGGGCCAAAATAACTGTTGAATGAACTTGAATGATAATTATATTTTCATCGGCGCCAAGTCTGTTCAGAAATAATTAAATTTGGCTTTGTCCAAAAATTTTTGCAAAAAAGGCATATAATTATAAATCGCCATTATTCGACAATTAAACACTAAACTTTATTCTTTTTAAAAAATTGGAAATTTCTAGGCTTATTAAAATAGAGTTAAAGGCATGTAAAAAAGAACATTGTCTATGACGGCATCTACTTTTAAACTTAAAACTGGAAATTTCTTTTAAATTTCTTTTAAACTGATCATCTATGCAAAATGAAGAATCTAGGGAAAAATGACGGAAAATAAGTTACTGGAAAAAAAGTTACATGAGAAAAAGTGACAAGGAATCGATTTTGGGGTTTCGTTCTTGATTTTTGAAAATTTATTGGTTAAGTATGAAATAGGGATCGGCGAGAGGCTCTTAATTTGGTTAAATGGGTTTTTCATGCTAAATTAACTGTTTTGGTTCAATTTTTGGATATATTTTTATACAGAAAGGACGCTTGCCTGATTAGTTTTGGGATCGGACGATTACACTCCCCCTCCCCCCCCCCAATCAGCCCAAAATTAAATAAATAGGTTTTTATGCAGAATTATCCAACGTGTGTAAAATTTTGGATATAGGTTTTTCTGATAAAGCTTATATAGAGGGAGAACAAGAGATAACTTCTCTTAAATTAAATTAATAGCTTTTTAGTAGAATTTTCTGATTTGCTTGAAATTTTGGACATAGGTTCATTATGATAAGACTTATTTCTGATTAATTATTATTTTTTTGCTTATTATAAAGGAGGGACGGGCTCAAATCTCTCACTAAAATTAGATAAATCGGTTTCAAAGCAGAATTATCCTATGTATTTGAAATTTTAAATATAGTTTCTTTCTGATAAGGTGAATTCCTGAAAAGTTTTAAGGGTTTAATGGAGGAGAGAACGGAGGATAACCCCCTTAAATTAAATAAATGGCTTTTACGCAGAATTATTCGATTTGCTTAAAATTTTGATGTAGGTTCATTATGATAAGGCGTTTTCCTGATTAGTTATGGGGCTTTTTTGCTAATTAAAAATGAGGGACTGTAGGCGATTACCCCCCCCCCCCTTAAATTAGATAAATTGTTTTTTTATACACAATTATCTGACGTATTTCAGATTTTGGATACTGGTTCTTTCTCATAAAGTGAATCCCTGAAAAGTTTTAAGGGTTTATATATATATATCCTTAATAGGTGTTCGCATTTAAAACTGTGGTTTATGTTTTTGCATGGCATTTTTCATTATTCTATAAATATCCTTATAAAGAAAAAAATATCCTGTTTTTAATAAAGTCTTTTTTTAAAAAAAATCTGCTTTTATTTTATTTTGTTTTATTTTATTTGTTATGCGTTCAAACATTGAAGACCTATCAAGAACTGCAGGTTTTTAAACAATTAACTTTCTAATTACTAACATAATCTAATAATAAAAAACTATTATTATTACTACAAATTTCACTAGTTTATTCGTTCGTGACATACAACATAGTTTGTACATTATAATTTTCTAACATGTGTTTTTAAAAGTTTTGTGCTATATTTTGTGATGTGTAATATGGGATATTTATTAATAAAAATTCAGTTTTAAATGATAGATATTCATTTTGAATGAAAAAAAGTAATTAATAATTATAAGAAAAGGGTAAAATGTGTTATAGTGTTTTCTGACATAATTGTTTTCAATCATTAAATAATTATTTTTTTTTATCTGTTATTGACATTTATTTGCGTTCAACTCGCTATTTTATCTTTCTTGGGTCTTTTTGCGGCAAACCTTTACCAAGAAATCCCCTGATCGACAAATTTCCTAAGAGACTAGACATCCACAATATCTACCGGACATCCCCCTCCGTTAAATGTCGAAAAAAAAAAGCTTTTCCCCCCGTAAGTGTTTCCTAAATGGACTGCTGCATCTCGCGCTATTTTAACAACATTCATTAGCTTATACGCCTTATGATAATGAACCTACATCAAAATTTGGCAAATCTGAAAATTCTCCGTAAAAAAACATTTATTTAATTTAAGGGGGTTATCCGCCATTCCCCCTTATTTAGTTAACCATTAAATCCTTAAAACTATTCATGGATCCACTTTATCAGAAATAACCTATATCGAAAATTTGTAATACATTGGATAATTCTTCATAAAAACCAATTTATCTAATTTAGGGGGGGGAGTAATCGTCCTCCCCCCTCCTATTTAATTAGCAAAAGAGCCCCATAGCTAATCGGAGATACGCCTTATCACAATGAACCTATATCTAAAATATGAAGCAAATCGGATAATTCTGCGTAAAAAGACGTTTATATAATTTAAGGGGAGCGTATTCTTTTGTTTTCCCTCTATACTTAGCCATTAAACCCCTAAAACTATTCACCTTATCAGATACAACCTGCATTTGAAATTTGAAACACATCGGATAATTCTGCATAAAAACCGATTTTTCTAATTTGAGGGGGGATATACTTGCCCGGCCCCCTTTATAATAAGCACAAGAACACCATAACTAATCAGATATACGTCTTATCATAATGAATATATGAATTCCAAACAAATCGGATAATTCTGTGTATAAAGCTATTAATTTAATTTAAGAGAGGTCATCCCCCGTTCCCTCTCTATACTTACCATTAAACTTTCAAAACTCTTCAGGCATTATATACTATATATAAGCCTTTTTAGAAAGAACTTATACCCAAAATTTGACACACGTTGGATAATACTGCATAAAAACCCATTTATCTAATTTAGGGTGGATGGAGGGGGGGGGGGATACTAGTCATTTCCTAAAACTTATCATGCAAGCGTGATTTCAGTATGAACATATAATCCAAAAATTGAACCAAAACTGTTAATTCAGCATGAAAAACCCATTTACCTAAATTAAGAGCCTCCCCACCTTCCGAACCCCTTTCATACTTAATGGGCTGTACAAATATAACGTTATCAAATTAGAGGGGAGGGGGGAGGGTCTTTCATATAATGCCATAAGATATCGCTAGGGGGAGGGGGGTTGTTTTTTGATGTCGATATCATTTTTGATCCTATCAAAATTTCCTCTCTTTATTTGTAACAAGTTCTTTGGTACAAAATAGCATGTTACCTTTATTTATTTTTTTTTTTTGTTCTCACTTTTTTTTAACTGTGCATGCATATGTAAAGACGATTCGAGATACCATAGATGAAGTATATTTGAAAGGCACTAATAATTAAATACTAATAATTAAATACATATAATTAAAAGAGAAGGAATTTTGCCAACTTGCTTTATTGATAAGAATTTCTATCTGCCCTTCAACTCCTCTTCCGTTCGGAGCATACGCAACAGAACTTTATTATTGTTGAATGCATTATGTAACAAAAATCTATTTTAAAATACATTTAAAGAGTAACTATTTCTTTTAGTGTTTTTTAATATAAAATTTTTTCATAAGGAAAATGATATTTTATCGACTTATCTTCATTTGAATCATAAATATAACCAGTTTTGTATGTCGCTTCAGACAAAATAAATAAATTCTAGAAAAAAAAAATATATATACTTTGATAACGATATCATTACCGGGGGGGGGGGGGGGGGAGGGGTTCGAGGAATGATAACGTATGATATCGGAAGGGGTGGGGGTCGAAAATTACAGAAAATTTGATAACGTTATATTTGCTCAGCCCCTAACCAATGAATCGCCAAAATCAATAAAGAATCCTCAAAATCCATTCCTTGTCACTTCTTTCCGGTAACTTTTTCCTTGTCCCTTTTCCCCGGTAACCTTTTTTTTTCGTTTTTATAGTTTATGTCACATTTATCCAATAGCATTTTTTCCGGTCACTGTTTTTTGTTTACCCAAAATGAATAAGATAAAACCCGAGAAAAAAATATATTATACATTTACACCTGCGAAGAAGGGAACTTCTGTATGACGTATTTTTACTTTCTTCTATCTTTACAAGAAGAAAGTATTGGATTCATGAAAATTTTCGACTTCCGTTTTCGACGGATTTATACGGTTTAGAAGGTCCTGAACACGTTTTGACTATTTTTAGAAAATGTCTGTCTGTGAGCCTGTCCGTCTGTCTGCCTGTATGTGACAAAAAATTTGTGTGCGCTCTATCTCAAGAACTAATGCTCGAAATTTAATAAAATTTTATATTCAGTTAGACCTTGATATGAATTAGTGCCTATTGGTTTTTGGTGAAAATTGGTCAGCAGGTGGCGCTGCTATACTACCTTTTTCATGATTTTCAAGATTGCTGTATCTCAAGAACTAATACACATAATTTCACCAAACTTCAGATTCTCTGACCCCTTGATATGCATAGACGCTGATTAAGTTTTGGTGTAAATTGGCCTGCAGGTGGCGCTGCTATGCCACATTTTTCATGATTTTCATGATAGCTATATCTCAAGAACTAATGCACAGAATTTCACCAAACTTCAGATTCCGCGATACCTTGAGATACATAGCCACTGGTAAGGTTTTGATGTGAACTGCCCTATAGGTGGCGCTGCTATGCTACATTTTGCAGGATTTTTGCGATAGCTATAGCTCAAGAACTAATGCAGAGAACTTCATCAAATTTTAGTTTCTTTTACACTAGAATATATAACATAATTAGACGCTGATTACATTTTGGTATTAACCTTGCAACAGGTGGTGCAGTTATGCTGCATTTTGCACGATTTTTCCAATAGCTATATCTCAACAACCAATGCATAGAATTTCATCAAACTTCAGATTTTGTTACAAAATGACATATAACATAATTACACGATGATTACGTTTTGTTATAAATCCTTCAACTGATGGTGCTGCTGTGCTATATTTTACACGATTTTTTTTTTAAACTAGCTATATCTCAAGAACTAATGCACAGAATTTTATCAAACTTCAGATTCTTTTACACCATAACATAATTAGACGTTTTTTTATGTTTTGGCATAAATTGGCCAAGATATGGTGTTACTGTGCTACGTTTTGCAAATTTCTTGTTATAACTATATCTCAAGAACTAATGGACGAAATTCCATCAAATTTCAGATTCTGTTAGGTGTTGACATCAATAGATGCTTATTAGGTTTTAGCATAAATTACCCAACATGAGGCACTACTAAGCTCATTTTATCAGAATATTAATTAAATTTTGCGTTTTAGATTTTTTGGATACCAGAATCTCATTAGGCTAGGTCAAATGTTCGAGGAAATTCGATAGTGGGTAACTTTGAGGTCACCATGTTTTTTTTTTTTTTTCTTTTTTTAATATTAAAATGTATTTATGAGATAGAAGAAAGTTTCGGGATTGACACATCCGACTAGTTTTCTTTTCAATGCAATTCCATCTTAGAAGATTTTAGCTTTATAATATACCATTATTAGATGTTGCTGTATCCATTACGTGGAATATGGATTAATAATATTCTGATAACTGAAACATTTACATATAACAAACAGAGATTCTTGTCAAACATAAATATCGCAGCCTACGGCACTGCTGCATAAATGTTTCAAAATGTTAAAAAAAAAAAAAAAAAAAAAAAGGATCTAAGTTTTTTTTTTTTTGGTCAGAATTTTTCCGTAAGAGTAAAAATCATGTACTGTAGAAATTCACTCGGATCGAAATTTTATTTTTTTTTTTCCAGTCTGGACGGGACCCGAGCGTGTTTTTAGCTATTATTGGGCCAATATTTTTTCGTTTGGACCGGGTTGAATTTTTCCTTACTATGTATCGGTCTGGAAATTTTGGCTTGTTCAGACTTCTTACAGCATTAGCCCGCGAGTGTCTTCACTCGCAGGGAAAGCCTTAACGCTGTCTTCTCAAGCTCAACTCTCTGCTCAACAAGTGCAAAAAGTTTTGACACCTTTACAAGTTCATTTTTTAACGAATATAAAGATATAAAATACCAAAGCCTGACCAGAGATTTGGAATCTAACTGAATTTTCCATTTTTTGATCGATAAGATACCTATTGAGTTATAAAAGGTTTTGATCACACAAAAAATACGTTTTTCATCCCCGTGTGAGTGGTTATTCTTCTTTCACTCGGGAAGTTGGTTCAAAAAGCCTAATTTGACACTATTTTCTGAAAAATATATTGCGTTTTCAAAAAAGTGGTAAAATGAGTTCGATTCGATAGTTTCTTAACAACAAACACCTGTTAATTTTATGCATTTCGGAACAAAAATTAAACTTAAACCTATGTCACAAAGTTGCTCTTTTTTATATGAAAATAGCTTTAATCTCATTTTCAGATTGGTATTTAAAACATTAATTTTATCATTCTTATAATTTTAATCAAAACAAAATTTTAAATCTGGTACTCCAAAGCTTTCGAATCACTTTCGATGCACCCAATTAAGAAAATTTTCTTAGCTTCTTTAGTCACTAGCATTTCTTTTTAAGTTTCATTTTTAGGCATTAAAAAAAGTTTTAAACCAGCAAAGACTTTTCTTCTATATTAAAGCCTTTTTCCCCTTAAAATTTTTCAGTAATATTACATTTTTGTTATAAGAACAGAAAGTGATGTGATAAAGGCTTGGATAGTTGAAGTTAGTATACTCAGAGCTCACTGTACTTTGTTTTACTTTATCAACCTTTCAAAATAATTATAATAATAATTAAATAAAAAAAATAAATAAAATTATATGACTTATTATTAAATCAGGTGTAGAATGCTATTGCGTAATTTTGTACTAAATTTAATTTAAAAGATTCCAATTTGATATTCTTTGCAGATCTTCCAAAACTGCATTTTAAAAAAAAGGTTTTACTTTCAATTTTCATTTATTTTCATTTATTTTGAATATGAAAATAATAATCTGTGAGTCACAGAAGTCAATACAGAAGAAAAAGACAGTAGTATTAGGGAAAAAATACAAAATTCCATCATAAAATAAACACTTTTAAATAGCTAAGAGAATGGGGTGAAAAGACTTGAATTTGCAAAAGCTTATGTCAGCAAACCACTTAGAGTTCTGGAAAACTGTTATTTTTTCCGATGAAAGCAAGTTCAATATTTTTTGGCTCAGGTGGTAAGAAAACTGTATGGCGAAAGCCAAATATTTCTCTTAAAATTAAAAACTTGAAACCAACTGTAAAACATGGCGGTGGTTATGTAATGATTTAGGGATTCATGTCTTTTAACGGAGTTGGCAAAATGACCTCCATCGAAGGCAATATGAATGTTAAATAATATATTAATGTATTGCGAGATCATTTATCTAATAGTGCTCCGAAATTAGGAATTCGTAATTCATATTATTTCCAACAGGATAACGAACCAAAACACACATCATATATTACGAGGTTATGGTTGCTTTATAATGTAAAAAATCCCTGTCGGCTTGGCCTATAGGCGGAGGTAGATATCGAAGAGTGCTCATTTCAACAACAAAAAATAAAATATGATTAGAGATAAATCCAGTTTAACAATTTTCTTTGGCCGCTTTTGAAAAATTTTTAATTTATTTTTATGCAAGAACTGGTTTTTATCAAAATCATCTTAAGCGAAATTCGGCTCAAATGCCCATTTTGACAACATATTTTGAAATATATTCTGAGTTTATTATTAAAAAATCGACCAATACCCTAATTATATAGTTCCTAAATAACAAAATACTATCAATTGAATGCTTTTGAGAGCAAAATCGAATTTAAAAATGAGTGATAAAGTAACCAGTTTGTTATTTGAATACATCCTCAATTCTTAAATCATGATCGCTTTGGGAAATTTTGTGCGAAATGCCTACTTTGACAGCTTTTTAAAAAAATATATTTAGCCTTTATCAAAAAATCGACGAATTCTCACATTATATAGTTCCTAAATAATAAAAAAATGTCAATTGAATGCGTTTGAGAGCAAAATTGAATTTAAAATTGAGTCATAAAATAACCAATTTGTTATTTGAATACATCCACAATTCTTTAATCAAGATCGCTTTTGGAAATTTCGTGCGAAGTGCCTAATTTGACAGCTTTTTTTAAAATATATATTTAGCTTTTATCGAAAAACTGATAGCTGACCCATACGGCCCATTATACAGTTTCTAAATAACAAATAACTGTCAATTGAATGCGTTTGAGAGCAAAATTGAATTTTAAAATGAGTCATAAAATAACCAATTTGTTATTTGAATACATCCTCAATTCTTTAAACATAATCGCTTTAGGAAATTTTTATTTGCGAAGTGCCCACTTTGACAGCTTTTTAAAAATATATATTTAGCCTTTATCAAAAAATTGATGAATACGCACACAATTTATAGTTTCTTAATAACAAAAAACTGTCAATTGAATGCGTTTGAGAGTAAAATTGGATTTAAAAATGAGTCATAAAATAACCGATTTACTATTTGAATACATCCTCAATTCTTTAATCATGATCGCTTTGGGAAATTTTGTACGAAATGCCCATTTTGGCAGCCTTTTTTGAAATATATTCTGCCTTTATCAAAAAACTGGCCAATCCGTCACATTATATAGTTCCTATATAAGAGGATCTGTAAATTGGATGCATTTGAGAAAAAAAAAATGGATTTAAAAATGAGTCAGAAAAACGCAATTTGTTATACTTCCTCAATTTTTCAATCACCATCACTTTGGGAAATTCAGTTCAAAATACCGTTTTTGGCAGTCTTTTTTTGAAAAGCATTCTGCCTTTATAAAAAAACTGGCTAATGCGACACATTATACAGTTCCTAAATAGGAGGATCTGCCATTTGAATGGGTTTAAAATCAAAAATGAATTTAAAAATGATTCAGAATATAAGCAGTTTGGATTTGAGTTTTTTTCTCCAACTCCTATTTTTGTTTAATTTATTTTTGCTATAAGAATTGGTCCTATGAAAAACTTGTTAATGTAAAAGTCGTAGATATTATTGAGAAGATGTAAAATAAATTTAATTAGATTTCATTACTTAAGAATTGACTAAGTTATGGATTTTTTTCTTTTTCCGCCCCCCCTTTTTTTTGTTTTTAAATTTTTCATCGGTAAATGTTGTTCCTATCAAAAACTTGTAAATACAAAAGTTTTAGATAATTTTGAGAACATTTATAAAAAAAATTAGTTGCATTTGATATCTAATAAATTGACGAAGTTATGATTTTTTTCTCCCCAAAACCCTGTTTTTTCCGCCCCTTGAGCCCATTTTTAACTTTATCAAAAATCTGTCATGCATAAACTTTTGGTCCATTTTTCAGCAAGTAATATAAACTTTAAAATGATTCGATATCTATTTTAATTTAGAAGTTATCGCGTTTTTTCTTTTTTCACAAAAACCCTCCTAACACCCCCCCCCCCCCCTTGGTCCGATTTTGCCCATTAACGAACTTAAACGAGATTTTATGCCCCTTGATTTTATGTAAAAGTTTGAAGAAGATCTGATCTTAATTATGGAAGTTATCGTGTCCAGAGGAAAGTGATATACACCGATAGATAGATATATAGATATAAACTTTTTTACTAATGGTAGTTTTGGTGTCTAGGGGTCGTGATCAGTGTAGATCTGCAAAAAATTTTCAGAAATTCCAACATGGGAGCGATCGCAATAGATAGGATTTCATACGAAATCTACATAAAAATCAGTTGAAAACGCCATCACAATCACCAGACCTCAATTCGATGGAAAATTTATGGAATATTTGAGATGTGAAAATAAGGAAAAGGAAAGTTTCTAACAAATCACAACTTAAGCAAGCTCTTGGGGAAGAATGGCTACAAATCAGCAGTGAAACATGTCACAAATTTATAGAATCAATGTCCAGACGATTACAAGCTGTAATTAAAGCAAAGACCATGCATTCTAAATATTAGCACTGTTTTTAATTTAAAAATAATTCCTCTAGTTCTATTTTTATTGGTAGTGTGTAAATATTTTTTTGGCAGTACAAAGGCTACTTTTTTATGTTTTCATATTTTACGTATACTTATTAACTCAAATATTAAATATGTTAAGTGTTGGTATTTTTAATTCGTAGTTGCTTTTCTTTTATTTATACATATGCTAAACAAATTTACTTGGTGTGCAAATACTTTTTTGTTTACCGTATGTGCCCGCAAAATTAAAAGCTAATTCGTTAATAATTTTGATAAATTAATTTCAGCAAAATTAAGATGAAGTCCCCCCCCCTCTTTTCACCTAGTCTTCACATCGACAATTTAAGACGCAATACACATCAGCAAGCTAGGGCATTATACAAGAAGCCAGGAAGTAATGGACACCGGAGAGTAAAGACGCAATACATTCATGCAAACTAAGATATGATACACACCGTAGAGTGAGGACATAATACGTACCGGCAAGCCAGGACGTAAATTATACGGAAGAACGAGGACGTAAAACATGCCGGCAATATTGGACGTCATACACACCGCAGATTTAGGACGTGAAACACACCGACAAACTAGGACTTGAATCACAGCGACAAACCAGGACGTGAGACTCACCGCCAAGCCAGGACGTGAAACACACCGACAAACTAGGACTTGAAACACAGCTACAAACCAGGACGTGAGACTCACCGCCAAGCCAGGACGTGAAACACACCGACAAACTAGGACTTGAAACACAGCGACAAACCAGGACGTGAGACTCACCGCCAAGCCAGGACGTGAAACACACCGACAAACCAGGACGTGAAACATACCGACAAAACAGGACGTGATACACACCGACAAGGGAGGACTTGGAAAACAACGACAAACTACGACCCGAAACACAGCGGCAAGCCAGGACGTGAAACACACTGGCAACCCAGGGCGTACATATCACCAGTAAGAAACGACGAAATACACACAGGAGACATACAACATACAGCATGCATATATATCGGCTATGTAAGGAAACCATAAATTCAACTTTTATGAAATATGAAGTCTTCATAATAAAGCAGTAATCTCGTGAATAACTATATTTTCTTTCAAATAAAAAACAATACAAGAAAACCATTGTGCCTTTCAAGAAAAAAAAGGGGGCATTATGTACACATGGTAAAGTGTACTACTATATTATGTAGTAAGGTAAAATGAAATAATTTCATTTGTTATTTCGATACGACTCTCTCCAAAATAATTATTGGGTTTCTATATCATCGAATGATTTTTTTTCATTATTACAGTTAAAGTAAAGTAATTTTTCAGACAATTCTATGTTTAAATATGAAGGTTACTTTCAATGATAATCCGTGTAAAATTTACATAAAAGATAAACTGCAGCTTATCTTTTTTTTTTAAATATTTGAAGCTAATCGGTTAATAATAAAATTAAAAGAGACAAAATATTACGACCCTGGGCATAGATACTTACCAGGGTCCCCTTGCATTAATACTTAAGGGGAGTTAAGTTAAAAAACCTTACTGAAATAACCATATAGATTTTAATAATTACTTTAAAAAATCCATTAAAAATTAAATTCATAATTATTAATTTATTTTTAAATAATTATTTCAAAATTATGAAACTTAAATGGATGGGCGTTTTATAATAAATTGTGAGGCGCTGATTATCTTTTTATATAAAAGTCTATATGTCGGAAATAAGTATGTTACAATTAATAATAATTTTTCGACAATATCAAGCTACAAATATTTAAAATATTTAGGAGGCTCTTCTGCCTGCAAACTACGCTTACCAATTACCAAATAATCTGATAGGAACAGGAACAGGATAATATAAGAATTAAAAATACAATGCATTTCTAAAGTGATAAAGATAAAATAAAATATTCATTATAATAAAGTAATTATAAATGCTTTGGTAAAATGTTACCGGAAAAAAAGCGAGAGAAAAAACAAGAGTGGAAAAAAGTGATATGGAAATAAAGTGACTAGGAATTGATAAATATTGAAATTGTCGATAAATATATAATAAAAACTAAAGTGTAACAAATGTCTAATTTATATAATAATCGTAGGCCAGCGGTTATCAACCAGGGGTACGCGTATCTATGGGGAAACGTTGCGGGTCGGGAGAAGCTACATGACAATGCCTTAAAAAAGTAATGGCTTAAATCACAAACTTGTCGATGGGGGTTCTCGTAATACTTACCCATCATGGACATGCATAGTATAAAATATGAAAATAAAACAAGTGAAAACTATTTATACAATTCATCGCGATTCCAAAACAAAATTTAAACGCGTATTTAAATATTTTTAATGTACAGAGTAGTGCTCTATTAATGAATTGCTGATGAAACCATTTCGACAAATGGTATAAAATTATATAAAATGCAAAACTGCTCAAGTAGTACCGAACTGCGTAAAAGAAACATCCTTATAACTCCAAAAATAATAACCATATTAACTAACAATTTACTGCGTTGGACTAATCGTCTCATTTCCAATCAAAATATATCTCTGAATTGAAATTTGAATGAAATAAAGGGTCATGAAAAATCGAAGAATGTGGAAACCAAGATTACAAATATCTCGACAACTAGCAACCCGATTAACTTCGTTCTTCATGCAAAATGTGTGTCCCTTTATTACCTTACACGTCCACTTCTTAAAAAATAAATAAATAAATAAATAAATAAATAAATATATATATATATATATATATATATATATATATATATATATATATATATATATATATATATATGTATATTATATATATATATATATATATATACTTTTTATCAGAACGAATTTTCCGAGAGTCCGAAACAAATAGTTCCGGATAATCGAGGTTATTGATATTAAATAGGCTTCTTTCCATTCTTACTTACTAAATACATACCAAATTTCAAGTCTATATCTCAATTTCTTCGGGAGATAGAGCGTTTACAGACACTCAGACAGACAGACAGACAAACGGCCATTTTTTTTTCTAAAAATATGTTTTTCGGAATCTCCTGTGTCTAAAAAATGTAAATCCGTCAAAAAAAGTTTCGATTTTAAAAACGATTGAAAGACTTACCCTATACTAAGTACGATGTAGAAATGCTTTTTATCGATTTATAATATGGTTCAGAAAAGATAATTTTTAATAGAAAAATACATAATTATTATGGTTTATTATAATTTATTTATTATATATTATTATATATTTTTATTATTTTAAATTAATTATTAAATTATATTAATATATTAATTACTGTATTATACAATATATATATTACATTATATAAATATATTATGTGAGTATAAATATAATTATAATATTATAAAATATTAATATATACCTTATAATAGAAAAAATAATATATAGATTATTTCATATGATTAAAATTATAAATAATAATTTAAAAAATATAAATATAAATAAATAAATATGAATAATAAATATAAATAATATAAATATAATACATTTATATAGTATTCAAAAATTTATTTGAACACTTTCCATTACATTAAACTAATTATTATATGGTGAGATTACTCTTTGCGAAGAATAAAAAAAAATATATAAAAACAGGAAGTATAACCCCAAGCTATGTGTGTTTAGAAAATTGCTTGAGTAAACACGTGGAAAAAAAGGTACAAATTACTACATCGTAGTAAATAGTATTTTTCCCCCCGCCTCCTTCAAACCAGTTTAACCCCTTTTCTTCATTATCCGCGAAACATGTATTTTCACCGCACAAATGGGGACATAACATTTCAGCTATACACACTTCTCTCTGCGACACACATGTGAGCTATACACATTACTTTAAAATACCGGCAAATGAGGACCTATAAAAATATTGCTCATGTTAATGTCTTGATACTAAAAATACATCACTTAACAATATAAAACAGAAATTTTTAATTTTTCCAACCGAGGACGTCCCCGGTTGAGTGTGTGTCCGAGGTTTGAAGGTGTGTATACATATTGAAGTCCCCGATTGACACCTTTTGCAAACACATACACACACACACACACAAAAAAAAAATTAAAAAATATTAAAATGTAGAGAGATATTTTTATAAATTTCTAGCAATGGATTTCACTTGACTGAAGTAGCTTTTTTAAAATTCCCCTAAAAAAAGTCGAAAAAGTATAAAACGGTCTTTGTACCAAAAGATCACAGCTATTCCAAGACAATAAAAATATTTAAAAATGTTGAAATGTAGAAGAGATATTTTTATAAATTTCTAGCAATGGATTTCACTTGACTCAAGTAGCCTCATCAAGACACCTGTAAAAAAAAAATAAATAAATAAAAATAAAAAAAGTATAAAACGGTCTTTTCACCGATAGATCTCAGCTATCCAATGCCAAAAAATCATTTAAAAATATTAAAATGTACGAGAGATATTTTTATAAATTTCTACCAATGGATTTCACTTGACTGAAGTAGCTTTTTTAAAATTTCCCTAAACAAAGTCGAAAAAGAACAAAACGGTCTTTGTACCGAAAGATCTCAGCTATCGAATTACAAAAAAATCATTTAAAAATATTAAAATGTAGAGGAGATATTTTTATAAATTTCTACCATTGGATTTCACTTGAGTGAAGTAGCTTTTTTAAAATTTCCCTAAACAAACTCGAAAAAGTACAAAACGGTCTTTGTACCAAAAGATCTCGGCTATTCCATGACACACACATACACACACACACACAAAAAAAAAAAAAAAAAAATAAAAAAATATTAAATTGTAGAAGAGATATTTTTATAAATTTCAACCATTGGATTTCACTTGACTGAAGTAGCCTCATCAAAACACCTGTAAACAAAATAAAAAAAGTACAAAACGGTCTTTCAGAAGATCGGAAGAAAACGGAGGTCTTTCAAAAGGTCTTTCGGAAGAAAACGGAAAGATCTCAGCTATTCCATGACAAAAAATCATTTAAAAATATTAAAATGTAGGAGAGATATTTTTATAAATTTCTAACAATGGATTTCAGTTGACTGAAGTAGTTTTTTTTTAAATTTCCCTAAAAAAAGTCGAAAAAGTACAAAACGGTCTTTGTACCAAAAGATCACAGCTATCCCAAGACAATAAAAACATTTAAAAATATTGAAATGTAGGAGAGATATTTTTATAAATTTCTACCAATGGATTTCACTTGACTGAAGTAGCTTTTTTAAAATTCCCCTAAAAAAAGTCGAAAAAGTACAAAACGGTCTTTGTACCAAAAGATCACAGCTATCCCAAGACAAGAAAAACATTTAAAAATATTGAAATGCAGAAGAGATATTTTTATAAATTTCTAACAATGGATTTCACTTGACTGAAGTAGCCTCATCAAAACACCTGTAAAAAAAAAATAAAATGAAAATAAAAAAAAGTATAAAACGGTCTTTTCACCGATAGATCTCAACTATTCAAGGCCAAAAAATCATTTAAAAATATTAAAATGTAGGAGAGATATTTTTATAAATTTCTACCATTTAATTTCACTTGACTGAAGTAGCTTTTTTAAAATTTCCCTAAAGAAAGTCTAAAATATAAAAAACGGTCTTTGTACAGAAAGATCTCAGCCATCCCATGACATAAAAATCATTTAAAAATATTAAAATGTAGAAGAGATATTTTTATAAATTTCTACCAATGGATTTCACTTGACTGAAGTAGCCTCTTTAAAACACCTGTAAACATATTAAAAAAAGCACAAAACGGTCTTTGTACCGAATGATCTCAGCTATCCAATGACAAAAAAATCGCTTAAAAATATTAAAATGTAGAAGAGATATTTTTATAAATTTCTACCTATGGATTTCACTTGACTGAAGTAGCCTCTTTAAAACACCTGTAAGCAAAGTCGAAAAAGTACAAAACGGTTTTTGTACCGAAAGATCTTAGCTATCCCATAACAACAGAATCATTTAAAAATATTAAAATATAGACGAGATATTTTTATAAATTTCTACCATTGGAATTCACTTGACTGAACTAGCTTTTTTAAAATTCCCCTAAACAGAGTCGAAAAAGTACAAAACGGTCTTTGTACCGAAAGATCTGAGCTATCCCATGACAAAAAAATCATTTAAAAATATTAAAATGTAGAAGAGATATTTTTAGAAGTTTCTAGCGTTGGGTTTCACTTGACTGAAGTAGCTTTTTTAAAATTCCCCTAGAGAAAGTCGAAAATATAAAAAACGGTCTTTGTACAGAAAGATCTCAGCCATCCCATGACTTAAAATTATTAAAATGTAGAAGACATATTTTTATAAATTCCTACCATTGGATTTCACTTGACTGAAATAGCTTTTTTAAAATTCCCCTAAACAAAGTCGAAAAAGTAGAAAACGGTCTTTGTACCGAAAGTTCTGAGATATCGAATGCCAAAAAATAATTTAAAAATATTAAAATGTAGAAGAGATATTTTTATAAATTCCTACCACTGGATTTCACTTGACTGAAGTAGTTTTTTAAAATTCCCCTAAACAAAGTCGAAAAAGTACAAAACGGTCTTTGTACCGATAGATCTGAGATATCGAATGCCAAAAAATAATTTAAAAATATTAAAATGCAGAAGAGATATTTTTATAAATTTCTACCACTGGATTTCTCTTGACTGAAGTAGATTTTTTAAAATTCCCCTAAAGAAGGTCGAAAAGTACAAAACGGTCTTTGTACCGAAATATCTGAGATATCGAATGCCAAAAAATAATTTAAAAATTTAAAAATGTAGAAGAGATATTTTTATAAATTTCTTCCATTGGATTTCACTTGACTGAAGTAGCCTCTTTAAAACACCTGTAAACAAAATAAAAAAAGTACAAAACGGTCTTTATACCGAAAAATCTCAGCTGTTCAATGCTAAAAAATCATTTAAAAATATTAAAATACAAACGAGATATCTTAAAAATTTCTATCTTGGGATTTCGCTCTATTGATGTAAGCCACTATAAAATACTCGTAACAAAATCAAAAAAATATAAAACGGTCTTTGTTCAGTTCAATGATCTCAGCTATTCAATGCTAAAAAATCATTTAAAAATATTAAAATGTAGAGGAGATTCTTTGGAAAATGTTTAATGTGCAATCTCTGACATAATAATCACGATCTGTATGTTGTCTTTTAAAATTAAATATAAATGATTCAATTTCACTTGAAACTCTCTAACAAAAAAGGTCAATGTCGACTTGTTTTAAAACGGATCCGAGTGTTTTGGTCAGAAATTATCTCGAAGAAACTATCCAAATGCACATATCCCTCGGGCTATCAGTATTGAAAAGGTGCGAGAATTTTTAGCATTTGCTAATGACTTTTTTCTTCGGGAATGTCCCAAATCTACACATCTATAAATCAAGGGTGTGACACGGTGCGTCAACTATCTCATTAACTAGATGGTTGCCGGAAATTATAAAGAGGTTGAGAACTCTTTACTTCTACGCAAATTCTTTGCCAGAGATGGTCCCTTTTCAGCTAAAGGGTATTGATGGTAATTGCCACATGTTCTCTTTGCTTTAGCAACTAGAAATAATCATTTTAACTCCCGCAAAAATGCACGTGTTGCATTTATCTGTTATTTTGCAGTATTTGCTTTTTATGGAAGGCTCTTAAAATGCTGTCCTTTAAACCTGAGTGGAAATTGAAACACTTTCTGTTTAAAACTAAATTTATCTTTTTTAAATTATTATATTAAGATAATTTTTATACGTTATTATTAAAATTGAGGGATATTAGGATTTATTATTAAAATAATTTTTATACATAATTATTAAAATTGAGTGAAATTAGGATTTATTATTAAGATTAATTATAGCTTCTTGCTTCTTGAAAATGACTACACTGGCAATAGCTATTAAAATTTAAACTACAGCATAGATTCCTTTAAGATTTCTCATATTCCCACGCACCAATCTCACCTTTTCTTTTACTCGAGTTATTGTACCTATAATTTGTCAACTTTCAATTTTTCAAATAAAATAAACTGGTTAGAATAAATTATTTGTGTGAAATACATAATTTGGAAGTAGCATATTTTGCATTGAGATTTCAGTAAAAAACAAACTCTATGAATTTCTAAATTCAGAAATCATTACCAAATTTATGCTCGTTTTATGTATTGTTATTTTACTTTCATTTTATTTACTCTATCTCATATTTTAAATGCGGAATGTATTTCTCGCACCATCATTGGCGATCTCTCTGTTAGGAAAATAAAAACACTTTTGACATTTCTATAGTAACCTAGAATGAATTTCTGAATACTAAATGTCATTGTAATCTATAAATCATTATGGATTGAATCAAATTTTTATATATAAACGTTTTAATGATTTTAAGCTTGCGTCCAAGTAATTTCACATGTCATAATATTTATAGAATTTATCTTAATTTCAGAGAAAATAAGATGTTGAGTTACATTAACTAGACTTTAATTTCCAATGTGTATTTCGTTTTATTATCAGACGCTTTTACCCCAAAACATTTCTTTGAGTGAGAGGAATCAAAAACTGTACATGAATCTGGAAAATTGTGATATCTAATTTAAAAGTAGTGTGCTAATAAATGGAATCTTGACTTATTAATTTTGCACTAAAATGAATTCCAGTATACTTAAATGATTACATTGAATATTTTAGAGAAATACTTTTAATGATTAATAGAGAGAGAAAGGGAGAAAACCCACAGATTTCGGACTACGCTATTTTAAAGAAAAATATTTTCATTTAAGACCTGCAAGATATTTTTAAAAAGTAAAAAATCTAATAAGAATTAAAAAGTAATATTTAGAAATCATTAAACTGTTTAAACATGCGTTTTTATTTTATCATATGAAATTTTAAATTGAAAAAGAAAACTTTAAAAAACAAGTAATATCTATAATCCGTAACATAATTTATGATAAAATGAAAATTGATTGATATTTATTGTGAATTGTAGTAATGTCTTTATAACGAGAAAAATCGCTAATTATTAAATACTATTACTTAGAGTTTGAGATGTAATGGAATTTTTTTTAATTATCTACTTGTCAAATTGCAAGTTTGTTCTCACTCTTAATCTCGGAATTACATTAAAAATAAATATTTAAAAATAATAAAATTGGAACATTAAGCTAAAATTATTCTGTGTTAAGATTGTTCTGAAATCCAAAAGATCTAATATCTGATATATTTGTGAATTTGTTTTTGGTCTGAAACGCATGAGACTAACAGATGCTAGTCAGAAACCATGATATCGAATAGCTTTCCCATTCTTCGGGTTTTTTTTTCTTTTTTCTGGGAATTAATTAAAAACAGAATTTTATCTAGAATGACATTTTGCACAGAATTTCCGGACGCTTCAGCTTTTAAAATGTTGTGAGACAACAGTAGCTTATAACTTCAGATTTAATTCCTTTATAGAAAAAAATATATTCCAAAGCATGCCAATGTGCGAAATTTTTTTTATTATTGAACAGGGATTTTTTTTCCAAAACCGCCTTAAAATTGACGTGAATTTGTTTCACAAGCTCTCAAGCTCAATTAAAAAAAAAAAAAAAAAAAAAAAAAAACCTTACACATCATTCTTATAATGTAACTCACTGCTATATTTTGCATGATTTTTTTCTGAATTATTTATAATGATGTCAACATGGAAAAAACAATTTTTCGAACAAAATTTCTGAAGGCTAAATTTTCTGTGGTCGAAAAACAATAAATTAAAAATATATATATATATTTTAAATATTTTGAGACCTGTGGCCGTAGCATATTATTTGCCAGTTACAATATTTAACAGGACAAAATTCTCCATAACTTTCATGCTTACAATTCTTTATACACTCAATAGCAAGAGCAGTACACTATTTTAGAAATAGGACATTTTTTCAATTTTCTTAAAAGCGGTGAAAAATGTAGTTTTGCCTCGATTATTCAAATGTTCCCCACAGATTTAATCATGTATGTCACCCTCAATATATTAATAGCAGTACATAATGTGCTTCAGGACCAAAACTAGCCTTTTTTCCACACGTGGCAATCACGGGTTTTGGTGCTCTCTGCCCCTCCTATTAAAAAGAAAATTTACCATGAGAATTTAAATAAATCTGTAATAGCCGGATCTTGAAATTTTTAAGTGTGTTATCAATAAATACATAATCAGCTTTGTCAAACATTGATTCAATAAAATCTTGAAAACCGAAAAAGAACCGAAATATATTCCGCTTTAAATAATACAATTCTCCTTTTCAAAGATTTTACGCATTTTACATTTTTTCGGTTAATATATATATATATATATACATGCGTATGTGTATGGATATGTAACCATTAATTATATTATAATATGAACCATTTGAACTTAATAGAAAAAAACCATATTGAACATGAGAAAAAATTAAATAAATAAATAAAATGAATACAAATGGAATTTGTAGAACCAAAGCAGAATAATCAAGCCCCAAATACTTTGGAACTACAAATGAAGTGTGTGGTTTCATCTTCGTATCAGCCATGAAAAAGCAAAATAATACGATTTTGGGGCTACCAACCCACATAAAACCAAAATTCAATCAAAAAATAACATTAAAAACAAGGCACAACAAAATTACTAAATTCGATAGAAAAATGAAAACAGAAAAGGGGAAAAAATAAAAAATAATTATCGTAGACATGATAATAATAAATTAATAAATAAATTAAAAGCAGAGTAAAGTGATAACAGAAAAAATAAACCCTACACCATAGTTTACCCTATTAATATTTAAATCAATAACATTTAATTTGACTATGCTAAGCTAAAACCAATATCTTAATTTAGGATATAAAAGATTAAAAAATAGATAATTAATATATGTACCCTATACATTTAGTAGTATTATAGGTCTTTCATTTATTAAAAGTGAAGTGCAATTTAATAATGTAAATGAATAAAATTATTTTAATATAATTGATATAACTAAACAATAATCCATACATTGGTGTTATTTAAACTCCATAGAAACTTTGTTCCAATTTAATTAATGTATTTCCCTCTCTCAATTTTTTTTTTAAATATAAAATAACCTTTGTGTTTTATCCAGACAACAGCGCCCTCCGCCGTACTCTTACATCTACCCACCTAACCATCCTATTATATGCATTTTTTATATATTTTTTACATTTTTAGTTTTTTATTATTATTTTTATGTTTTATTAATTTGTTGGTTCATTTTTACGCAAAAAGTTAATTAATTTTTAAATCATGTAATAAATAATTGTAAATTAAAGAATAAGTGAATTTTTTAGGAAAACCATTATTTATAGCATCATAAACAAGCTTTTTAATATTTGCATTAATTAAATGAGAAGAACATAAACATTTTATTCTATATAAATGATTAATGATTATATTACGATACACAGAATTATGAAGATAGGATTTAAAATTAGTAAATGTATTAACTTTAAAATTAAACTCATTCCGTTTATCATAAATATCAGTTATTAGCCTCCGATGCTATTTCTTTCAGACAAGCTAAAAATGTCGTGTCATCAGCCCTGAATTTTCTACTGAACCGATTTTGATAATTATTTTTTTTTTAATGAAAGCTATTTATTTGTAGTTGTGCCCATTTTAGCTATTTTTTAATTTATTTCCATTTTTATATTTTATTTTTAATTTTAAATGCTTTTTTACGATATTTCTTCAAAATGGTGGCAACTTACTTTAGCTTTTCTCTCTATAATAAAAATTTATTTTCCAATATTACTTTCCACAAGTCAGAAACTTTATTTCATCAGTGAACATGTCCTCGCATTTAAAAGAAAAAGTTAATTGTTTTCGTTAAATTTAACCACAATAAAATGATTGCATATAATTATGCACTAATTGAGGTAAAAAAAATACTGAGAAATAATATTAATAATGTAAATAAAATAACAGAAAATAATTTCTGATAAAAATTAATGTCTAAAGCAAAGTAAGAAATATTTCAAATGAGGAAAATGATGGCATTCAGCAACCAGATAAAATGAATTTACAATATTATTACGGGCGCCTTTTTCATATTACTAATAACAGTAACTTTTAAAAAACATTTGAAGAGAAAATGACATCACTATTTAAAACATCGCATTTTTACTCATAACGATATTACATTTCAATATTTCTTTTCATTATGGACATTGAGATTGAGATTTTACTTTCAGATGACTTCAGTTAGTAAAAATAATGTCATAGTAAAAATAAAATTATTTTTTTTTATTTATTTTTTTATTTTATTTTATTTTTATTTTTTTAATAAATCGATTTTTCTGTAGTGCATATAAAATAAAATTTCTGGATTTCGCCGGCACTCAGATTACAAATTTTAACTGAAGATGTGCAAATATTTGCATCCAAAATTGTAACTGGAAAACTTGACATTAAGTTTGGAAATATATTTATTATATATTGATTAAATAATGTAATTACTTTTGCTTTATTTAAGCCAAATCGATCGGGTCTTTTAAACATTTCATTCGTCGAATTCCATGGGATTCCACTCGTTTTATTCTTAAAATGCATTTCCTTTTTCCCAGAGTCTATAAAAAAGCGTTTAAACTACAGAAAAAATCCGTTTTTGATGAATCTAGTCAATGAAGAAGTAGCACGTCAAATTGTATCTCTTTATTATTCCGCAATTCCAAAGTCTCAGAGAGAAATTGCTAATCAACTGGATATTTCACGCCGTTCTGTTTGCTATTATATTGATAAACACAAGAAAAATGAAGTTAGTTCATTGCATTCTAAACGGGGTCGCCCTTCAAAAAAACCTCTATCGATTTTTTTTTTTTTTTTTTTTTTTTTTCTAATCGGAGGCGAAACTGAATTCTGCAATGGCAGTATCTACATTCAACTTGTTAATTTGTTTTCCTTTGATATAATTTTAAGATTTAAAAAGTTAATGGCATTATTATAAAGCAGGTGTTTTGTAATTTCTAGATTAGATGGATAATCAACTGGGAATTGAGATATACTTGGTATTATCAGTATCAATTAAAATTATATCATCAATATATGGATCGCAATTATATCGATATAAATGTAATTTATTATCAAAATATTTACGTTCATGATTGTCGGACGTTCCTCTCAGCCCGCACAACTTTGAAGAAAGTCCGTGTTAGTTATAGCTGCCACCACCGATATTATTAGATGATATCGGTCACCAACTGTGAGGATTGTGTAAATGAACACTGACGCTGTCAATTAACTGAATTAACAATTTATTTAGATTATATGTACACAATAAATACGCTATTTACAATTATATGCAATCACAACTCGGATATAGGTGATCCGGTTCAACATTAAATAAAATACAGTAAAGGTTGGCTGTGTACTGTTCAAATTACACCTTCTCCCTCACACTCAATGCACGTTAGATTCACTTTATCGGAGATCAATTTCGAATTTCCCAACACATGGATACTCGGCCTACGCTATCCGGCCCAGAGTACTACGCACAAGGACCTCTGTTTTACACTACTCTCTCGGTACGAGCCCAGCTACGAACTCTACACTAGGACCTCTGTCCTACACTCCTCTAGGTATGAATCTCAGATACGAACTGCACACAAGGACCTCGGTCCTACACTGCTCTCCAGGTACGAGCCCAGCTACGAACTACTCAAAACTCAGACAAGATTTGACCTTCACAAATCACTGCCTTCCCCAATGTACACCCCCCTGTGGAGCTTCTTCATTGGACGCAACCACAATAAAATGATTGCATATAATTATGCACTAATTGAGGTAAAAAAAATACTGAGAAATAATATTAATAATGTAAATAAAATAACAGAAAATAATTTCTGATAAAAATTAATGTCTAAAGCAAAGTAAGAAATATTTCAAATGAGGAAAATGATGGCATTCAGCAACCAGATAAAATGAATTTACAATATTATTACGGGCGCCTTTTTCATATTACTAATAACAGTAACTTTTAAAAAACATTTGAAGAGAAAATGACATCACTATTTAAAACATCGCATTTTTACTCATAACGATATTACATTTCAATATTTCTTTTCATTATGGACATTGAGATTGAGATTTTACTTTCAGATGACTTCAGTTAGTAAAAATAATGTCATAGTAAAAATAAAATTATTTTTTTTTATTTATTTTTTTATTTTATTTTATTTTTATTTTTTTAATAAATCGATTTTTCTGTATTGCATATAAAATAAAATTTCTGGATTTCGCCGGCACTCAGATTACAAATTTTAACTGAAGATGTGCAAATATTTGCATCCAAAATTGTAACTGGAAAACTTGACATTAAGTTTGGAAATATATTTATTATATATTGATTAAATAATGTAATTACTTTTGCTTTATTTAAGCCAAATCGATCGGGTCTTTTAAACATTTCATTCGTCGAATTCCATGGGATTCCACTCGTTTTATTCTTAAAATGCATTTCCTTTTTCCCAGAGTCTATAAAAAAGCGTTTAAACTACAGAAAAAATCCGTTTTTGATGAATCTAGTCAATGAAGAAGTAGCACGTCAAATTGTATCTCTTTATTATTCCGCAATTCCAAAGTCTCAGAGAGAAATTGCTAATCAACTGGATATTTCACGCCGTTCTGTTTGCTATTATATTGATAAACACAAGAAAAATGAAGTTAGTTCATTGCATTCTAAACGGGGTCGCCCTTCAAAAAAACCTCTATCGATTTTTTTTTTTTTTTTTTTTTTTTTTTCTAATCGGAGGCGAAACTGAATTCTGCAATGGCAGTATCTACATTCAACTTGTTAATTTGTTTTCCTTTGATATAATTTTAAGATTTAAAAAGTTAATGGCATTATTATAAAGCAGGTGTTTTGTAATTTCTAGATTAGATGGATAATCAACTGGGAATTGAGATATACTTGGTATTATCAGTATCAATTAAAATTATATCATCAATATATGGATCGCAATTATATCGATATAAATGTAATTTATTATCAAAATATTTACGTTCATGATTGTCGGACGTTCCTCTCAGCCCGCACAACTTTGAAGAAAGTCCGTGTTAGTTATAGCTGCCACCACCGATATTATTAGATGATATCGGTCACCAACTGTGAGGATTGTGTAAATGAACACTGACGCTGTCAATTAACTGAATTAACAATTTATTTAGATTATATGTACACAATAAATACGCTATTTACAATTATATGCAATCACAACTCGGATATAGGTGATCCGGTTCAACATTAAATAAAATACAGTAAAGGTTGGCTGTGTACTGTTCAAATTACACCTTCTCCCTCACACTCAATGCACGTTAGATTCACTTTATCGGAGATCAATTTCGAATTTCCCAACACATGGATACTCGGCCTACGCTATCCGGCCCAGAGTACTACGCACAAGGACCTCTGTTTTACACTACTCTCTCGGTACGAGCCCAGCTACGAACTCTACACTAGGACCTCTGTCCTACACTCCTCTAGGTATGAATCTCAGATACGAACTGCACACAAGGACCTCGGTCCTACACTGCTCTCCAGGTACGAGCCCAGCTACGAACTACTCAAAACTCAGACAAGATTTGACCTTCACAAATCACTGCCTTCCCCAATGTACACCCCCCTGTGGAGCTTCTTCATTGGACGCATTCCACATTGCTTTCTTGATACGTGATATGTTCCTTGTTTGCTCATCATTCACATACATCGCTGACGGATGAACACGCCTCTCGGCAATATTCTCTTTCTCACTCACCACCTGTACATGATCACCTGTCAATTCTCCCTTCAACAAAGAAAGAATGTCATCTTGAAAATTCCAGTACACAGCCGGTACAATACATAAAATATTAAGATAGAGAAATAATAGAAATTCCAATTTGTAGCAGATGCTTACTCAGAACCTGACAATGATGATATAAGTCAGATAATATACTAGATGTACAACCACCTTGTGGTATACCAACTTTTTGTACATATATTATGTTATCTTGCATTATAAAATTTTTATAAGGTGGTTTGGTGTAATAACGCCAGGCGGGGTAAAAACCAAGTGCTAATATTTTGCATAATTATGAAATAATCTGGTAAATGACACCCATGTGCTCTGCGCAGAAGGGTTTTGAGTCATATAAATCGCAAAAAACAGCTTCAAGATAGTTTGTATCATTTTTAGGTCTTATTGTTTTTAGAAGCAACTAAAATTAACGCTTGATCTAAAATTTGCGAGGTACGTTTTGTGATGTGAAGATTATTATTATTTTTTTTAATCCGGAAATACTTTGTTAATTACATAACTTTGTAATACATTTCATGGACTTTCAAAATGCTGTTGAAGATTTTAGATATCTTCTCGAGATAATTTGTAGTTTAAAATATACAGCGCAATAACTATAAGGGGGTAATAACGCCAATCCTTGGCATTAATACCTCGGTTGATTCCCTACAGTGGCCGAGCTACATCCTAAATACTGATTCAAATAAGCACAGTTAAAACTGTGCAATGTTTCTAATAATTCTATTTAAGCGGTCCTTTTTAAGCAAAAAGAAGTCAGGGTCTGTTATTCTTTCGCTTCATCCCCCCCCCCCCCACACACACACACACACCACACCTTTATTTTTCTTACGCTTTCACAAAAAAATTGAACATTTTCAATAGCTTAGAATGCAATTTGTCTATTTCTAAATTTCTAGAGTTTGTATTTTTAGAATTGGGCAATCTACATGCAATTATTCCATCTTATTTCATAGTTTTGTTTGCATGGCGTTATTACCCATATAGGTGGGTAATAACGCCAAATAGCATTGGTCAAGAAATCACGCCATTACATTTTATGAATACATATCTGTTAAATTATTTTTTATATACAGATAGTAAATAAGTTGCTGTATCAAATCATATATTTGTTTGAAAAATACAAAATAAACTGAGCCGTGAAAATTGGTAGAACCTTAAGGGTGTTCTTAAATCAAAAAGGGCAACTTTATGATACATGCATTAATTTATTTTTGTTCGGAAATGCATGAAAACTGCAGGTGTTGCTATTCAGAAACTGTCTAATAGCACTCATTCTTTTGTTTTTTAAAAAATACAATAGATTTGTCATAACAAGCCTTCAAAGTTAACACTTTTGAGCATATTTCCCGACGAAAGCAGAAAAACCGGTAGAAAAGGAGGAGAAAAACGGGTGATTGCGTCATCGAAATAGCTTATAACTCGATAAGTAATTTAATTATCATAAAATGGAAAAATAAGTTCAATTCGAAATCGCTTTCATAGTCAGGCATTAAAATTTTATAACTTTCTCTTAAAAAATGAATTTGTAAATGTGTCAAATGTTTTTCGCTTGTTGAGCAGATCAGTTAAGAACACCCTTAATGCATAATCTAGATTATGATGTTATATGCATGCAAAAAAAAAAAAAAAAAAAAAAAAAAAAAAAAAAAAAAAAATCAGCCATTCCATCAAATAGTTTTTTTTAAATCTTGGTGTTAGTCGTCAAAAAATCAAGTTTTAAGAAAACACGACTTAAAGTTGAAATTATATGGATGCGGCTATGTAAGTATTGATACATAAATGCTTATAACTCCGTTAAAAATGCTAATATTTTTATGCGGTTTTTTGCATTGAGAAATTAATTGAATAATCAAACTAGATCATAAAAAAAATCGATTTTTTGAAAAGTTTTCAACCTCTGAGCCCCTTTAACGTGGCGTTATTACCACAAGGTACCTTAGATAATGACATTAGTTAAAGTAAGAAAATAATCAGTTTCAATGTTCATTGATAGATCCAAATCATGTTGATATTTTTTAAAAAGTGCATTTATTATATTATGTAAATCTAATAAATCGATATTATTAGAAAGATCTTTGAAGTCATATGCAGTTATATTTTTTATACATTTAAGATTTTTCATAATATTGACCAATTCATAACTATTCTTTATAGTATTTATTATTATCACTGGTTTTTGTAATTTTATATATTTGATTAAGAACTGTTAATAGAAGTTTGTTAGCAGCATTTTTATAAGTATTGCAACCAATTGTAACTGTTCTAAATTTAACTGGATTCTTATCAAATTTGAGTATAAGAACTAGATAAGGATATTTAAAGTTAGTAGAGTTAATGTCTAATAATTCATAAAAGCCTTTAATTTTATGATTTTTTACAATTATGTTAACATTAGTTTTTTGGAATGTGTTATTAGAAGATTACTAGATTTAAGCAGTTGATGATAATAGGATTTATATATAACTGCATAATTATTTGGAGATTTGTCAACATAAGTTATTACAGTTTTGTTGCAATTTAGTGATTTGCTGGAAAAGATGCTTTGTATTTATATAATCGAGATGTGAAATATTGTATTTTAAAGTCTTAGTTAATTTATCAATAACTAAAATTTTCCATTGATTGAAATATTCAATAGGTTTGTTACAGTATATTGCGATGTTATATATAAATATATATATATATATCATAAGGAAATTGTTTTATTACATAATTAATGTTTTATTTAAATGTAATTCTATACTTAGTACCATAACCCATGAATTTTTTCAGAGTTAAGTCATATACAGCATTTAGATTTCCAGTAATAATATGCCCATGATCATTATTAATGTATTTGTGTAGAGAGGGGTGATTGCATTTGCAGGGGAAAGTACTATCATCAGAAGTATTTTTAAGAACGAATTATAATTAAATATATTTCTTCCTATAGTTATTGAATACTTTGAAGTTTTTGATACTTGAATATTATTTATAGGAAAATTTCAGTTTTTATCATTTATTATAGTATTTACATTGAATTTATTAAATATTTGATTAGAAAAAGTTATTACCATTTGAGTATTAGTATTTTGAGTTTTAGGGGTTTTTTAGTAAATTTATATTGAAAAGATTAACTCTAGTTGTCAGGTTCTGAGACCACCTCTGCTAAAGATTGGAATTTCCGTTATTTCTCTATCTTAATATTTTTTGTATTGTACCGGCTGTGTACTGGAATTTTCAAGGTGACATTCTTTCTTTGTTAAAGAGAGAATTGACAGGTGTCATGTACAGGTGGTGAATAAGAGAAAGAGGAGATTGCTGAGAGGCGTGTTCATCTGTCAGTGATGTAAGTGAATGATGAGCAAACAAGCAACATGTCACTAATCAAGAAAGGAATGTGGAATGTGCCCAATGATTAAGCTCCAAAGGGTGGTTTATATTGGGGAAAGCAGTGATTTGAGAAAAACAAGTCTTGTCTGAGATTTGAGTAGTTCGTATCTGGGGTTCGTACCTGGAGAGTGTATAGAACAGAGGTCCTGGTAGAGAGTGCTCTGTGTTGTAGAGCGTGAGCAGTGCGTATCTGGAGGGCAAGGGACACAGAGGTCCTGGTGTTTAGTGCTCTGGGCTGGATAGCATAGGCCGAGTATATATGTGTTGGGAGATTCGAAATTGGTCTCCGATAAAGTGAATCTAACGTGCATTGAGTGTGAAGGAGAAGGTGTAATTTGAACAGTACACAGCCAGCTTTTTACGGTATTTAATTTAATGTTGAATCGGATCATCTATATCCGAGTGGTAATTGTATATAATTGTAAATAGCATATTTATTGTGTACATATATTCTAAATAAACTGTTAGTTCAGTTAATTGACAGCGTCAGTGTTCATTTACACAATCCTCACAGTGGGTGACCGATATCACCTAATAATATCGGTGGTGGCAGCTATAACTACCACGGACTTTCTTCAAAGTTGTGCGGGCTGAGAGGAACGTCCGACACTAGTCATAGTAAGATTATAAAAAATATCTGAAAAATGTTTAGAGCAAGTTTTACTCAGAAATATATATTTAAATATTGTACTATATGTTTCTTTTTTATTCCAAATAAAAACAGTAACCAAAATAGAAAGCTAAAGTAAACACTAATTCCGTTAGAATTCTAGCAGCAATTGTAGCCGCAATTGTCCGTCAGCAATTGTAATCTCAAACAGAAAAAAGACCTTTTAAAACTATTAAATTACAAGCGAGAAATTGTAAAAAAAGAACGCTCCTAAGGTTTAAGTTTAGCGTTCTAGTTTGTTCGTATGACTAGTGTAGTTTCACACGAAAGCATTTGCATGCTAATGTTAAACCTATGGGAGCATTCTTTTTAGAATTCAAGCTCGAATTTTGACGTTTATTTTATTTATTATTATTATTATGATTATTTTGTTGTTGTTCATTTGATATTTAATTTCGCTATCTAACGTTGCGTACTTTTAATTTTGTAAATTTGGTTGCATTTTTTTAATGAAGCTACTTTAATTTCAGAAAACGCTTCAAACAATTTTTCGAAATATTTAAAAAATTAATTAATTAATTAATTAAACCCGAAAAAGTACAGCATTAGATATTGATCTCAACTATCTCATGAATATATATATATATAAATATATATATTTATTTATTTATTTATTTAAAAGTAATAAAAGCAAGCAAGATATTCGACATGAACACTTCAATAGGTTTAATATTACAGGTGACTAATTTAGTCTCATAGTTGTAAATTTAGAAATTATTCAATTACCATTGAATGATTATTATTATTACTTACCCATCATACGTAGTATTCGGTAAGTCTTGCAATCGTTTTGAAAATCGATTTTTTTTGACGGATTTACACGTTTCGGACACTGGAGATTCTGAAAAACATAAAAAAAAAAAGAATTTTGCCGTCCGTCCGTCTGTGTGTCTGCCTGTCTGTCTGTCTGTAACCGCTCTATCTCCCGAACAAATTGAGATAGAGACTTGAAGTTTTGTATGTGCTTAGTATGTAAGAATGGGACGAAGCTTATTTAATATCAGTAACCTCGATTATCCGGAACTATTTTTTTCGGACACTCGAAAAATTCGTTCTGATGAAAGGTATATATTTCATATATTATGTTATGCATATCCATGATGGGTAATTATTACGGTGGCCTCCAACGACTAGTTATTATTGTTATTATTATTTCAAGAAAAAAAAAATATGTGAACAATTATACCTGCTAAGATGAAACCTTTTATAAAACTGGATATATTTCGATTCCTTTCGTTTAAATTTTCAAAGTTTTATTGAATCAATGTTTAACAAAGCTGATTACGTATTTAATGATTACATACTAAAGATTTCCCAAATCCGGCTATAACAAATTTATTAATATTCTCATGATAAGTTTTCTTTTGAACGGGGCGAGAGAGGGAGAGCGGGCACCAAAATCCGAGTTTGCTACGGATGCAAAAAAGGCCTAATATTAACCTTGAAATAAATAACTTACTGCTACCAATCTCTCTCTCTCTCTCTATATATATATATATATATATGTATATATATATATATATATATACACACGGTTTAATCCGATGAATACATTTGAATAATCGTGGCTTAACTACTTTTTTCACGGTTTTTAAGGAAAAAAAATGTCCTTTATTATTATTATTATTAATTTTTTTTTTTTAACAATTCTACTTAATAGAATTATTATATTATAATAATACCCGTTTATTATTTATAATTTTAGATGTACCTCACTTTCAGGCATTAGTTTTTCTCAATACAAAAACTACAAACACAAATTTTCTTATTTATACTCCTTAATTTTAAATAGAATGGTATTTGGGGGGATTCTGGCGTACTGCGCTTGCTACTTAGAGTATAAAAAAGTTGTAAATAAGAAATATTATACAGAATTTTGTCCTATTTAATATTGTAACTGACATATTTTGCTATGGCAACAAACCTCGAGATATTAAAAAAATAAATAAATAAAATAAAATAAAATCCCAAAATTTTGTTGTTTTTTGACCACAGAAAATTTAGCCTTGAGAAATTTTTATTCGAAAACGTGGTTTATCCATGTTAGCATCATTATGAAAATATCAGAAGAAAAAAAAGCTTCCACCCGATTTTTGAAAAGTAAAATGTTTATTTCACCTGGACTAAAACAGTCAGGAGGGGGAAAATATTGTTTAAGGGTGCTGGTCAGTCAGCTTCCGAATTCCCTTTCGTATGGTTAAGTATATAGACGTTTGATGCATTTTTATATTTAAAATATCTCCGAAAGTAAATCAATATTTTTAACCTATTATTGACCATAAGGTAACGGAATATTTTTGATTGTCCCTGTAATCGATCTATGCATCCGATTTTCATAAAATTTGAAGTGACTCGACAAAATTATGTAATAATTATGTATTTTAAATTTCAAACGTATAAAATACATTTGAAACTTTTTCCCCATTGACCATAATGTAATTGAATACTTTTGATTGCTCTTGTAATTGATCTATGCACCCGATTATAAAAAAAATTGAAATAACTCGACAACATTATTTAATAATTATGCATTTTAAATTTCAAACGATTCGGTTGGGTTGTTTTTGCGTTGTTATATGCGGACAGACGGACGGACTGAACGACCACTATAGGTGCTACGTATTTACATAATTACGAACGCACCTAAAAAGCGATAAATATGAGAACCTAACGTTTAACGAAAAATAGTGAGATGCACTCCATTTTTTGGAATTCATTGTTGCAAATGTTTTTGTCGAAATTTATCTGGAAGGTTAAAATATTAATCACCGCTCATTAGCTTTTAACGCATAAAATATTAAATTAAACACATATTTTATAAATATTTTGACAATTTTGAAACATCCTTTAAGAAAAGTACAAATAAATAAGACAAAAATGTTAATTCTCTAGGGAGATTTTTTTTCCGCATATAACAACGCAAAAACTACCCAACCGAATTATTTGAAATTTAAAATATATAATTATTATATAATTTTGTCGAGTCATTTCAAATTTTATGAAAATCGGATGCATAGATCAATTACAGGGACAATCAAAAGTATTCCGTTACATTACGGTGAATAAGATGAAAAGTTTCAAATGCATTTTAATCGTTTGAAATTTAAAATATATAATCATTACATAATTTTGTCGAATCATTTCAAATTTTATGAAAATCGGATGCATAGATCAATTACAGGGGCAATCAAAATTATTCCGTTACATTACGGTCAATGGGGAAAAATGTTTCAAATGCATTTTAATGGACTACATTAATTCGAACACAATAAAATTGTTATGCCTCTATGAACATACATATTATAATATACATTTTGCACAATCTGTGGTACAAAAAGCATTTTTTATTGATTTACAAGGTCACACAAAAGTATTCCATTACATAATGGTATAGGGAGAACATTTTTTTTTGGTGCGATAATTGTAATTGACTATTTAACATTTGATATTGACTATTTAACATGAGATTGATATAAATTGCTGAGGAATACTACAAGTTATTTCCTGTATAAAAGAAAGTAGATAGTATAGCGTATGACATACGTCGCTGAGGTGTAATAAAAATTATTTCTTGTATATTTACAGGAACACACACACACAATATATATATATATATTTCACTACTGTACTCTATCCAAAGTACTATCTACTAGCAGCAAGATCTGAATATTTTTAAAACATCGTTATCATACGAAAGCACCTCATTTGCCACGCTTTACGTGGAATTTCCAACTTGTTTAAATATACGAATGTGCAAATCCTTTTAAGCACTTAAACTTTCTAATTTACTATACGAATACATTTTATTCCCATACATTTAACATTAATAAGGGGGTGGGGAGTTAATTGATTAAACCTCTTAATGGAATTTTAGAATATTAATGATGTGAAAAAAAAATAAAACTATTGTTCTAAAAATGTTTGCATGTTTGTAATTTTATTTATACGTAATACATTTCGTATATTTTTAAGTTATTCATAATGGATTATAATTCCCGTTAACGCTGTAAAACGTTATGGAGGTTAGTTATATTTCATATGGGAACTATATCTACAAAATGGTTCTTTATATAGATATGTACTGTGAAAACAAAGCAGGATGTTGAATTCCCCTCGAAAGGGGAATTGACCAGTGACCATGACATTGAAGAATCATTGGAACAGGAAAGAGTGCGAAAACAGATGTCTAATGAGGAAAAAAAATATCATTCGTCTTATCTTACTCCAGGGCCCGTACACCAAAAAGTGTTTGTCAGAAAGAAGCGAATAAGCGCCAATGTGGTAACCTCTCTTAATTACAAGTCAGTTGGCTCTTATCTGTTGTTTCTTTCCCTTTTCCTGCATCCCCATATGTAAGATCGGTACTGAGCCTTTTTCTTCCTGGGGTATCTTATCCCCTTTTTATCGCCTGGAGGTAAAGGGTGGCGTGAGATGACCATTTTCTTATTAATTACAAGCTTGGAAAATATCATTGGTCTTTTAAAGTGTCAATCTTTGGGTTCGGGATACGCCTTCCTGGTGGCAACACGCATAGGTTTGTGATAAGATTTTGAGTTTCGGTTTGACTGATGCAGGCTCTTAAGTAGCAATTACATAGTAACAGTCCATGTCACCCGATTGGCCTGTTTTGCATAGTACAGAAGGATGGAACTTCCAGATGGCGCTGTGATCAAAAGTGCTATAAAAGCGTTGTTTGTCCGCATTCATCGTGTGTTCGTGTTTGACTGCTGTAGAGACAACACCGACGCTATGACAAAGCCACGGGGCAGTGGAAATACTGGTTGACTGACGTCTTCATCCTCGGTCAAGAGGGAACGGAGAACCCCACAGTATTTTCCCCTCTCTCCTCCGTACTACCGTCAAAAGTTTATGTCGTGTGCATGCTTTTAAGAAACAATGTCTAGCTTTTGGAGCTTAGATAATGATTAAGTCTAATTCGAGTGAATACTGGATTATTTTCAATTAAAGTAAGTACTTATTTACAATATATATTTGCCCTTTAAAAAAAATAATGATGTGATATTATCTTTTAAAATATGTATCTTATATCGCGAGTTTGTGCACGTGTAGGCTTAATCCCCCTGCTGTAAGCTTGTAAAAAAAAATTATATATTATGAGTATTATTTTTGCACCGTTATCGCATTTATGATAGCAAGAAAATTAGTTGATACACATGAGCAGTTTTAATGTTCTGTAATATAAACAGTCAAACAATGAATAATGTGTTGTAGTACACTATTTTAGTTGAAAGAATTTTAATATGAATTTGAGTAGCATACACTAGAATTTAACGATGAAAAAAGTAAATTTCTAAATTATTAATCATTACTGTTAAAAATTTATACATTTATTATTATTAATTATCATTTTATTTATCATTTATTTATTTATAAAGTCTATAATCTGGATTGAAGGATATGATTGGATTGACTCATATAATATTTTTCTTACGCTATTAAAAATAAAAACAAATAATGTTATCTAGTTAAGTAATTTTTGAATTAATTTTTAAAAAAAAAATATTTATAAAAATACCTAATGCGAAATTCATAATTGTATTATTTGATTCTTTTTATTTACATTTATTATTTACCTTTTCTCTATTTTATTTATAGTATCTTTCGTTAAAAAATTCTTTTTATTTTAAGACTGAATTGTGAATTTTTTATCATGAGCTTATTAAATAATTAATGATAAATCTGCCACATTTTAATATGCAAAGATATATCACTCACCAAAGGGGCGAAAAAAAGGATATAGTTAATTTTTAATATAATAGACTGTATATTATTTGATAATTGTGTATTTGATTTATTTTGTCTTATATATAGTTTTTACCTGTAATTATTATTTCAAATCATCACATGAATTTCAGTATTATTAGAAAATATTATTTTTACGTTTGTTTTTTAGTAATATGCATCATATGAAATTATTATGGCTAATGGTGAAATCTTTCTTTCTTTAAATATGCTACACTTATCTAAAATAATATATTTGTTATAAGAATGCTACTATTAAATTTTGATAATGTACATTTTTTAATTAATTATTCAAAGGAGAAAAAAATTAATTTATAAAAATACCTAAAGAGAAATTCATAACTGTATCATTTTGAGTCTTCTTATTTACATTTTTTTAAGTTTTTCTCTATTTTATTTATAGTATCTTTCATTTTAAAAAAATTACATTGAATTGTGAATTTTCTATCATGTACTTAGTAAAATAATTAATTACAACATATCTATTACATTTTAATATGCAAAGATATATCAGTTACGAAAGATGAAAAGCTTAAAATTAACATTTAATATAATAAATAGGCTGTATGTTATTTGACAATTGTATATTTGATTTATTTTGTCTTACATGTAGTTTTTACTAATAATTATCACTATAAATCATCACAGATATTTCTGTATTATTAGAAAATGTTATTCTTACATTTGATTTTTAGTAATATGCAATTGAAATTATTATGGCTAATAGGGAAACCTTTTTTTCTTTCAATATGCTACACTTGTATAAAATAATATATTTGTTATCAGAATGCTACTATTAAGTTTTGGTTTATGCAGATATTTAAATATTATAAGTATATTTGTGTCAGTTGCTGATCTTAAGCAAAATAATTTTTTAATTTGAAAGTTTTTTTTGTTCTAATTTTCCATAAAAAAATTAACATAAAAAATGACAAAATAATATATTTTTTTTACATGAAATAAAAATTTTATTGTAACTGAAAAAAAAAAATGCATTCTGAGCTATGCAAACTTTTCGTATAATCGTCAATAAAAAATTACCAGAGGTATTTTAATATAAATAGAAAATATTAAATATATTCTTTTTATCAATAGGCAATAAAAATTATTACAGCTAATATTAAAATATGCTTTTCTTTAAATAGTTTATCTTAAGATCTTATCTATAGATTATCTTAATCACTTATCTAACAAATTAATGATTTTATGCAGGAAACTAAACTTAGCAAGAAAATTGATATACTTAAAAACTACACATGTAGGTATGAAGGTGATGTAAAATCTTATCTCTATCAAATCTCTCTAATTATGATGTTATTTAAAAATTTTAATTATGTTTATGTTAAAAAAAATATCAAAAAGCTTATTTTATTATTACAAATTTGTTAGACATCATAATATATGAAAAAAAAAATATTTAAAAATAATTATACATATATTTATATATACATATGCATAACTGAAATAAAATAGCTAAATGTAAGCCAAAACAAATTTATATGTATATATATATATATATATATATATATATATATATATATATATATATATATATATATATATATATATATATTTTTTTTTTTTTTTTCTTTACAGGAAATCAAACTTTTATTGTAGTTTTTTCCTGTTTAATTAATCAGAAGCATTTACAATTATTAGAAAATTTTAAATAATTTTTTACTTTTATTAATTTGTAGAATTTTTAGTTTATTTTATGTTTTAAATAATTAAGAAGCTTATTTTATTATTACCAACTTGTGAGATATGTTATATATGAACTGGCATTGGATACAAAATAAAATCTTTTTTAAAAGAAAAAATGTGGGACACATTATATATGAAAAAGCACTGAATAAAACAAAACAATAAATAAATAATTGAAAGTTAATTTTTATCTTCTTGAGTTTTGAATATCCAAAGCAAAATATTTAAATATACAAAAGACAAAATTATATATATTTCTACTGGAAATAAAAATTAGATTGTAATTGGGGGGGGGGGGATGTTTTCTCAAGTATGCAGTTTCTTTTTATGATCATCAGTGAAAAACACCAGAATTAATATTATTGACCGGCATGAAAGAGTTCTTCCTAAAAGAGGAATTTCACCTTCTTTAAAGTAATTTTAGACATTCTCTAGATTTATGCAAAAAAATAAAAATAAAAATGCAAAAGTGTAAGAGTTTGACCATATTGTATAAATGGGCATTTCCCCCCCCCCCCTCTTTTTTTCCCTATTTCTCACTTTCATGCCTGTATTAGAAAATATTGAATACATTTTTTTCTATTAATTTGCAATAAAAATAATTAAAAAGCTGAAATTCAAATTTCTCTGTTTTAAATATAAAAAATTTCTCTAAAAGAATATATTTTTTATTTATTTAATTTACGTGCATGCAATTAATGTGTTTATTTAAAAATTATGTATGTACGTGTAAGATGCAGAAGTGTAACAAATTTTATAGAGCTCTCATTTAAAAATTTTAATTACTTTCATGTTAAAAATAATCAAAAGACTAACTGAAAGTTAGTTTTTATCTTTTCAAGCATTGCTATTATCTAAAACAAACAATTTAAACATTCACGCACACACACACAAAAGCAAAATTATATCTTTTTCAAGAAAATAAGTTTTGAAATTTTAGCCACTAACATTTCGTATCAGTCTTTGTTTAAATAAACTACACTTATCTATGAATATAGGTTAATAGACATGTGATTAATGGCAATTTTATCATGATTAATTCAAAAATAAAATTATTTTTCAACAGAAATTAAATGAGTTTTTATTATTTCAGAACATGCCTGGTCATTGTTGTGTCCCATTTTGTGGAGCAAATTACCCAACTGGTGCAAAGGCATCTACCAATATTATGTTAAAAATTTTTTGTAACAAACAAAATGACAATCTTGTAATAATGAAAAAAAAAATATGTAAACGTAAATTGCAAACTCTGAAAGATTGAGTTATTTGCCATTATCATATGTATTTATAAGTACAATAAAGATTATGAAATCAATAACTTGTCTTTTGTCATTTTTTTAACACATAAAAACTTTACATTTTAGCTGAAGGATTACTATATAAATAATTCTTTTGTACATTAACTTTGTGCTACTTGAAACATGCATTATAATGTCATCAAGTACTGTGAATTTTTTCCTAATTCATAAAGAATTGTATCGCGAGATTAATGAATTTTTAATATAACATATTTCTTGTTCACTGGAATTTTAGAAAAATGTATGTCAATTTCATGAGCAAAATGTTTTTAAATTGATTTAAAACTATATGATAAAAAGTATTATTCTTAGTATGAAACATTTTTGTTTCATAAAAATTTATTTTTTTATGTGTCTTAAAAAATTTTTAAGTGCTTTTTTTCTGAAATGAATGTTTATGAAAGCACGAAATGGTGACATAAAAAAAAAACATTACTTGATAAAAATAATAATAATGATTTAAATTAATATTTTTATTATTCAGTTGTTAATTAAATTAAAAAATATGTATAATAAAGATTCAGATGTTTAGGAATTAAATATTTTAGTTTTATTATAAAAAGAATATCTTATTTCCTAAATGCATTTTATACATATAAAGGTAAGTAAAATTTCCAGTGTATATTACTTTACTGACATAGCAACTATTCTCATTTAGAAGTAACGATAATCAGCTGCATAAAATTCATTTTATATTGAAAATTTCTTTTCTTAATATTCAAAAAAAGAACTTTAAATCGCACATTTTTTAAATCTGAGGGGGGGGGGGGGGAATTTAAAAAGAATAAAATGCAAAAAAGTGTCTTCCTGAAATAAATGCTTATATATGTAAAACATTAAAGGGTGACATAATGCTACTTAATAAAAAGTAAAAATAATGAATTAAATGCATATTTTTATTGTTTTTTAATTGTTTACTCAATAAAAAATAAACATAATTTTATTTTGAAAATGTCTTAGAATTCAAGAAAGAACCTTAAATTGTACATTTACAAAATTAAAAAAAGCATGTCAATGAAACATTTAAACACAATTTCAAGAAAGTGTCTTCCTCCTGAAATAAATATATATATTTTAATAAAAGCAAATAAAATATTACTTAATAAAAAAGAAAAAGTTATGAATTAGATGCTCGTTTTTATAGATATTGAACCACTATAAATAAAGATATTTAAGAATTATATATCTTTCTGTATTAAAAATCCATGTAAAGACTGGTAGAGAAATTTTTAGAATGCATATATATCATATTTAAGTTGTACATTCAACACACGGCTGAATTAATTAGGTAATAAAAAGAACTCGATGCAAAATGACGAACGCAACAAGTCCGTTGATCGTCATCCCTTGACCGAGGTCAGTGACGTCACTCTCAGTGCGCCCGGGCTTTGTAATAGCGTCGGTGTTGGTAGAGATGACCAGCTACACTTGTAACGTGAGATACAAGTTGGGTGTCATTTGTAACGTTTGGTTGGTCGTGGTGGGGGTTAAATGCAGACATACTCAGTAATTAAGGTAAAAAACACAGTTTATTAAAATGATAAGGACTCAAGGGAAGTGGAGCAAGTCTTAATTTTCTACAACTGAGAATACTACGAAAAAGCTAAACGCATACTCACAGGCTCCGGACTAGCTCAATCGTGGCACCTTCTATTACTTCTCAACTATGTTTCGGCTAAGCTGCTAGATAAAGCTTAATTAGACAGCCCGTGGATGTGTGTAATTCTTTATTCACTTTCAAATATTCAAAATGTAATGTATACAATACTATGAATTTTCTTACCACGGCCAACTCTCAAGTCGAATACCGAAACTCCTTTACAACTCACTGGAGGCTCGCTGCTACTTTCAATCTGCTAGCACTTCGCTGACAAATATCTCCAGAACACTCTGCTGGCTAATCGCCAGTGATTCAATTCGCTATCTAATGTCAGAAATCCTCTCACTCGCTGGCTAATGCCAGAGATACTCACACGCTGGCTAACGCCAGAGATACTCACACCCTGGCTAACGCCAGAGATACTCACTCGCTGGCTAATGTCAGAGATACTTCGCTGAGTAATATCGCTAGACACGCTCACTCCTGGCTGGCTAATGCCAGAGACACTCTCCACACACTCAAAACCCAAGCTTTTATATGCTGCAAACTGAGATACTTCACATTAACATATTACTAATAACCGCGAGCTAACTGCAGAACCCGAAAGAGACACACACACTCTAGAAAGTTAAAGTAAAAGAGAGGATAGATGTCGCTTTTACGCTTACACATGTTAAATTATTGACGTCACGATCTCAGAAATACTAGAGTGCCTTTATGCAAAGGTCACTCCCTCACAACCCCCCCTCGGATTCCACAGAGAAAAAGGACTGGGCCAAATGCATGCCCAGGACTTGTTATAAATTTCAAACCGTAAAAAAACACAGTGATGGGTGAAATTTAGCGCCGAAACATAACTTTTAAAATATTAACTTTAACCCATCACAACCAAAAAACCTCAGTTTGCCTCAAATATTCACATATTCAATCCAATCATACTTTTATCCTAAAAATAGCCTCCGTAAAACTTCCAAAACTCCTAAAACTTTCAAAACTAATTACTTCTTCTTTCAAAACAACCCACTCCACTGGGAGTGCTAAAACTTCTCAAAACACCAAACTTCCGAAATTTTCCTCAATATTGAAATACAACTATAACTTTACCAAAAATGTCTCCATAACTTTCCTAATACTAGAATTCGCACCAAGTCCAAAAAACCCAATGCGCAAAAAATTTTCCTCATCCAAATTCCGAACTCATCTAGAATTAAATTTACTTCATACTAAAATAACTCTGCTACTATGTAATACCTACATACCTATTAGCCAATGAACTAACTCCGAAAATTCTTCAGAACTTAACTCCACTTTTACAATATTTGGGGCACATACGTACAGCGTCACATAGCTGTGCTTATGCAACAATAAAAAATATGAAAAATTTACAAAATGACGTCATCAAGTAACTCTTCATCTGTATTACCTTATTAACTAAAAGAAAAATAGCAGAATCAATACATAACACAGGTATACTTCCCTGCAAGAAAATCACATTAACATTCAATTTTAATACAATACAATTTCAAATTCAAATGCAACTTAAAACTTCGCAACTTGCGGAAACCATTCCCAACTAAAGTACAAACGTAACACATAAAACACGAACGGTAAGAAGAAAGTTAATTCATTAAATGTTAGTACAAGAGATAGAAACGCGTGTCAAGGACTTCTTGACCGCAAGACACGTGGCCGTCCGAACCGCGGCGCGTGTACAAAATAACCCAAATTACTATCTGTACTTTCTGAAAATTTAAACATACATTAACATACAATTTATAACACATGAGCAGTATAACAATATAATAACATTTTAACAACTAACATAACAATTTAACAATAGATCCAGAATTTTTAAAAGCAGTTACGACCAAAATCTCAAACATACATAAAACTAACAATTTTGAAAACAAATTTTGAACACAATTAAGCACTAATCGTGAGTCCGTCAAAAAATTCCAAAAATGGCCAAAAATACAAAAGAGTCTCTCTGCTTTTTATTCCTTCACATTGCTACCACATATATGCACTCTAATAGAAATTTAATAAGGAACATTATCACCCAATCATAGAGGTGATTCGCTGCTAGCCGGCTTCATACTACAGGATGGCTTTCTCCTCTTGTCCCAGAAACCTTGAACGAAGGATCTTTCGTTATCAGAACTGTACGGTGATGCCACAGTTGACTGTCGTGCCTACAGCCTGGTCCTGAATGGATGTCGTGGGGTACTTGTAGGTTCCGCTCGACGACTCTGCTCTGGCCGGTTCGCTGGGGGTCACTCCATGGCGAGATTCACACTGCTGATGCCGATAATCTGAATGTTGTTTCCTCTTTCTAGACGCACCCGAAGTTACTGAAGATCCTAGGCCACGTTTCTTTCCGGATCTATGCTGTTTCTTATTGGGCAAAAATTCGGAATTTAAAGTTCTTTTAACAGTTTGACGAGTGTCCATATGAAATCTTTTCCGGGGATTAAGTAACGAAGATGTTGAACTATTGGATGATTTGTGTTTCTGCGGTTGCTGTCTAATAAGTGGAGGAACGGGACAGTTTATAATATTTTGTCTTTTATGGCACACAGAGTCTGATGTATTTGACACTGCTCTCTTATTTTTATTATCATATTTTGCTCTCGGATTGATAGGCTTTCTACTTTCAATAACAGTTTTTGGAGCTGTTTGACCAAATTTTCTTCTTGAATATTGATGAAAAGAATTAGATGAAGAAGTGCTGGACTCGGGACACTCATTGGATCGGGAATTTTGCGAAACACCACTCGACACATGAGAACTTTCACTACCACTTTCTCTGAACTTATAAACTCTAACCTGATCCAATTTAACCGTCATTCTTTCACCATTGACATTAACAATCAAATTATTATTTTGAACTTCCAAAACCTCAAACGGACCTACAAACTTCGGACTAAACTTAGCTACCCTCTTCTGACGACTTGAACTTAACCAATGCTTTTCTACTAACACAAAATCTCCAACTTTCACTTCTAACTCCCTCCTACGCATATTATAATACTGAGCTTGCTTTTCTTGCGCTTTTCCCATCTGAACCTGAGCCTCTTTAACCAACCTCTCAATATCCTGACACATGTACTGACTTTCCGCGTCTGACACCATAACTAGCCTTTGGAATGGAGTAATGACTTTTCTACACAAAAAAAATTCAGCCGGCGTTTTCCCCGTCGACTCGTGAACTGCTGTACGAAGTGTGTACGCAAAATGCTGAAGAAACTGGTCCCAATTTGCATGGTGAGAACCAACATAAGAAGAAATCATTTGAATTAATGTACGATTTAAACGTTCAGCCATATTAGACTGAGGACGATACGGAACAGTAAAAGAATGATCGATCTCCAGCTTCTCACACAGAGCCTTAAATATATCAGAAATAAAACAAGGGCCATGATCGCTAACTACCCTAATTGGTGCACCATATTTAGAAATATAATTCTCAAAAAATGCATCGGCAACTGCAGGTGCAGAAGCCTTCCTGAGGGGGACTAACTCTACCCATTTACTAAAATAATCAACTATAACTAGTACAAATCTATATCTTTTAGGATTAGACAATGGATAAGGACCGATTAAATCTACACCTACACATACATTAGGAAAATTTACTTTAATAGGAATTAATTTGCCAGCTGGACTTACATTTTTATAATTATAACGTTTGCATGTGCTACAGCTGGAGACATAAGCGCGCACTGCTTCCTCATTTTAGGGAAGTAGCAGGATTCACAAATTCGAGCACAAGTTTTCCTGATTCCTAAGTGACCTGCTAATGGATTATCATGAAATTCCTTCAAGACGGCCTTACGAAGACTAGCCGGAATAAAAACTCTTAATTCACCACGTGAATTTACAATTTTAGAATAAAAAAGAAGACCATCGGTAAGCTTAAAAGATTGGGACCATTTCTCAAACATAGGCACATCTGCGCTCGGGACATCATCAGGATTTTCCAAGTAATGATGTAAACTACCAAATTCTTCATCTTGTTTCTGTTCCGTTATTAACTGCTCTCGTGACCTTAACACCAACGAAGACAATGCACAACACTTAACTTCCTCCGTGACCTCTAAATCACCATGCGGGTTTCGTGACAAAGCGTCCGCTACCGCATTCTCCTTGCTAGTCCTATGTTCTATAATCACATTATATATACTCTGCTAACTTCAAACACCACCTGACTATACGAGAAGACAAACCCTTTCCATTAGTTAACTCTGTCAAAGCTGAATGATCCGTAATAACTTTAACCGGTATATTAGTGAAAAAACAACGAAATTTATTCAAAGCCCAAATTACTGCAAGACACTCCCTTTCCGTAATCGAATAATTCCTTTCCGCTGCATTTAAAATTCTCGACGCAAACGCTATAGGTCGACCTTTCTGTGCTAACATAGGTCCAACCCCCACTGCACTCGCATCGCAATACACTTCAAACTGAGACGAATAATCGGGGTGAGCCAAAACAGGAGGGGAAACTATTGCCTCTTTTAATAATTCAAACGACCTCTGAGCCGCCGATGACCATACAAACTTCACCCTTTTCCTTTTTAATTTATACAACGGTTCGCATAACTCTGAAAAACGTGGAATGAACTTGGCGAACCAAGCCACCATCCCTAAAAATGTCGCCACTTCCTTACTATTTTTTGGGGGACTCATTGACGTAATTGCCTCAATTTTCTCATTATCTATATTAATACCATCACGCGTAATTTTAACTCCTAAATACTTTATCTCTTTTCTCAAAAATTTACATTTTTCTAACTTAACTGTTAACCCAGCATCTCTTAACAACGTAAACACTTCTCTCAATAATCTTAAATGGTCTTCAAAAGTAGCTGCCATTATAATTATATCGTCCAGGTAGACCAAGACACCCTTACCAAGCAAAGGTTTAAGGATATTATTCATGGCCTTCTGGAACGTTTCTGGCGCTCCCGATAAACCAAAACTCATTCTCTTAAAAGCAAAACAACCGTCCCGAGTAATAAACGCAGTTTTAAGTATGTCCTCCGGCTTCATTGCAATAGAATTCTTTTCCCAAAATACTTTTATCTTTAACGGGAGGAAATGCCTTTTTCAACTCAATCACAGTCTGTTCAAATCTTTTCGCTTCATCATTAATCAGAAATTTTCCTATATTCTCTAACCACAAAAGTGCTTCGCCCTTCAATGAGCATTTAAGCACTACGTATCTACTTTTCTCAGGTATACTATTGAACAAAATACCGGGTGTTCCAAAAATAACCGGTAGATTTTAAAATTCAATAACATAAAAACGGTGACAGCTATTAAAAAAATTTTTGCAGGAGGGTTATGTATAATGCCATAAGTTTTATCTCCGTGATTTTTGATTTTAGTTCGGAAACCAAACAATAGATGGCGCTGACAGCGATTGGCGCTCAGTCGAAGCCGAAACTGAGCTCACTCAGCATTGATACAAAGGAAGGAGATTAAGGATATGGAGTGCGTCTCATTCGATTTGATTTCAATGAAATGCATTTTTGCCATGGATGTAACAGTTTCTTCGATAGTGGAATGCAGCGTTCAGAAATGGGTATAAATTTCGCAAACAGTATTTGAGTTTGCAGGATATTTTATATTTATAAAGTTTTATTTGCCCGGATAAAATTACTTTATTATGGCATGATTTAAAGAATATTTTATGCATCGTATTTTAAAACTACACTGTTAAAAATTTGAAACCTTTGCTGCATCATCACACCTCCGCTTTTATAGAAAATGATTACTTCACTGTATTATGGAGCATTCTCATCGGTCAAAACAGAGATTTTCTATAATAACATCGAGTGACGATGCAGCAAAAGTTTCAAATTTTAACAGTGTTGGTGACGATGCAGAGAGTCACAAAAATGACCGGTATATTTGAAAAATCAATAAAATTTAAATGGGCAGCGTTAGAAATATACCATTTGTTGCTATATGATTGGGACAATAGTAAATTTTCAGGTATACAACTTTCGGAATCACTTAAAATTTTCAACAACAGATGGCACTGCAGGCAATTTGAAAGCTATAATAGAAAACGCAATCTGTGAATTTGCCATTCTGTAAACCCTCTGTCCCTGCCCGCGAAGAAACTCGCAAGCTAAAGCTATTCACTGTAAAAAAATTTGACCCATTTGCGGCAGCGTCATTCACTCCGCCGCTTTTATAGAAAATGGCTACTTTATTGCGTTATGGAGCATTATCATTGATCATAAAAGACATATTCTATAAAAGCTGTGGAGTGACGCTGCATCAAATGGGTCAATTTCTTATAGTGTTCTTTTGGAGAGGCATTTTTGTAATAACTCTGTCGCATTTCGACATTTTAATTTTAATTTTTTTTTTCTTTTCTTTTTTTTTTTTTTTTTTTTTTTTTTTTTTTCACTGCATAAGTAAGGTCCCACTCAAGTTCACTCCTTGATTACATTTTCCATTTTGGTTGCAGATTTTTTTTATAAAGTTAATTTCAATTAAAAATCGGTTTTGGAAGTAAAAGTAACTTTATTTCGGCTGTTTCAAAAATGACGGTATATTTGAAAAATCAATAATACACCGTTTGTTGTATTGTGCTTGGGACAATAGTAAATTTTTAGACAGACAAACTTACGAAATTACTTACAATTTTCAACATCAGATGGCGCTGCAGTCTGAAAAATCTAAAGAACGATATTTTCCACATATCCACCATGCGCAGCAATAATATGACGTAGTCTCTGAACGAAATTACCAGTAACGTTTATAAACGTTTCAGGAGGGATGGCTTCACATACAGAAGAGATGTACTGCTTTAGTTGTTCGACTGTTCCTGGATTGTGGCGGTACACCTGGTCTTTCACGTGTCCCCACAGATAGTAGTCACAGGGGTTCATGTCTGGCGATAAGGGAGGCCAATCCACGCCGCTCCCTGTATGTGTGGGATAGCCCAAAGCACACGATCATCGAAATGTTCATTCAGTAAATTAAAGAGCTCGGCTGTGCGATGTGGCCGGGCACCATCTTGCATAAACCACGAGGTCTTCGCAGTGTCGTCTAAGGCATTTTGTACCGCCACAAATTCTCGAAGAATGTTCAGATAGCGTGGTGCAGTAATCGTTTCGGATCTGAAAAATGGACCAATGAGCCCCTTGGAAGAAATGGCGGCCCAAACCAACACATTTGGAGGATGTAGGGATGATGGGACTGCAACATGGGGGTTTTCAGTTCCCCATATGCGCCAGTTCTGTTTATTTACGAAACCGTCCAGGTAAAAATAAGCTTCGTCACTAAACCAAACGCTGTCCACTTGGATATCGCCGACATCAATCCTTTGCACCATATCATTAGCAAATGTTACTCGTGCATCAATAGAAGAAGCGCTGAGGGGTTTCCGAGTTTGAATTTTGTATGGATAGAGGTGTAAACTCTGGCGCATGAGACGGTACGTGGACGTTGGCTTTATTTGGACCGCAGCTGCAACACGGCGAATGGAAACCTGAGGCAGCTGTTCGATCACCTTCTGCACAAGCTGAGCATTACTCTCTGTTGTTGTCGTACGCGGTCGCCCTACATTTCCAGCACGTTCATCCTTCACGTCTCCAGTCCGTTGAAATTTTTCAAACAAATTCTTTATTGTATCGCTTTTCGGTCCTTTGGTTACATTAAACTTCCGTTGAAAACTTCGCCTTGTAGCAGCAACACTGTGTTCTAGGCGGTGGAATTCCAACACCAAAAAAATCCTCTGTTCTAAAGAATAAACCATTTTTACCTGCAAACTTGCAGTCTGTGAACAGCATACGCTTGCAGCAGAAAGACAACTTACAGAATAGCGAACTCAGAGACTGAGTTTTCTTCAATAGCTTTCATCACACCTGCAGCGTCAACTGTTGTTGAAAATTGCCAAAATAATTGAAAATAATCAAGAAATATAATAAAGGAGAGATCTTGAGAGGGACCTCAGCTATGCAATGCAAAAAAAAAATTATTAAAAAATGTCAAAATGCGATAGAGTTATTACAAAAATGCCTCCCCATACACTGTTAAAAATCTGCCGCATTTTGTTACAACGCACTCCTCTGCTTGTATCGAAAACAAACGGTTACTTAGCCGTGAAATTGAGCTTTCTCATTGGTTGGAATAGAGATATTATATACAAGCGGTGGAGTGCGTTGCAACAAAATGCAGCAGATTTTGACCAGTGTAGAAACACTGCAAAAACGTTGACCCATTTGCTAGAATGTCACTCCACAGCTTTTATAGAATATGTCTTTTATGACCAATGATGATAATCATGATAATGATCAATGCTCAATGATAATGATCATGCATAAAATATTCTTTAAATCATGCCATAAGAAAGTAATTTTATCCGAGCAAATAAAACTTTATAAATGTAAAATATCCTGCAAACTCAAATACTGTTTGCGAAATTTATACCCATTTCTGAACGCTGCATTCCACTATCGAAGAATCTGTTACATCCATGGCAAAAATGCATTTCATTGAAATCAAATCGAATGAGACGCACTCCATATCCTTAATCTCCTTCCTTTGTATCAATGCTGAATGAGCTCAGTTTCGGCTTCGACTGAGCGCCAATCGCCGTCAGCGCCATCTATTGTTTGGTTTCCGAACTAAAATCAAAAATCACGGAGATAAAACTTATGGCATTATACATAACCCTCCTGCAAAAAATGTTTTAATAGCTGTCACCGTTTTTATGTTATTGAATTTTAAAATCTACCGGTTATTTTTGGAACACCCGGTATAATCATCTAGTTTGACTAAAAATTCACTAATATCACCTTCACCGGTAAAATAAACACGTGGCACAATCTCACAATGTCCGACATTTCGTTGGGCGACATTTGTAACGTTAGATACACATTGGGTGTCATTTGTAACGGTTGGTTGGTCGTGGTGGGGGTTAAATGCAGACATACTCAGTAATTAAGATAAAAAAACACAGTTTATTAAAATGATAAGGTCTCAAGGGAAGTGGAGCAAGTCTTAATTTTCCACAACTGAGAATACTACGAAAAAGCTAAACGCATACTCACAGGCTCCGGACTAGCTCAATCGTGGCACCTTCTATTACTTCTCAACTATCTTTCGGGGCTGTGCGTAATTCTTTATTCACTTTCAAATAATCAAAATGTAATTACTATGTATTTTCTTACCACGGCCAACTCTCAAGTCGAATACCGAAACTAATTTACAACTCATTGGAGGCTCGCTGCTACTTTCATTCTTCTAGCACTTCGCTGACTAATATCTCCAGAACACTCGGATGGCTAATCGCCAGTGATTCACTTCGCTATCTAATGTCAGAAATCCTCTCACTCGCTGGCTAATGCCAGAGATACTCACACGCTGGCTAACGCCAGAGATACTCACATGCTGGCTAACGCCACAGATACTCACTCGCTGGCTAATGCCAGAGACACTTCGCTGAGTAATATCGCTAGACACGCTCACTCCTGGCTGGCTAATGCCAGAGACACTCTCCCACACTCAAAACCCAAGCTTTTATATGCTGCAAACAGAGATACTTCACATTAACATATTACTAATTACCGCGAGCTAACTGCAGAACCCGAAAGAGATACACACACTCTAGAAAGTTAAAGTAAAAGAGAGGATAGATGTCGCTTTTACGCTTACACATGTTAAATTATTGACGTCACGATCTCAGAAATACTAGAGTGCCTTTATGCAAAGGTCACTCCCTCACAACCCCCCCTCGGATTCCACAGAGAAAAAGGATTGGGCCAAATGCATGCCCAAGACTTTTTCTTGTTATAAATTTCAAACCGTAAAAAAAACACAGTGATGGGTGAAATTTAGCGCCGAAACATAACTTTTAAAATATTAACTTTAACCCATCACAAACAAAAAACCTCAGTTTGCCTCAAAAATTCACATATTCAATCGAATCATTCTTCTATCTTACAAATAGCCTCCGTAAAACTTTCAAAACTAATTACTTCTTCTTTCAAAACAGCCCACTCCACTGGGCGTGCTAAAATTTCTCAAAACATTAAACTTCGGAAATTTTCCTCAATATTGCAATACAACTATAATTTTACCAAAAATTTCTCCATAACTTCCCTAATACTAGAATTCGCACCAACTCCAAAAAACCCAATGCGCAAAAAATTTTCCTCATCCAAATTCCGAACTCATCTAGAATTAAATTTACTTCATACTAAAATAACTCTGCTACTACGTAATACCTACATACCTATTAGCCAATGAACTAACTCCGAAAATTCTTCAGAACTTAACTCCACTTTCACAATATTTGTGGCACATACGTACAGCGTCACATAGCTGTGCTTATGCAACAATCAAAAATATCAAAAATTTACAAAATGACGTCATCAAGTAACTCTTCATCTGTATTAACTAAAAGAAAAATAGCAGAATAAATACATAACACAGGTATACTTCCCTGCAAGAAAATCACATTAACATTTAATTTTAATACAATACAATTTCAAATTCAAATGCAACTTAAAACTTCGCAACTTGCGGAAACCATTCCCAACTAAAGTACAAACGTAACACATAAAACACGAACGGTAAGAAGAAAGTTAATTCATTAAATGTTAGTATAAGAGATAGGAACGCGTGTCAAGGACTTCTTGGCCGCAAAACACGTGCCCGTCCGAACCGCGGCGCGTGTACAAAATAACTCAAATTACTATCTGTACTTTCTGAAAATTTAAACATACATTAACATACATTTTATAACACATGAGCAGTATAACAATATAATAGCATTTTAACAACTAACATAACAATTTAACAATAGATCCAGAATTTTTAAAAGCAGTTAAGACCAAAATCTCAAACATACATAAAACTAACAATTTTGCAAACAAATTTTGAACACAACTAAGCACTAATCGTGAGTCCGTCAAAAAAATCCAAAAATGGCCAAAAATACAAAACAGTCTCTCTGCTTTTTATTCCTTCACATTGCTACCACATATATGCACTCTAATAGAAATTTAATAAGGAACATTATCACCCAATCATAGAGATGATTCGCTGGTAGTCGGCTTCATACTACAGGATGGCTGGCTTTCTCCTCTTGTCCCAGAAACCTTGAACGAAGGATCTTTCGTCATCAGAACTGTACGGTGATGCCACAGTTGACTGTCGTGCCTGCAGCCTGGTCCTGAATGGATGCCGTGGGATACTTGTAGGTTCCGCTCGACGACTCTGCTCTGGCCGGTTCGCTGGGGTCACTCCATGGCGAGATTCACACTGCTGATGCCGATAATTTGAATGTTGTTTCCTCTTTCTAGACGCACCCGAAGTTACTGAAGATCCTAGGCCACGTTTCTTTCCGGATCTATGATGTTTCTTATTGTGCAAAAATTCGGAATTTAAAGTTCTTTTAACAGTTTGACGAGTGTCCATATGAAATCTTTTCCGGGGATTAAGTAACGAAGATGTTGAACTATTGGATGATTTGTGTTTCTGAGGTTGCTGTCTAATAAGTGGAGGAACGGGACAGTTTATAATCTTTTGTCTTTTATTGCACACAAAGTCTGATGTATTTGACACTGCTCTCTTATTTTTATTATCATACTTTGCTCTCGGATTGATAGGCTTTCTACTTTCAATAACAGTTTTTGGAGCTGTTTGACCAAATTTTCTTCTTGAATATTGATGAAAAGAATTAGATGAAGAAGTGCTGGACTCGGGACACTCATTGAATCGGGAATTTTGCGAAACACCACTCGACACATGAGAACCTTCACTACCACTTTCTCTGAACTTATAAACTGTAACCTGATCCAATTTAACCGTCATTCTTTCACCATTGACATTAACAAACAAATTATTATTTTGAACTTCCAAAACCTCAAACGGACCTACAAACTTCGGACTAAACTTAGCTACCCTCTTCTGACGACTTGAACTTAACCAATGCTTTTCTACTAACACAAAATCTCCAACTTTCACTTCTAACTCCCTCCTACGCATATTATAATACTGAGATTGCTTTTCTTGCGCTTTTCCCATCTGAACCTGAGCCTCTTTAACCAACCTCTCAATATCCTGACACATGTACTGACTTTCCGCATCTGACACCATAACTAGCCTTTGGAATGGGAGTAAGGACTTTTCTACCCAAAAACAATTCAGCCGGCGTTTTCCCCGTCGACTTGTGAACTGCTGTACGAAGTGCGTACGCAAAATGCTGAAGAAACTGGTCCCAATTTGCATGGTGAGAACCAACATAAGAAGAAATCATTTGAATTAATGTACGATTTACACGTTCAGCCATATTAGACTGAGGACGATACGGAACAGTAAAAGAATGATCGATCTCCAGCTTCTCACACAGAGCCTTAAATATATCAGAAATAAAACAACGGCCATGATCGCTAGCTACCCTAATTGGTGCACCATATTTAGAAATATAATTCTCAAAAAATGCATCGGCAACTGCAGGTGCAGAAGGCTTCCTGAGGGGGACTAACTCTACCCATTTACTAAAATAATCAACTATAACTAGTACAAATCTATATCTTTTAGGATTAGACAATGGATAAGGACCGATTAAATCTACACCTACACATACATTAGGAAAATTTACTTTAATAGGAATTAATTTGCCAGCTGGACTTACATTTTTATAATTATAACGTTTGCATGTGCTACAGCTGGAGACATAAGCGCGCACTGCTTCCGCATTTTAGGGAAGTAGCAGGATTCACAAATTCGAGCATAAGTTTTCCTGATTCCTAAGTGACCTGCTAATGGATTATCATGAAATTCCTTCAAGATGGCCTTACGAAGACTAGCCGGAATAAAAAATCTTAATTCACAACGTGAATTTACAATTTTAGAATAAAAAAGAAGACCATCGATAAGCTTAAAAGATTGGGACCATTTCTCAAACATAGGCACATTTGCGTTCGGGACATCATCAGGATTTTCCAAGTAACGATATAAACTGCCAAATTCTTCATCTTGTTTCTGTTCCCTTATTAACTGCTCTCGTGACCTTAACACCAACGAAGACAATGCACAACACTTAATTTCCTCCGTGACATCACATTATACTCTGCTAACTTCAAACACCACCTGACCATACGAGAAGACAAACCCTTTCCATTAGTTAACTTTGTCAAAGCTGAATGATCCGTAATGACTTTAACCGGTATATTAGTGAAAAAACAACGAAATTTATTCAAAGCCCAAATTACTGCAAGACACACCCTTTCCGTAATCGAATAATTCCTTTCCGCTGCATTTAAAATTCTCGACGCAAACGCTATAGGTCGACCTTTCTGTGCTAACATAGGTCCAACCCCCACTGCACTCGCATCGCAATACACTTCAAACTGAGACGAATAATCGGGGTGAGCCAAAACAGGAGGGGAAACTATTGCCTCTTTTAATAATTCAAACGACCTCTGAGCCGCCGATGACCATACAAACTTCACCCTTTTCCTTTTTAATTTATACAACGGTTTGCATAACTCTGAAAAACGTGGAATGAACTTGGCGAACCAAGCCACCATCCCTAAAAATGTCGCCACTTCCTTACTATTTTTGGGGGGACTCATTGACGTAATTGCCTCAATTTTCTCATTATCTATATTAATACCATCACGCGTAATTTTAACTCCTAAATACTTTATCTCTTTTCTCAAAAATTTACATTTTTCTAACTTAACTGTTAACCCAGCATCTCTTAACAACGTAAACACTTCTCTCAATAATCTTAAATGGTCTTCAAAAGTAGCTGCCATTATAATTATATCGTCCAGGTAGACCAAGACACCCTTACCAAGCAAAGGTTTAAGGATATTATTCATGGCCTTCTGGAACGTTGCTGGCGCTCCCGATAAACCAAAACTCATTCTCTTAAAAGCAAAACAACCGTCCCGAGTAATAAACGCAGTTTTAAGTATGTCCTCCGGCTTCATTGCAATAGAATTCTTTTCCCAAAAAACTTTTATCTTTAACGGGAGGAAATGCCTTTTTTAACTCAATCACAGTCTGTTCAAATCTTTTCGCTTCATCATTAATCAGAAATTTTCCTATATTCTCTAACCACAAAAGTGCTTCGCCCTTCAATGAGCATTTAAGCACTACGTATCTACTTTTCTCAGGTATATTATTGAACAATATATAATCATCTAGTTTGACTAAAAATTCACTAATATCACCTTCACCGGTAAAATAAACATGTGGCACAATCTCACAATGTCCGACATTTCGTTGGGCGCCATTTGTAACGTTAGATACACATTGGGTGTCATTTGTAACGGTTGGTTGGTCGTGGTGGGGGTTAAATGCAGACATACTCAGTAATTAATATAAAAAAAACCCAGTTTATTAAAATGATAAGGACTCAAGGGAAGTGGAGCAAGTCTTAATTTTCCACAACTGAGAATACTACGAAAAAGCTAAACGCATACTCACAGGGTCCGGACTAGCTCAATCGTGGCACCTTCTATTACTTCTCAACTATCTTTCGGCTAAGCTGCTAGATAAAGCTTAATTAGACAGCCCGTGGCTGTGTGTAGTTCTTTATTCACTTTCAAATAATCAAAATGTAATTACTATGAATTTTCTTACCACGGCCAACTCTCAAGTCGAATACCGAAACTGTTTTACAACTCACTGGAGGCTCGCTGCTACTTTCAATCTGCTAGCACTTCGCTGACTAATATCTCCAGAACACTCGGCTGGCTAATCATCAGTGATTCACTTCGCTATCTAATGTCAGAAATCCTCTGACTCGCTGGCTAATGCCAGAGATACTCACACCCTGGCTAACGCCAGAGATACTCACACGCTGGCTAACTCCAGAGATACTCACACGCTGGCTAACGCCAGAGATACTCACTCGCTGGCTAATGCCAGAGATACTTCGCTGAGTAATATCGCTAGACACGCTCGCTCCTGGCTGGCTAATGCCAGAGACACTCTCCACACACTCAAATCCCAAGTTTTTATATGCTGCAAACTGAGATACTTCACATTAAAATATTACTAATAACCGCGAGCTAACTTCAGAACCCGAAAGAGACACACACACTCTAGAAAGTTAAAGTAAAAGAGAGGATAGATGTCGCTTTTACGCTTACACATGTTAAATTATTGACGTCACGATCTCAGAAATACTAGAGTGCCTTTATGCAAAGGTCACTCCCTCACACACTAACCAAGAAATGGCCGATATGCATTTCATTTACGGAGCTGCGGATGGGAATGCCCTAGAGGCCCGGCGACTATACGGAGAGCGATTCTCTTCGAGACCCTTGCCGAACCGAAAACTTTTCGAACGCTTGCACCGGCGTCTCGCAGAAACAGGTTCGTTTGTCCGCCGGATGCAAGACAGTGGGCGTACCAGAAGTGCGAGGACACCGGGACTTGAAGAACATGGTTTGCGTGAATTCAAGGAGCGACCGGAAACGAGCACGCGGGCTGTATCCGCCTCTTCAAATGTGAGCCCTATGATGATTTGGCGAGTGTTAGGAGCCGAGGGTCTTCGCCCCTATCATGCACAGCGTGTACACTCCTTGAAAGCAATCGACCATCAGCCACGTGTCGATTTTTCACGATAGTTCCTCCAACAACTGGATGCACAACCAGACTTTGCCGCACACGTGATATTCATCGATGAATGCAGTTTCAGTCGGGAAGGCATTTTCAATACGCGCAATGCACACAACTGGTCCTATACGAACCCACACGCCATTCGTCCTCATTCGTATCAACGGCGTTTCAGCGTCAATGTTTGGGACGGAATTATCCACGATAATTTCATCGGGCCATACATTCTGCCAAGGCGCCTGGACGCGGTACGTATCTGATATTCCTGGAAGAGGTGCTTCCGGTTCTACTGCAAAGTATTCCATCCAACAGAAAGGCTGGTATGTGGTTCCAACATGACGGAGCGCCTGCACATTTCAGCGCGGATGTGCGGAATGCATTGGATATAGCATATCCTGGGCAATGGATTGGACGGGGTGGTCCGATAAATTGGCCGGCACGCTCACCTGATCTCTCCTGCTTAGACTTCTTCCTCTGGGGACATATGAAAAGCCGTGTTTACTCAAGCCCTGTCGACTCCATAGAGGACTTAGTTGCGATTATTGGCGTCGTAGCAGGTGATATCCGGGAGATACCAGGGGTATTTGCTAATGTTCGCAACTCCCTCCGCCGGCGATGTGAGGCCTGTATCTTTGCTGGTGGGGATTCTTTCGAGCAGTTTTTGTGATTCTGCACGAACAGCTTGCGTGTACCATTTTCTACGTCTCATTTCTTGTTGCGCGCTACGTGCGTACATCAAATTGTTTCTTTTTCTTTCGCACTGAGAATTGCTCATGTCTATTATGAATAAATTTTGTATTTAATTTTTTCATCCTCTGTCATTTATTTCATGTGCACGGAGTAGTGGTTTTTACCTGGTATACGACACCAAGATAGGGAGTAACTGAACTGTGTTCAGGAGGGGGGGGGTGTTCAACTTATGAACTAAGTTCAGGAGTTGAACATCCCGTTTGCACTACTTAACTGCTCCCAACGATTCCGATTTTGAGCTCAAAATTTAAGCTTAAGTCTATGCTTTCGAAAACTTTTAATGAAATGTGAAAAATAAGAGCAAAAATAGTTGTACGTTACTCCAAAGTCTAAAGTGCCCTCTATCGACATTTTTTGAAATTTATCTTTATAATTTATTTTCAAGAAAATACTAACATAAAGAATAGTTTTAGTGAAAACCGCAAACGAATCGACAAATTTTTCCGTTTCTTATAATCATTTGAAATTCTAACCTTTGAACACCGTTCATTTTGCGCTACTTAATCACGCCTAACTATTCAGATTTTGAGCTCAAAATTTAAGTTTAAGTCTAGGCTTCTGAAAACTTTTAATGAAATGCAAAAAATAACGGCAAAAATAGTTGAACGTTACTCCAAAGTCTAAAGCGCCCTCTATCGGCATTTTTTGAAATTTATCTTTATAATTTATTTTTAAGAAAATACTGACATAAAGAGAAGTTTTAGTGAAAACTGCAAACGAATCGACTAATTTTTCCGTTTTTTATAATCATTTGAAATTTTGGATCCTAAACTTTAATGGCGCCTATCTCCTTCGGAAGACGTTTGGGACCCTTAGTATTCCATTTAATATTAATCCTTGATGAGTACTATCATCCCTTAAAGTTTTCCCCAGTAGTTTAGATACACCCTGTATATATAGAAACTTTTTTACTAATGGTAGTTTTAGGGCAAGTGCGGATCCAGCCCAACCTCCAGGGGGGAGGGGGGTCACAACTTTTGACAGATGATTTAATAAAACAATTTTAAAATGCAGTAAATCTTTTGAAAACGGAATTCCGATAAAAAGTAACAAATTTCGCCGATCGGGCATGAAAAAAATCCCGAATTTTGTCGATTAGGCACGGAAAAATCACGAATTTTGTCGATCGAAAAATCTCGGATTTCACTTAACGAGCAAGGAAAAAAATTAATTTTTTTTATAATACTTGAAAAACTTGCAAATTTTGTTCATATGTTGCGGAAAAGTCGCCTGTTTTCTCTGTTTACCGTCCGAAAAAAACGCGATTTTCGTTGACCGGGCGCGGAAAAATCGCAAATATCGTCAACTGGACATTGGAAAATCGCGAATTTTGTCTATCGGCCTTCGAAAAATCTCGAATTTTGTCTGTATGACTCAGAAAAATCGCAAATTTTGTCGATCGAGCACAAAAAAATCGCGAATTTTGTCGATCTGGAACGAAAAAATCGGAAATTTCGTTAATAGGGCACGGAAAAACCCCTATTTTGGCGATCGTTTCATAAAAAGCGCAAATTTATTCGATCGGGAAAGGAAAAATCGCGAATTTTGTTGATTAGGAATTAAAAAAACCGCGAATTTCGAGTTGATACGGAACGCAAAAATTGCCCATTTCGGGAATCGGGAAAGAAATTATCGCGAATGTAGCCGATTGTCTTCGTAAAAAGAGCGATTCGGGCGATTGGGTACGAAAAACTCGCGAATTTTGTCGATTCGGAACGAAAAATATAACTAATTTCGTTGATAGGGTAAGGAAAAATCGAAGATTTTGTCGATGATGCGCGGAAATATCGAAAATTTTTTAGAGTGGCCGCAGAACAATAGCGAATTTCATCAGTTTATCGCGAGAAAAAGATTTCATCAATTTACGGCGGGAAAAAAATACAGATTTCATATCAGTTAAGAATCGCGAATTTTATTCTTCGGTGCGGAAAAATGCGTATTTCATGGACAAGAACGGAAAAAAGGCGTGAATCTCGTCGATTGGGCACGGAAAAATCCTGAATATGGTCGATCGCTTTTTTCGAGCGCGAATTTTTTCGATCTGGAACATAAAAATAGCTTTTGGTAAGGGCACGGAAAAATTGCAAATTTTGCCAATCAGGAACGAAAAAGTCGCAAATATGGTCTATCAGTTTCGTAAAAAGCGCAAACACAGTCGATCGGGAATGAAAAAAATCGCGAATTACGTTAATATGGCGAATAAAAATTGACAATTCCATCGATCGGGGAAGAAATTATCGCGAATATGTTCGATCGGCTTCGTAAAAAGCATGAATTCGGGCGATCGAGTACAAAAAACTAGCGAATTTTGTCGATTCAGAACGAAAAAATCGCTAATTTTGTTGATTCGGAACGAAAAATCGCTAATTAAGAATAGGGCGCGGAATTTTTCGATGATGCGCGGAAAAATTTTAAAAATCTTTGACCGGCTGCAAAACAATAGTGAGTTTCGTCAGTCAATTAAGAAATGCGTATTTCAGAGTTCGTGTGCGGAAAAATTCGTATTTCATCCAACAAGAACGAGAAAATGTGCTAATGATTGGGCACGGAAAAATCGTGAATTTTGTCAATCAAGTCAAGAAAACTCGCAAATTTCGCAGACCATTCGTGGAAAAATCTCAAATTTCGTCGATCAGACCCTAAAAAATCGTGAATTTCGTCGATTGGGCATGGAAAATTGTGAATTTCGTGGATCGGCTTCGCAAAAATCGCAAATTTCACCGATCGAGTGCGGAAAAATTGTGCGAATTTTCTCGATCAAATTCGAAAAAAGCGCAAATTCTTTCGATTAGACGTTATTTTGCGTTCCTGTTTTAGCACTTTTTTACTTACACTGTACGTCCCACTTTGAACAGTTCCAGGGGGGGTCATGACCCTCATGACACCCCCCTTGGATCCGCCACTGTTTTAGGGTCTGAGGGACGTGATCGGTGTAGATTTGCATAACTTTTTCTGAAATTCCAACCCACATAGCATGCATGGTCACAGCGACGTCACAGTGACGTCACTGTGGTCACGTCACATCTGTGACCAAAATGCCATCGCTCAGTGACGTCACATTGTGACTGAAAAGTGGCGTCACACCTGTGACCAAAATGCCACCCTTCAGTGACGTCACATTGTGACTGAAATGTGACGTCACATCTGTGACCAAAATGCCACCCCTCAGTGACGTCACATTGTGACTGAAATGTGACCTTCTTAGAAAATTAAAAAAATATATACAAAAATTCTTCAAAAGATCCCTCATAGCATGCATGGTCACAATGACGTCACTGCGAGTCACTGTGGTCACATGACATCTGTGACCAAATTACCATCACTCAGTGACGTCACATTGTGACTCAGATGTGACTTTCTTAGAAAACTTTAGAAAATTACAAAAATTCTTCAAACCATTTTATTTACTGGCAAAAAACGTGTTTTCTGGCATTTCAGAAGAATATTGTGCAATCGCTGTTATGCCACACGTTACATGCACTGCGTGAAACGTGCACGTCATATCACATATGTGAGATAAACCTCCCATTATATGAAACTAAGCACCCAGCAATAAACCTATCAGTGAAACTTCCATTTAAGGAAATTTCTCGTTACACTTAAATGCTTCGTTATGAGAAAAATATCGTTGAATAGAAACCCACGAAAATTCATGAAATTTGTATAGTAAGCTACAAATAAAAATGGAAATATTATAAAACTGTGTTTTAATTTGGATAGTAATCTTTGTTATGCAACATAGCCACATAAAAAAAAAAATCATTAATATAATATCTAAAAAACCACGTAATAAAGGAAGGGAAACAAAAACTGAATCGCAGCGTTCTATTTCTCGTTTTCTCTTGTATTTCAAATCGAAAAATTAAAAAAAAAATTGGAATATTACTTTGTGTGCGATCTCTTATGAAAGATACACTCATAAAAACTTTCGCATCTTTTTTAAGTATTCAGAGAATGGACCTATAATATTTTCGTGGAACTAGAATCCCTTTCTTAGCATATCGAAAAATTTTCGCATTTTTCCCTTTTTATTTAAAAGATAAAATAAATACATAATTTCAATTCATACAATCCGCTGAAATATATTCACCAATCAATCTTAACAGAAATCTATCCTTTTGAATATTGTGCACGCACGGAAGTGCAACAAATTTTGCTAAGTAGAATTTTTTTTAATATGAATATTAATTTAAATGTTAATTGGTGGTGAAAAATGAAGGTTCAACAGAAAATTAAAAAAGTAGATAATTTCATTAAATATGGGCTTCGTTAAATGAAAGTTCCACTGTATTTCGAAACTAATTAAAAGTAAAATAGAAATGCGTAAAAAAAAAATTTTTAACTCAAAATTTTAATTAGAGATACCCTCATAAAACTAATGCGCATGCGCATTCAACTTATAAATCTTCGAAGCTCAAACAACCAATAATAACAAAAAATCACCTGCTTAAAAAATATCGTTTGGCAACGACCAGAATAGTTGACACTACTGTATTTATTCTTTAGAATATTATGCAGCTGCTCTAGTAACTTTGTTATGATGTTATGTGTGTATATTTAGTACGTAAGTTGAAAATTTTTAAAAAGTTATGCAAAAATGTGATCAGGTGATATTTTATATAAAATGTCGGTCCGAAAAAATACAATATCAGTGGCGTTTCGTTAATTTTAGCGCGCCAATGTCATTGTACTTCATTCGGACATTCCGACTTCGAAATTATCTTCCCTATTTGGATTATGAAACTGGAATTAGAGGATAATGCCGATAAGAAAGAGGTAAGAAAATGTTATTTTTCCTGCTTTTTTTATAATGATTTCTGTTAATTTCGTAAAAAACATGTTATAAAAGGAATAAGTATCATATTAATTTAACTTTTTTGAATTCACTTACCTTGGTAAATTCAATAAATTTAATATTTATTTTGTTGAAATACGGAATAGCATGTCAACGATTTGAAAATAGTTAATAATATTATTTTCAAAATGCACTTTAATCACATTTTTTTAATTACATGGTTGAAATCACATTTTAATAAATTAAAAAATATACACATAATCAAAAGTTAACGTTATAATTAATATATAAAGGAGTTTGGGGTTGTTTAATTGTTGAAAATAGTGATAAATATACTAATTTATGCACTAATATTGCAAAAATACTTTTGTAAAACTTTTTTATTACCTTTCTGAATTTCTCATAATCCGAAAAATTTTATAACTGTAATTCCATGACATTTATTATTTTGAACCATGTATCTAAAATAATTAAGATATTGATTTTGTGGTAATAGCAATTATTGATTTTAAAAAATGAGTAATTATCGCATTATTTTATTAATTTTTGATATCTTAATTGTTAAATTGTGTTGAAAATAACAATTTTGTTTCATTAGTATGTGTTCATTAAATCCTGGTTTTAAATAGTCATAAAAACAATTACATGTACACTTTTGTGGGATGTACATTGCTGAAATTTTTACTGTTTGATGTATTTCTATTATTTTCAATAAAATTTTATCTAATATTGGGAAGTGAGACTGAGAATACTTAAATATTATTAATAGATTCATCTAATACAAAAAAAAAAAAATGAAATCTAATAATTATAACTATTAATAAGGAAACTTTAAAAAAATTCCTTAAGGATGTCCTTTACCGGCACATCTATACTATATGACATATACAATATACAGGGTGATTCAGCTCGTCGGTGACAAACTTTAAGGATCGATAGAGCACACCTAGACGAACATTTTTGAATAGGGAATGTAGGGTCCCTGACGCGATGGTAAGGCGCTAGGCGCTTTCGAAAATTTGGGTGCCGAAATTCGAAACGTCATAAAAACTAGGGAAATGGTTAGATTTTCTTGCTTGTTGCGTCGAAATGATTCTGTTTGTTTAGACTTTCTTCAGTACCAATTTGATAAGCGTATCTCTTAAAACATTTATAGGGGGCGCTGCAGACTTTGGAGAGCTAGACAACAACTTTAAGCCCGTTATTTTGATAATTTAACACATGCTCGCCAAAGTTTATACTCTAACTTAAAGTTTGAACCCAAAAGTAGAGCCCTGCAAAAAGCGTAAGAGCCGGAATAAAATGTCAAAGTACAGGGTGGTCGAAACTCGAAGGCTCCTAAGAGATAAACAAACAGATTTCTTGACTTATGGCATGCATTTTCATGATTCTGTTTGCTGGGGCTCTCTGAAACTCAGTTGAACGGTACAAAAAGAAACATCGATAGGGGGCGCTTTGGGCAAAAAACATAATTCGTTGACATTTCGAACGCTAACTGGAAACGGGGCGCTACGATCAGTTAGTAATAATGAAAACACATTTTCTACCTCTGCTCAACACTTCTGAATAAATTTAGACCAAAAACATCAATGATACTGGAAATTTATTTACAAAAAATAACACTACAGAAGATGCTCGAAATTTCGACCTTGGGCCATGATGCAGGCTTCGCACCTCCGTCGCATTGAGGAGTGTGTGTTTCCAACAATGCCAGGAGTATCTCTGATCTGCCCTGCAGCTGCCACAATGCGCGCCACAAGTTCTTCAGCACTGCTGACAGGTGTATGGTATACCTCGGCCTTCAGGTAACCCCAAAGGAAGAAATCCAAGCAGGTGAGGTCTGGTGATCGGGCAGGCCAGTGAACTGGACCCCCACGCCCGATCCACCGCTGGCCATACCTTGCGTTTAGATGGAGACGCACGTCGTTCCTGTAATGGGCCGGAGCTCCATCGTGCTGGAACCACATCTGGCGACGCGAACCTTCGGGTACGTGCGCCTCCTCCAGAAGCTGCGGCAGCACTTGATCCAGGAAAATCAGGTAATTTCCACCTGTCAGCCGTTCAGGTAACAAATAAGGGCCAATGAGGCAATCCCCCAGAATGCCGGCCCACACATTTACTGAGAAACGCTCCTGGGCTGCTCGGCTTCTGGTTTCATGTGGATTTTCATCACACCACACATGACTGTTGTGGGCGTTCCACATTCCCTCCCGGCTGAAGGTGGACTCGTCCGTAAACAAAATGCTGTTTACAAAACGGGGATCCCTGGATCTCATCGCCAAGTACCATCTTGAGAATTCCACTCGAGGGCCAAAATCCTGCTCTCTGAGCAACTGCACCCGCTGGATGTGGTAGGGGTGCAGATTCCGGGAACGTAAGATGCGCCACGCAGTTGCTTGCGAAATGCCAACATGTCTGGCGATATCTCTCGTGCTAAGACCTGGGTTGTCCTCAACCAGGTTAAGCACAGCCTCTTCGTTGTCGGGGGTGCTCACTGATCGCTCCCGTTCAGGCCTGCCTCCGTCGAAAGATCCCGTTGTGGACAACCTCTGGTGTACTCGAGCGAAGAAGGCATGGCAGGGGATTTGCCTGTTGGGGTAACGCTCGGCGTACAACCGCTGAGCGGCTCGTCCATTACAACCAGCAGCGCCATACGCCAAATGCATGTCAGCCAATTCAGAGTTTGTGTACCGTTCCATCCTACTACCGATCTGCAGACAAGTAACCCGAAGCTTAAGTAGGTACCGCACGTTCAAAAGACGTGTCTGCGCATACAACTACGTCATCTCGCGTTGTCGTCTACGCATTACGTATCTTTTGCATATCGATATGGTACGATATCTTTTGCATAAATCAGCAAAAAGCACCTTATGTAAATTTTATTGCGCGCATTGTGCATGATTGAAACCAGCTATGTTTGTTAAAAAAACAAACAAACTGCAGTTTTAATAGCTTCTTATGATAAGTAAATTACTCTCTTGTTTTGTTTCTAACTGATCGTAGCGCCCCGTTTCCAGTTAGCGTCCGAAATGTCAACGAATTATGTTTTTTGCCCAAAGCGCCCCCTATCGATGTTTCTTTTTGTACCGTTCAACTGAGTTTCAGAGAGCCCCAGCAAACAGAATCATGAAAATGCATGCCATAAGTCAAGAAATCTGTTTGTTTATCTCTTAGGAGCCTTCGAGTTTCGACCACCCTGTACTTTGACATTTTATTCCGGCTCTTACGCTTTTTGCAGGGCTCTACTTTTGGGTTCAAACTTTAAGTTAGAGTATAAACTTTGGCGAGCATGTGTTAAATTATCAAAATAACGGGCTTAAAGTTGTTGTCTAGCTCTCCAAAGTCTGCAGCGCCCCCTATCCCTGTTTTAAGAGATACGCTTATCAAATTGGTACTGAAGAAAGTCTAAACAAACAGAATCATTTCGACGCAACAAGCAAGAAAATCTAACCATTTCCCTAGTTTTTATGACGTTTCGAATTTCGGCACCCAAATTTTCGAAAGCGCCTAGCGCCTTACCATCGCGTCAGGGACCCTACATTCCCTATTCAAAAATGTTCGTCTAGGTGTGCTCTATCGATCCTTAAAGTTTGTCACCGACGAGCTGAATCACCCTGTATATATATGAGTTTAACTACGAATTTAAACCATGGTGTAATCATACATGCGCACAGGCCACTATAGTAAGAAAATAACTAAGCGTAATACTAGAACTAATTGCCTCATCTTCATTTGTACTTGATTTTCAAATAAAATCTGTATATTACGAATATTGCTCATAAACTTCACGTAGTTTTATCAAAAGATAATTCTATATTTAACAGAATGATTTTAATTGGTAAATTAATCAAACGAATATTAATTTTCCAAAATGAGTAAAAAAGTGTTTAGGTTAGGATTCGAATTAGAGACCCTCGATGTATGCTGCCAATGCTCTTCCAACAGAGAAACTTAGCACGAACAATTGACCAGGAGAAATATCATTATATACTCATACGAATAGTATGCATTTATCATACGGGTAGTTTGAAAAAAAATTAAAGTATTATTACATAGGGTTATGTATAATAATAAGTATGCGTTCGTATTCACTGTGTGAATTGTGTGCGTCAGATTCTTCCAGGATAGTTCAATCGACAAAGTACTGGCAATTTGCGCGAAAGACTGCTTAGTTCGAATCCTGACCTGGACACTTTTTCAATCAGTTGGAAAATTACAACAAAAGATAATTAAAAGATATAGGGTGGATGCTCCAGTTTAGGCAATTGCACAAGTTTTGGCCACATTGGAATGATTTACCCTCTATTTAGGCTGTAAATCGATTTTAACAAATTATATGCATTCTTACTCCTTAATCTAACACTCTTTTATCATTTCCAATCCCATTTGTTTATTTTTTGATAAAAAATGACTTGCAAAAAAATAAATGTGTAAAACTATAGTGTGCACTCACATATATTAAGGTTTTTGCTTAGGTAATAAGTTTTCATAATCTTTCAATATTAGGCATTTATCGAACTTTATTTGTTCTGAAACAAATTGCTATGAAGCTTTATAAAGTAGGCTTTCTCTCTGTTGTAATTTCATATCTAAATTAATTATTTTTACAGCTTAAAGTAGGGGTGGCCAAAACTGGTACTTAAATTTGCTATGTGTACCAGTTATGGCCATGGTGTGGCCAAAAAGGGCACAACATTATGCTCCACTTTTGGCTACAAGACTAATTATAGTGAAAATTTCAGCAATATATTTAGAAATGTTTTATGACTTATAAATTTAAAAGTTCAATAAAATTACAGCATGATTTAGTGGTTTCTTGTATTTTTTTTCAAAACAAAATGAGGAAGTTGCATAACTTTTGCAAAATTTCAAGCACATGAATTTAGAAATAACAAATAATGTGAAAATCTTTACACTATAAATAGGATTCATTTTAACAAGTTAAAAAAAGACAATTCTGTACTCTTAAAAATGGTCTAGATTAAACACTGTTATAAGATAGGAAGTAAAATTATGGCTTTTCAAAATTCATTGTCGGCTTTTCAAGATGGTTAAGTTTTGTAGTATCTCGTTCTACCTTGCAACACAAGTTTACAGAATGGAGACCAGTTTTTACTATTTTTGAATCTCAAGTAATAGGGTTGTGCTATTTATGATGGCCAATTATCTATATGAGAGATATGGGCCGAAGAGATGGGGGATGCCCTCTGTGAAGGTCTTTCTAAGATCCTAGCCCATATTTCACAAGGAAATCTAAGGTTTGAAGAAAACTAACTCCAAATGATTAGGCTGACAGGCAGCTAAGTACGAGGAATTAAAGTTAAAAATCAGTTGAAAAAAAATGGATTTTAGAGATTGTCAAAATACTATTTCATGAAAAAATGGAATAATTTCAAGATTCTAGTCATATAACTGTAAATATTGGTATAGTATAACATATGATATATATAAATGAAAATATGCAAAATGTCAAAATAAGCTTTTTATGTCCTATAAGTCTTTTTTATGAATTAAATATATTTTTTGTTTTTAAATTTAAGTGTTCAGTTAAAATCAGCTTAAGTATATTTTATTTGATGTTTTTATGATTTCATTTAAAAAATGCAAATCTTTTTTATACAGCAAACAAATATGTGTGTGGTAAAACAGATTTTGCACAAAAATGCTTTATTTTTACTTATTATCAGTTAAAATGTTTGCAAAATTACAAGATATTAGGGTGGCCAAAACTGGTGCAGGGGTGGCCAAAACTGGTGCAAATTGAAAGAAATTACTTAACGAGTTGTTACTCACAATCTAAAATATTTGATAGAAAGTTATTACAATTAACAGAAACACAGCTAAATTTACTAAAGAATACTGTTATTGCGATTTAATATGCTTTATTCAGTCTAAAACTATAAAATTTCCATTTAAACTTTTCTCTTAACACTTAGAACCGCGGGAAATTTTACCCAAGTTATATAAAAATAATTCACATCAGAATTTTTATTTGAGTGTATTTAGCTTATTTATTTTAAATAATTTTGTGCAGCTTAATGTAACTTATTGTAAGAAGACTTATCTGGTTAGAATCGACATTTTTTCACAGAGTACGGGTCAAAATGACCCGTCTCCGCGGTTCTAGTGTTAATGTGGCCAAAACTGGAGCATCCACCCTATATACTTATAGACATCAGGATTATTGGTCAGAAATATTGGCAAGCTGTACAGTTTTAGATGTGTGCTGGGATTTGTGGATATTAAAGCGAGTAAAAGTTTTTAAAAAAAAAGTTCAAAAAGATTAAACAGTTTGAACAACATACTACAAAATGTGTGTCAGTTATAAATAAAATTGAAGCTATGCAATTTTCAGCATGTGGGGAAAAATATATAAATATTTTTGAAAGGTAATATTTTTCAAATTTTGAAAACAACACCAGAGTTGTAAGGCATGTGAGGTAAATCGAATTTTTAACTTTAATTTAGAAGAAAGTCTCCTTACTGCAGGTAACTATTTTTATATATTATACAGTATTTGTTCATAAATTGTCAATATATGATTTTAGGACTCAAACCCTATTTTAACAGGAACATAGCATGGAGTTATAGTTTCATCAGATCCTGTTTCTTTTAAATTGTTAGAGAATCGTTAAGAAAAGTTAAATCGTCACAGAATCATCACAGTGTTAACGAAAGTTTTGTCACAAATGATCTGCAGCGTGAGTCTAAAATAATGGGACAAACTTTAAGGGAGGTGGTAGAGCTCACTATAATAAATAATTATGGCATAGAAATTTTTGACTGGAAGTGACGCGTTAAAACGCCACACTAGTCACTGCAAAAGACACGAATTATAATGTTAAGTGTATGGGAGCGCTATTTTCAAATATCTTGCTAAAATTTTAATATTTTCGCATATTTTTTTCTGTAGGATAGCTGAGGACAACCTGCAACTGGACTGGTTTTTACTTTTTTGATTTTGGTTACAAATTAAAAGTAAAATACTTTAAATTTCAGAACCAGTTTAAACCGGTTCTAAAACTGAAACTATTGTAATATAAAAAAAATATATAACCAAAATCGAAAAAGTAAAAATTTGCCCGGTTGTGGATCGTCCTCAGCTATCCTATGGAAAAAATATGTAAAATATTGAAATTTGAGCAAGATATTTGAAAACAACGCCCCTCCCAAAGACTTAACATTATCATCCGGGTCTTTTTTTGGTGACTAGTGTAGCGTCTTGACGGGTCACTTCCGGTCATATATTTCTGTGCCATCATTATTTGTTATAGTGAGTCCTACCGTCCCCTCAAAGTTTGTTCCATGATTTTGGACTCACCCTGTATTTCACAATTTAGTCACAATGTGACTTGAAAGCATTGTCACTTTCGTCACAATTTCGTCACAATGTTAATGACAAAATCGTCACAAATGACACACTTTTCACAAATTGGTCACATTGTGACGTCACAAAGTGGTCACAATGTGACGTCACAAACAAGCTCTAAAACGGCCATAACGACTTCACATTTTAGTCACTGTGACTTCACATCGACGTCACGTGACGTCACATCGACGGTCACAAAGTCACAGTGTGACTTCACAACGACGTCACCGTGACGTCACCATGTCTTACGGGAACATGGGAGCGATCGCAGTAGGTAGTATTTCATACGAAATCTACCTAAAACAATGAAGCTGCACCGTAATAAAAACATATTTCCTTCAAGTGACAGACTGAAAATGCAGGCACAAATTAAAAAAAAGTCTCTCCGAAGGCAAAATATTTGGTCTTATATAGTCTCATTGCGCGGGAAAAGGGGATTTCACGACAAACTCCTAATTTGCCAATCAAATTTTGAGAACTTAACCAATGAAATTTATTCTACTGACACAAACGCCAAGTTAGTTTTCTCAGACGGTTGCATATTAACCACTAGAATCCCTTGTTCAAACAAAAACGACCGAATTGGATTATGGGATATCGAATGTTTGAGAAAATAAATAAAGAAATATTATGCATCAGATATAACGAATTAAGTAATAGGATTTTCTTTTTAAGAAAAATATTATTCTGAGAGATTGTTTTTGAGAATAAAATAAAATAAATAGGGTTGATTGAAATTATGAAATTTAAAAAGGAAAAAGTTCAATGTTGAAAGAATTTGGAAGTAATTGATTTAGAATTAAGGCGGAATTTTTTTATTATTACATATATATCTATATACATGTATATATACAGGGTGGTTAGTTATTAACGTCAGGTGTTCATTGCCCTCTAACGAGTAAAGTTTTGGTCAAAACATAACCAAATTTGATCAGCATACATAGTACACCATGGGATTTTGAATTTTAAAAAAAATGTAAAATAAAAAGTTTTAAAAATCGCCACTAGGGGCAATTTTAGCGTTGTTTACCGACTAAATTGCATTAATTTACATAAAATCAGTTGTGTATAGCAATCATGAGTATAAAAGGAAAGGCTGGGAGAGTTCTCATCATTATCAACTCTCACCATACTTTCCTAGTCAAGCTGTGTTATCAGCAAAACGAGAATTGTAATGATGCTCGTCCTAAATTTCACCGATTACAGAATTTGCCAAAATAACCGATGAGCATAACAAATTTACAAAAGATGATTCATCGATTTGAAACTATGCGGCAACAAGGCCTAGGACGCAAAGTGACTAGTCAATAACAAGTTGACGAAGTTGTAACTGCTATTGTCGAACAAGAGATGAAAAATGTGCAGGTACCATCAGCGCTCAGGCAGTATTCGAGCAGTATAAAATTGATCTGTACTGTATTTTTTGCCATTTAATCATTCAACATTTACACTAATACACTTTTGGTGTGCCAAAATTGCTGATTTTATGCAAATTAAATGCATTTTAGTCGCATTTTAGCTAAAATTGCCCCTAGTGGCGATTTTTTAAACTTTTTATTTTCTTTCTTTTTTCTTTTTTTAAGAATTCGAAATCCCATGGTCTACTATGTATGCTGATCAAATTTGGTTATGTTTCGCCTAAAACATTACTCGTTAGAGGGCTCTGAACACCTGACGTTAATAACTAACCCCCCTGTATATATACACTCATGTGCAAAATTTAAGGATGAGTCCCAAAATGCCAATTTTCAAGGAATTTTCAAGCGATAATTTTCACGCGAATCTTCAAAAGGAAGTAATATAATGCAAATAATTATCATCCCTTCATAACAGCTAGTCTATATAAAATCTCATTCAGGTCGCACATGGTCACAAGAGTCACAGTCATTACGGTGAAACGAAAAATAAGAAATTACATACGTCTCATTTATAAGTCTCAAATGACTGCTCATATGTGAGTTCACAGGTATGTCTCTGCAACTGCTGCTTTGTGTCGAGTCACCAGGTGACTTTATAATGTCGTTTTATTGAGACTCTCATGCGATTGCCATTTGAAGACTCAATTTCAAAGTAATTGTGAATGTTGAATTATGATAAATCACCAAATAATGTCACGTTAAAGCCACATGGTGATTTTCTGTCACAAGACTTTGTCAAATGGGGACAGAGAACCTACTGTCAAATAATCACTGTGAAAAATAGCGAAAAGTCACCATGTGACTTTAGTGAGATATTATTTGGTAATCCATCATAATGCAATGTCCACAATGACTTTGAAATTGAGTCTCCAGATGATAGGTCACACGAGAGTCTCAATAAAACGACACTGTAAAGTCACCTGGTGACTCGTCACAAAGCAGCAGTCGCAGTGACCTGACAGTGGAGTCACATATAGTAGTCATTTGAGACTCATAAAAGAGACGTATGGAATTTCCTATTTTTGTTTCGCCGTAGTGACTGTGACTCTTGTGACCCTGTGTGACCTGAATGACATGTTATATGGACTAGTTGTTATACAGGGATAATAATTATTCGAAATATATTACTTCCTTTTGAATATTTACCTGAAAATTACCGCTTGAAAATCCCTTGAAAATTGGAATTTTGGGTCTCGTCCTTAAATTTTGCACACCAGAGTATATGTACTAGGAATGGACATTATTTATCGTATTAGGATTAATAACTTAATATTGCATTACTATGTTACTGAAAAGTCACAATTAAATAAATAGCACATGGTTCTTAATGAGAGCATCTTCCTTCACTTCTTTTAATCAAGATTTCATTTTTTGTACCTCTAAAATAAGAATAATATTCATTAAAAACGCCCTTAATCGTTTCTTTTGAGACGTTTGCCCAACGATGTTGAATTCAGACACTTTTCTCCGGAGGGATTTTTGTGCTCTGGAAGAGGAACAGAGGAACATTGTAGGGTTCCGGGAGGTGGGGAGAAGCATTGCCTTTTTCTGACCATTGAAAACACAAATCTCAAATCTTCCGAGGAAACATCTCATTGCTCACCGGCGGTCCCCCTGAATTCAACACTAGCACTCAGCATGACCCTATCTTCATCCTTAGTTATGACCTGCTCTCTTAGGTATGTGATGCTAATTTTTTTGCAGTTCATCATTCACTATGACTAGTAGACTGAATACATGCATGAATAGTAATAACTTACACCGCTAATTAAAAAACTTTTCTTGCTAGGTACCTGATGATAGGTCACCACCATAACACATTTTCTCTTATTTTGATAGCACAAAATACTACAGCACAATATCTAAAGCACAAAACACAGAAATTTTTAGATCAGGAAAATATTTGAAAATTTATTAGAAAAACCTCATGCTTGATATGTTTTCCTCGATAATCAATATATTATATTCAATATATTATTATCAATATATAAATATATAATATATAACACATAGATTAATAATTCAAAAATAATTAAATTCTGTTTAAAATATCCCAAAACATGTAAAAAGTCGGAAGTCGAAAATCATGAATCATTGCTCTTTAGTAAAAATATGAAGGAAAAATGTGTGCAGAAATGTATATTCAACATAACATAAAAATTGATTTAAATGCAATCTTACGTTGCAAATGCATTTTAAATTAATAGAGTTTTGTATTTTAAAAAGAAAATCCTTTTTAAATTCTGCATAACCTAGCGTATATGATTGTTAGATTTTGTTAGTATATTTACCGTTACGTAAATGAAAAAAAGCAATTATTTCCACTCCTTCACCCCGAAAATATAGCAAAATTTGAGTTCAGAGATTAATTTTATAAAAAATCCCTTTTTTTCTACTTATAACTAAAATGCATTTATTCATAATTCAGCGCCTTAAAAATTCAATTCTCGATTTTAGTTGGAAAATCGATTTTAAAACTTAAAAAAAACAACAATATTTTGTCATATTCAAATAAAATGCTTGAATCAATGCATTTATAATTAATTAGCTCATTTAAAACGTCTACGTTAAAACTTCAGATTGATTTGAATTCAAAGCAGCAATTGGAAACCAACTCATGCGCGTAACCAGGGGAAGGGCTGGTGCCCGGACATCCCCCCCCCCGCTTGCGCAGACCCATTCACCATTATTTAAAAAATTTGTGGATCCCCCCCCCTTATTAAAACACCCTTAAAAACCCTTTTTAAAAATATCACACAATTATACACTCTAAGATAAAAACCTGTCTAAAATGGAATTTAAAACTGTTTTATAGGCTTCCATTTTAGAAGAATTTACTACATAAGATATTGTTTGTATCCAGCATGTTCACGTTAAAAATTCTGGGTACTCGCCCGTTCAAAAGGCTGGTTACGCCTATGCAACCCCAGTCGAGATAATTCCTTAATATTCGCTAATTCAATATCTGTTAGATTTTCCACCAGTTTTTAAATAAATGTAGTTCTTTTCTGTTAGATTTTCTATCAGTTTTTCAATAAATGTAACTCTTTACATTACAAAAGAACATTTTATCGCTTCGTAACTATTGCTTGTTACAAATTATTTGACAAGCTTGAAAAGTGCTGAGTAATACACATTATCTGAGGATAATTTTATTTTCGTTAACGACTTTTGATTTAAAGTTTCGGTTCCTGCTTTTGGAAAGGAAAAAGGTGTGGTATTTATTCGCGGTTGTTGATGAGCAGAGGATAGATAAAAAATATTTTCATCTCTTTTTATTAAATATCAGAAAGATTGAATTAAAGATTTGCGGATTTGATCTCTAAAGGGCTCTTCTGGGGGGGGGGGGGGTCACCCCCAAACATACACCTTAAAATTTCTCTCATTTAGTTCTCCTCCATTTTTAACTTAAAAGTTTAAGCTACATGGCACCTCCCCCTTTCGGTGACTCACCTAATTTTGCTCATTTTCCACTTCATTTCAATCTTTAAAAGGCTATAACTTTACTTCTATGGGAGCTACAGCGGAGAGAAAAATTCTAGCATAGCTAACTTTTCCTCGCCTTTCTGTTTTCTATTTCTATTTTCCGGTTTCCCCCTATAGGACCATTTTGGGGGGGGGGGGGCAGGGGGAGCCGTTGCTCATTTTTTGATGTAATATATCTATCGAAACCTCATACTTCGTACATTACAAATCTAGCATAAAAAAATTTCTCCCGTTATTCTGGGTCACGTTACGGACCCATAATGAGTTGAAATCTCAATTTCTCAAACTTCTTCGAAGTTTTTGCCAAATCGGTATCTGAAAAAAATTGTTCCAAAGTGATGTGTGTATGACATCTGCGCCATATAAATATTATTCAGTATTTTTATTGCATTTTTTTATGTAACATGATATGCATTATTTTTCATGTACAATTGCGCATTAAATAAATATTGTGATGTAATGTTTGTAGTAGTATTTTATAATAATGTATATATATAAAAAAACACTTTATTTAAAAGTATTTCCTGCACAATGAAATGTTTCCTGACGATTAAAAAAAGTATGTCCTGACAATTCAAAAATACAAAAGTAATTTTCCAAGTTTTCACTTCTGTCGGCTCTCCCAAAATGTCACTTGTTTTTTTTTTTTCTTGGAGGGGGGGGGGGTGAAAATTTTGTGGAAATAAATCTTATTTTTTATTTATGTATGGGTCCATATAAAAAAGCATGAGCTAGTGAACTTTGGAACCATTTTAATACAATTCATATTCAAAATATTAAAATAATTGAGAAAAAATTATTTTTAATTTAATCATTTTTGATACTAAGTAAATGTAATTAAATTTCTTATAAATTGAATCTGGAATGTTTAGATAAGATTTTAATATTTACAAAATATAAAATACAGTACAATATATTAGGTTTACAGCTTTCTGAAAGACATAAAAATAGTAGAATAAAATTTAAATGAGTTTAAAGTATTAGAATATTTTATTTTACGCAACAATATGTACCTTATTAATATGAAGTAAATGATAGTTAATATTTTGTAGTACCCTCTTTTGTTTTCATAACAGCGTACAATCGATCTTGCATACTATAGATATCTGCGATTAAGAAACTAGACGAAAAAACTGAGTCTGGAAAAAGTTTTATTCTCTACCATCTGTCTTATCTCATAAGTTTATCTGTCCTATCAGTTAATATTTGTTTTATGTTTTGCAGCCGCTCTGGTAGTGGTACCACTCGTTGACTTGCTGTAAAAAAAAAAAAAAAAAAAAAAAAAAAAAAAAAAAAATCAGTATGCATTTCATCTCATATTTTAAAACATCAACAGCGCTGATTGAGAAAACGCAGTATATGGAGGATGGATTTTTGAAAAATTCGTTTTGCTCTGTATGTTAAAGAAAGTTTTCTTAGTATGTTTTCTTGTACTTTCTAATTTTCCTGTTTTTCATATTTTCTATAGGATTCATTATTTTATATTCAAAAATATATATGCCTATAGATTTTTTCTTAAATGTTGTTGCCCCACCAGTGATCGAGAGATTCTGCCCTCAAAACTGGTAGACGGCAGGTGCTGAATTAGAACAGAACCCAATCGCGGCCGTCAGCCTAATGATTCGGATTTTTCCGTGGTTTTCTTCGAACTTTGAATTTCCTTGCGTAAATACGGGTTGGGTTCCCTTAGAAAGTCCCCCACCCCCACAAACAATTAAGGAGGGCACACCCTTAGGGCAAATACCTCATGTGTCGTCCGTTTGGGACCATATTTAGCAATTGTTTATAATTTGTTTATTGTATCCTGTTACAAAAATAACAGGATGTTGGAACCTGTTACCAGCGCTACTGTGGAATGATGTAACCTGTTATCCAAAAATAACCATATTTCCCATCCCTAATATGTACACACTGGGGTGAAATTTTTAAGAACGAATCCCAAAATGCCAATTTTCAAGGGATTTTCAAGGGATAATTTTCATGAGAATATTGAAAAGGAAGTAATATAATTCGAAGAATTACTATCCCTGCATAACTGATAGTCCAAATAACATCGCATTTAGGTCACACATGGTCACAAGAGTCAAAGTCACTACGGCGAAATAAAAAATAGGAAATTCCATATGTCTTTTTATGAGTCTAAAATGACTACTATACGTGACTCCACTGACAGATCATTGTGACTGCTGCTGTGTGGCGAGTCACCAGGAGACTACAATATCATTTCATTGAGACTGTCGTGTGACCTCTCATCTGAAGACTCAATTTCAAAGTCATTGTGAACATTGCATTATGATAAATTACCAAATAGTGTCCCATTAAAGTTACATGGTGACTTTTCACCACTTTTCACAGTGGTTCATAGTTGGGTCTTTGTCACCATTTAAGAGCCCACAATAGTCACAGAAAAAGTACGCAAAAAGACCCGGATGATTATGTAAAGTCTATGGGAGCGTTCTTTTCTAATATCTCGCTCAAATTTTAATATTTTTACATGATTTTTTTTGCATAGGCTAGCTTAGGACGATCTACAACCGGGCTAGTTTTTACTTTTTCAGTTTTGGTTTCAGATTTTTAAAAAAAAAATATTTTAACTTTCAAAACCGGTTTAAACCGGTTCTGAAATTGAAACTATCATAATATAAAAAATATATGAGCAAAATCGAAAAAGTAAAAACTAGCCCGGTTGCAGATCGTCCTAAGCTAGCCTATGCAAAAAAAAATCATGTAAAAATATTAAAATTTGAGCGAGATATTAGAAAAGAACGCTCCCATAGACTTTACATAATCATCCGGGTCTTTTTGCGTACTTTTTCTGTGACTATTGTGGGCTCTTAACAATGTCTTGCGACAGAAATTCATCATGTGACTTTAATGCGACATTATTTGGTGATTTATCATATTGCAACATTTATAATGACTTTGAAATTGAGTCTCCAAATGACGGTCACATGAGAGTCTCAATAAAACGACATTGTAAAGACGCCTTGTGACTCGACACAAAGCAGCAGACGCAGTGACCTGTCAATGGAGTCACATATAGTAGTCATTTGAGACTCATATAAAAGACGTACGGAATTTCCTATATTTTGTTTCGCCGTAGTGACTGTGACACTTGTGACCATGTGTGACCTGATTCAGATGTTATTTGGACTAGCTGTTATGCAGGGATAGTAATTATTAGAATTATATTACTTCCTTTTGAATATTCGTGTGAAAATTATCGCTTGAAAATCCCTTGAATATTGGCATTTTGTGACTCGTCCTTAAATTTTGCACACCAGTATATATATATATATATATATATATATATATATATATATATATATATATATATATATATATATATATATATAAAACCATTAATTGTATTAAAATATATGAAACATTTGAATTTAATAGAAAATTACCACATTGATCATGGAGAAAAATTAAATAATTAATTAAAATGAATACAAATGGAATTTGCAATATATATATATATATATTTGCATATTTGATATATATATGGGTCATTCCACAGGAATCGGGTAACTTTAGAGATTAATTTGAAATGTACTATTTTTGTCTCAGATTTAAAAATATTTTATAATATTAATTAAAAATAAGTTAATTTTACTATATTCGAACTGCAACACTCAAACATCTTAATATTTTTGAAAAAATCGAGCTTTTTTAAAAAGTAGGTTCCACGGGATTGACGTGACTTCCAGGGGACAGACCGAAACCGATGATTTTATTTTAGAATGAACTTTTTAATGAATAATTCAAACTTTTTATTAATAATTATTAATAATTCTCCAAAGGAGTAATAAAAACATTTTTATACATAACCTCAATACATATTTTTTATATTAATCATCTTTAACTAATACATCTTTTATTACTTATTTTAATAACACTAATTAATTTTATTTAAGCTTTGAATAATTTTTTTAAGACAAATCATAACTTTAAAATCAAAGCAAACAATAACAGTAATTATTTTTCGCAAACATCAATAATTTTACTAAATATATAAGTGACTCTATTACGTTGAGTACTTGAAATAAGTATAGGTAATTTTTCCAATACCTGCTCAAACGATGTATTATCATTTTTATATAATCGAAATAAAATTTTTTTATCATTATAATTTTTGAGTAATGTCACAGTCAACTTTTTTCAGCTTTCTTTAACCTGCGAACAAATTGCGGCTCTCTGGTATTCTTTATTTCTTATTAAACTTTTGACTAGAATAAAGTCGCCAACACTGTACTTGATCTGTTGCTCACTTGTAGATTTTGTACTTGGCTTTTCACATGATCTTTTTTTGAAAGCTTTGAGTGCTGAACAACACACTGAAAGATTTTTATTTTGTTAAAATTCAATCGTTCCCAACTTGTAATGTTCACAAGTTAAAGGATCGCAGAAGCAACTCAGCGATTTCTTAACAAGACGGTTAGGATGATGTACATCACCACAAATTTGATGCACCCTGAGTGTTCCTTGAAAAGAAATCTGTTCTAGTTTGCGTTTATCAGATCAACCATTTTTTTAATATCAGTATCTTCAACAATATAAATTTTTATTGCCGGGCATTTATGTCAGCAAATTTTTGCAAATTCATTATATCAGCTTTTTGAGCAATTAGTTGGTCGGCAGTTCTTTTAAAAGTTGCTCTTACCCCATCTGGTGCACCTTTCCAATGGCCTCTTAAGTGGTAATTCCAGGAAAACGTTTTAATTTTCGGATACTTTTCAAGAAAATTTGCAACCTAAAATTTAAGAAAAAAAAAAAAAAAAAAAAAAAGAAAAAAAGAAAAAAAAAAAACATTGTTTTGTTTTTGTATTGAGTCACAGGTCCATCACTTAAGAAGTGTATATTTTCAATAGTGTCAGATAAAGATGCCATTATTGGTTTCAGATTAGCCCAAATAGCTGAAGCATTGGGAGACAAATTTGATGAAATGGTGCAGTGAGAAACTGCAGAATCTTTGGTATACACAACAACAGTGTGGAGAGAAATTTGAGAACGAGCACCACCAAAATTAAACGCCTGAATTTCTTGATTACATTTTGTAGAATAATTACACACCGGAATACATGCACACGTATTCCGGTCTGAAAGTTTTGGTTTGACAATCCAATATGGACGTAAGCGAAAAAATAATGAGTACCCAATTTTAATGGATTCTGACTGCAGAAACTTTTGATGTAAATTATACACTATATTGCCATTGATTATTGGACACTTGCGATTTTAGACATTTTACTAAATATTTAGAAAAATACATGCGGAATCATCTCGAAACTCTTAGTGTATAAATATAATAGTATACGTCATACATCTCCGTGAAGATTTTTTACCGAAACTCCATAGGGGACCGTCAACAAATTAAAAAAGAATGAATATCTTTTGAATAACCCTGTCAAAACTAATGTAGCAAAAGCGCTAAAACTCTAGATTATGATTGAATGCCTTATTGTAATACACTGTGTTCATTTTTATGCAAATAGCATGCATACTCGCAGAGTAATTAAGGTTTTTATAAAAATGGTCCCAAATTTTTCCAAGTTTTTTCCTTATAATTTTCAGAGTTCTTAATATAAATTAATATTTTTTTCAGAAAATATGATAAACAACATTGCACACAGTACCCTGTAATCAGAATTAAAAAATAATAAAAATTGCATGAAAAATGAATAGGTTTACTAAATATTTTTTTTACTGCGCATGCGTCAACGATATCAAAATTTCATTTGCATATTGTGTTAGCTAAATGTATAGAGCAACTTTTGTGAAAGTCACAAAATCATAGCTTGAAAATTCTGAAAATAATCGTCAATTGAATAAGTTGAAAATCCGTTATTCTCAAAATGAAGCAAAAACAAGAGGGGTTGTATCCATATATTCATTGATTAGTGTCAATATAGAATACACAATACGGGATGTACTACTACATTTGGATAAAATCCCTCATTTTTTTTGCTTCATTTTGGAAACAACGGATTTTGTCCTTTTTCTATAGACGATTACTTTCAGAATTTTCAAGCTATGATTTTGAGACTTTTACAAAAGTTGCTCTGTACATTTAGCTAACATAATATGTAAATGAAATTTTGATATCTTTGAAGCATGCGCAGTAAAAAATTATTTAGTAAACCTACTCATTTTTCATGCAATTTTTATTATTTTTTAATTCTGATTACAGGGTACTGTGTGCAATGTTGTTTGTCATATTTTCTGAAAAAAATATTATTTTATATTAAAAGCTCTGAAAATTACAAGGGAAAAACTTGGAAAAGTTTGGGACCATTTTTATAAAAACCTTAATTACTCTACGAGTATGCATGCTATTTGCATAAAAATGAACACAGTGTATTACAATAAGGCATTCAATCATAATCTAGAGTTTGAGAGCTTTTGCTACATTAGTTTTGACAGGGTTATTCAAAAGATATTCATTCTTTTTTAATTTGTTGACGGTCCCCTAGGGAGTTTCGGTAAAAATTCTTCACGGAGATATATGACGTATACTATTATATTTAAACACTAAGAGTTTCGAGATGATTCCTCATGTATTTTTCTAAATATTTAGTAAAATGTCTAAAATCGCAAGTGTCCAATATCAATGGCAATATAGTGTATATTGAATCTAAAAGGTAACGTTTCTGTTTCTTCATTTTGTTACGAGTAACAGACTCTTTTATTCCAGCAGCTTGACGACTAGTATTATCATCTTCTTAGAACTTTTCAACAACAGTTTGTGTTTCCCATTTTTTATTTTTAGCAAGTTTTTTGACTTATTATGGCCAATTGTTTTAAATGTTACATCTTTATATTTATATCTCCATAGCTTATATTTATTTATATTATATCCAGTAACAACGCGTTTGAAGTTAAATCTATCCTTATGAGTTTTCATTTCCGAATTATTTTGAGAAATTTGTGTTTGGAGGACTTCACCAAAGAGAGCTTTTTTAATCAACTCTCGCTTTTGACTGGCATCATTTGCCATTTATCATATTTTCTGATATGTTGAATAAGTTGAAAATCCGTTATTCTCAAAATGAAGCAAAAAGAAGAGGGGTTGTATCCATATATTCATTGAATCCATACATTATACTCATTATTTTTCTTAGGGGTGTGAGATCATCTTTTTTATCACAAATACTGCGTCTTAATCTTTTATATCGCTGTTTAAAACGATTTACTTGCTTTTTTAATTGAGCAGTAACTTCATCATTCCTTTTTTTTTCCATACATCTCTGTACTCTTCGTTTTTAACTTCGTTTTTTGGATTTTTTTTTTTTTTTTTTTTTTTTTTTTTTTTTTTTTTTTTTTTTAAGATTCAAAATTTTACTGTGTATTTGAGTAGTTGAAAGACTGCGATTTGTGGATTTAGAAATATTTATATTATCACTTTGGGTAGATGTTACTGGTCTCTTTTTGATAGTTATTGTTAATTGTTAAAGCATTTTTTGCCCTATACTTAGAGGAATGTATTTTTCATTTTTTACGAGTTACTCTTTGCTCACGTGGAGACAAATTCTTGATACTTTTTCTTTGGCCTTTTGCTTTTTATTCAAATATTTTAGTCTTTCCTTTGCTCGTTGTTCAGCTAGTTTTACAGGATCCCTTTTAATTTTGAGTAATCGAGCTTTCTCCCGTTCTCTCTTCTTCAGTAAAATTTGATGACTTTTTTTTTTTTTTTTTTGTAGGAGACATTTTGTGCTGCAATAAAGTGATATTTATACTAGCTTTTTAACCCGTTATACCCGTTAACCCGTTAGATCAGTGATTAATTTTTAACTGATAGAGTAATTTGTAAAAAAAATGTAAAAATTATTATAGAAATAATGTGATCTAGCATTGATTAATGTGTTTAACTGTCTTTTGCTTTTACGTCGTCAGTCCCCTGGGAATTTTTCATCTGAAAAACTGCCTGGGGACTGATGCCACGGTACTGAAGTTTTCGCTATAAAACAAAAAATCTTCTTCTTTGAACCAAATACCATTTTATTCTATTTTAATATTAAATATAGCAATAAAAAGACATTAAAATCAGCAAACATCAATAATAATTACTTATAAATTATTAAATTATTACTTACCAAGGGACTGATAAATTGAGTGTTAGCATTCTGTTTGTCGACAAAAGAATGGGAACGAACATTGAATAAAAATGACTGATGAATGAATATCGGTAGTCTCTGCCATCTTTATATGATAAATAAATATGAAAAAGACAATTGAGTTATCAAGAATGAATAATATCAGAAATTTTTGGAATTTAACACGAACCAGTGGGCTGACGCGCAATGTAGGGGTACACAGCTTGAAATAAAAAAAAAATCTAATATATATTTTTTAATCACATAACATACATAAATAATTATTAATTAACTATCTCAGAACATAACAACGTTCATTTTTATTACATAAATCCATTAGTTTAAAAATAATAAGTACTTAAGTCTTCATTTTTCCCAGTGGTACATGACAGGGGACTGACTTTTTGCTGTCAAAAAGCTAAATTTTGATTTTAAACAATTTGAATTTTCAAAATATTATACAGGCTTCTAAAAAGAATCAACTTTGTCTACAAATTGGCGTATTTTCAAAATTTGAATGTATTAAATGGTAAATAATTGTTTTGCAATTTCAAGAAGTTACCCGATTCTTAGGGAATGACCCTTATGTATATATACATATATATATACACATATAATATGTTCCAAAATGAAAGATCCACTCAAAATTTTCGATTTTTTTATTACTATTACAATTGAAACATAAGTGACATGTTGTACAACTAAAAGTTACTCAGTAATGTTAGTGATACATTTATCATATAAAATAACAATTTTTGAATGTAGATCATATAAACATTTTTCCTTTCGCATTGATCCTCTGTCTCATTCAATGCCACTTTGCCTACACAATAAAGTAAGATACGCAACCTGATTCCATTAGCTAAATGAAAAAAAATATTTTAATAATAATAATTTCTATAGGCTTTTTTATCTTTGATTGAAAACTTTATCCTGAATGAAAGAGATACAGGGTGAGTCATAAATATCGAAACAATAAGCTATCTCCTTAAATATTGCCCCTGGACCCATACTTCCAGTTGCAAAAATTCATTAAAAAAAAAAAAGGTGAACTTTTTTAAAAGATAAGTTGCATCTTCAGGGGGGGGGGGGGGATCTATTTGAAAAAGTGTGAAAATTAACTTTTTATACGGCCCCCGTAGGATAAAAATTCCAATTAGGAAAACTTTCCTTATTCAGACCTGAATAAGACATAAAAAGTTGCATCTTCATATCTTCAAAACTCGCTAAGTTAAAGCCCTATATTCATCAGGTTTTAAGGGATTAGACACAAATTGAAATGCGCGCAATTCAAAAAACAATGTTACTTTAACAGTTCGGGGAAACGTGTAAAAAAATCTATCTCTTGAATTAGAATTTTTTTTCTTTTTTGTGATGGTTAGCCATATAATTTGCTAAGAAAATCACATCCTAAAATTTATGAAAATTTCATATGGTTAAGTACTGATTTAAATGGGATAATTAAAAGCTGTTATAACTCGAAACATTATTTATCAGATTTTAGTTTCTTTCCATTTAATAGATAATGTGCATGTTTGTAAACAAACTGGCTTTTTTCGCGACAGCTCAACTTGTGGTGGGCAAAAATTCGAATTAAACGGTATTAGAAAATTCTAAACTAAATGTAATTTTCACGTCGATATAATAAATTTCATTTTATTGTATTATAAGCAGGAAATAATACGTTATAAATTACTAACTCTCCAAGAATTATTATTTTTGCCCACCACAAGTTGAGAAGTACATCCTTTTTCGTCTGCGAGACGTCACATGCACATTATCTATTAAAGACGAAAATCTAATTTTAGTTTTGTTTCAGAGCTTTTGTTTTTCAATATTAATTTTAAAACTAATAAAAATATTTATTGAAAAAATAACATAACTTTACAAAAATCATATTTTCAAAAGTAAATATTTTTTTCAATTTTGCCCGAAACGTAGCTAATGTAAAATAGTTTAAAATGACTTGTTTCAAGCTTGTATTTTTTTTCTTTAACAATTCTTAGCTTTTTAATAATTTAAAGACAAGAAATAGTCGAGGAAAAAAATCATCATGCAGAAAAACGAAATTTACTGTTTTACTGCCCGTCAGTTATTTAAAAGAATATGCTTTTCTAAGTTGCAGACTAAGTCTTTTTAATAAATTTATTTCTCATAACTTCAACTTTTTATCGTCCTGGAGAGGCTGTTAAAAAAATCTGTATTCTGGGCCCAGGCCGGGTCAGGACCAAGAAGTTACTTTTTTCTGAATTCTCGTCTATCCGGGCCCAACGTATTTTTCATACCGCAGGGGACTGCTGCCTTCTTCCTAGGTCGTCACTGGATGAAATTTTCAATCCCGGTCTCGAACAATCCGTAGTAAAATCACTGTCTCTGGCTGACCTAATACGTATTTGAAATAAGTAACATTTGGTTCAATCAAAATTTTTACGAAAACCACATAGGTTTTAAAATCTAATTTATTTTACAAAAAAAGAAAAAAAAAAAAAAAAGTTTTTTTTTTTTTTTTTTTTTTTTTTTTTTTTTTGAATAGTATTTTCAAATGCTAAAAAATTAAACACAATAAAACCAGAGAAAAAACAATTCTACCTATGGCGGAATTCTGTCTTAAACGGAAAATGGGTTGATCCATGCAAAATATATACAATAATACCTGAGAAAATAGTAAACTCCGTTTAACCCTCCTAGGAAGGGCATTTCTCTATAACGTATTTTTTTCTTTCCTATATGATTCCGTCTTAAAAGGTTTTGCTGTATAACATTTTTCAAAGTCTCCAACGCACGGGATACGGATTAGCGATATTAAAATATAAGTGAAACATTTACATATAAACAGAGATTCTTTGATAAAATAAATATATCACAGCCTTTGGCGCTTCTTTAATAATAAAAAATATAAATATAAAAAACGAAAAGCTATAATAAGTATTTTTGATTAGAACCCCTCCATACAAAGAATTTTTAAGCACACCTAAGTAAAAAACTATGCAGAAATTCACGGCTGTGTCGGGCTATCATTTAAACTTTTTTCTAGGCCGGTCTGGGTTATGATTTTAACATTTTTCCATGCCGGGCAGAACTTTTTTTGCTATGAGTCGGTTTATGACCGGACCTATATAGATATAGATATAGATATTTCGATCCATGGAGACCTCCAGTGCTGACGATCAACATAATTTGAAAACAAGTTTTGATCTAAATCAGTACGCTACTTTATTATGTTCAAATAAGAGGCACTGTCTTAAATCGGACCTTATCTTTAATACCGTAAATTTGTGAACAATCCCTCATTTGCTTTGAAAATGAGACAATATTTCTTCGTTTACAAGCATGGTAAAGTGGTGTAAGTCACGAATTTTGGAGGATTTTGGATTTTAATATCTCTGTCAGGTTTTTAGGTACGGAGATGATTTTTTTTTTTTTTTTTTTTTTTTTTTTTTTTTTTTTTGTCCAATTTAGGAATGGATAAGGATTAATTCCCTAATTGGGAATTTTGCTCTACGGGGGCCGTATAAAAACTTAATTTTCGTACTTTTTCAAATAGACCCCCCCCCCCCCATGGAGTTGCAACATATCTTATCAGAAATTTCGTCTTTTTTTATGAATTTTTGCAATTGGAAGTATGGGTCTAGAGGCAATATTTAAGGATAGCCTATTGTTTCGATATGTATGACTCACCCTGTATATGGATCATATTGATCTAGAGGTATAAAGCCTGATACTTCACATCACATCCATCAGCATTTTCTTGCATTTTCTCTAGAAACCTGCATGGTTTTAGGCACCAGAACGAAAGACGAAAAGGGCGCCAAATGAAGATTTTATTTCACGATCAATACATATGTGTGTGTGTGAAATTATAATAAATATGTTTCGCAGCCGGAAAACTTACAAAAACTAATACTTTTAAAAAATAAATACTAATTGCAAACGAAGTAGAAATTCAAAATAACCAAAATGGAAAAAGTAATTCCATTTAGAATTCAACGTCCACAATTCAAAGCAAAAAGAAATATATGATTTAAAACTACTGAATTGCAAGCGAGAAATTCTAAAAGAACGCACCCATACGTTTAACATTAGTGTTCTAAATTCTTCAACAGATTAATGTAGTCTCGCGCGAAAACATTTGTACGCTAATGGTAAATCTATGGGAGAATTCTTGCTTGAATTTTAATATATATTTTTTTAATTATTGTTTCTTATACTTCAGGTAGATATCTAAGGGTGTGTGTTTTTAGTTTTTTTTAATTTGATTGCATTATTTTTTTTTTTTTTTTTTTTTTATCGTGGATACTTTAGATTTCAGAACGGGTTCCAAACAGCTTTAAAAAAATAAAAATGTCCAAAGATTGTTTTTTTTTTTTTTTTTTTTTTTTTTTTTTTTTTTTTTTTTTTTTAATTAACTACATCCGAAAAAGTACAAAAGCATGACAATAAATATTGATCTAAGATATCTCATAAATTTATAGTAATAAAATGCAAGCAAGATTTTTTTAAAGGTTTAATATTACCTTACGAATGTCTTCGTGAGACTTATTTAGTCCAATAATTCATATAACTTTAATAACGTTTCATACAATTTTAATAACTTCATAAACGCTACAATAATACAACTACTGTAAAATATTTGAAAATGAAATCTATATATACTTTATTTAAAGAAAAAATCCCTGCAGGCTTGGCCTATAGGCGGAGGTAGATTTCGAAGAGTTTTCATTTCAACAACAAAAAATAAAATATTGTTAACGATAAACCCAATTTAACTAATTTATTTGACGGCTTTTGAAAAAAATTTTATTTCGTTTTTCTGTAAGAACTGATTTTATCAAAATCCTCTTAAACGAAATTCGGCTCAAATGCCCATTTTGAAAACATATTTTGAATATATATTCTGACTTTATTAAAAAATCGACCAATACGCACATCATATAATTCCTAAATAACAAAAAAAACTGGCAATTGAATGCGTTTGAGAGCAAAATTGAATTTAAAAATGAGTCATAAAATAACCACCAATTTGTTATTTGAATAAATCCACAATTCATTGATGATGATCGTTTTGGGAAATTTTGTGCGAAGTGCCCAATTTGACAGCTTTTTTTAAAATATATATTTAGCCTTTATCAAAAAACTGACCAATACGGCCCATTACACAATTCCTAAATAACAAATAACTGTCAATTGAATACGTTTGAGAGCGAAATTGAATTTTAAAATGAGTCATAAAATAACCATTTTGTTATTTGAATACATCCTCAATTCTTTAATCATAATCGCTTTGGGATTTTTTTTTTTTTTTTTTTTTTTTTTTTTTTTTTTTTTTTTTTTTTTTGCGAAGTGCCCATTTTGGCAACTTTTTAAAAAATTTATTCAGCCTTTATCGAAAGAATTAATGAATACGCACATTGTATAGTTTCTAAATAACAAAAAACTGTCAGTTGAATGCATTTGAGAGTAAAATTGGATTTAAAAATGAATCATAAAATAACCAATTTGTTATTTTAATACATCCTTAATTCTTTAATCATGATCGCATTGGGAAGTTTTGTGTGAAGTGCCCATTTTGGGAGCCTTTTTAAAAATATATTCTGCCTTTATCAAAATACTGGCTAATCCGTCTCACTATATCGTTCTTAAGTAAGAGGACCTGTAAATTGGATGCGCTTGAGAACAAAAGTGGACTTAAAAATGACTCAGAAAAAACGCAATTTGTTATACTTCCTCAAATTTTCAATCACTATTACTTCGGGAAATTCTGTTCAAAAGACACTTTTTGGCAGCCTTTTTAAAAATATATTCTGCCTTTATCAAAACACTGGCCAATACGTCACATTACATAGTTCCTATAAAAGAGGATCTGCCATTTGGATGCGTTTAAAATCGAAATTGAATTTAAAAATGAGTCAGAATATAAGCAGTTTTTATTTGAGGTTTTTCTCCAACTCCCATTTTTGTTTATTTTATTTTTGCTGTAAGAATTGGTCCTATGGAAAACGTGTTAGTATGAAAGTTGTAGATATTATTAAGAAGATGTAAAATAAATTTAATAAGATTTGATTGCTTAAGAATTGAGTAAGTTATGGATTTTTTTCTTTTTGCTCCCCCCTTTTTCTATTCGTTTTTAATTTTTTTCATCGGTAAAAATTGGTCCTATCAAAAACTTATAAATACAAAAGTTTTAGATAATGTTGAGTACATTTATAGCAAATTTAGTTAGATTTGATATCTTGAGAATTGCCGAAGTTATGAATTTTTTTCTCCCAAAAACCCTGTTTTTTTTACCCCTTGAGCCCATTTTTTATTTTATCAAAAATCTGTCATGCATAAACTTTTAGCCCATGTTTTAGAAGTAATATAAACTTTAAACTGATTCGATATCTATTTTAATTAAAAAGTTATCGCGTTTTTTTTGGTTTTCATAAAAACCCTCCCTCTTTCCACCCCCTTGGTCCGATTTTGCCCATTAACGAACTCGACCGAGATTTTATGCCCCTTGATTTTATGTAAAAGTTTGAAGAAGATCTGAGCATAATTATGGAAGTTATCGTGTCTAGAAGAAAATGAAATATATATATATATATAGATAGATAGATAGATAAATAGATAAACTTTTTTACTGATGGTGGTTTTGGGGTCTAGGAGTCATGATCGGTGTAGATCTGCAAAAATTTTTCAAAAATTCCAACATGGGAGAGAATGCAATATGTAATATTTCATATGAAAGCTACCTAAAAATATACAGGGTGATTCAGCTCGTCGGTGACAAACTTTAAGGATCGATAGAGCACACCTAGACGAACATTTTTGAATAGGGAATGTAGGGTCCCTGACGCGATGGTAAGGCGCTAGGCGCTTTCGAAAATTTGGGTGCCGAAATTCAAAACGTCATAAAAACTAGGGAAACGGTAAGATTTTCTTGCTTGTTGCGTCGAAATGATTCTGTTTGTTTAGACTTTCTTCAGTACCAATTTGATAAGCGTATCTTTTAAAACATGGATAGGGGGCGCTGCAGACTTTGGAGAGCTAGACAACAACTTTAAGCCCGTTATTTTGATAATTTAACACATGCTCGCCAAAGTTTATACTCTAACTTAAAGTTTGAACCCAAAAGTAGAGCCCTGCAAAAAGCGTAAGAGCCGGAATAAAATGTCAAAGTACAGGGTGGTCGAAACTCGAAGGCTCCTAAGAGATAAACAAACAGATTTCTTGACTTATGGCATGCATTTTCATGATTCTGTTTGCTGGGGCTCTCTGAAACTCAGTTGAACGGTACAAAAAGAAACATCGATAGGGGGCGCTTTGGGCAAAAAACATAATTCGTTGACATTTCGGACGCTAACTGGAAACGGGGCGCTACGATCAGTTAGAAACAAAACAAGAGAGTAATTTACTTATCATAAGAAGCTATTAAAACTGCAGTTTGTTTGTTTTTTTTAACAAACATAGCTGGTTTCAATCATGCACAATGTGCGCAATAAAATTTACATAAGGTGCTTTTTGCTGATTTATGCAAAAGATATCGTACCATATCGATATGCAAAAGATACGTAATGCGTAGACGACAACGCGAGATGACGTAGTTGTATGCGCAGACACGTCTTTTGAACGTGCGGTACCTACTTAAGCTTCGGGTTACTTGTCTGCAGATCGGTAGTAGGATGGAACGGTACACAAACTCTGAATTGGCTGACATGCATTTGGCGTATGGCGCTGCTGGTTGTAATGGACGAGCCGCTCAGCGGTTGTACGCCGAGCGTTACCCCAACAGGCAAATCCCCTGCCATGCCTTCTTCGCTCGAGTACACCAGAGGTTGTCCACAACGGGATCTTTCGACGGAGGCAGGCCTGAACGGGAGCGATCAGTGAGCACCCCCGACAACGAAGAGGCTGTGCTTAACCTGGTTGAGGACAACCCAGGTCTTAGCACGAGAGA